>VDFB02256132.1:190825678-191276257 GCA_007258455.2 Sequoia sempervirens
TGGAACCCTCAATTCAACCATATGCTTGTTTGTTCTAGGGATATCGAAGGGACTAATATTTGGGTCTCGCTGATATATGTCTTTCCTCCCGGTATTTTTAATAATATGATTTTTTTGTTTGTCGGGTTTTTGAAGGGACACCAAAGACTGTCTCTTCAATGGTCCATTGTCACTTTGACATACCTACAATCCCATCATATTTTCTTTCATTTGATACTATCGAATTTGAGGCCGTGAATGTTATTATTTTAATGCACATCATCCCATCAAAGGGACTCCAAAATATTATCTCCTAAAATTTTATTGTGTCTTCGATGATGTCTTGTTCGGATTATCGAAGGGATGCTAAGACAAGTCCCACCGATGTTGCATAGTCTCTTCAATAAAGTTTATAATAAGACTCAGGCTTAATCATGGAAAACACATGGGATGTTTATGATGGTGAGCCTATGTGCTAAGGGATCAAGACACAAATTATTTTTAGGTTTCTCTTAAGGTTGAGTTTATGCAAGTTTTAATAGCCGGTTTGGACATTTATGCATGTAAAAGATCTAGGCATGTTTTGCTTAAGTATATATATGATGCTTTTTGGATCAATATGGAACTTTCAGTGTCAATCATACCTAAAAATTGATTTGCAAGGTGAGCCTACTCATGGAATTTGGATTTTACAAGGTTCAAGTTTCACATATTAGATTCAAAGTTTTTTAGGATGGTGAAATTATACAAATTTTGGAGGTTCTAACATACCCTTTTCATCCACCTAGTACATATGAACAAAAAATGAATATGTAGCTCACTCTAAAATGAACCAATGAAACATTAGCACCAATAGTAGAAACCCCCTATAATGCGGAAAAGGGAGAGTCATGACAAATCCAATAAAACTGTGTCATCAAGAAGTGCATGAAGGATAACCAAGAACATTTGAATGTGCACAAAAGATTACATGCAAATAAAAAGGGTGTGCAAACTAAGGCACACATGCATGAGGCAAGAATCACTAGGATTGAATGTTGTCATGGAAGGGACACCCACTTGACAAAGGTGTGATGGAAAAATAAAGGCACTACACAACCCCCCATGACACTTTATATTATAGTGCAAGTATAAAAGGCACAACATGATGTGTGAAATACCCAAAAGCAATACACCAGAATGCCACTTTACCTCAGTGCATCTATAAAAGAGAAAATTCTTGCAAAAGATGATCAATATGCCCAAATAGGACAAAAAGCTAGAAATACATGTAGAACAACCTAAAACAACTCATCACATGTAAACATACAGTTTTCAAGAGATAAAACATCCAAGTAATTCACTAGAATGTGAAAACACAAAAAACCAAATAAAATGTACCTAGAGAAAATATGGGAAAAATGCATGGATACCTGTGAAGAGCTTTGAAAGACCTTTGCAACGTAATTAGAATTACAAAAAATGGAGAAACTGGTTAAAATTTGTGAGCTCGAGAGTGAAAACAACACATTTAACTTTGACAAGCTTTAGAATGTACTAATAAAAAAATGAGAAAAATATCTGCACCATTAGATAGTGCTTGAAACTAGATTCTCAATGATATCTTGTTTTCCTGATTTAATAGCCAAGAAAAAAGTCATACCCCCCCAAAAAAATTTCCCAATTAGGGAATCAAAGGCAAAAAACCCCCTTGGGGGTTGGGTGTTGGTTGCTCATATGACCAGTTGTTGGTGTTCTAGGGTTAAGAAAATACCTCCACTAGCTCACTGTTGACCAAGCAGAGGCTGGGTGGCGAGGGAGCAACTAGTGGTTTAGCCATTGTCGCAGTGGTATGAAGGTCGCTGCCTAGTGGGGTTGTAGGGGTGCCACTTCTTGGGAATCACTCCATAGGTGATGTATCGCTCTATATGCAATGCCTGCTTTTTATTTTTTATTTTTTATTTTTCTTAAACTTTCATACAAGTGGTCATATAGGGGCCATATAGGCCCATGTGCAAAAAAAATTGCCTCAGAAGCTCCTGACGTCAAAATAGGGAAAATTTTACATCAAAATTCATCTTTTTGGCCTTCTGAGTGCAATGGTGAGGTCCTTTTTGCACCAAAATGCACCAAATTTTTTTCCAAACCCAAAAAATCTCCAAAATAAGATGAAGATCCCAAATTTTCTTTTGTAACCTTAGTTGAGAAAAAAATTCAAAAAATGAGAAGGGGTTCATTGAATCCACGTTTTGATACCATGTTAGAATTTTGAATAAAATGAGACACATGATCAAACAATGAACAAAAACACCTTCCGCACAAGAGAGCTACAAAAAATAATTTTCTATATCCTCAACTAGAAAAACTTATGGAATGAAAAGCTTGCGTAGAGTTTACAATATAGGAGTGTGCTTATAAGAGAAAACCCTAAATGAGAAAGGGATTATATCATGATAGGTGTCATCATCCTATGTGATGAGACAAAGTGATCTAAAATTAGGTCACTCTCGTAATAGAAAAAACACTCCTAAATTTAGCTTAAGTACATGAAGTGAAATTAGTCTAATAATTAATTAAAGAATAATTAATTATTAGCTAATGCATGATTACTCTAACAATTGTGTGATGGTGATTCCTCAGATTTCTCATTGTTTTTGGAGTCCTTATTGTTTCATTTCTTACCTTTATTATTTGAAGCCTTTGGATCTTTTGTGCTTAGATTTTCAATAGGAGCCTATGATTTAGAAGACTTCAATGTACCCACATGTACCAAATTTTCCTACTTCTTGGTAAGTGATGCAACAAAACCATCAAGTGTAAGAATCTTGTGTGTAGTACCAAGAGTATCCATAGTGGCATAGAATGTAGAAATAAAAATTGAATAATCAGGACCAAGTTTGGAAAGGATGGAAATAATCAATTGGTCATCCTCTTTCCCAACACCAAATTGTTATAATTGCAATCTAAGATATTTGAGATTGGTGAAGAAGCCCTGGATATTGTCTAAATTTGATGGATTAGGACCAATGAGTTCATTCTCCAACTTGAAATTCCTCATCTTATCCTGCTTTCCAAAGATATTCTCCAATGTGGTCCAAATCTCATTTGGTGTTTTGGAAGATTCAAAATGAAAGTAAAGATTTGGAGAAATGGAAAAACATAAAGTACCATATGCTTCATCTCTCCTATCAAGATGTTTTCTCCTTTCTATAAAACTTGTGGGTTATGGATTTGTGCCTAATGTGATCATTTGTAACTTCAATGTGGGTAATAACAACTCCATTTGTGACTTCTACTCATGATATTTATACAAAATAAGAGGAATAAATTGAGGAAAATCAAGATAGAAATAGATAATAGAGTAGAGCAACAACAATTTACCCCTCACAATAAAAGCAATCAATCCCTTTGTTCAAGAAAAAATTCCAATTTCTTATAATTTTTCAAAAGGATAAGCCAAAGTACTAGATCTAAATTCAAACTAAAATGATATATACCTAGTAAAAAATATGCAAAAAGTGCATATGTAGATATGTATAGCTTTTGAATACCTTCTGGATGTCACAAGAATTGCAAAAGTTAGAGATTAAGGAAAAAATTTATGAGCTTAGAGGTTGAAAAATAAAATACTTCAATAGGCAATTACAAGCACCAACAAAAATAATGATAAACTAACCTACACCACTATGAAGAACTCATAACCATATTTTTTATGATATCTCATTTTAAAAAATGACTTCTAGATCAAAATTTATGGCCATTTGAAAAACATTCCTTATTAGGGCATCAAAAACAATTAAGGCACCTAGGGATTGAGCGCTGGTTGCTCATGTGACTATAATATTTAGTTACCATCGTTGACTTAAAATATAATTAAACGACCCTTGTTGTATTTCGTGAGGTAAAATGTACCTACAGTTTGTAATGCTCATGGAGCTCAAAATTTCTTTTGAATCATTGATCTCCATTAAGATCAACGATCCAAAATCAATTTTGAGCCCCTTGAGCATTATAAATCGTGGGTATATTTTACCTCAAGGAATACAAAAAGGGATTTTAGATAATATTATAAATCAATGGTTGCAACTAAATATTGGTGATATGGACCTAAAGTAGCTAATAATTATGATATATTATTGGCTGATTAATTTAGATTTCTATAGTAAATTATAAAATTTAGACGAATCTAATATGATCCTCCTTGTTCGCCATCCCAGATCTACCTCAAGCTGTTAAGATTTTCCCCAAGGAACCTTTCTCTAATACCAATTGTTGAATGAAAAAGATAACTGAGAGGGGGGTCAATCAGTTGTATCTTATCAAAACATCAAAACCCTCATTAGCATTCAGATCCACAAACATTCATTAAACCCTTAATTTGTTATGATGAATTAACATGAAAAACAAACAACAAAAAACTAAAACAACTTCAACACCAAACACAAGAGAACACCAAATTTATGTGGAAAACCCAATGAGGGAAAAACCATAGTGAGGATTAGCTCACAATATAAGTAATTGCAAAACTAGTTACAAGGGCTCACTGCTAGAATAGGACACACTATCCAAAATGTTTCACAACCAAGGCTCACTACCATAATGAAAATAAGATAGAGAATAAATGTTACACAAAGAACATGATCTCAATTTACAAACAAGATTCCACCACAATAGCTCCAACACCTTAGCAGTTTGTTTGAATGATTGTAGACACCTTCTACTCATTGCATCCAATAATCCAACACTTGAAAGTTTGCATTGCTATGCTCAATTTCACATCACTCACATCATACACTTCACACTCTCATCTATCTTGCATCTATCTTAACCTCTTTCAACAATTCAACTCACACTTATATCATCCTCAACCTTGAAACCCTCTCCAAAGTTGACAATGCACCTCAAATGTGCAAATTTAAATTAGGTTGGCACCAAAACACTTTTGTGGTGGATGTAAGAGAGGGGAACCACCACGTGCAATGCCCCAGGTCATGGAGGGCCAAGATGGAGAAGGGTGCTCTAACTTACCCAAGCTTAATGAGGTGTTAGGATATATGGGACGAGAATGATGAGGACTATAAGTTCCTTCAACCACTCTACAGATCCGAAATATAGGATGGGGCTAGGCGAGCCAGTTTTCAGGTTCAACATTGCGCCTTAGGAATCTCTCTACCCAAGGATGAAAGCCCGGTCTTTGGATGACAACGTGGCATGCTGGCATCTCTAAAGTGCGCTGGTGTCTATACAACCAAACAACTAAAGAGACAAGGTCAAACCTAAGAAAACAAGCTAACGACCCAGCTAACTAATGCTAAAGGGCCAAAATAATGTGATTAAGTAAAAAAAATACTCCCTAATGTGATAAAGTAAAAATGCAAGGGTTAGGGTGGCAAGAAGGATCTCACAAAGAAACTCGTTCGCCAACTAGCTCCTCAAAAGCATGCCCACCTACACACAAAGAGGAGGGAAATGTTTGGTGGCTGTATAGGGGCCTGCCTCAGTCAGACCCCCATTTAGGTGGACAACCAAGAAAGCGAGTATGATAAAGAAAGTACTATAATGAAGAACACCAAAAACAATACAAAACAATAAGTGTGCTTACTCAGCCAAGTGATAGAGGAGAGGAAAGGGAAGCTTACCACCTCCACCAAGAGCACTCAAGACTGCTTGGGGGAGAACATGGGAGTACTTGAGCCTCTGCTACAATGGTGTTGTTCCCAACTTGCTTTATCGAAGTGATGGAGTGAAGTTATTGCTACAATGGAGTGCAAAAGTGTTGCTAGGATGCTTGAAGTGGATGCAAAAGAGAGTGTAGAAGCTCGTGAAGAGATTGTAGAAGATGAAATGCTTGTTGAAGGAGTGAATTTGAAGAGGAGATGAAGAAAAATGACCATATTCAAGTCGGTTGGCTGAAGAGGGCGTTACAACTTAACTCCCAATGAGAAGCGTAATGCCTCTGTAGGTTCAGCCATAGGAATCTGCCAGGGACGTAAGCGCACCGCATGGATGTCTGCGTGTCATGCACGCGTCCCCGACAGAAATTCCTCTGCTGACACTCAAAACGGGTGCCAAGTGTGATGAAAGCAGTAGGCTTAGGTGGAATTAAGCCTCTGAACTTGGTTTTCTAAAGTGGAGAAGGGCAATAGGGGAATTTGCATAAAGGGTGCAAATTCACTCCTATACATTTTACCCCCACTTTAGCGAGCACAAATACTGATGAGTGCTTGATAAAGTAGATCAAGGAAGGAGAATGGTTAGAAATGTATACCTGAACCATCAAGAAGGTGGATCACGATCTGGAAAACCTGAAGGTGCAGGGCAAGCGGAGGACTTCATAGCTGCTTAGAAGTATGAAGTTGAAGAAAGAAAGTGTCTTATAGGCCCACAGACCTACAAGGAGACAACTTCCAAGATCTCACACATGAAGGAAGCCCTGTGAAGTAAGTGCCTTACAGGCCTATAGACCTGTAAGGAAGACATCCCCCAAGAACTCTAGCATGGAAGAAACCCAAAGGAAGCACCCTACAGGCTCTCAGGCCTGCAAGGAGGTATCCCCCAAGATTTCTCACATGGAGGAAACCCAGGAAAGTGGACTTCACAGAGTCAGGAAGCGGCCAAGTAGGCGAGTAAGCGGATAGTCATGTGGATCATCGATAGATTGGAAAATCTTTCGAAAGGGTCCCTTGGGGACCCGATGTGAAGAGGGGGTCCACTCAAGGGATGCGCAGTTTGAAAGTAGATGTTCTCTTTCTCGAATCAATCCATCATCAAGGGATTTCCTTATAAAGGAGAAGTTCCCCTACGTGAGGGGAAGGTCATAACCATTCCATCTCGGGGAAAAACACTCAAGTTATTTCAAAAGGATCCCTAATTCTGAATGTTTTTTTTGAAAAGCAATGTTTGCAAGGATTTTCGAGAAAAGATTTGTTGGCAACGAATGAGTTTTCTAAAAATTAGAATGTTAAAGAAAGAAAGTTGTCAAACATGAGAGGGACAACTCAAGAAAATAAGAGAGAAAGATAAAGAGAAAGCAAAAGAAAGAAGGCAACATGAACAAAGGGCACAAAGGGATCTGGTTTAGTGGGGTTAGATCTATTCGAACTCATATAAATAACAGGTAACTGTGGTGCAAGGTGAAAGATCATCAATCCCCAACCAGATCAGGAAGAATGCACAGAAAACAAAGTAAAATAAAAAAATTGGGTCAACATGGAAGGGAGGCCTAAATTCCCTCAACACTTTGCATCATCCCCAATTTATCAAAAATCAAGCACAAACATGGTGTTAGAAATCTGAAATAGATTGAATAACCCAAGAACTTTATAAGAGAAAATCAAAGCTACATAAACTAAAAAAGCATAAAGAATGCACACCAAGACTCTGAGAGATTATGCAATGTCAATATGACAAAATTCAATTAAGAGCTTCAAATCTGAAAAGATACAATGCTAATATGCATGAATGGATGCAAGAGTATTGCAAGAATGAATGCAAGTACAAGCTAGGTAGTGAGCTTATATAGAACTTAGGAGAGGAGGTAGGTGGCAAATCCAAGCAATAGGAATCAACCACAAAAGTGGAGATAGACCACCAAATGTGGAGATGTCCATGAAAGGTGGAAAGTATGGACCACCAAAGTGCAAAGTGGTTCCACCCTTTAAGGAAGGGAACACCTCATCATTTATCTCCTAGTTATTAGATAATAAACTCACTTTATTATCCTAAACAAGCTTAATTAAGTGTAGGAAAAACCTAGGACTAGGGGAAAATAAATTAACCCACTAGGAAAAATAAAAACCTACACCAACACCCCCCCTTAAGCACAAATTAGGAGGATGTAAAAGATGATGGGTCCTGGAAACTAGGTCATGTTAGGTACCCATGTACAAATGCAATGCAGATAAATCTCTCACAATCGAAGAAAAGGAGAAAACCCAGTGGGACAAAACCCCCCCATGGACAACAACCGCACCCCAAGCAAAGCTCACAAATGAAGGAACTTGCTTTCAGTGAAGGGTTTGGTGAAGATTTCTATAGTCTGATATGATGTTAGACAGTACTTGAGATCAATGATCTCACTATGAATCAGCTCCCGGATGTAGTGCATGTGGATCTCGATGTGCTTGGTCCACTAATGATGGAACAAATTGTGAGAGATTTGAATCGCACTTTGGTTGTCACAATGGATGATTGTGGGCTTCCGGAAGGGAATGCCAAACTCAGTGAGAATGTTCTGAAGCCAAATGGCCTTAGTAGCAGCATTAACCGCTCCTCGATACTCAACCTATGTAGATGAAAGAGCAATAGCAGATTACTTCTTGCTCTACCAACAAACTAGACCAGAACCAAGGGAGAAGCAATAACCTGAAGTAGACTTGTGATCCTGAGAATCACCTGCCCAATCTGAATCTGTGTGCCCCACCAAGTCAAAATCCACACCCGCTGCATAATGAATCCCATAATTGTGAGTACCCTTGATGTAGTGAAGAATCTACTTAGCTACTTTCTACTGCAACTCATGTGGCTCTTGCATGAATCGAGAGATCATTCCTACTGCATATGAAATGTTGGGCCTTGTATGAGTCAAATAAATGAGACTACCAACAAGTTGTCGATACGAAGTTCCATCAACCAAGGGTGAAGAACACTTAGCCTCAAGTTTGACCCTTGACAAAAATAGAGTTGGTGCAGGCTTACAATTAGCCATGTGAAACCTCTAGAGCATGTCAAGTATATACTTAGACTATGCAAGAGTGATACGTGAGGAAGACTGGGTGATCTCAATCCCCAAGAAGTAGTACAACAAGCCCAAGTCTAACATCGAAAACTGATCATGAAGGGCAGTTTTCACTATCCGAATGATGGATGAGTGACTCCCTATGATCAACAAGTCATCGACGTAGAGAACCAAGAAGGTGTGAGTATCATCCTGCTACAATATGTAGACATTAGGATTAGAATGGCATCAAGTGAATTCTACTGTTAGAAGGAAGGAGTCCATCTTGGCGTACCAAACCCGAGGGGCCTGTTTGAGGCCATAAAGAGACTTTTGAAGATGACACACAAGTGAAGAATCCTGAACAAACCCCTGTGGATACTCCATATATATCTCCTCCTACAGATCACCATGAAGAAAAGCACTCTTCACATCCATTTGATGAACATCCCATCTATATGCTACAACTGTGGCAAGAACAAGTCAGATGGAATTCATTTTGGCAACTGGTGCAAAAGTCTCAGAGTAGTCAATCCTTGGAACTTGGGAGAATCCTTTGGCAACCAAGCAAGCCTTATGATTGTCGACCGAACCATCTACTGCATATTTTTTTTTGATAGACCCACACTTGCATCGAACAAGTTTTCTTCCCTTAGGAAGTGAGACAAGATCCTGTTATGCCTTGCATAACCACCCCATTTTATTCTAGAACAAAATGGGTCCCCCTTTCTCTTTCTGGTTTCTTTGCCTTTGTTACTTGCTTTCCCCTTGGTGGTTCTTTTGGTTTTCTGCCTGAGTTTGTCTTCTGGTTTTGTCGAAGTTTGGTTCTACCTCAGTTGGAATTCGGGTTTTCTCCTGAGTTCGGGATTTTCCACCCCATCTAGATTTTCCCGGATCTCACTCGAACTCCAGCTAAGAGCTATTGTTCAGGGATTTTTGGTCCTTGCAGAATTTCGCGTGGATTGGATTTTCCCAATTTTTCTCTCTTCGTGGAAATTCATCCCGTGCGGATTTCCCCGGAATCTGGTGGAATGTGAAAAAGTATGGAGAAGTGGGACCAGTTAATAAATGATGATGCATTTTATGATTAATTGATGCTATTTTGAGATCTCTCATGCTGTTCCTTGATTGATAATGATTGGATTAAGTTTCTAATGGGTGTTTTCATGCTTATTCCGTTGGAATCTGCTTGGCTCAGAATTCCCCAAAATTCCTCCTTGGCTTGGGTTTCGCGGGTCAGCCTGAAACCCGAACTGTTTGTATGATCATTTTGTTCGAAGACTTAACGGTACCCTACTGACATAGGATTCATTTTAATGATGATTTTGATTAATTAACTTTTGTTTGTGTGATCTTTACTATGGTTTTCTTTGTTGAATGCAGGATTAAATCACATACAGGATGATATTTGTCAAGGGAGCTCAGTTGGGGTGCATTCTTCAATCCAGTTGGTCATAAGAAATCAGCTAAGGCAAAGGTCGACAAGACTTTCCTAACTTCTCGCTGACTGGTGGCTTGGATCTGTCTGCTAAGGATCCAAGGGGGGGTGTTAGAACTACACAATTTTGATGATATTACATATTGTCCATACTCGCAAAGTTTCTAGAAAAGTCCCACCATGAGCATATTTTCCCCATATCTGGCCTTGTTGCACTATAGATTCCATCAAGTCCAGATACTCCACATTATAGGTCATACCGCCATGAGATCATCAAAGTCTCCCCAACTTATAATGCATTTTGCTAAGTATGCATCTTTGTTGCCTATCGACAGGACCTCAGGGATGTCACGGCGACTGGAGTTCACATGCAGTTGCCTATCGGCAACACACCATTCAGAGTCTCGGCGACTGGGAGTTTCCCTTCGGCATGAGGATTTTCCTTCAAAGAAAGGTCTCAACGATATCTCAATGTCTCGCCGACTAGTGACAAAGGGATCCATTCATTGGCAGGAGGTTTAATCTTCACCAAGAAGTCTTGCCGAAGGCTTCATGTCTCACTGACCACCGAAAAAGATATGCCTTTTAGTGAGAGGCCTTTGCGGCGGGGAGATGTCTTGGTGAAGTCTTCAGGTCTCACCAACAAAGCACAAGAGGAGGTCTATCGCAGTGAGGTTTGCCAGTCTTGCTGACCCATAAAGTCTCACCGACATATTGCTTCATCGGTAGAGAATGAGATTGTCATCGCGACCAAAAGTGAGCATGTGGAGATTTTTCGGCGAAGGCATAGGGTATCTACAGGAAGTCTCCCCGACAAGAGGATGTTATGCCGACGCATGTGAAAGAAAATATTTCATTTCGATGTGACTAACAAAGAGGTCTCCCCGAAATGGAACCTTCGACAAAAGGTTATGCCTTCAACATAAAGTATGGCCGACGAGCTAGGGTCTCGGCGACACAGAAAGGGTATCGCCATAGGTATGCCCGAAAGGAGGCCCCAAATGAAATCAAAGGTTCGGCGAAGGATAAAATCTTTGGCATGATGTCTGGCTGAAGGGGTGAGGTCACAGCGACAAAAGCGGCGTTGCGTAGTGATCTGGGATCGCTATGAGGTCACGACACAAGCGAAGGTCATGTCGACATGAAGCGGGGTCCCACCGAAAAGAAATGGAGCTCGGCCAAGGATCATACCTTCGCCAAAAGGTCTTGGCGAAGGAAGAAAGTCATGTTGAAAGGAAAAGAGGTCGAGCTCAGAGAGCAAGAAAGTGGGCTCAGCGAGAATGAAAAGGGAGTCTTGCCGATGGTCTTTGTGAGCTCGGTATAACTTCTGTAGCTCGCTGAAAGGTCTCGCCGACTATCTAATGTCATGCTGATGGTTGATAAAAGTGATAATCGCATCGAGGAGACACGATGAGTGTCTCACCGACATGTGATGTTGATCGGACCACCTTTGACCGCATGAGGAGCTCACTTGGAGTATGCCTAACCAATCAGAAGGAGCCAAAAGAGTGACTCATCGACCCCTTTGACCGATTGACTACTCTTGCGAGGGCAGATTAACATAAAGTAAGCGGGATGGACTCTTTTTGAGAACAGGTGATGATGGACCAGCTCGGGCGAAATACAAAGATCTATAGGGAGGCCTGATGGTGCTTCCAGAAGTGGTCAACGTGTAGAGGGTCTGGAACATGAAGGAAGCCGAATGAAGAAAGGAACTATGACTCATAGGGACAGCTGTAGTGACCACTGGTAGGGGCAGATTAGTATTAATGATGATATTCTAAGCATTCAAGGTGGACTGTAGGAGAGTTCAAAGAAGAGTTAATGTTGCAGCAGCAAAAGATCTACAGATCTTTCCCAGAAATCTCTCATCAGCATGGACAACGAGGATTCACATTGAATGCACAACCGACTTTCTTTAAAAGATCTGAGAGCCGACCTTCCTACAACAAAGAAGATATTTTGTAAACCCTAATGTAGGGGGATAGCACATTCTTTTTGATGTGTTCTGTATATAAGGCATTCTTGCCTCTTTGTAAAGGTTAGAATTTCTAGGTTAGAAACAAAATAGTAGGAGCAGAACTCGTAGAGTAGAACTGGTAGTTAGGAGTTAGATTCAGTAGAAGATTAATATATCTTTTAGTTTTCTTAGTGTAAATGAAAACAATTTGGAGCCACAAATTTTCTGTACACTGGTGATTGTGCCAGATTTGTAAATGTTGCTTATCTGTCTCACTGACAGTAGAAGCAACCAGATCTTAATCTACTTCATGTTGTGTTCCAGAATGGTGTTTGTCTTAAGTTAATCATTTGATTTTTGAAGCTTTCAAGGGATGAGGTTTGATTTTATGTTTTTTTTGAATGGTAACTTGCAATCTTCTGTTGAAATCAACACTGTGAATGAATGAAACTGTGTGTTAGTCACAAGTTGACTTTGTTTTGTAGTTTTAGTTAAGAATTCCTTGGAAGGTGTCAGGTCTGGTTAATTCAGATGAAGTATCATTCTTTTCTGTCTCAAAGCCCTGATCTATCTTTTTATATTTCTTTAAAGACCCCGGTTAGAATAAGTTTTAAGTTTATGTTTGATCTCATAATAATCCAAAAGCTCAACACCAGCAGGCCCCTTGAACATTATTGTTACATTGACCAACTGAGGGACATCAACACAGTTGAGAACCAACTACATAGACCTTGGGAGCTAAGATATCCATGTGATCATCTTTCTCTTTCAGGAGAAACAAAGTAGCAATATTCTGTTTGCATGTTGTTGTGCCAAAGGTACCGTCAATAGATCCTAGGTGTGGTTCCTCTCCAAGGAACTAAACTCTTCCTACATGGCTACATACCACTCGGGGACACCAGAAGCTTCCTGAAAAGTCTATGGATCGAAAGCTAAAGCAAGGAAGGCATGTGGAGCATCCTAAAACTATGATCTTTTTCTCCTGTGATCTGATGGATCCCCTACCCAATCACCTGTTGACTGTAAAGTCTAACGAGCCCAAAGAGGTCCTATGGCTAGAGGAGGATACTATGGAGGAGAATCATCATCCTCTAAAGATGAACTGTGTACATCCTCATGATCACTATCATCATCTGAAGTGGAGGAAGAAGACTCCTCATCATGATTTGAATTATTCTAAACCTCTGAAGAGCTATCATCATGATACAAGGACTCCAAGTTGATGGTGGTAGGAGAAGTGTCGAAAGAAGGACGAGAAGTATTCTCCTCAAATTGAACACTCCTCTCAATGAAAAAATCATGTGTGGTAGGATGAAGAATCCTATAGCCTTTGACATCATCTGGGTAACCAACAAATATGCAAGGCTTGCTCTGTGGATCCATAGCCTTGCGTTTCTCTACTGGAATGTGAGTCCATGCATTAGAGCCAAACACTCAAAAGTGCTTAACTGATGGTTTTTGACCAGTCCAAGCTTGAAAAGGAGTTACCCCCTTCACAGCTTTGTGGGGAACACGGTTCTGGATATAACACACACAATTAATGGCTTCTTCTCAGAAAGGTGGTGTCAAAGACTTGGAGTGAATCATACAATTAGCCATCTCTTTCAAGGACTGATTCTTCTGTTTTGTAACTCCATTCTGCTAAGGATTGTAGGGGACTGTATGCTACAAATCAATGCCCTCTGAAGCACAATACTATACAAACCTGTGGTTGACATATTAACCCCCATTATCTGTACACAAAACTTTGATAGATTTTCCAATTTGTTTCTCTACAAAAACCTTATACTCTAAGAATGAATCAAAGACTTCATACTTTTATTTGAGGAAGTACACAATAGTGTACCTGGAGAAATCATCAATGAATGTCAAAACATATCAGGCTCTACTGAAAGATGGTTGTGGAAATGGCCCTATCAAATCACTATTTTACATTTCCAAAAGATGTGAGGCTCTCCAAGTTTTTCCTTTGTCAAACTTCTCTTCAGGATGCTTGCCAAGAATGCATCCATGAAAAACACCTTTAGAAAAATGAACTGTAGGAAATCCTATAACCATGTCCTATTTGCTGAGTTGTTGTAGGTAGCGGTAGTTCAAGTGACCAAATCGTTGATGCCACATTTTACTCATATCATCTAAATGAGTGAGTAGAACAGTCAAAGGAGGATCAAGAACAAAGTGGGAGAATAAATAAAGGTGAGACTAATGATCTTCTCTCCCAATTACAACTATAGAATCATTCTACATCTCACGAATCACCACTGAATCAAGAGTAAACTCAACTCTCTTGCATGTGCCTGTGTGAGTGATTTGATCAATAGATAGGAGATTAGTTGATAATGAGGGAACACAAAGAACATCCTCGAATGTGCCATCCCCCATGTCAACAAACCCTCTCCCACACACTTCAAGTGGAGTTTCATCACCCATCAAAATGGAAGGCATAAAACATGGCTCCATAGATTCAATTTCATCTTTAGTTGAAGCCATGTGGTGTGAAGCACCCAAATCAAGAACCCATGTGGATGGTGGAGAAGCAACTGCTACAAGGGCCTTTCCCTTTCCTTTCCCCTTGTTGTCCTCTTTGGCGTTATGAGAACCCTCTTCTGAACTCTATTTGATGGAATCAGGAACACTCAAGAATGTGTGTCAAATGATCAACCTATTTATTCAAAAATTTGTGCTCATCATGACCGGGTTTCTTACAATAGGCACATTTGACCCTCTCTTTCTTAGGCTTGTCACCTTTTGAAGATGAGGTCTCATTACTTGCTTTTAGAGTAGCTGATTTCTGATTCTTCTTCTCTTTGCTATTCTTTTGTTTCTTATCCTTATTACTACTTTGTCCTCTTTGTTCATTTATGCTAAGGTTGATAGTCAAGGCATGAGACTTAGAAGACTTAAGAGTGCCCATCTGAATTAGCTTGTCCTGCTCCCGTGTGAGAGAAGTAGCAAAAGCATCCAATGATGGCATCTTGAATTGAGATCCGAGTGCATCCTTAGTAGCATAGAAGGAAGAAATTGTTACCTAATTTTCACCCTCAGGCTCAATCAGGCAAGGAAAATTGTGTTTAACAGGTTCAAGAAGGCCAAATGGAGCATTCGGCCTAGGGAAAAAGTCATGAATCTGATGCTAGGTCACAGGGAACTCAGTGAAGAAGCCTGCCTTGTTCAGGTTTGGCATGAAAATATTCTAAGGAGAGAGTCACCAAGACCTCAGGAATGTCACGGTGAGTGGGATTCACCTACAGGTCCCTATTGGCAAGACATCAATAATCGTCCTAGTGAAAAAAGGATATTGATTTCGGCAGAAGTTCTTTTCTTCGGAGAGAAGTCACGGCGAATGCATCAGGTCTCGCCGACAAAGCAAAGTAGGATCCCTTCGGCGTATGTGTGTGAGTTTCAATAGAAGGTCTTACCAATCAATAGGGTCTCGCCAAAGTCACAAGGTCTCCCCGACTCTAAAAGCTCTCGGCGTAAGGATTGAGTTCTACAAGATGTCTCGGCGACCCAGGATGTTTTGGCGACAAGAAGGATAGGCCATTCAATCGTTAGTCGGGGAGAATCATGGTGACCATGGGCTTTAGGATGACTTATAGCACTCGGTGAAAGGTCCCAACGAAGAGGAAAAGTATCGCCGATAGCAGTTGGTTTAAAGTCATCGGGGAAGCTCTCGCCTGAAGAAACACTATCGGTAAGAAGTCCCAGCGAAGAGGTAAGGTCACGCCAACTGCATTCGTTCGGGGTAACAAAGAGTCTAGGAGAGAGGTCTTAGTGAGAATGGAATGTCTCGCCGATGGTGTTGATATCTTCGGTATAGCTCTCGGTGACAGATGAACACTTTGGAGTAAGTCCTAGCACTCGGTGTGATGTCTTAGTGAAACTAACATGTCTCGCCAACCGCGCTTTATGTTGAAGTCTTTGGCATGGCATTTTGAGCTCGCTAAGAGGTCTTGGCGACCCGAGAATGTCTCAGCGACAAAGGATGGGGGTGGTGTCGGCAGGAAGTCTTGCCGATCAAGCAAGCTCTCCTCAAACTCACGTGAACTTTCGACGAACCAAGGAGACTTCGATATAGGGTCTCAGCGATAAGGATGTCTGGCCGACAGAAGGAAAGGAGCTCAGCGGTATGATAAAGGAGGCATCAGCGAAGAAGAGAGGCCTCCACAGGATGTTTTGCCGACTCGGTAGGGTCTCACCGAAAGCAAGTTGAGTTCACCAAATAGTTGAAAACTTCGTCCTGAGGTCCTGCCGACACAGGGAGGTCTTGGCAATAAAGGAGGAGTCATCGGAAAAGGTCTCGTCGAATGCAGAAGGTCTCCCCGAAATGGATGCCCTCGCTAAAAAAAAAGGGATTTCGTCATGATGTCTCAGTGATAGAATTGTGTCTTGCGGATGGCTTTAGTGATATCGACATGACTTGTGGGCTCGATAAGACCTCTCATCGATAGTGTCATGTTATGCCGATAACTTCAAAAGGGCATAATCGCATCGGTGAGACACTTCCAGCATCTCACCGAGATGCGATTCTGATCAAAGGAGTTTTGACCGCCCAAAGAATTTGCGTGGAGTTCATTCGACAAACTAGAGAGATCTGAAAGTGAGCCGTGGCAGTCTGAAGAACATCAACAGAATGAAAAGCAACGTGTATCTATTCTGAGCTCAGAAGCATTGGAGGCACTCGACAGGGAGGTTCAAAGATCGACACGAGGAACATAAGTGAATGTGGTGGCTACAGGAAGATCTAAAGAAGGCTTCTCTGGGAATGTTTTTCTTCACCGACATAGGCAATAAGGACACAGGGATGCAACTTGAAATTCAATAAAAAAATATAAGGGGCAGATTTTTCTGAGCCCTGATAATTTGTAAGCCCTAAGGGGCCAACACAGTTTGATATATAAGGCATTTTTTTCCTTTTTGTAGATAGTTCAGATATACACTCAAAAGAGTTAGTGATTTTTATCAATCCTTTCTCGACTAAATGTATGTTTTTGTAACTCAACTGGAATCTAGAATACAACACAGAGTTTACCTTGGAAACTAGTGTTCATATTTGTACTACTTTCATTTTTGTATTTCTCTTTTGATTATGCAAGTCTTTAACTGTGTTTTATAACTCTGTATTCATACCACAAAGCTGTGAAGTTTGTTCCTTCCTTCTTGAGATATGTATGTAGATCAAACCTGTTAAGAGTGATGCATAAGTCTAATGGGGTTATGTTGAGTAAGTAAAACAGCTACAGTCTAAGTTTCCCAGTGTATTTTCTTCTTGTTTCATTTCATGATCTCCTATCAATACGGTGTATCACCATAGTTTAGTTCCATTTTTATGCATTTTTCTTCTCCCTTTCCCTTCAAAGAATCAGTAATTTTAGGTGATAACACAAAGGAAGCTGGCCTTCTCTGGAGGTTGACCTCTGCTTACAAGAAACCCACATATTTGGAGGTCTCTCAATGTTACACTGAGGTGTTGGACATCAGGTTCAACAGGGTGCAATTTCAGGTGATAATAGTTATGGCACGCCCGGTGGGACATAAATTAAGATTGAACTGCTAGTTTGGTATGCAACCAGCAAGTCCCAGACTTTATAGAAGTTATTTGGCATACTTGGCGACTCCGTAGAGAGAAAGAATTTCAGAATTAGCACCTTCTGTAGTTTATGAGAAGACTTCAAACAAGGAGTAGCTCATGTCCTTTCAAATATTTGTAGCTGTCACCACCAAGAAGAAAAGGCAGAGCAACAGGAAGGTGGGAGAGAACAATTATCTATTCTAGAAGAACTCAATCCACTCCTCCATCTATGAGATCACACATTATTGTTCTGTCTTTGGTTTCATTTAGAGTACCAGCAAATCCTCCTCAACCACCTCCAATGGCCGCTCCAAGGAATCAACCCTTTGTTGCTTTTAATGGAGGGAGCCCCTTGAATTTGGCACAACACAATGACATTCCAATGGCAGCCTTGAAAAGTCTGCCAACTTTCACGGGAGAAGATCAAACTACTCTGATTGAACACATGAGAGATGTGGCTTCGTTATGCGGAGTCCATCATATAACCCAAGAGGATGTTGCAGTGAGATTACTAGCTGCTTCACTAAAAGGAAGAGTTGTGCAATGGTATAGGAGCCTACCAGTTAGTTCAATTGCAACATGGGACGAATTTGGAGACAAGTTGCATAAGCAATTTCAGGACAAGTATGATAACTTGTCTCTATTGGAACAATTAACTACAATTAAGAGGGCTCCACAAGAACAGATGAATGACTTCAACTTCATATTTCAAAGAACTTGGGATAGAATCCTTGCAACGGTGAGGCCACCTCCATAATACGCATTTTTATACTTTTTGAGGGCTCTAAACAGCGATATAGCTGCCATGATATAGTCAATGGGAGGAGTGTCTTTTCCAGATGCTTTCGAAATAGCAATCAGAGCTAAGAATAGCTTAATACAAGCTAGTAAACTCACTCCTAGGCTTCCAACGCCTATATTTCCAGAAATTCATGCAAACATTCCTTTGCAAATACCTCCTTTCACACCTCTACCAGTTATACCAATGCTGCCAGCTGTTGTTCCAGTTGCTGTAACACAAGAAAATACTGCTTCCAGTTCTCCAAATAAGTTACAGGAAATTAAAAGTCTATTACAGTCTTTTGGTAACAAGCTTGTAAGCTTAGAGAAGCAGCAATCATATAGTAGGCCTTATCAGCAGCAAAATCTAGGCCAACAACAAGCATATCAAGGTAATAGACAACAGTATCAAAGCAATTACCAAGGCTCAACACAAAATGTTGCTACAAGACCTTTTTAGGCCTACAATCTAGTCCCAATTAGTGCTGTCAAAGAGCTTGTTCCTGTTCAAAACAATCTGGTTGCTGATTACGAATGGTGTTATCCATGTAATCAACCACATAATCAAGCTATGTGCTCTAATGGCATCATCAATCAAGCTCTTATGGTGCAAAATGTTGTAGGTGCGCAAGATTTTCCTAAGAAGGGGTATCCACAACAGCAGGATCAGCCTGGAGATGATTCGACTCTCCTAAATTGGCAGAGAGAAGAATTTTGTGGAGTGAACCAAGATGACACATCTGTTGCTACTAATACTAGAGCCAAGAAGAGTGCTTTCGAGATTGAACAAGCAACGAATAAGAATAAGGGAGTTGTCGGTCCATCAAATCAACAAGTACCATGCACTTTGCAACAAGGTTATGACACTAGTAAGGAGCAACCTTTACATGCTTCATCCGCAAGTCAAGTGCAACCTGGCCATGTTGTTGTAAAGACACAGCTAAAGGTAAATATATATGCACCTTTCAACATTGTTGAAAGTATGAAAATGATGAATGTTTCAATTTTAATGTGGGATTCTTTAGCAATCCTTGGTCAAATCAATTTGTTATAGTCAGCCTTATCAAATCCAGTTAGTTTGAATCCTCCAAATGAAGTCTCTTTAGTCCAAACAAAGTCAGTTTTAACCAATGCACCTTTGGATAGTACCACACAACAAAGTAATGGTGTCAAGCCCCCTCCTTTCTATGTGTCCTTAATAGTGGGGAATAAATTGGTACACAATTGCATGGTTGATAGCGGGGCTAGCAGTTCGGTAATGCCAAAAAAGATTGCAGACCAGCTAGGTTTACAATACCAACCATTAGAAAAGGGAGTACTTCAGTTGGATGGGACAACGATAAACACTATAGGTGTTATTAAAAATTTGAATCTCACACTACATGCCTGTCCCAATTTCTTAATCCCACAAGATGTGTTTGTCATAGATTTGCCTCCATTTTTTGCTCTATGCCTATCTAGAGACTTCACGGCTAAAATTGGAGGGTATTTATCTTCAGATTGGTCTCATATGCTTTTTAGGACTAGTTATGGTACTAAGGTAACTATAACTTATGAGTCCCTTGCTAAGGATCACATTGAACCTTATGTGCCATCTGCTATAAATGTTAACTCTATTGTTTTAGAGGATACTGAACTTGCTGCAACACAAGAGTTACAAGCTGAGAGTATACCTAAGGTACTCCTGAATGAATGGGCAACTGAGAACGTGGTTGATAATCCGAATGAGCTTATTCAGGATGTTGGCTTGGGCAATTATGTATTGCATGAAGCAGGGACAAAAATTCCAAATCTTGAAAGAAGTGTAGAAAGTCAGTGTGAGCAGCAGAATGAATTATGGGAGATGTACTTTGATGGTTCTAAAATAAAAAATGGAGCTGGAGGAGGTGCAATGCTTGTATCTCTGCAAGGGGATAAGTATTATGCTGCTTTCCGTTTTGCATTTGCATGCTCCAATAACATTGTTGAATATGAGGGCCTTGTTCAAGGCCTTGAGTGGGCAAGGAAGAGAGGAATAGCCCGCCTGAAAGTATATGGGGACAACAAGCTAATTGTTAATCAAGTAAGAGGCTTGAATGTTGCTAAAAATGATGCACTAAAGTCTTATAGAAACATAGTGTGGAACATGCTTGAGAATTTTGATGCCTTTAACTTAGTGTCTATTCCAAGAAATCAAAACAAACATGTTGATAGGCTTGCAGCCATTGGGGCACAATTTGATATTCTAGGTGACATTAAAAAAGAGAAAGTGCAGCAATATGTAAAGGTTGTAGTCAGACCATCAATTTCCGATAACAACATTCACTGGCAAGTTTTTGACAGTGATGAACAGATTATTTCTTTCTTGCTCAAAGATCAGTTCTCCATGGTGAATCAAGCAAAACTTAAGCAACAGTATGATGATCAAGTCATACAGCTGAGGACAAATAAGTTACCCAAAGGTCTTGTTACCTTAGAATCTATTTTCAGTACTGATGATTAGCTTAAAAAGGGTAAAGTTGGCTTACAATTCAAAGAAGAGCATTATGAGGAACTGGAGATTTTCAAAGGTAAGCTCCTTAAGATAGGAAAAATTTGTTCACATAAAGATAAACAAGATTTTGTTGCTTTATGCAAAGAATTTCATGATGTCTTTGCTTGGGAATATTCAGATTTGAAAGGGTTTGATCCCCATATCGCTCAGCACACAATTGAGTTAGAACCTAATGCTAAGCCAGTAAGGCAGAAACAAAGGCCCTTGAATCCTAAGCTTAAGCCCTTAATGATTAAAGAGCTGACCAAATTAGTTGAGGGGGGTATTGTCTTTCCTATTAAGCATATTTCATGGGTTTCTAACCTTGTACCAATTAGGAAGAAAAATGGTGAGATAAGACTCTGTGTAGACTTTAGGGATCTTAACCGAGCATCTTTGAAAGACCACTACCTGCTGCCCTCCATGGAACAAATTTTGCAAGTAGTTGTTGGTTCTAAGAGATTTTCCTTGTTAGATGGTTTTTCGGGCTATAATCAAGTGTTGGTTAAAGAGGAAGATCAGTTCAAAACTATTTTTACAACTAAGTGGGGCACCATGGCATACAAAAGGATGCCTTTTGGTTTATCTAATGTTGGTGCCACGTTTCAGAGGGCCATGGACATGACGTTTCAAAGTTTGATCAATAAGATTATGCTGATTTATCTAGATGACATTACAGTTTATTCCAAGAGAGCTGATGAACATTTGTCACACCTCAAGCAAGTTTTTGAAAAGTGTAGAGAATATGGGATATCCCTCAATCCTACAAAAAGTATTTTTTCAGTTCATGAAGGTAATCTTTTAGGCCATATAGTATCAAAAGATGGAGTTGCCATTGATTATGAAAGAGTCAGAGCTATATTGGAGCTATCATTACCAAGTCACAAGAAGGGTCTGCAAAGCTTTTTGGGGAGAATCAACTTTATGAGAAGATTCATCCTAGATGTTGCAAACCTATTACAACCTTTGACAGCTATGTTAAAGAAGAATGTAGTTTTCAGTTGGACTGGAGAAGCAAAATGCAGTTTTGAAGAAATCAAGGAGGCATTAGCATCTGCTCCAACATTGGTAAATCCAGATTTCTCTAAAGACTTCTTTTTATATGCTTTTGGTAGCAGTAGTTCAATCTCTGCTATGCTGGTTCAGAAGAATAGGGATAATCTAGAGCAGCCCATCACTTTCTTCAGTCAAGTACTTGCTGATTATGAAGAGAAATATACATTTGTTGAGAAGCATGTTCTCACTATGATCAGAAGTCTGAAGAAGTTTAAGCCTCTAGTTTTGAATAATAAGATTCATATTCTGGTAGCACACTCAAGTGTGAAGGAATTTCTGTTAAACAAAGATCTAAATGAAAAAAGAGCAGGGTGGATCACTAAGGTCGTGGAGTATGATGTAGATATCAAGATCACCAAATTGGTTAGAGGTAAGGGTCTCTGTGAACAACTTGCTACAGGGTCAAACAGTAAAACTGAATTAGAAAGGATGTTGTGTTTACTAATACAAATGAGTTTCAGAATGCTCAAGATGATGTGCCTATGGGGATAACTAATTGGGTTCAAGATATGACCCATTTTTTAGAGACTGGTGAGTGTCCATATGGTTTGAACAGAGCTAAAAGAAGATACTTTAGACTGCAGTCCATACCCTATGTCCTGGTAAATAATGTTCTTTTAAAAAATGATCTAAATGGTGTTCTATTAAGATGTATTCACAGTGATCATATTGAAAGGGTACTTCATGAGTTTCATGATGGAGCTGCGGGAGGTCACTTTGCCCCAAGAACTACTGCTTGAAAAATAATGAGAGCTGGTTACTACTGGCTTAGCTTGTTCAAAGATGCGTATGCTTGGTCAAGAAAGTGCATCAAATGTGCTCTATTTTTAGGAAAGGAAAAGCTGCCTGCTATGCCCCTACATCCAATTCAAGTGGAGCAGCCCTTCATGAGATGGGGCATTGATTTCATTGGGCCAATAAATCCACCTTCCAGTGTCGGTCACAAGTGGGTGCTCACAGCTACAGACTATTTCACACGGTGGACATAAGCAATAGCTTTGAAAGAAGCAAAGGAGTCTTCAGTTTTGAGCTTCTGTGAAGATATAGTCACCAGATTTGGAGTTCTTGACTCTATCATTTCTAATAATGCTCTTGCATTTGTGTGATTAAGATTAACTGATTGTGCTATTAAACATGACATTCATTTGAATACATCCTCAAATTATTACCCTCAAGGTAATGGTTTAGCTGAAAGCACAAATAAGAATCTCATCAGGATTATCAAAAGAACAATGGAGGATAATCAAAGGACCTGGCATACTAAATTAAAGTATGCACTTTGAGCAGACAAAGTGACTCCTAAGAAGTCTATTGGTAATTCACCCTATATGTTAGTTTATGCCAAAGAGGCTAGATTACCTCTATCTGTGGAGCTTCCAGCTCTAGACATTGTTCACCAATTAGAGATGTTTGAGGGACAGGACCCCCTGTCTGTGAGGTATGTAGAGCTCATGGAGCTCGAAGAATCAAGGGATAGAGCAATAAAAGCTTTGGAGTATCATCAGCTCCAAATGAAAAGAACATTTGACAAGAAGGCTACAGAAAAAGTTTTCAAGGTGGGAGATCTCGTGCTAAAATGGGATGTTTTAAAAAGTAAGCCAGGCCATCACACCAAGTTCGATAACATGTGGACAGGTCCATTCCTTATCAAAGACTGTAAGGAGCACAATGCTTATCAGTTGGCTACAACAAAAGGGGAGGTACTCCCTATCTCAGTCAATGGGATACATCTTAAGCCCTGTTTTCAAGTATGATGGGGTTCCTCTTTTGTATATATTAGTTTAGGTTTATGTTTTCAATAAGTGCTTCTACGCTTCAGGTTAATTATTTTCTATTTCTTGGGTGTTGTGATGGCATAGTATTTTCTCTTTCATTTTCCCCTATTTTGTTTTTCTTCTGGCAACCTGTTGTGTCCTGTGGATCTCAAGCGAGTTGCGGCCATGTGCAAAACTAATATTTTTATTTGTTTTCTAATCCTCCTAACGACTCCATGCCCAATGGATAAGCCTAGACTATTGGTCTTCATGTTTAGCAGGAAAACATCTAGCAAAGTTTGCCAGAAATGTTACCTAATTTTCACCCTCAGGCTCAATCAGGCAAGACAAATTGTGTTTAATAGGTTCAAGAAGGCCAAATGGAGCATTCGGCCTAGGGAAAAAGTCATGAATTTGATGCTAGGCCACAGGGAACTCAGTGAAGAAGCTAGCTTTGTTCAGGTTCGGCATGAAAATATTCAAAGGAGAGAGTTGCCAAGACCCCAGGAATGTCACGACGAGTGGGATTCACCTATAGGTCCCTATTGGCAAGACATCGATAATCGTCCCGGCAACAAAAGGATATTAATTTCAGCGGAAGTTCTTTTCTTCAAAGAGAAGTCTCGGTGAATGCATCGGGTCTCACCGAAAAAGCAAAGCAGGATCCCTTTGGCGTATGTGTGTGGGTTTCAGTAGGAGGTCTTACCGATCGGTAGGGTCTCACCGAAGTCACAAGGTCTCCCCAACTCTAAAAGCGCTTAGCATAAGGATTGAGTTCTACAAGATGTCTCGGCGACCCGAGATGTTTTGGCGACAAGAAGGATAGGCCATTCAATCGTTAGTCGGGGAGACTCATGGCGACCATGGGCTTTGGGATAACCTATAGTGCTCGGTGAAAGGTCCCAGCGAAGAGGAAAAGTCTCACTGACAACAGTTGGTTTAAATTCATTAGGGAAGCTCTCGCCGGAAGAAACACTCTCACCGAAAGAAACACTATCGGTAAGAAGTCCCAATGAAGAGGTAAGGTCACACTGACTGTATTCGTTTGGGGTAACAATGAGTCTCGAAGAGAGGTCTTAGCGAGAATGGAATGTCTCGCCGATGGTGTTGATGTCTTTGGTATAGCTCTCGGTGATAAATGAACACTTTGGAGTAAGTCCTAGTGCTTGGTGTGATGTCTTAGCGAAACTAACATGTCACACCAACCGCGCTTTATGTTGAAGTCTTTGGTGTGGCGTTTTGAGCTTGCTAAGAGGTCTCGGTGACCCAGGAATGTCTCACCAACAAAGGATGGGGGTGGTGTCGGCAGGAAGTCTTGCCAATCAAGCAAGCTCTCCCCGAACTCAAGTGAACTTTCGGCGAACCAGGGAGACTTCGATATAGGGTCTCAATGATAAGGATGTCTGGCTGACAAAAGGAAATGAGCTCAACGGTATGATAAAGGAGGCATTGACGAAGAAGAGAGGCCTCCACAGGATGTTTTGCCGACTCGGTAGGGTCTCATCGAAAGCAAGCTGAGTTCGCAAAATAGTTGAAAACTTTGTCCTGAGGTCCTGCCGACACAAGGAGGTTTGGCGATAAAGGAGGAGTCATTGGAAAAGGTCTCACCGAATGCAGAAGGTCTCTTTGAAATAGATGCCTTCGCTAAAAAAATAGGGATTTCGTCATGATGTCTCAACGACAGAATTGTGTCTTGCCGATGGCTTCAATGATATCGACATGACTTGTGGGCTCGATAAGACCTCTCATCGATAGTGTCATGTTATGTCGATAACTTTAGAAGGGCATAATCGCATCGGTGAGACACTTCCAATGTCTCGCTAAGATGCGATTCTAATCAAAGGCGTTTTGACCCCCCAAAGAATCTGTGTGGAGTTCATTCGACCAACCAGAGAGATCTGAAAGTGAGCCGTGGCAGTCTGAAGAACATCAACAGAATGAAAAGCAACGTGTATCTATTTTGAGCTCAGAAGCATTAGAGGCGCTTGACAGGGAGGTTCGAAGATCAACACGAGGAACATAAGTGAATGCGGTGGTTACAGGAAGATTTGAAGAAGGATTCTCTGGGAATGTTTTTCTTCACTGACATAGGTAACAAGGACACGGAGATGCAACTTGAAATTCAATAAAAAAATCTAAGGGGCAGATTTTTCTGAGCCCTGATATTTTGTAAGCCCTAAGGGGCCGACATAGTTTGATATATAAGGCATTTTTTTCCTTTTTGTAGATAGTTCAGATATACACTCAAAAAAGTTAGTGATTTTTATCAATCCTTTCTCGACTAAATGTATGTTTTTGTAACTCAACTAGAATCTGGAATACAACACAGAGTTTACCTTGGAAACTAGTGTTCATATTTGTACTACTTTCATTTCTGTATTTCTCTTTTGATTATGCAAGTCTTTAATTGTGTTTTATAACTCTGTATTCATACCACAAAGCTGTGAAGTTAGTTCCTTCCTTCTTGAGATATGTATGTAGATCAAACCTGTTAAGAGTGATGCATAAGTCTAATGGGGTTATGTTGAGGAAGTAAAACAGCTACAGTCTAAGTTTCCCAGTGTATTTTCTTCTTGTTTCATTTCATGATCTCCTATCAATACGGTGTATCACCATAGTTTAGTTCCATTTTTATGCATTTTTCTTCTCCCTTTCCTTCAAAGAATCAGTAATTTTAGGTGATAACACAAAGGAAGCCAACCTTCTCCGGAGGTTGACCTATGCTTACAAGAAACCCACATCTTTGGAGGTCTCTCAATGTCACACTGAGGTGTTGGACATCAGGTTCAACAGGGTGCAATTTCAGGTGATAATAGAAACAAATACTGAATATTCAAAACTTAGCTTTGAGAAAATACTTAGAATCAATTGTTCATCTTTCTTATCAATTCCACATTGTTGTAGTTGCAACCTTAGTGATTTCATTTTGGTGAATAAATCTTGAATTGTGTTGAAGTTGCCTGGATTTAAACTAATTAGTTCATTTTCCAATATATGACCCCTCATAGAATCTTGTGCACCAAAAAGAGATTCTATCTTTTTCCATACTTCATTTGGAGTATTCAAAGATTCAACATGAAAGAGTAAATTAGGAGATACAGACACACACAATTCTCCATATGGTCTATATCACATTTGTTAAACCACTCAAAAAAAAAAATCATCTTCATTTGGTCCAGTTTCCAGTCCCATTACTACTCTATGCAAACCAAGTCTTCTTACATGAATTTTTATTTGTTTTTTCCACTCAAAATAGTTGTATGTAGTTAGAATAAGAACTGTTGTAGAAGTCATGATGAAGAAATGCAAAAAGAAAGTGAACACAAGAACACAAAGAACACCTCCACCCTTTTCACTAGTATCAAGGATCACCCCACTCCCCGCCCCCCCAAAATATTATAAGGTTGGCACTTTATAATTTAGTGCGTTTACAAAGTCTTTTCCAAGATACGATGCTCAATAGGCTCAAAATAGCCAAAATTACAAATTCTGATGCAAAATGAATCTGAAACAAAATATGGAAAAATTAGCTTTATGGATGTGTAGTGCTCTTCAAGACCTTTCCAATGCTTATTTGTTTCCAAAAATCGGAGCACCAGGGAAAAAGTTATGGCCTATTGAAGAAAATGGCACAAGACATCTTCAACCTAAAATATCTAGTACAAGATGGCAAAAGATCTTCTCAATTGATACCTTTGTGGATGAAAAGTGCTCATCTCCAGCTTTCCAATGATATCCTATTCGTTGAAATCCAACGCTCAAAGCAAAAGATATGAATTTTAAAAAAATTAGCTGAATTTAGCATGCAGGAAACAATTTTTCTAGCAAAAAAGTTCTATTTCTGTTTTGATTTTTGAAAAATCCACTCACTGTTTGTACACAATAATAGAAATGCAGAAATATTTTTAATCTAAGAACAAAACCCATAATTCGGTTTTTGATCCAACAAGAAGAAGATGAAAAAATGAATTATTTGCTAACCTTCAGCTAGGAGAAAAATGACACAATAATTTTTGTAAAACAATTTTCTTTAGATCTGTGCAAGATATGAAAAATCTAAAAGATACCCATTTGAGATTTCGACCCTAGCTACAAAACCCATAAATATTTTTTCTCGAAAATGAGTGGAAGCTAGTTTTTTGAAGCAAAAAGAAAAATGGCTCCAATGAAAAATGAATTTCTTATAATCCCTCCCAGTAACTATGCCAAATGATCTCCAATTCAGATGAAACAAAAGCCAAATCTAACTTTCTCAAGCCTTTTGGACACGTTGGAATAGTTAAAAAAACTACCAGTAAAACCAGAAATGTTGCAATCACCCGGATCTCACAAAACACATATGCAAAATAAAGAGGTAATTAAATCTTTGCAAATCCTTTCTGATTCTCTAGATCATTCAAGAATGCAAGAGAATTGGATACGGGAATTTACAAGATTTTTACAAGAAACTCAATCTCTCAATCAAGAATCTAAGAACTTAAATTTCTCAAAACAAAAGCTCTGATACCATGTTAGAAATATGAAATAGATTGAATAACCCAATAAATTTATAAGAGAAAATCAACGCTACATAAATTGAAAAAGCATAAAGAATGCACACTAGGACACCGAGAAATTATGCAATGTCAATATGACAAAATTGCATTAAGAGCTTCAAATCTGAAAATATACAATGCCAATATGCATGAATGAATGCAAGAGTATTGCAAGAATGAATGCAAGTACAAGCTAGGTAGTGAGTTTATATAGAACTTAGGAGAGGAGGTTGGTGGCAAATCCAACCAATAGGAATCAACCAAAAAAGTGGAGATAGACCACCAAAAGTGGAGATGCCCATGAAAGGTGGAAAATATGGACCACCAAAAGTGGAGGATGCCACCAAAAGTGGAAAGTGGTTCCACCCTTTAAGGAAACAAACACCTCAACACTTATCTCCTAGTTATTAGATAATAAACTCACTTTATTATCTTAAACAAGATTAATTAAGTGTAGGACAAACCTAGGACTAGGGAAAATAAATTAACCCACTAGGAAAAATAAAAACCTACACCAACACATGGAAGAATGATGATACAAATAGAAGAAGGTTCATGACACAAGAAACCATTCCTATATCCAAGCATCGATAAGGGTGATGAGGGTCATCTAGGCACACAGAGCACGATCAAGGGGGAACACATCACAAAACACACACACACAAAAGATCAAGAAGGGTCCTCCTAACACTGATCAACCAAGAGGTCATTCACTTCCCACTCTAGGTCATCATAGGGGGAAGGAGGACGAGCCTGCAGTGGTGGGATGTTAAGAGGAGGAGCATCTGAACCTCCCGCAACAAGGGTTAAGGAAGAGGGCCCCTTGAGGTCCTCTCCACTGAGCTCTTGTGGAGCTAGGGTCAACAACTTTGTGAAGATTGTTGACAAGGCCGAAACCTCATCCACAGAGTTAAACATGCACCCCATAGGAGCGCCATGTCTAACTTTAGTGGACGAGGCAAGCTGTGCCTGAGATTCACCGCTAGGCTCACCAAATGACTCGGGAGCGGTGAAAAACTTAGGAGAAGCTGGGATTGGTTCCCTCACCAAGACAAAACAAGTTAACGCAGGGCCACCTTGCGGAGAAGGCAAACTCCTCTTACATCCTTCACTGCTAGAAGGACTACACTCCACCTTTTTCTTCGTCGGAGGAGATGAACTCCCCATAGACGAGGCTAGAGGCGTGGAGGAAGAGGAGGAAAGAACCGCAGTGGATACAACCGAGGTATTAGTCATATCCATAGGTTTTGGGAAAGGTTGGATATCCAGAACAGATATCAGCAAAGACAGCTCCATCGAAAGAGCGATGAACACCTGTACCCCCTTGGGGTTAGGCACATTCGTACTCGCTACGAGACCCAGAAGCAGTGCGAAACTAGAATGGAGAGAAGCAGGAGGAAGGGAAGAGGGTGACACTATAGGAGGCCTTGAAGCAAGGGTTGTCATCTCTTCCTCCTTCCTTTGCGAGGTAGCCTGCTCAGCTAAGAGAGTCTTTTGTCGATGCTTGCGCTTGCCCACAAGATGGTTTCTTTGACTCTTTGAGCCATAGGTCGGAGGCTACGAAGGAACAAAAGGCTCCTGCTCAACCATGGGGATATCCACTACAGTCATTTTCGGTAGAGGAATGGATTCCTGAATGGGAGCAGGAGGAACAGGTTGAGAGGCGGCGAGGGGAGTCAGCTCAAGGGCCTCGACAGTGGGCCTCTTCCCATTCACTGCTTTGGGAGCAAGAGCAGTAGAAGGCCGTGAAGGTAGAGACAAAGAGGACTCTCCTCGGGAGACCTTCTTCCTGTTATACCGAACGGGTCTAGGCTCTGTCGACAGAACAGGAAGTTCGAATGTAGGATGCTTAGGCTTTTGCCAAGTGGGCACCATAGGATTCTCTTGTAGACGAGGAGAAAAACCTGATGGTACCACAAAAGAGCAAGAAGAAGCGTCAGAATGACCAGCGAAAGAGGAAGAAGGAGGATCTCGAGACCGCTTCTCTTCTTCCTTCTTTTGTGCCTTGGCGGCATCATTGTCAGCATTTAAGCAAGCCCTATGTGAAACAACATAAGGCGAGGGAGGGTATCTTACTTTCGGCCTCGAGCGTCCTTTCTTATAATTCTGATATGTTTGGTGCAAAAGGTCCATCCTAGGTAGAAGAGGACCAACAGGTGCAGGCCAAGAGTAGTCCAAGGAGTAGCTACCACGAGCAACTGGTGGTCTATAACTGGTGTCATGGATTATGTGTACGAAACCCCCGTGGATAAATTTTAAGCATTTATGCACAATCGAGGGTACTATGTTCATTGCCACCAACCAAGGGATACCCAATTTCAGCCTAAAGAGCTTAGACCCAGGGATAATGTCAAATAGGATTTTCACAGATTTAGGTCCCACTAGGACTAATAGGACAATACTACCTAAAGCGGGCACGAAAATCCCGCTATGTGTATGGATGGTACTCACAGGTGCATCGTACACAACTTTATGTAAGAAGTTGATCAACATAATCTCCTCGGTTATTATGTTTACTTGTGACGTCGTATCAACGAGAACACCCGCTACGATGTTTCCATTGATCCATGCAGGAATATAGAGAGGAGATGGTTCCCTGTTAAAACCCATCGGAAAGTCCTGTGATGTGAAGGTTATACCAGTACCACTATCCACAGGATGCGTAGAGGGGATAGGTTGATGCAGGAAGGAGGCCATTACACACACTAGACGATACCTTCACAGAGTCCCTAAAGGTTGAAGGATAAGATAGTGATCCAATTAAGGTTTCGTTATGCAACACCTTCAGAACCTTCCAACTATGCCAACTAGGGGTTGTAGGTTGGGTTGTAAGGCGACAACCTTACAACACTCACACCTAAAACACTATTAGAGTACAAGGAAAGGAATTGTCAGTATCGCAAAAATGGAACAAAAATGGTTCACGTCAGGTTCACCAAAAATGTAAGAGAGGGGGACCACCACGTGCAAGGCCCTAGGTCATGGAGGGCCAAGATGCAGAAGGTTGCCTTAACTTACCTCAGCTTAACGGGGTGATAGGATATACGTGATGAGAATGATGAGGACTATAAGGTCCTTCAACCACTCTATAGACCCAAAATACATGATGGGGCTAGGCAAGCCGGTTTTCAGGTTCAACACTGCGCCTCAGGAAGCTCTCTGCCCAAGGACGAAAGCGCGGTCTTTGGATGACAGCACGACACACTAGCGTCTCTAAAGTGTGTTGGCGTCCATATAGCCAGAAAACTAAAGAGACAAGGTCAAACCTAAGAAAACAAGCTAACATACCAGCTAACTACTACTAAAGGGCCAAAATAACGTGATTAAGTAAACAAAATACTCCCTAATGTGATAAAGTAAAAATACAAGGGTTAGGGTGGCAAGAAGGATCTCACAAAGAAACTCATTCACCAGCTAGCTCCTCGAAAGAACGTCCACCTACACACAAAGAGGAGGAAAATGTTGGGTGGTTGTATAGAGGCCTACCTCAGTTAGACCCCCGTTTAGGTGTTTCCACCTCCACGGACAACCAAGAAAGTGAGTATGATAAAGAAATTACTATGATGAAGAACACCAAAAACACTATAAAATAGTAAGTGTGCTTACTCAGCCAAGTGATAGAGGAGAGGAAAGGGAATCTTACCACCTCCACCAAGAGCACTCAAGGCTGCTTGGGGGAGAAAATGAGAGTACTCGAGCCCCTACTATAATGGTGTTGTTTCCAACTTGCTCTATCGAAGTGATGGAGTGAAGTTATTACTGCAATGAAGTGCAAAAGTATTGCTAGGATGCTTGAAGTGGATGCAAAAGAGAGTGCAGAAGCTCATGAAGAGATTGTAGAAGATGAAATGCTTGTTGAAGGAGTGAATTTGAAGAGGAGATGAAGAAAAATGACCATATTCGGGTTGGTTGGCCGAAGAGGGAATTACAACTTGACTCCCAATGAGAAGTGTAACGCCTCTATAGGTTTAGCTGCAAGAATCTGTTAGGGATGTAAGTGCACTGCGCAGACGTCTACGTGTCGCGTGTGCGTCCCCGACAGAAATTTCTCTATCAACACTCAAATTGAGCGCCAAGTGTGATGAAAGAAGCAGGTTTAGGTGGAATTAAGCCTCCGAACTTGGTTTTCTAAAGTGGAGAAGGGCAATAGGGGAATTTGCATAAGGGGTGAAAATTCACTCCTATTTAGTGGATAAAAGTGAATGTGGACCATATCAAAACCTAATTGGGACCCAAATCAACAACACCACTCAACCGCACACTACCACAAACTTTGAAGACACTTCACATGTAGTGTAAACACCAAGTTGGCCATTACCTATGCAAACACCATTAATCATTTAAGTACATGCTTCATAAAACTCAAAGACAACTTGCGAAACACACACCATGCTTCAACATGATCTAGAATATTCCTCAAATACCCTAAAATCCATCAAAATCCTTCACAAAAACTTTCACCTGAAGAATGTACAAGCCCAATACATCTAGACAACACTGTCACACATTGTAACTTAGAAGACCATCTTTTGAAACACCAAACTAGGAATCATCTTGACACATTCAAGAGACCAACACCATCAAATCTCATTTAGAACTGCAAGTCCTAAAACACATCTGGGGAGAAATGTGGAGCAATGACATTTCTCCCAAACACCTCTGTAATGCATAGTTCACACACTGGTGAACACAAAGTTTCTTCTACACAATTATCCATCACCAAAAATTTTGAATATAGCATTTCTGAACACTTGTAACCAACATATCCAAACTACACAAGAAGATCTTCACCCTAGAATAAATGTAGAGCAAAACTAGAACACACCTCTTCAACATCGAATAATACTGCAATAATCTCTCTCAACCATTACATAGTTGACATCAATGACAACCCAAGCCTATTGACATCAATGAAAACACCTTCATACTTGCAACAATCTCCCCCTTTGTCATTGATAGCAACACAAGATGTGAAAAACCATCAAAGAAAACTCTCCTTTCTTTTTTTAATGAGTAGACAATCTACACAACATTTGTCTCCCCCCTTTCAACTTTGTCTTTTTCACATGCTTCACTCTCCCTTTGACAATAATGATTAGACAATATACACAAATTTCTCCCCCTAATACCTTGCACTTTTTCACACAATTCTCTCTCCCCCTTTGACATTAATGAAAAAGGATAAAATGTTTTGCATTATTATCCCCCTTTGACATTGCACAACCTAATTTCATCTACTTTGAATACTCTTTTCCATTACTTCTCTGAATACTCCCCTTAGGAGTACACACCAACCTATACCAAATCAGCAACCATTACACAATGACAACACTCACTCCATACCACTACCTAATCCCCTTGAGAGGTAGCCACCAACATCAGTTTAGACAAGGAATGAATCCATATATCTACTAGACTGATGCATCTCCATATGCACCTAGTTTAGAGGAGGGGCAATAACCCCCAACTTCTCCTAGAGATACTCAAAATTATCCTTACGAAGATCCTTAGTGAATATGCCAGCAATATGATCTTTTGTAGGTACATATTCAACCTTTACTTCATTCTCCACAACCTTGTTTCTAAGAAAGTGATATTTGATTGAAATATGTTTTGTCCTTGAATGCATCACTGGGTTCTTTAAAATTTTTATTGCACTTGTATTGTCATAAAAGATAGAAATAGGCTCATCATACACTACTCTGATACCCTTTAATGTTTGCCTCATCCACAACACTTGTGTGCATTAAGATGTTATTGCAATATACTCAACCTTTGTAGTAGATAAAGAAATCAAATCTTGTTTCTTACTTAGCCATGATACCAATCGACATCCAAGAAAGAATGCACCACCACTTGTACTTTTTATGTCATCCACACAACCAACCCAATCTGCATCTATGTAAGCACTCAATGTGAAATTAATATCTTTTGGATACCATAAGCCATGATCCGAAGTGCCCTTTAGGCATCTAAATATCCTCTTCATTGTTGGAACATGTGACTCTCTAGGATTTTCTTGAAATCTAGCCACAAGAAAAATTGCATGCATGATATCCAATCTAGTAGCAATTAAATATAGCAATCCACCAATCATAGATCTATATTTGATCTGATTAGCCTTAGGGGATTCATCATTCTTTCTCAATTTTTAACCATTAACCATAGGGGTACATACCGGTTTGGAGTATTCCATTCCAAACATCTTCAAAATTTCTTTGACATACTTTGATTGTGAAATGAATATACCTTTATCTGTTTGATTGATTTGTAGCCTAAAGAAGAAATTCATCTCCCCAAACATAGACATCTCAAACTCTTTCTACATCACCTCTGCAAACTTCTTACATATAGCTTCATTGCCTCCAAAAATTATGTCATCAAAATACACAAATACAATCAAGATTTGATCTTTCTCAACCTTAAAGTAAAGGTTACTATCTATAGTGCCTTTATTGAATCCTTGTTGTATCTGTGATAGGTCGAATGTGAGCGTTAGAAATCAAGCAACAAGTAAAAGAGTGCAAATAAAACAACTTAAAACAACCTACACCTCAAGATTAGCCTAAGTTGGAAACAATGCAAGATAAAAGCAACAAAATGGAACTCTATACCTTGCGTTGAGTCGATCCTTTGGTTGGCCCTTCGATCTTCGATGTGTATGCTCCTTGGATGGCACAAGATGCAAGCTAAATGATGTTGCGAGGATGAGTGCAAGTGGATGAAAACAAGAAAATGGCTAAGTATAAGTTGAGAAACAAAATTGCAAGAGTTTGGCTAGCAAAAATGATCTCTCCTAAAATGAGAGAAAAGAGGGGGTATTTATAAGATTTTTGAGAATTCCTAGGGGAAATGAAGGGTCAAGATTGAGCCACCAAATATCAAGATGTAGGGCTAAGGTGAGTTGAGAACTCACAAGCCCTCACATCTTGACATGTGGCATGTGAGATAGCCCTAAAAGGTGAAGTGGACATGAGGTGGAAGGATAAGGACATGACATGGAGGGGGGTACAAAGTACCTTGGGATTGGATAAGATCTCCTCATAAAGGAGGTCCTTGTCCCCATGTGGGTGAGAGGACATGTGAGGAATTAAAAATTCCTCAAATATTCTCATGGGGATGAGAGAAGGAATTTAAAATTCCTTAAATGCATTGGGGGATTAAAAGGTGAATTAAAAATTCACATGGGGAAGGGAGATGCCTTGTCAAAAAGGAGAAAGCCTTTAATAAGGTTGACCAAGGACACATGTCATAAAGGACATGGGGAAGAGAAAAGGAATTTAATATTCTTTGAAAGAATAAAAGGAATTAAAAATTCCTTGAGAGGTTGATTAGGCTAGCTGATGAGGGGTTAGAGGCCAACTTGCAAAAGTTGGAGGATGTGACACATCCTAATCAAGGATTAGGCATGTGCACACCTTAATGATGAGATTAGAAGATGGATTAGGATAAGACAAAAATGACGAGGATGTGACATGAGGAGGAATTAAATAAATGTGATATTTATTTAATTCAATTGATGAAAAGAGGAAGGTATTTAATTATTTAACTAGATACCTTAGGGATTAGAAGAACTTAAGGATACTAATTAAATAATAGTAGTATTACTTAATTACCGAAAGTAAGACGAAAGGGGATGAATTTGGATAAATTAAGTGTCCAAATTTAGACGTCTACAGTATCAAATACTTATCCAACCTTGCATACCAAGCTCTAGGAGCTTGCTTCAATCCATACAATGCCTTCTTCAATCTACATACCATATTAGGTTTATCTAACAATTGAAATCCTTTCGATTGTTCCATGTATACTTTCTCTTCCAACTCCCCATTCAAGAAAGAAGACTTCACATCCATCTAATCAACTTTGAAATCCTTATGTACTGCGAAAGCCAAAAACATCCTAGTTTCTTCCATTCTATCCATCAGAGAAAATGTCTCCTCAAAGTCTATTCCTTCAACTTGTGCATAGCCCTTACACACAAGCCTTGCCTTGTTTCTTACCACTTCTCCAATCTCATTCAGTTTGTTTGTGAACATCCACTTAGATCTATTTTTTTGTTTGTTTGTTGGTCTTGGCACAATTTCCCAATTATGATTCTTCTCAATTTGCATAGATTCTTCTTCCATAGCTTTCATCCAACATTCATCGATGCATGCCTCAATCACTGTATTAGGTTCAAATTTAGAAAGTGGACATAAATTTTCATCTTCTTCAACAACTTTCCTTCTTGTCAACACACCTTTGCTTTTGTCTCTAATGATCTATTCTTCGGAATGATTTCTCTTCACATACTTAGGGGTTTTAGGGGTCTTTTCTAGAGGTTCTTCCTCTTCATCCTGTGCCTTTTGTTCCTTAGCTTTTTCTTCTTCTTCTTCTTCTTCTTCTTCTTCTTCTTCTTCTTCTTCTTCTTCTTTGTAGGCAGGTTCATCTGATTCATATCCATCTATTACCACTGAATTTTGCAGATCTTCATCCACTTTGAGACTTGCACTATCAACAATCTTTCTCAATCTTTTTTTGTAACATCTATAAGCTTTGATTTTAGTAGAATATCCAAGGAAGATACCTTCATCAAACCTTGCATCAAAATTTCCTAAGTTTTCTTCATCTCTACTGATATAGCATTTGCTTCCAAATACTCTAAAATACTTGACAATAGGGATCCTTCCATACCACAACTCACAGGGAGTCTTTGTATTGTTTTTCTTTGCTTGAACTCTATTAAGTATGTAAATAGCAGTATGAATTTATTCTCTTCAACAGAATTCAAGTAGGTTAGCTTCTTTCATCATTGCCCTTGCAACTTCTTGAATAGTCTTATTTTCCTTCCAACCACTCCATTTTGCTGAGGAGTTCTAGGGGCGAACAAATGCCTCTTTATGCCATGATTCTCACAAAACTTGTTAAATTCATTGGAGGTGAACTCTCCACCTCTGTTAGACCTCAAACATTTGATCTTCAAATCCATTTCATTCTCAACCATAACTTTAAATGCTTTGAATCTATCTAGGGCTTTAGATCTTTCTCTAAGAAAAGTGACCCATGTCATTCTAGAATAATCATCAATCAAAAGCATGAAATACTTATCTTGAAGACTTCTCAATTTTGTAGGACCACAAAGGTCTATATGCACCAATTCAAACAATCCAATAGAAGATTATTCTTTACCCTTGAAACTTCTTCTTGTTTTCTTTTCAATTTGACACTCCTTGTAGACAACATTGATAGGCTTTGTAATCCTTGGAAAATGTCACTACTTAAATTGAACTGATTCTAACCAAGTTATCAAAATTGATGTGACATAGCATTTTATGTCATAACCAACTTTCATTAATCTGAGTCATAAAACAATGACCATCAGCACCCTTGAGCTGATAACATTTCCATCTATCCTCTTTCCAACAACAATCACAATTTCAGATCCTTTTCTGATCTCACATCTATCATCCTAAAACATAAGATTATGTCCTTTGCTACACATTTTTCCAACACTCAAAAGATTATGCCTTAAACCCTTAACCTATTAAACATCACCAGTATTATGCTTGCCATCAAAACTGATTGAACCTATTCCACAAATTTTAGCACCTGAATCATCTCCAAATTTAACAAGTCCTCCATCATATTTTTCAAGTTTAACAAACTTACATTTGTCTCCGCTTATATGATTTTGGCAACCACTATCAATGATCCAATAGTTCTTATCCTAACATGAAAAGCAGATACCAAAGGACCTTTAGCCTTAACCTTTGTCTCCTTTGTCTTTGGAGCACTTTCCTTCACACATCTTTTAGAGTTAGCAAAAATAGATTCATCTTTTAAAGCCAAGAACAAGCATTCATTATCATCATAGTCTCCATATTTAGATTCATCATCAGAAATACCAACATCTTTTCTAACATAATAGCTTTTCTTGATCATCTTACCTTTGTTTTCCTTATTCTTATTGTTCACACTTTTGTTTGGACATCTTGAAGCATAGTGACCTATTTTTCCACAACTGAAACATTTGAAAGGTAGTTTACCTTTGTACTTACTGGTGCCCTTTTTCATCCTTCTCACAAAGTTAGCTTCTACATCATCAAGATCATCTTGATTTGAATCTTCAGTCTTCTTTGTTTTTCCATCCTTAAAAGTAATCTCCACTTTCACACCAGTATTTAGACCAAACTCTCTCACTTCAAATGCAATTAATGTACCATACAACTGATCTCTAGTGTAAGTATTGAAATTTGTAATTCCCTCAATAGCATAAACTTTATGACTATAAGATTTAGGAAGAGTTCTGAGAATTTTCTTTACCACTTTAGGTTCCTTGACCTTTTCTCCAAGACCTCTAATTACACTAACAATTTCATCATCTCTTTGCATGTAGCTTGTGATATTTTCTTCTTCAGATATTCGCGGGTTCTCAAATTGTGTCTCCAGATTCTGCATCTTAGCTTGTTTAACCTTATCATCTCCTTCATAAATACTTTCTATCTTATCCCAAATTTCTTTAGCAGTTTTCAAATCCTTAACTTTCACTAATTCAAAATTTGCAAGACTACTCAAAAGAACAAACCTTGCTTTACCATTTGTTTCATAGGCCTTGATCTCATCACTTGTGCTCGGTCCATTTGCAAGTATAATGTAATTACTCTTCACTTCTTGCAAAACATCATATCCAAGGTAAACCAAATATCCTTCCATCTTCACTCTCTAGAATGCATAGTATGCGCCATCATAGGGATCTCCTTCTTGTCCACCATCCCAAATCTACCTCAAGTTGTTAAGCTTTTCTCCAAGGAACCTTGCTTTAATACAAATTGTTGAATGAACAATACAACTGAGAGGGGGTGAATCAGTTGTATCTTATCAAAACATTAAAACCCTCATTAACATTCAGATCCACAAACATTCATTAAACCCCTAATTTGTTATGATGAATTAACATGAAAAACAAATAACAAAAACTGAAACAACTTCAACACCAAACACAATAGAACACCAAATTTACATGGAAAACCTAATGAGGGAAAAACCATGGTGAGGATTAGCTCACAATATAAGTAATTGCAAAATCAGTTACAAGGGCTCACAACTAGAATAGGGCACGTTGTCCAGAAAGGCTCACAACCAAGGCTCACTGTTGGAATGATCAAAAGAAATAGAGAAGAAATGTTACACAAAGAACATGATCTCAATGCAACAAAGATTCCACCACAATAGCTCCAACACCTTAGCAGTCTGTTTGAATGAATGTAGCTACCTTATGCTCATTGCATCCAGTAATCCAACACTTGAAAGTTCACACTACTCTACTCGATTTCACATCACTCACATCATACACTTCACACACTCATCTATCTTAACCTCTTTCAACAATTCAACTCACACTTATACTGTCCTCAACCTTGAAACCCTCTCCAAGGTTAGAAATGCACCTCAAACATGCAAATTCAAATTAGGTTGGAACCAAAACACTTCTATAGCAGATAGAAGTGAATGTGCACCACATCAAAACTTAATTGGGACCCAAATCAACAACGCCACTCAACCACATGCTACCACAAACTTTGAATACACTTTGCATGTAGTGTAAACACTAGGTTGACCTTTACACGTGTAAACACCATTAATAAATTAAGTGCACGCTTCATCAAACTCAAAGACAACTTGCAAATTACACACCACAGTTCAACACGATCTAGAATATTCCTCAAACACCCTGAAATCCATCAAACTCATTTGCAACAACTTTCACCTAAAGAATGTATAAGCCCAGTACATATAGACAACATTGTCACACACTGTAACTCGAAAGACAAACTTCTAGAACACCAAACCATGAATCCTTTTGACACAAGCAAGAGACCAACACCATCAAATCTCACTCAGAACCACAAGTCTTGAAACACAACTGCAGAGAAACATGGAGCAAAGACATTTATGCCAAACACCTTTGTAATGCATAATTCACACACTGGTGAACACAACTCCTTTTGTACAATGATCCATTACCACAAATTATGAATATAGCATCTCTAAACATCTGTAACCAACATATACAAACCACACAAGCAGATCTTCACCCTAGAAGAAATGTAGAGCAAAACCAGAACACACCTTTGCAACACAGAACAATACTGCAACAATCTCTCTCAACCATTATGCAGTTGACATCAATGACAACACAAGCTTGTTGACATCAATGACAACACCTTCATACTTGCAACAAGTGAACTATATGGTGATAGGGGAGTGTAGCTCATGAATATTGAATATAATCATTTCTAAAGTCAAAGCTCTTAAGTTGAGTTTGAAGGGATACCATTTTGACACATAAGAAAGAGCAAAAAATTGGTTACCAAATAGGCACGACTAACGATGATGTCAACGTCAAAACCTCAAGCATAGATTTGCATGAACAATGGATAAAATAATTCCCTACTATAGCCTAATCACTCCTAGTTAACAACATCCTCAATACTAAGGCATGTTAAAAAACAAGATTTTAGGCAATGCATAGGTATAATGTTAGTAGGTATGTGGAAATTTAATAAGGGAATAAACTCTTTATCCTCTTGATAGGAATTATTATAATGATTACTCAAAGTAATTTTTGTTGGTGAGCATGCCATCTACTTGGAATGCAAGAGAACTATTTGACATCTTGTTGGGAAAGGGTAGCTATGGTTAACTTTTATGTAAAGGACTTCATTCAATTATTTTCCTTCTCTCCTTCCCTACATGACCTCTCTATGATTTTGGCTTGAGCCCTAGTTGTAAGCATGACATATTATTCTAAGAAAGACAAGGGTAAAATAATCTTGGTTGTTAACACAAATAGGAAAGTGGAGAAAATTAGCTCACTAAAGGAATAAGTGGGGGTAAACAAATGTTGGAAGATTTATAGCATTTATTGAGTACAAAATTTAGCTAATCCCAATATTAGAGCGTAGGTCATCCAAATATGCGAGTTGGTGAAGTAGTTGGATGTTGTTCATTGTGTTAGGATTGGGGATGCCATGATAAATGTACACCTCAACCTTGGTTAGTCTCTTAGGTGTTGAAATGTTCTTGGTGTTGCCTAGTCTCTTAGCTATGCAACAATGCTATCCTTAATTGCAAGTGCATATCTCTTTCATAATAATATTGAGGTTTTCATGAATCAATCTAAAATGTTTTTTGACTATTATTTAGAGCACTTGCATTTATGCAAAGAATAATAGAATGTGTAAATTAATAGAGGAAATTTCTAGTCCATAAAATTGAATTGTCCCTTAGTATTTGTCATAAATTTCCACTATTGCGAGGAGGTGAAAGAGGATGATCTAATGGAGATCCCCCCTCCTCAAAAATATGTGAAGTATATGAAATGTAAAAATTATAATGTTGATCTACATTGTTGATACATAATTTTCCTTGAACCCTTATAATACTCTAGACAAAAGCAAGATATGTAGTAATAGTTTAAATTATAAACTAATGATAGTTAGTCTTAGTTTCCTATGACTGTGTATGCAAAGGGGCTATGGTAATTTGCTACTTCCCATTCATTTTTAATTTTCTTCATGTTTTGTTTGTGTCATATTTAGTGAAAGGTTTTTCGGTGGTAGTAATTTGTATTCTTCTTATGGACTTAATAGGAAGTGACAATATAGTAGAAAAAAGTTAGATGTAATAAAATAAATTGCACAATAGAAGAGTATAATAGGAAGTATTCTACAAATACTTGATAATAATATGCCACTTTTGAGTGGGATACCTCCAATAACCTTTAGTAAGAACACAATACTCAATATGATGATAATAAAGTTAAATCTACCTCCTATATATACCATACTTATGCCTTTGAAGCCATCCAATTTGGTTTAACTACTTATATAAGGTTATATTAATGATTATATAGCTTATTCAAGAGTTAAGATAGTCACAAAATGACTACTTATAATCCTAGACACCTATAAGATTAAGGGCACAATATGCTCCCTCTCTAGAGAAGCATTGTCCTCAATGTGAGTTAATTATGGACGCCTTTGCATAAAATCTCCATTTTCATAATATTCTTGTTGTTGTTGTTCTCATCTTCTTTTCTTGCTTCTTCTTCTTCCCAAGTCTTGCGGTGAAGATCCACATGTTGGGAATCTCTAGAACATTGGATAGAAACTATTCATCCAATCATCACCTTGAGATCTTATATCTTTATGTCCATCCTTGTCAACATTTCATCCTTATTATATTGTTGATTTGTACCCTTACATCATTCAAGGTTATGATATCCATCTTCTCTATTGATGAACCCTCTTTGTAAGGAGTCCTTTTGAGAGTGACAAGATTTCTTCCCTTGTCTCTTGTTGAAGTCCTCACCATGGTGTGACAAAATAATTTTGTAATAAATTTACTTAAAATTAATCCAATCAATATGATTTTTTTTTGTAGTGTACTAGAGCCTAGATTTCACTTAGAAAAAATCTCCAATATTTTTGTTGATTTGTAACATTGGGACAAATTTGGTGGAAATCCTAATTTTAAAATAAATTACATAGAAAATCCAATGAATCTAAATTTTTGATTGTAACTTACCAAGGCCTAGATCCCATTTCCTAAAAAACATCTTCAAGAATTTTGCTAATTTGTATCCTTTAGGGAAAATGTAGTGAAAACTTTAATTTTTAATAACTTTTTGAGAACAACTCCAAAGGCTTCCAAATAAGTACTCTAAGTGGATCAATGTACCCTTGTTCAACCCTTTAAAATTTAGGGAAAAATAAGAGATTTTTTTCCTTAGGAGCGAGTTTCGTAGAAGCCCTAATTCTGTAATAACTCATTTAATTCTACTCCAATTGCCTTCAATGTTATACTATAGTAGATTCGATATGATCTTGAAAAAGCCTTTAAAAATTAAGAAACAAATCACTAAAATAAGATATGTGCCTCCCAAAATAAAAATAAAAAAAATGATTTTTTTCTTGCCTTCATAGTGCCAAGATCATGCTCTGAGATCACTTGTAATGAAACAACTTGTATAATAGAAGAATACAATAGGAAATATGCTACGAATGTTTGATAATAATACAAGGGAGATACCTCCAATAGTATTCAATAAGAACACAATAGTCAATATGATGACAATAAGTAGCCTCTATCTCCTATATATATCATACTTACACATTGGATGCCACCAAAGATGACTTAACTACTTATATAAGACTATATTAATGATTCTATAACTTATTAGGAATTAAAGTAGTCACAAGCTCACTACTCATAACCCTACACATCTTTAAGATTAAAGGTGTAGCATTAGATATATGTTATGTTGTATTTCCAAATTCTTTTACTGAAATTGTTCAATTCAGTGCAGTTTCAAATCACGATTTTTGTATAATAAATTAGGTAGATTAAAAATCAGAATGAATTTAGGAAACTCCCAATTAACAAAATTTAAGTAGACATACTATTTTTGTGACTATAAATACCTTACCCAAATTTTTATATATATCCATCCTATACTCATGTATATACAATATATTGTTTAAAATCATGAAGTTTCCACAGTCCATCACAATATTGTAATAAGTTTTCTGGATTAAAACTGTGTTGCAATTTTTACATCAACGTTTCAGATCATACTCCATGATCCATCATTAGGATGCAATGCAGATAGAGAGAAGAGTGACGATCAAGATTGAATCTAACCTTTCATGGAGTATGATCTGAAACGTTGATGTAAAAATTACAACACATATTTAATCCAAAAATCTTATTACAATATATTGTTGTTTTAAAATATCTTAATAATCAAATTATGCGTATGTGATGATTTTCTTATATTAATGAAAAATATTCTTAAACATTAAGCTGATATTGATGAGAACTATACTTAAACAATAAGGCATTGTACATAATTGACAATCAAGATTTTCTTGAACAAGGCATTTCGGATAATTGACTCTTGCATCAATGAATGACCCATGAATAGGTCTTGCCTGATCACCATTGGTAGAGAAACAAATCAGTCATAAAGAGAAAGGAGGAAAGGTGCAAACATTAAGTCATCACAAAGGTGAAATGTGGGGATGCTACCACAGCAACCATTTCTAATAAGTCAAATAAAAATCATGGCAGAACAGTGAACAGGAAAGCAATGCAATCAATCAAATGCTTTCAGAGACAGTTCATATCGGAAGAAGTAAAAAATAATTTAGCAAAAGTGGAAACATGGAAGCAAACAAAACAGCTAATTTTAATGAAGATCTAGAAATAAATTTACCGTGTTTGCACGCCAAGAATTCCACGAATCAATCATGGTAACATAGTGGAAGGGATCAATTACAGACATTAATGGCTGTAAAGAGTACTGAGGAGACAAAGTTACTGAAGAATTTATAGCAATAATTACTGATAAGAAATTAAAATAATGGACTATGTGCTAGTGGACAGGCACGTCTGCAACTGCTCCGACATCAAATCATTCCATACTCACATCGATAGAAGTCCAATCTTTCTTTTCGTTCCTGACTTTTTCCCTCACATCTTCCTGAGCTCGACCTTTAGGCCTATTTCAGACAATCAAATCAACTGTTGAGTCACATTGGATTTAGAGGGTTTGTAGAAAGTTTTAACTTGCCTGTTGGTTGCAGGGGGTTCGAACTCGGGACCTGATGGACAGCAGTCTCATGAGGGCCAGCTCCAGAAACGCAGGGTTCATTCAACTGAGAAAATGCTGCAGCCATATGAAGCTCTGCAGAGAACTAGGGTTTGTTGATAATGAGGAAAGAATTGCTGTATGCGTTAGGAAGCCTTGTACTGTGAAATCGAAGCAGCAGGGTTCTTGCGAGCAGCGCAAGAGAATCGTATGGCGTGTTCATTTGAGGCGCGTGGGCGTGAAGTTGAAGGGTTTCAGGAAGCGAGTGGTTCGAGGAATTGAGGTCTCCAGAGCCATTTTGTTTCATGGTGCAACTTCTTCTGCTGCAAATCTGGTTAAGTCTAACTCTTTCTTTCGCCACATTAAGCACAGGTTTCAGCTCATGTTCCATTCGCCTTACCATTTTCCTCGTAGGAGCGATTAGGTTTTCAACTGATCATCGTCATCTGCACATGGAGGTTTACTCTGAATGGCTACCCTGTTTTGGAGAATTTACTGCCCTTTGGTGATGATGATTGGATTGCAGTTGCTGTTGAAGCTAATTCAATATAGAAACTTATTTGGATTTTACCTAGTAGATATGGAGTTGATCATAAAAATGCTTCCTGATTTAATTTTAGTGTTTTATATATGAATTATTTTAATAGAAAAAAATGGGAGAAAAGTGAAAAAAATATTTTTTTTTTCACAATGTGTCAAATTATGATTTCGCTTGATATTGCTATTAGGATTTGTGTAGTTTTTCAAGTCAAATTCATTGATCCATGTTTCATGAATAGTGGTTCACAAGAACTCATTTCTCATGATGATGAATGATCCACTTAACATTCATTGCATCTAGGTGATGCTCACTCGAAAAACTACGAGGTTGAATCCATGGAAAGGAAAAGAAAGGTCCTTTTAGAGTGCAAGTTCTCCACCACTAGGCCAACTCAGGGGTACCATAAATTGTACTTTCTTTTCTTTTTCTTTTACATTGTTTTATACGATTTTTAAAAATTAAATAAATTTATTCATTTTTTTTGTTTTCAATAGATCTTGAGTTAGGTTTTTAAAATTATATATTTAAGAATATTATTTAAATTTAGTTTTATCGTTATATCCAAGCTAAATGTTGTGGAAAATAGAAATACAACAATGCATTTATATATTTGTCACTAATATTTGTAGTTCAATAGTGGAATATTCATTTATTATCTGTCATTATCATTGTTAAATCATTCTTGAAGACTTAATTAGGAAGTTGTTGATACTAAGTATTTCTATAGGTCTTTTTTTGATGCTTAGTGTTTCCGTAGATGATTTTTTGTTTTCTAAACTTGAATGACATTTAGTGTCAAATGATTTTTAGTTTGTTTGATAGTTTATTTTAACCAAATATTATGATTTCTAAATGCTCATGAATCATTTTTCCAATAAAGCCACCATATGTTGTGGTCTTGTTACTACAACACATCCAAGATTTTGTAAGAAGCTCAACTCACCCTAAAAGTTTTATGACTTGACTTAGTTCTATGTTGAAAACATGACTACTTAGCTACCTAGTTTATTCGTGTCTCTAGCATTGCCAAGAAGGGCCTCTAATATGCTTATATAACCAATAAATTAATAAATATTGCTTGACACAAAAAAATTGATATCCATAAAAGAGAAACCTGAGTACAGTTTAAATTCATGAGGGAATATAACTCACTGTAATGGTAAACTCAATATGTTTATGTATCATGGTTTAAATTAAGATTGAATCTAACCTTTTGTTAGAAGAAATTTATGGGTGTGAAAGAGTGTTGTAGGCTTAGATTTCATATTGGGTATGATAAAAAATTATGCCATATGGTTTAAAACATTATATAGTCTAAACCATATTAGATAAGTTAGTAATAGAGTAAAATACAAGTAAATTAGATTCATTTTTTTGAAAAAATTGTGGACCCTCAATTTGAGCTACAAACAATGAGTTAACTACAATAATAAAACCCAAAACTCAAATGAAAATACACGCAAGATAGAGCAATAATGAAGGCAAATAATGATTCAATGCTAAGTGTAACAAAAAATTATGCATCAAACCTCCATTATTTTGGACATGCTTCACGATGAAGGATGATGGTAATATGTGGATGCCCTTAGCTAGTTACTATTCAATTTGACAACATACCGATAGCATTCATGGACTTGATCTATATGAAATGACATCCAAGAAGGTCTATCTATAGATTTTTTTACTAAAAATATGAATGGTCTTGATTTGAAGATGTAGTATAAGGATGGATGGTTGTGATGCATTAACTTTTAAAACAAGTTAACTTCTAGAGCAAGCTAAAGAATGAATTGATAAGATTCATTGAGATAATTTTATTAAATAGTGGATGTAAGGGTTGTCTTTAGGGCTATCTTTATGTGAAAGGTTGAGATTTGAGTATGTTGTGTGGAAATGAATGGTGGAGATTTATTAGTTATTTGACCTTGTAGGAGTGTCTAGGTTCAATGAGTCTAGATAACTTTTAGCTAGTCATATGACTTTTTAATATTTTAATTTATTTTATGAATAATGGAGGAAGTGGATTATATTTATTTTGGAATAAATAGATCAAATGATATAATTAACTAAGTAATTAAAGTTATTTAGTTAATTAACAAAAAATAGAATTATTTATTTATTTTGGAGGAATAAGGGAAAAATTGACCACATCCTAACACTACACCTAACAACATCCTCTAACACCATCTTTAATACCATGTCATCAGAAATTAGTAATTAATTAAATAATTAGGATGTGGTGCATGCACATGAAAATGGGGGAGCAAAAGGGGGTCAAAATTGGTCACATTTTTGAAATCATTAAAAAATATTTTGGATGACAAATTGAAGATACAACAAGAACAAGAGTCATAGTGCTCAGAATTTGGTTTCTAAATTTTTATTAATAGTGGAGATTAAGAGTTTAAATAAGGTGAGAACACAAAGTGATCATGTTTCCATTAGAAAAATATAATATAACATTTGATGTGCTCCCTCTAAAATTATAATTTTTAAAAATATTTCACAAATCGCTTAAGAGGAAAATTAGCTAACATCATGTAGTTTATGCCTAGTTGTTTGTTAAATTTTTAATCAATTTACATTTTTTTTCTAATTTTTATAATTATAATGGACACATCCTAAAAAATGAAAAGTTGAGCATTGCTCCCCTTAGTCTTTTTAAAACTAATCAAAACTCTCTTTTTTAATGTGTATGGAATAGAGTCTAGAATTTAATTTAATGTAATTTGTTTTGAATTTGGATGAATAGATAATAAATGGCATTAAAAATGTTGTACATAAGTTTATGAAAAAAAAGAAAACAATAGAAAAATAATTTGAAGATTACAACCTTAACGTATTGGAAATGTAGAAAAAAACTACATGATTAGAAATTGAAGAGAGAATTTGAAGTTATTGTGGTTTTTTTGTTGACTATCTCCAAAATATGTGCAAACTTGATGGAGAGCATGCTCTACAATTAGTCATTTTTTATATTTTATTATAAAAAAATACCTATTTGGGCATTAACATGCAAGTCAAACCCTTTGATTTGGATTCCCAAGGAAAATCCAACACTAAGGGTTGGAAATACACAAGATAACCCATATTGTGAGTCCATTATAGTGCACTCATGTTATAACATGAGCACATTTCTATGTAAGAAAAAAACTAAAAATGGTAAAAAACATGTGAATCTCATGATTTTAGATCCACATGCTCTATTTTACCTTGTGGATTATGCATTGTTTGACATACAAACACACTTATCATGCTTTTGAGAAAATTCCAATCACTGTTTAACAAATATATCACCATTTCTTCTTTTATTGGTATAGAAGATTGAAACTACATGTTTTAAAATTGAATTTGATAGTACCAATCATCATTTTCATTTAAAAAAAATTTTGAATTCTAGGGAAGGCCCCTTTTTGTTCCCCAAGTTTCCTCATCCCTTTAGACTACAAGGTTTTGGTGAAGTCTCTTAAGAGTTATAAGAGCAAAAAAAACCAATCTATGACAAAGTAGTTCTTAGAGTTCATGGGGCCTATGAATGTTCCATCTAGACATATAGATGGATGTGGGGTCCTTTCATAATAACCACTCTTAGTATTCCTCCTATTGACATCATTCGACAGCGGTAAGAATGTATTCATTTTTACAAAATATGTCATTTATGTTCAATTAAATATTGCCAAGAGCCATAATTTCTATTTTATGCATCATGGGGCCAAAATGATTGTGCCAACATGTCAGGGTGGGCTAGGTGAATGCTAAGGGAGAACCCATTTCATTCCTCAATGTCTTTATACCTTTGGGAAATAGGGTTCTAACAAAGTTTCTTAAGATCCCTAAGAGAAAAAAAAATTCAATCTATAATGGAGTAGTTCTCAAAATTCGTGGGCCCTACGAATGTTTTGTTTGGACCTACAGGTGGACATGGGATCCTTCCATAATAAGCTATCTCTCTTTTTTCAAATTGACATTGTTGACTATGGTAATAATAAATTCATTCTTACAAAATGCATAATTTACATTCATCCTAATGTTGCCAAGAGCCATGATTTTTGTTTTACCTATCATGGGGCTAAATTAATTGTGTCAACATGTTGACTTAGGTAGGTAAATGGTAGGGAAGACTCTATTTTATTCCCCAAGTGTCCTAATCCCTCCAAGCTATAAGGTTTTGAAAAAGTTTGTTAAGAGATCTAAGAGAAAAAAATTGTCAATTTATGAGAGAGTAGTTCTTGGAGTTTGTTGGGCATGTTGGTTCATGAAACCACTATCCCAAATCCTAGATATTTTACCCTTCATTTGACTAGGTATTTTTCATCAAGAAGGTAAACACTGTTGCAAGTATGAAGGTGTTTTCATTGATGTCAATTGGTTACCAACTGGTTGTTGTTGTCATTGATGTCATGAAAGTTGGTTATTAACTGTATATGTCGAGGATATTGAGAAAATTGTAATAAAGAAGGCTTGCAGGTATTCAGTGTATGCTCCAAGATGTGCTCTATGTTGCTGCTATGCTTGTGTGAATCTAAGGTACTATTCATGATTGTTGGCAGTTGCTATATCCAGATTTTGGGCTTCTAGATCGTTGTACAGTGTGAGATATATTCACCAATATGTAAATTGTGCATTTTAGGGTGTCTAGTTGTGGTCTGGGAGAAATGTAGTTGTTCTGGATTTCTTTGAATTTTGGTTTCATGACTTGTAGTTCTAAGAATAAGTTGATAAGGTCATGTTCAAGTGAAATTTGTTGTTCAAAAAGATTGGATCATGTTAAGGATGCATGTGCTTAATTATTTTATGTGTTTTACACACGTGTTGGCCAACCTTGTGTTAAAACAATACTTACAAATTTCATGGAAGCATGTTGAGGCATGTTGGGACTCATTTAGGTAATCATTAAGTATATGTTGGGACTCTATTTCCACTGTAGAATGTTTTAGCACTGACCTAATTTGAATTTGTGAATGCAAATTGTATATGGCCGACCTTGGAAGAGTTTCAAGGTTGAAAACGGTATAAATATAAGTTGAGATGTTTGTGAGAGACAATATAGATGAAAGATAAAAGTGAGATCTGTATGTGAGATGCGAATTTGAACAGAGTAGTGCAAATTTCATGTTAGGGTTCCGAAGGCAGTGAGCTAAAGGCATCTGACATATTTTATGTGAGACTACGTAAGTGTGAGAAAATTGTGGTGGAATATCTGTTGCATTGAGATAATTTTCTCTCTATAACAATCCTCTTCTATCTTCTTTGTAATTCTATGGCATTGAGCCCTGTGGGCAGTGAGTCCTCATTAAACAAGTATGTCATGTCTTGGTAGTGAGCCTTTTTGGTAGTAATCCTTTTTGGCAGTGAGCCTTTGTATTTAGTTTTTGAATTATTTATATAGTGAGCTAATCCTCACAATGGTTTTTCCCTCATTGGGTTTTCCATGTAAATCTAGTGTTATTGTGTGCATGGTTTTATTACTTTCAGTTTCAGTTTTTGCATTCACTAATTAAACACATTAGCAAAGTAAGGTTTTGTGAATGCTTATAGATCTAACTTCTGGTGAGAGTTTTAAAGGTTAAAGTTGCTACAATTGATTCACCCCCCTCTTAGTTGTCTTGTTCAACAAACACATAATCATCAATAGGATTAGGATCTAGTTAAAGTTCAACTCTATGAGAGTAGGTAATACCTATTGCACTTTGGGATCAACTTAAACCCAATAGGGTGTTCTTAGAGGTATACCTTAATTGGAATTTAATCAAACAAAATGAAAAATTAAAAGTGTAGAGGAGGAGATTCACTGCGCTCGAGTCTCTAGGACAGGGAAGAGTATACATGGAGTGAATTGTCCTCAACTATCTCAAGGAATAAGCTCAAGTGACGAATACATGCAAAGGGGAGTTTTCTGTAATGTTTTATGTTTTATGACTATGTATGGAAAAAGTAATTCAAAAGCTGAAAGAGTAGGCCTATGAGGTCTCAAGGACTAACTGGTTAGCTCTCGACTAGAGGATGGAAATGTGGTGTGCGGATGTCCCCGCAGTGTGTTGTGGTCTCATATGGACCAAAAATAGAGCAAGTCTCCAAAAAATCACAGGGCCTACTAACTACTCAAAAAATAAAGTTTGATAGTTTGACTAAACTAACAAAATGTTGGAATTAAAAAAAGGACAACAAGAAGAATACTAGATATGCAAGTAATCAAACTAATGAAATGAAATAACAAGAGATGGAAGAAAGAAGTGAACTCGCAGAAGGTACAACACTGTGAAGCCTCCTACAAAGCTGCACACAAACAACCTGCACACATAGAAATAATGAAAATTGTTGGGCTTGTTTCGGGGCTTGCCTAAGTTAAACCCTCATTATGGTGTTTCCACCTCCACAAATAGGCAAGAAGATAGCGAGATAAATAAATAGACAATAAACAATAGAGAATGACAAGATATAGAAAGTAGACACGTTAGATATCAAAATGCTATCAAATAAATGTGAAAATGCAATAAAAGAGTGTTTACCCTCCCTTCAATGATCTTGAGAAGCCGAAAGAGAGTGCAACACCTTGAAAGAGCTGAGACAAAGATGTAGAATCCACGAATGTACAACAAACTTGAGCAAGATGGTGTAGGAGAGATTGAGAAAGAAAGAGAGCAAGAAGGAGAATTGTGAGAATGTGTTCCAAGAATGAGAGAATGAATGAGAGGGAAGAATATGAATTTAAATAAATAAATGCATGTAAGAGAGTCATTTTTGGGTGTGTCTGCGACTACATAAGCATTACACTTCGTGGACAAGCAGAAGTGTAACATCCCAATGGCCACATGATAAAAAATCTTGTCAAAACATTTGGCAGCATGTAGATGTTTGTGCGTTGCAGAAGCATCCCCCAAAAAAATTATTTCAACAATCAAAAGCGACGGGGTCAAGGACGAAAATGAAGTTGAGAAAAAGGGGGATTCACATTATTGTCTTTATTAGGCTAAAGTGAAAGTTTTGTAACATGAAATTGTATTGGGGCTGCAATTTTATAACATTACATTTTTCCTCCACTTTACCAAGCATATGTATTCTAAACATGTGTGAGTTGGTGGCACCTTCAAATTTTGCAAATTTGAAGTGCCTATGCACTTTCAAGTTGGCGATAAAGGTTAGGTCTACTTCCTATCAAATCTACCCTGGAGCCCATCTTCAAAAATTTAAATTTTGCAACTCATATGTCTTCATGAAAATCCATACAGTAGAAAGTTTCTTGGTACATATGCTAGTAAGCCTACTCAGTTTCATGCTTCCAAGATGATTTTTGATACACCATTTACTGCATTTTTTACTACGACAGGGCTAGATTTGGCATTCTGAAAATTTTCCAATTTCAAGAATATGAGGGCAACCTATTTCCTATTTTGGTCACAAACATCTCAATTTCCAATTTCATCAAATTCCAAGGTCAAATGATGCACTATTTTAATGTCTTTCAGATGCGGCGAACACCTCCGACAAGCCCATTTACAAAGGAGGTACCAAATTTTGGATTTATGGGCAAAGATCTAATGAAAAACCCATATTTTATCTAATTGATTAGGACCGATCACAAAAAAATGGCTCCAGGATCTCTCATTTGTGCGCACTTAATTTTCACTATTTTGTCGACAAGAGAAAATAATTTTTTCCTATTTTCTAATGTTTAAATGTCAATACTTAAAATATTTCAAATGTTTTAAATATTTCCAAAGTGGAAAAGCATGTGAATGGGAAGTATTTATGAAAAAATTAATACTTTGCAAACTTTATAAAGTTTTCTTATCTCGCAACAGGAAATGTTGTCATCAATGAAGTCTTGTGGGGGTGCGGGGAGCTTTTGGGGAATTAAATCTTCGCAAACTTTATAAAATTGGGGAATTAAATATTTGCAATGACACTTATAAAACTTTAGAAATAAATAAATTTGTCTCACACAAGTCTTTCCTCACAATCCAGAGCAGGAAGTGCTGCCACCACTTGGGGGGGTGTGGGGAAGCATGAAAATGGAGTGAAAAGTCATTTGGGAGGTTTTTGAGAGTTGTATAAGCTTGGAAAATGTTGTTTAAACTTGCAAAAAATTTCCTCAAGCCTTTCCAATGCCCCGACAATAGTTTTTAGTAGAAATTTTTCAAATTTTTTGCTACCGATGTAACATGAAAATGGTTTGCAATTGGATGTTTTTTGAAGTAGCAAGAGAAGTGACCCAACAATAAAATGAATGCCCTTACATAATTGAGAATGGATTGCAACGATCCGCTCATTCACAAAATATGAAGATCAATCAAGTTTTTAGCATTTGGGGAAAACTTTTAGAGCGTTTATAGGTTCAATATGATTGTTTCTTGATGCAAAAGCTTTACCAATCCATTTTTTATGCCCTGGGATCATTTTTACAAAATTTTGGGCTTTTGTAGAGTGTCTGTAAGCAAAGAAATGAACCAAATGTAATAGTCATGACATACATCTCATTTTCTTATGTTGCAATGGTCATACACTATGTGAAGGTTTTAAATAGTCTACATAAAGCTTTTGTGCTAGAAGATTGAGGAAGACATACATACACCCAGGCAATGGTGCAAAATGTTCAGCTTGTAATTATGAATGTCGATTATAGATCTACACAAATGCAACAAACAATCACAAAATTAGATCATTATGCAAGTTAAATCAACATTCCCCATAGAATTCATTTGAAATGTACAAAATAGGAAATACGTGAAGAACACAACAAAGGAACCTAATGAATCCTATTTAATGCAAGAAAACTCTCAATCCCATGGGGGAATTGGTGCCATTTTGATGTGGAAAATGGCCCTTTCCCAATCCCTTGTAAGCTTTGTGATGACTTGATGAAGATTGATGCTTCCTTGGAGAAAATCTTGCATAACCTAGCTATGAAACTTGAAAATAGATGAGAAATGGATGAGCACATTCAAAATATGAAGATTATGACTTTGCATGAAGTTGTGGATCCAAAATACAAGTGAGAGCCTCTTATTTATAGATGAGAGTGATGGAGAATGAGGAAAAAGGGATGAATTTGGGATCAAACACCAACCAATGACCAAGTGCCACTTGTCAACATGTGAGTGGACAAAGGTGGAGCACATTTTGGTCATTGTGCAATAAAATGCAATTAGGTGGAAATTCAAAATTGATGAAATGACAAGTTGGAGGGAGGAGGAAATGAAGTTAATGCCACTTGGCTCAAGGCAAAAGGACATGTAAGAGGGTTAAATGCTTTGTTGGATGTACAAACCCTTTTGGAGGGATTTTCAAATTTAGGGAATATTCTAACATTGATGCCTTTTTGAAAGTAATTGAGGATTTAATAAATCAAATAAATTGATTTATTGAGCAAGTTGCAAAATCTAGAGGATTTAGGTGATTAAGACTGAATTAATCAAGATTTGATTAATTTAAAAGGAGATTAGTTCATTTGACCATTTTGACTTAGATTTTTGGATTAATTAAAATCAAAATGAGAGGAATATGATTTAGATTTAATTAAATAAAGATTTTGATTTATTTAATTAAAAGGATACGATGTTAGATTAAATCAAATAAAGATTTATTTATTTAATTTAATAGAATGATTTTAGAGATTTAATCAAATAAAATGAATTATTTAATTAAATAGAGACTATAGGGTTAATTAAATAGAATTGATTTATTTAATTAACAGGAGATGATGACTTAATTAGATAAACCTGATTTATTTAAGGGATGAAATGTGATGAATTTAATCAAATACAGACTATCCAATTAAACATTAGCAAAGGGGATGATTCAAGATGAAGCAGTGTGAGTAATCAGGATCAAATGTAATTGGTACATTTTTCATGTCTACATTTTGCCCCTCTTTGAAGCAAAGTACTCTTTGTGTTGGTTCAAAGAATAACATGCCACAATCAAATTTCAACAATTTTTCAATTTCTTAAATGCCCCACTGTTTCCTTAGTGAGAAGAAACATGCTAATATACTACCCCCTCGAGAGATCGGACAAAATTTTTGATTTTGGGGTGATCTCACGAAAAAAGAGGACGTGTCTGACGGGTCCAAAAAGGCTCTGGGATGCCAAAACGTGTAAAAAGAAAAAAAAGATGCAAAATGACCTTTGGTTGGGCAAAAATGGGCTGGGGGGTCTAAAACCCTAGTTGGACGGCCAAACAAGGTAAAAAAACCCTAACTTTTAAGCTTAAATAGGCCTCGAGCAACCACTTCCAATTCATTTGCACACCTACCCTTTTGAAAATCTTGCAATTTGAGCTTTGAGGACTAATTGAGATGGCGCAACACATGCTTCCACATCACATTTTTGAGTGCGTGCAAGTGTACCAGAGGCTTCTTAGCATAGGACTCACAGTATGTCATCTTGTCCTGACTTCATTTTTTGATTTTTGAGTGCATTTATTAGGGTTTAGAAGTCAACAAAGTCAAGCGGTGCTATTTAGTGCTATTGAAAAGCTTAAATCGGTGCCACGTGGGCCTAAACTGCACCATTGATGAGAGTTGCACCACGGCGACGAAGTTTATAATTTAGGGTTTAGGTCTTAAAGTGCGTTGCACTAGCAAACAGTGTCGCAGCGGTGCCATTTGAAATTTAGGCTTAGGGGTCAAACTAGGTCACTTTCAAACTACACAGCGACGACAAAGTTTGGAAGTTTTTGGCTTCCAGAGGCACAGTTTAGGAGTTACAAACAACGACGCATATGCAAACAATGACACATTTGTTGTTTTGGCGCACAAACTCCAAAAAGGATCCTGGTTTTTTATGAAACTTGACGCGATGACTTTCCTAATGTAGGAGGACATGGAGTCGGTCCACTCATGAGAGCACATATCATCCATATTGAGCAGATTGACTCAGGACCCCCCTTTGCACAATGTACTCTAGGAGAACCTAGGGGTGATTGGGTTATGGTATGTCTCTTATGCCCAGTGATCAGGATGCACCTGGGCATGATGATTGCATTGGCAGAGTGTTGGCACAACGAGACATCTTCATTCCACCTTCCCACAAACAAGGCCACAATGACCCTGGAGGACGTGTGGTGCATCTTGCGATTACCTATCCACGGAGAGCAAGTTATTTATGATGTGGATGCTAATAGGGATGTCTACTATGATATCATGGGCCTGGACAAGATTTTTTTTTTTAGGGACAAATTGAGCTCGAGAGGTACAAATCTGTAGTACTGAATTTTAGATTAATCGTTCCTGCTGTCATCTTCGGACTCGTGGCACCAGATTGGCGTGGCAAATACTTCAGCCTAGGATGGGGGCTTGCTTGGGAGTGGATGCTCCGACGGAGGGAGTGCTTTTCCTGGGGGCCAGTGATGTTGGCCTCCATGTACCATGATCTTCATGAGTTTTCTTATTGCGATAACCAGGTTATCGTTCAAGGGTTACACTACTACATATTTGGGCCTAGGAGCACATCGTAATGCTTCACCCTTGAGTGACACCCATCGACATGGAGCCAGATGACCCAGTCATATGGAGATACAGAGGTTCACTTACATTTACACATACATGAGCATTAGGCATTCGGTATTGGCAGCGGGTCATCGATGAGATGAAAATTTTCACATGGAGACCCTATCTTGGGATGTCGACATGGTATGATGATGTACAACAATTATTCTTTTCCAGGTAGGACCGTCTGATGTAGGGTCGTGAGCACACAATGATAGAGTAGTATCTTCCAAACCATGTGGCCCAACAGTTTGGGGATGTACAGGACCGTCCTAATGACCAGTATGTGGCCATCTTCACACACACTATGAGGGATACGACATGGGGTCAGAAGATCCTAGCAGCAGATGCAATACATAGTTTCATGCAGCTGGTGGCCAGACCATGGCCTAATGATCAAGGATAGGAAGACTCGGGGATGATACAAGCCTATAAAGATTGGTTCCATTTTTCGGTTTGATTGATGATTCTAGGAGCACTACTACCATGGAGGAGACCTAGAGGTCGGTCTACAAGGCAGGGGCAAGGCCAAGGAGGAAGAGGAGGTAGATACGGTGATGGTGACGAGGATGGAAGCAGAGGACAAGGCAAAGGGGGAGATGACACACCTTTGCGACAACCAGAGAAACAACCTGAGCATCAAAGGGATGGTGATGGAGACAGGCATCAGGATCAACCCATGGATGGTCTCCAGGACCAGGACAGGCAGAGGACCCCACCTAGAGATGGTCACCAGGACTAGCCACCCATCCAGCCACCACCACAACTAGACCCTAGGGATGGGAAAATAGTACAGTTATAGGCTCAGATATAGGTGCTGACTCTGCTCCTTTGTCTACTATTATTCTAATCTAGCCTATCCCTGTACATACTACCTATCCATGTACATATCCCTTATCTTTCGTATCCATCGCTTGTATATACCATTCATAATAAGTGGTAGTCTTTCGCATAACCTGGAACGATTGACATCGAGTGCATTTCATATCCCCTATTTTACCCTATTCATAATCAATTGGTCTTATACTCGACTGGGGGAAAACACTTGACATGTGTCATATTGGTTCTTACATAGGTTGTGTTGAAGACGTAAAACCATAGAAAAATCCAAAAACATCACAAAATGTCCTGAGAAAATACAAAAACATCAGAAAACTTCAAAAAGCCAAAAAAAAAATCAAAACATTTTGAAAATCCAAAAATAGAGTCAAAGTCAGTCGCACTTGTCAGTCTTTGTCATTTGTCAAACTACGTTGCCTCTGTGACTGGACATAGGCAAGGCCATCTATCAATGTGCCCCTGAGGCATTAGGGCAGTTCGTTTAGGTTTGTCTGTATAAAATCATGCTTCAATTCATATGTCTATATGACAAGGTCATTGGTTGTGTCGAACTATGAGGTCTCTGCATGTATAACGTAGGCAAGGCCATCAATCGATGAGCCCCTAAGGCTTCACTAGGTCAGTCCATTAGGGTTCATCACATTCACTTTCACACACGTCTTCTATTTGTAGTCAGTCTTTTTAGTCAAAGTCAAGTCAAACTACGAGGTCTTTGTGTGTATAACCTAGGCAAGGCAATCAATCAATGAGCCCCCGAGGCCGCACTAGGTCAGTCCTTTAGGGTTTGTCGTCACACACAGTCAATTGTCAACACGTCATATCAAGTCATGCATTAATCTGGTGAACAAGTCAGCAATGTCTCTAAGTCAAATCAAACAAATTGCGAACAAAACAAAAAAATAACAAAAAATGAATCAACGAATGTCTGCTACAGGATGTGTCCTTCCTGGAGACAAACATTATCAAGATAATCAACCTGTGTCTTATTCAGGATGAGTCCTTCCTAAATATAGATATCAAAAAAACAATTTATGTCTTATACAGGATGAGTCCTTCTGGCATATCGACATTGTCAAACAATCAAACATAGCCTTACACAGGTTATCACATCAACGACATTTGATTCAATGTCTTATACGATACATGTCTTTCTGAAACCAGGCTTTTTCATGCCTTATACAGATAGTTAGAACATCGAAACTAGACTCAAAGTCTTATTCGGTATGTGTATCTCCTGAAATCAGGTTCTATCAATCAATTCTTTTATCAATCAAAACAAATTCAACAAACAGATCAAATTTTGGCAAATATTTTATTGGCTTTTTGACTTTATGACTTAGTTATCTTATCTTTTCACTTGACTTTATGATGGGAATTATGTTACTAGCTTTCTCAAGGATGTCCCATGAAGGATTTAGAGAAGCAACGATGTATCAGAATTCTGTTTTCTTTGACTGATGTCTGTCAACTATCTTTTAAAATTGGATTTTGAGTCATGTTACTAGTTTCCTCAAGGATGTCCCATGAAGGATTTAGAGGAGTGATGACGTCTCATGACCCATCTTTTCTTTTGTTTGTTGTCTGTGGTTTTTCTTGACAAAACGACTGGGGCAACTTGTGCCTTTAGTATGAGTTAACGACAATCCTTGTTTGCGATTGTCTGTTGTTAGCAAGTGGATGACCTTGCACACCTTCATCTATGTCATATCATGGTGTTTTTCTCCATTTGTATTAGTCCTGCCCAATGATGATAAAGTGCAACACCTTTGGTGATACATCGAAACATTGAAGATTGCTAATACTAACATCTATGTCTTTTATTATTCATTTTTCTTTTCACACTAACATTTCTTCTTTTCTACATCTTCACCACCCTTATATATTTTCCTCCATCCTTTTTTTCTTTCTTTCATCTTCTAATTCTCTCATCGATTTCGAGAGCACACTCATGTTCTTTGAACCCACCTGTCCTCCCGAGGGGGCATACCCTCACCTGTTTTACACTGGGGCATTACTGGGGCATATTTCTTATCGATTTTCTTTGACACAACGCTGAAATGACATTGTATCAAAGAGGGGAAAATGTAGACACCGAAATCTGGTTTAAGCCTACGACTTCAATATTCTTGATAATTCGTATTCTTCATGGTCATGATTAAATAATGTCAATTATTTAATTATTCACTTTAACTTTAATTCTTCTATTAATTAAATAATCTTAATTATTTAATTGATTCACACTTTTCTTTATTCTATCTGATTAATTAAATAAACGCTTTTTATTTAATTATGTTACTAATTAACCTTATCCTTCTTGTCAAATTAAATAAATTCTTATTTAATTCTCCTCTTTATCATACTTCAACTATAATTAAATAAATCCTTAATTTATTTAATTATTCATTTAAATCCCTTCATCACTTAATTAAATAAATCTTATTTATTTAATTATTCTTCAAATATCAAATCTTGAATTAAATGAATTATTTAATTTATGAATCCTATTTTAATGCATTCCTCTATATTTAGATAATTGTGTGAGCTATCTAAGTATTCACTTTTACTCGACTCAAAGATCTATTTAAATCGCTCAGTTAACTCTTGATTTAATGTCTGAGTTGCTTTCTCGAGTAATCTATTCGTCAAATCATTCAATCGTCCAGTTCTAACTCATTTGCGTGTACATGCAGATTAATTAAATATTCCTATTTAATTAATTAAACCTTGTGCATGCATTCAAACAAGAGTTGCTTTAATCCATCTTCATCTTTGTCATGCAAAGATAATTCTTTTGTTTTTGAATACCAAACTTGAAGATTAGATCATTTATTTAATCTTTAATTCTATTTCTAATTTGTATCACTCATGTCATCACTGACAGTTATCATAATGCATGACTAATCAATCAATCTCAACCGTTCGTTGATCTTTCAATCCTAGCCTATTGTTCGAATAATCAATTTTCTATAAATTGATCTAGTCTTCATCATTCCAATCTCTCTAGAAATATTATGACTTTTTGGAGCAACTATCTTGAATCTTCGATGTTTTGCTAAATCATTATCATAGGCTATACTTTCACGAACCTTTGAAAATCTGAGGGCAATTATACTACTACAAGCAAAATGGAGAAGGGAAATCGAGATGATACATGGAAATACGTACATATTGGGTGAGATTGTTTCAGTTTTATTACGTTTTGAATTCCTTTGTTCTTTGTTGCTTAACATTAGATTACATTTAGAGATTTAGATTTGTATTGCATGTTTTCTCTAATCTGTTTCTTGCCACACTTTCTAGACGTTACATTTGGTGAACCCAATGTGAAGACACCATCTTCGTGAATCCACAGACTTTTATTTCATTTTGCAAGTTTTTGCACGGAATGACGCATCTGCTTGATGAAACGCCGCAATTGACATACAAAAATGCATCAGTGTGACGAAGCGACGCAATTGACTTTCTAAACTGCATCTGACATAAGAAGAGACACATCTGAAAATTTTTTACGCATCTATCATTCTCTAAGCCGCAATTGACTAGTGAAATACCGAGACACATTTGACAGAGAAAACGATGCATTCGACTGGTATATTTTAGGGTTAGATTTTCAATTTACAGTTTCCTTTTCGTGGTTTTTTTTTCGCTAATCTTCTGTTTTCAGCATGTGTTTTAAGGAGTTAACAAGTTTCTGCAGGACAATTGACGAAGACAAAATTGAAAATTACTAATAAATTTTTCTACAGATTGCATGTCGAAGACCCTAGTTAATTCTTTGAAACAAATTGTTTGGTAGTGTAGCAAATCTTTCATTTGGTTTAAAATTAACAAGTGTTTACTATGTTTGGTGTGAAAGCAGAACTCTGTAATTACCCTCACGATTTGGTACATCGAAGTATCCTCTCCCCTTGTGCATCCGTGTGATCTTGGGTGTAAGAGAAACAGTTACCAACTCTAGAACTTGGGCCTATTCTGGTGGGAAAAAGTACTCACCCCAGGATGACTCAGACCGGTAGCACCCTGAACCCAAGGGACTTCCAACCAGTATATAAAAGTGGATTCTTGTGGAAAGCCCAAGAATCACGCGTATGGTTCCGACGAGATGGATCCAAAAGGGGACTCTCACCGCATGGATCATACCCTATGAACAAAATGCCCGTATTAAACACCTTTTGTTTTAGAGACCAACCATTTTTGGCCATTGGTCGGTATAGTGCAAGGTACAGTATCATGCTCGAAGACACTCACTACTGATCCCCTTGAGTAGAGATAGCAGTTCTTGGTAGGTCATTTCCCAAGAATCCAAAATTGGTGTGCTCGAATGACGTCAATGAGCCTTGGAGGGGAGCCAATGCCACCAAATTTCTAATCTATCCACTCTCAAGAAGGAAAGGTGTTTATCACTGATCTGGGGTATTTCGGTAGGCTATACCAAGTATACAAACCCTTCACCTATTGGCCTATTAGGATTATACTTGTATGTTGTCAAATTACACGTTCTTTGAGTCCAAATCAAACTGAAAACACTTTGTCTTATGATTGTCCTTGTTTGCCAAAATTTGATCATAGAAAACAATGTCAATTTTAAATCTCAAATCATTGAAAATACACAGAGAGTCGTAACTGTTCACTAGAAGGTCACAATTGATTTTTAGAGTTGCATCTGTTTAACTTCGAGTCACATCTGTCATTTCCAGTTGCATCTGTTTAGCGTAGAGTCGCATCTGCCAGATTAGCTCGCATTTACTTTGCAGAAAACCACATATGTTATATTCTGAGTTGCAATTTCCATTACGAGTCGCATCTGTTAGAAATTTTCCTGCATCTATCTGACACAAATACTGAACATTTACCAGAAACTCACAATTGATCATCAGAAAACCACAACTGTGAAACTTAACTACAACTGGTAAACTTAACCACATATGTGAAATCCTGCGATGCATTTGCCTGATTAGAAAACCAGAATCCATGATCACTATCCAGTCAACACGGTTATACCAGTCTTTCAGTTGACTTCCCACAAGCAGACTTTGAACGGAGACAGGAAATGATTTGCTCAATTTTGCATCCTTTAGGTTCATTTAGTCATTACCATAGTTGTCCTAATTCAGATTTTGGTCTCATCTTAGAATACTTTTTTTTCCTTTAGAGTAAACTTATAGGAAGGTCAGTTTTACAAACCTTAGGATAGGTCCACCATCTACACTCTAGAAAAATCATAGCGTCAACGAAATCTGTCATTGAACCTAGTCTTATAATTTTATCCTTTGTTCTACAAAGAGTCCTCCTAGGTCATCAGTCTAGTTAGGAAACTCAACTTGTCTTTGATCCTCATCCTACATTGGTTCCTTGACTTAACTAAATTGACGCCTTGGTTAGAATTTAGGTAGTTGGTCCCTCTGTCTTGGGTTTATAGAGTTGATTACTTTAGAGCCTTGCTTAGACTTTGCATCTTTAGATTTTAGACTAGTGTCATCCTAGAACATTCCTTATTTTGCATTCAGAAAATCCCAAAAACATAGAGTAGAGTCATACTGTCCATAGACGTAGTTTCGCATTCCTTGCATATTGAGCTTATTTTACATGGTTGAAACTAGGTCTAAGAGAAGAGAGAGAGAGAGAGAAAAGATGTTGAACCCAAACGAATTCATCAATCCATTTTCCTCAAGACCTCACAAGACTCTATTAGAAAAATTCACCACTAGAAACACTCAAGGTCACATTACAATAGAAGACATAGAGGCTGCCGCACAGGACCCTAAGTTTTCCTCTTTCGTAGATGAGTACCTAGCAAACGATCGTCAACGATACTTAGCCAAATTGCTAGTTGAAGGCACTACCTTACCTACAGGATTTGATATCAACACCTTACAAACTCAACCTACACAAGGGACAAATACAACGACTGCTAGTACTACTATACCTTTGGTCAACACAACTATGCCATCTGGCACACCTACACAAATTACGACATTCCATACATCTCCATTTAGTACATCTGACATGACATCAGGATTTAATTTCATTGTAGGAGGATCATCATCCACTCCCTCCAGTCCTCTTGTTGGGAGTAAAAGACCTAAAATGTCAGCCTCTACACCATATGTCAGTGTCACAAGCACAATATCCTAGTCAATGGCCATACCTAATGCCAGTGTCATGAGCACCATACCATAATCAATGGCCATACCTAGTGCTCAAGTCACTAGTACTATACCACGGATTACACAAACAAGAGGCATTCCCTCATTCCAATATGGAAATCAGAATCCATCTTCCCAGATCGACAGTCAGAATATATTCACACAGATTCCAAATCAGAATCCGTTCTCCTAGATGGGTAATTAGAACCCATTCTCCCAGATTCCAAGTCAACAACAATTTACACAGATTCTGAATCAGAATCCCTTCTCCCAGCATGGTACCCAAAATCCGTTCACACAGATCCCAAGTCAACACCAATTTATGCAGATTCTGGACCAGAACACGTTTGCTAACATTCTGAATCTAAACCCACCTTAAATACCAACGTTCAATTGAAACCCATCACAAGACCTTGGATTTTAGAATACATACACAAATCCGCATAATCCACCTAGCACATCGTTGACCCAGGTTGACGTCTTGCAAACACAAATGCATGCACTACAAACACAAATGGACAACATGACGGTGTCAACTAAGAAATCCCTTTCAACAAAGGACATATGCCCATTTCCCTTTGATAGATCATTGTACATGACCCCTTTCCCTCACAGGTATGTCATACCGAATCTCCCTAAGTATAATGGAAAATGAAATCTAATAGAACATATAAGGGAATTTTCTACCATATGTATAGATTTCGCTTATGACCCCACATATCTTATGAGACTATTTCCAAGAAGTCTTGTAGGGATTGCAGTAGAGTGGTTTTCAGGTCTAGACTATGGCATTCGATCTTGGGGTGAACTGGCTAAGAAGTTTGTTGAGCAATTCTCCTTCAACATAGACCACGAGATAAATATCGCAACCTTGTGTCACACAACACAAGATGAAGGTGAAACATTCATCACTTTCTTCCAGAGATGGAGGACTATAGCTAGCTGGTGTCCTGTTGAGATACCTGAAAAACAAAAAGTTACTATGTTCCAGGAAAACTTCCATGCAAAACTAAGGAGTAACTTAAGGGTACATTGTTGTACATTTTTTTCAGAACTAGTGGAAAAAGGGGTTATAATAGAAATGGATCTCATTGAAAAATGAAAACTTAAGACATCAACATCCAATAGAAATCCGATCGTGCAAAACAACCCCACTGACAGAAACATATTTTGGTCTCGCAACAAAAATGTTACCAATGATGGGGTAGTTGATGCTAAAACAGTACAAGCAGAACCACTCATCACATTACCAGGACCTCACACTTCAGCCAACATGCTTAATGCTGTCAATCAACCTCCTAAGATGGTCCAAAATACTTGATGTCCACAACAACAAAGGAGGTTACAAAAATGTGAGTTCACTCCCTTAGGGGAACCCATTGAGTCTGTATTCAAACAACTGTTACAACATAATCTTATACAACTGCAGGAACCAAGACAATACAATCTAGGACAATTTAAACTAGTTTGGTGGGATGACAATTCCTTTTGTGATTATCATAGAACTAAGGGACATAACCTACAAAACTGTCGACAACTAAAGAATATCATACAGGATCTTGTCGAAAGGAGAATAATTGAAGTTGGTGGATAGAAACCAAAGTCATCAAACACTGATCATCAAGTCTTTTCTGATCCATTACATGACCATGGGAAAGGAACTGTTCCCAGTTTGAGTACTAAGACCAATATGTTAGCCAACTATGCGAGTATCAAGCATGATAATAATAGTGGCAAAACCATTCATTACCTTCAAGCTGCCGATGAGAATATCAATACCATTACTATCAATACAAATCTCGAGTGCACAGTCAATACTCGTCGTACTAAGATCACTATCCAAGGCCCCCCATTGCAGCAAACACCACAACCTTACAAGTCACAATATAACCTACTTGACCAGTTGGGGAAGACCCCCAACCCAATCTCAATCTTGGAACTGTTGTGTATCTCTCCTGAGCATCTATCTATCTTAGATAAAGCTTTACAAAACACCACAGTCCCCAATGATCTTGATGTCAATCGTTTCGAGGAAATGGTCAGCTATTTGACCAATAATCATCATGCCACATTTTCTCAACAAGACTACACAACTGAAAAGACAAACCATAATGACCCTTTACATCTAGAAGTCCTTGTTGATGACACCAAAGTTAGACAAGTTTTGATAGACAGAGGAGTAGGGTTAAATCTGTGCACTTTAAAACTAATTAAGGAATTAGGTTTCTCAGAAGCATGCGTAGACACAACCGAAATTATTGTCATTAAAGCTTATGATGATGAGGAATGAAAATCAAAGGGGGTGATAACACTTCCTATCAGAATTGGTCCTGCAGTAATGGAGACAAAGTTCTAGGTCTTGGATCTCACCCTTCCTTATAACCTTCTACTAGGTAGACCATGGATTCATGCCATGAAGGCGGTCCCTTCCACGTATCATCAGTGTCTTAAATTCCCTTACAATGGTACAAAAATAACTATAGATGGTGACCCAGATCCATTCCAATATTGCACCAATCTAAAAGAGATCCCCCAACGCCAAGTGCCAGTAAACCAAGAGGCTTCATCATCCAATCCATCTTCCTATGTTGATCCATCCACACTTACTCGAACATCTATTTCACCCTCAATTCCTACCACTCCTAGGGTTGAGATCCAAGACAAGGGTTGTGGAGAGTATTATATAATGACATCTTATTGTGTTAGCCAATTGATTCCTCCTAAGTCATAGAGTTTGCCTACATCAGAAAGGGGACAGTCTATGGTCACTATACATGTTCCACCCACAACTTTCACTAAATGGGGAGAATTAAGCAAAGAGGCCGTAAATACAGAAGATGTAACTTCCTGGTTGTACAAGGAAGATAATGAAGAACCTTCCTCACTTGCTCACATTCCTACAAATCTATATGGAAAGGGTTTCACAATCATGCAAATCAAGGGGTATAATGGACAGAGTGGTTTAGGCTTAAACCAAGACGAGAGGATTGAACCCATATTTTTTTCTCAGTGGCCAAAAGGCTTGGGGCTAGGGTTTCAACCGATCCATATTGGCATTCCTAGTACCACATCACCCTTAATTGAGGAAGTAAGTGCTTCAGAAGATATTAAGACATCTCACGAACCATCTGACCAATATCACTATGACTCCCCCGACTCTAACGACTATGAGTGGGATTCCCTATCCTCTACCTCTTCCATGGACCTCGACAAGTTATTTGGAGAACTTGACTTAATGTTAAGATCCTCACCAAATCCATTGAATTCATGTCCACCAAAGAAAATGACAAAGGAGGAGTGGTTTAAACACTAATATTGGGAATCAGTTGATCCTACCTCTTGGCAACCCGATACATCTATTTCAAATAACCAAACCTTGGCATTAGGCCCACCTCTCAATCTGCCTAGACCTAAACCTAAGAGCAAACAAGACTTAGTACAAGAATTTTGTGACCATATGAGCAAATCAGTCTTTACCTTGACCCCATTAAAATTTGATAACTCCGACGATGACATGACCTTAGTTTATCCCCAACTCATTGATTGGGACCAACAAGACACACCCGTCTTAGACATTTTTGAGAACGACGAAGCAATTGCTGAATTCCTGGGATTACGAGAAGGCATACCTAATGGTGATCACAAAGTTGGTTTTACCATTGAATTGGACAAAAAAGCATATTTTGGGGAATCTGTTCAACCCTCCAGTCGCAAAAATGAGAAAAAGAATAAAAAAGATAAAAAGGACGAGTCTCTAGGTGAAAACCGAAAGGCACCTTTAGACAATGAAAGAGTAAAAAGAAAGGATGCATCCGAAGGTGGAAACCTCTCTGAGGCACCTAAGGATGGAGGTTTGAAAATTCTCCCCATTGCACAGGAAAAGTCACCCATTCTCGTTGAAGAATCAGTAGAAGTCAACATAGGTACAAAAGAGAATCCCCGACTGGTTTATTTTGCAGCATCATTGACAACAAAAGAGCAGCTAGAATTCCACAACTTCTTTGCACAAAGATAGATAAATTTTTCCTGGTCCTATGCAGACATGCCTGGTTTGGATCCTGAACTTGTTCTACATCACTTACCCTTACAACCAGGTGTCAAACCAGTAAAATAGAAATTGAGGAAAATGCATCCACAAATTGCTTTACTAGTCAAGGCAGAACTCAAGAAACTGTTAGACGTTGGTTTCATTAGATCAATTGACTATGCAGATTGGATTTCCAATCTTGTACCAGTTACTAAACCAATAGGGGGCATCCGCATCTGCACCGATTTTAGAGATATCAACAAGGCTTGTCCGAAGGATGACTTCCCTTTGCCTAACATAGACATGATAGTTGACATGACAATAGGATATGAGATGTTGTCCCTTATGGATGGATTTTCAGCATATAACCAGATCAAAATTGCAACTGAAGACCAATCTAAGATGACTTTCACTTGTCCTTGGGGAGCGTATTGCTGGAATGTTATGCCCTTTGGACTCAAGAATGCTAGAGCAACCTATCAACGTGCCATGACCACTATCTTTCATGATCTAGTACACACTCTTATGGAGGATTATGTTGATGACCTTATTGTTAAATCCAAGACAAGGGCAGAACATTTCCAGGTTTTAGACAAGATATTTCAAAGGCTAGAGAAGTATAAAGTGAGACTCAATCACAAGAAATGTGTGTTTGGAGTCAAGTCAGGAAAGCTATTAGGCTATATCATTTCTAGACGAGGCATTGAAGTGGATCCAGCTAAGGTGAACGAAATCATTGATATGCCCCCACCCACTAATCTCAGTCAACTAAGGACATTACAAGGAAGGCTACAATCCATCAGAAGATTTATAGTGTAGTTAGCAGATAAGACACATTCTTTTCAACATCTACTTAAGAAAGGGGTACCGTTTGCATGGATAGCTAGGTGTGGAGAGGATTTTCAACAGATTAAGGAATATTTACTCACACCACCAATCTTAATGCCACCTGTTGAAGGAAGACCATTGATTCTTTATATTACAACAACCCATTCATCACTCGGAGCATTGCTTGCATAGAATGATGATGAAGGTCATGAAAGGGTAGTGTATTATATCAGTCAGACTTTGGTAGGTTATGAGCTCAACTATAGTACCATTGAACATGCCTGTCTTGTAGTAGTATTTGCTACCCAAAAACTAAGGCATTATATGCTAAACCACCAAACAATGTTGATTGCTAAAATAGATCCTCTAAAATATCTTCTCAGCAAGGCAACATTAACAGGGTGACTGGCCAAATGGGTTATGATACTTAGTGAGTATGATATCCAGTATGTAGAAAGAAAGGCTATTAAAGGACAAGTCATTGTTGATCAGTTAGCCGACGCACCAATACAGGCAGATCACCCATTAGTTGCAGACTTTCCTGATGAGTTTATATTTACAATTGACACAAACATAACATGGAAACTGTACTTTGATGGCTCACATACAAATCATGGCTCAGGGGCTGGTATACTGTTTATCACACCACAGGGTGATTACATCCCTAAGTCACTCAGGATTGCATTTCCATGTACTAACAACATAGCAGAGTATGAAGCTCTAGCGACAGGGTTACGCATGGCAGTCAAGTGGAAAATTAAGAATCTACAGGTATATGGCGATTCTCAACTAGTAATCAGACAGGTAAATGATGATTATGAGACTAAGGATGAGAAGCTTTCTCCCTACAAACACATGGCTGATAGCTTTAAAGAGTACTTTGAAAAATTCAAATTTCATCAGATACCTCATGTTTTAAAAAGGGCAGCAGATGTTATGGCTACAATTGCATCACTTCTCGACATTCCTAATAACGTGCCTAAGTTTGAGTTATTGGTAGAACAACTTTTGGTCCCAGCCTACAATATCCACGATTTTGAAATGGTGTGTGACATTGTTGGTTCTAATTTCACATGGTACAAAGAAATCTATGACTACCTTCATGCCGAAGTCATACCCACTGGCCTATTAAACAACCAACATAGGACATTCCTCTGCAAGTCAGCCAAATACACCATCATCGAAGACACCATATATAGACGCGCCTTAGATAATAGCCTACTGAGATGTCTTGATTCTATTGAAGCACAAGCAACCTTGCATGGGGTGCATGAGGGTATATGTGGTTCCCATTCTAGCGGTCCTACCTTAGCTAAAAAGATTATGAGACTGGGTTATTACTGGCCTACTATGGAAAAAGACTCATATGTCTTTGTAATGAAATGTCGCCAATGCCAAGTTCATAGAGACTTGATACATGCGCCAACACAGGAGCTTCATCCTATAACGTCACCATGGCCCTTTTCCCAATGGGGACTCAACCTCATAGGTAAGATCCACCCCACATCATCTAATGGACACAAATTCATTATCACTGCCACTGAGTATTTTATGAAGTGGATTGAAGCCATTTCTATGACATACATTACTGACACACATATTTCTAAATTTATCTTGAATTATATCATCTGTCGGTATGGTGTCCCTCAGTCCATAATTACCGATAATGGCCGCCCATTTAAGAATCAAGAAGTCCACCATCTGTGTGATGAATTTCATATTCAACATCACTTTTCCACTCCATACTACCCACAAGGTAATGGCCAAGTAGAGGCATCTAACAAAACCATCATTAGAATCCTCAAGAAGACTGTCAATGATGTTGGCTGTGACTGGCATTTACAGTTTAATCCTGCCTTATGGGCTTATCGCACAAATATCGGTACTCCCACTGGTGCCACTCCCTATTCACTAGTATTTGGTTATGAAGCTATTCTTCCTATTGAGGTCGAGATTCCTTCCCTGAGGGTATCCTTGAAAGGCCACATTGATGATGAAGAATACCGAGTATCAAGACTCCATGAGCTAGAATTCCTGGATGAGCGAAGACAAAAGGCACTAGACCATCTCCAAGCATATCAGAATCGCCTTCGTCGTAGCTATAACAGGAAGGTCTTGAAAATAAACTTTGACATTGGTGACTTGGTTTTAATGGAGAACCCAAAGAATCAAGCAGAAAGAGACAAACCAGGAAATTTTGAACCTAACTGGTTAGGACTGTATATTATTACATAAGCCTTTGGATCAGGAGCATACCAACTCTCTACTCCTGAAGGGGAGTCATTTTCCTCGCCAATCAATAGTCTTCATCTAAATAAGTTCTACGCATAGCTTATGAGAGCCTTGTCTTAATTAGCAAAAATACAAAAAAATAAAAAAATAAAAAAAATTGTTACCAAGGTGAAAACCTGGCAAATAGGCATTTTGGTAACACCAAAAAAATTAGATAATCCAGAAAATAGTAAAGACAAATAATTCATCCAATAGTGAAAACCACTTCAGTGGCGCTTTGGATAGATACCATGGTGAAAACCTGGCAAACAGGCGCCATGTGTACTTGACTCTGCTCCTTTGTCTACTATTATTCCAATCTAGCCTATCCCTGTACATACTACCTATCCCTATACATATCCCTTATCTTTCGTATCCATCGCTTGTATATACCATTCATAATAAGTGGTAGTCTTTCCCATAACCTGGAACGATTGACATTGAGTGCATTTCATATCCCCTATTTTACCCTATTCATAATTAATTGGTCTTATACTCGACTGGGGGAAAACACTTGACATGTGTCATATTGGTTCTTACATAGGTTGTGTTGAAGACGTAAAACCATAGAAAAATCCAAAAACATCACAAAATGTCCTGAGAAAATACAAAAACATTAGAAAACTTCAAAAAGCCAAAAAAAAAAATCAAAACATTTTGAAAATCCAAAAATAGAGTCAAATTCACGCACTTGTCAGTCTTTGTCATTTGTTGAACTACGTTGCCTCTGTGACTGGACATAGGCAAGGCCATCTATCAATGTGCCCCTGAGGCATTAGGTCAGTTGTTTAGGTTTGTCTGTATAAAATCATGCTTCAATTCATATGTCTATATGACAAGGTCATTGGTTGTGTCGAACTATGAGGTCTCTGCGTGTATAACGTAGGAAGGCCATCAATCGATGAGCCCCCGAGGCTTCACTAGGTCAGTCCATTAGGGTTCATCACATTCACTTTCACACACGTTTTCTATTTGTAGTCAGTCTTTTTAGTCAAAGTCAGGTCGAACTACGAGGTCTTTGCGTGTATAACCTAGGCAAGGCCATCAATCGATGAGCCCCCGAGGCTGCACTAGGTCAGTCCTTTAGGGTTTGTCATCACACACAATCAATTGTCAACACATCATATCAAGTCATGCATTAATATGGTGAACAAGTCAGCAATGTCTCTAAGTCAAATCAAACAAATTGCGAACGAAACAAAACAAAAAAAATAAAAAATGAATCAACTAATGTCTGCTACAGGATGTGTCCTTCCTGGAGACAAACATTATCAAGATAATCAACCTGTGTCTTATTCAGGATGAGTCCTTGAATATAGATATCAAAAAAGCAATCTATGTCTTATACAGGATGAGTCCTTCTGGCATATCGACGTTGTCAAACAATCAAACATAGCCTTACACAGGTTATCACATCAACGACATTTGATTCAATGTCTTATACGATACATGTCTTTCTGAAACCATGATTTTTCATGCCTTATACAGATAGTCAGAACATCGAAACCAGACTCAAAGTCTTATTTGGTATGTGTATCTCCTGAAATCAGGCTCTATCAATCAATTTTTTTATCAATCAAAACAAATTCAACAAACAGATCAAGTTTTGGCAAATATTTTATTGGCTTTTTGACTTTATGACTTAGTTATCTTATCTTTTCACTTGACTTTATGATGGGAATTATGTTACTAGCTTTCTCAAGGATGTCCCATGAAGGATTTAGAGAAGCAACAATGTATCAGAATTTTGTTTTCTTTGACTAATGTCTGTCAACTATCTTTTAAAATTGGATTTTGAGTCATGTTACTAGTTTCCTCAAGGATGTCCCATGAAGGATTTAGAGGAGTGATGACGTCTCATGACCCGTCTTTTCTTTTGTTTGTTGTCTGTGGTTTTTCTTGACAAAACGACTGGGGCAAATTGTGCCCTTAGTATGAGTTAACGACAATCCTTGTTTGCGACTGTCTGTTGTTAGCAAGTGGATGACCTTGCACACCTTGAGCTATGTCATATCATGGTGTTTTTCTCCATTTGTATTAGTCCCGCCCAATGATGATAAAGTACAACACCTTTGGTGATACAGCGAAACATTGAAAATTGCTAATACTAACATCTATGTCTTTTATTATTCATTTTTCTTTTCGCACTAACATTTCTTCTTTTCTACATCTTCACCACCCTTATATATTTTCCTCCATCCTTTTTTTCTTTCTTTCATCTTCTAATTCTCTCATCGATTTCGAGAGCACACTCATGTTCTTTGAACCCACCTGTCCTCCCGAGGGGGCATACCTTCACCTGTTTTACACTGGGGCATTACTGGGGCATATTTCTTATCGATTTTCTTTGACAAAACGCCAAAAATGACATTGTATCAAAGAGGGGAAAATGTAGACACCAAAATCTGATTTAAGCCTGCGACTTCAATATTCTTGATAATTCGTATTCTTCATGGTCATGATTAAATAATGTCAATTATTTAATTATTCACTTTAACTTTAATTCTTCTATTAATTAAATAATCTTAATTATTTAATTGATTCACACTTTTCTTTATTCTATCTGATTAATTAAATAAACGCTTTTTATTTAATTATGTTACTAATTAACCTTATCCTTCTTGTCAAATTAAATAAATTCTTATTGAATTCTCCTCTTTATCATACTTCAACTATAATTAAATAAATCCTTAATTTATTTAATTATTCATTTAAATCCCTTCATCACTTAATTAAATAAATCTTATTTATTTAATTATTCTTCAAATATCAAATCTTGAATTAAATGAATTATTTAATTCATGAATTCTATTTTAATGCATTCCTCTATATTTAGATAATTGTGTGAGTTATCTAAGTATTCACTTTTACTCGACTCAAAGATCTATTTAAATCACTCAGTTAACTCTTGATATAATGTCTGAGTTGCTTTCTCGAGTAATCTATTCGTCAAATCATTCAATCGTCTAGTTCTAACTCATTTGTGTGTACATGCGGATTAATTAAATATTCCTATTTAATTAATTAAACCTTGTGTGTGCATTTGAACAAGAGTTGCTTTAATCCATCTTCATCTTTGTCATGCAAAGATAATTCTTTTGTTTTTGAATACCAAACTTGAAGATTAGATCATTTATTTAATCTTTAATTCTATTTCTAATTTGTATCACTCATGTCATCACTGACAGTTATCATAATGCATGACTAATCAGTCAATCTCAACCGTCTGTTGATCTTTCAATCCTGGCCTATCATTCGAATAATCAATTTTGTATAAATTGATTTGGTTTTCATCATTCCAATATCTCTCAAAATATTATGACTTTTTGGAGCAACTATCTTGAATCTTTGATGTTTTGCTAAATCATTATCATAGGCTATACTTGCACGAACCTTTGAAAATCTAAGGGCAATTATACTACTACAAGAAAAATGGAGAAGGGAAATTGAGATGATACATGGAAATACATACATATTGGGTGAGATTGTTTCAGTTTTATTATGTTTTGAATTCCTTTGTTCTTTGTTGCTTAACATTAGATTGCATTTAGAGATTTAGATTTGTATTGCATGTTTGCTCTGATCTATTTCTTGCCGCACTTTCTAGACGTTACAGATGCTTTGATGATGTATATGATATGAGTTAATAATGCCTATGTGATGATTCTCTTATACTTATGCAATGAATGCAAATGTATGGTTTATGAGATGCTTAGAGTAACCAATCTATATTATGCAATGATGAAATGAAATGCATGTGAAATGATTAGTGTTTCCTATATGTCATGATATGATGTGCATTATGCTGATGGTTTTTGGATGCAGGATGGATGCATTAGCGATGATTTTGTGATTATCCATCATGGTACCGTGTTAGTGTGGAAAGAAGATGGAAGAAAATAAGAGACTACAACAAGTCGAAATATGATGACGATGATGATGATGATGATTTGCTTACCAAGGATTGGGAATTTAGAAAAGGGCCATTTACCTTATGTTTGATAATACACATATGCACGATGTATCAAGATATAAAGAACTAGGATGGTGCTGCACCTAGTGTGATGGACTTTGACTCGACAATCAAATAGGAATACTCATGTTCACACTTGACATACGAAACCTTATTCAAAATGTAGTTCAGACGTTTTAAACATCTCACACCAAAACATAGAAAGGCAAGCCTTCCTATGTGGTCAACAAGACACCTAAAACATGCTCCCTACACCCAAACAAACCATGCATGACCAAGGTTATATTACAAAAGTATCCAACAAGCACAACAGATAAGAGATAATGATCGTTGCCCCATTCCTTTCTCTCTAAATCCTTTTGTTGGACATCATTGAGAGGTCATCAAAATGAGTGCAATAAGATAAATCAACAAGAAAAAAGATCAAGTAAACAAACAAGCTAATGTTCTTCAATACTGCTAGCCAAGACTAAACTACGATGATGCCTGATGTTGATGTCCATTGTAGGAAGGATGCATCCTAGGACATGATGTTATCAGATGATTGATTTGGGACTGATTGGATGATAGGCTATTGACATAAAGAGTTGACCAACTTGTTTACGTACTGACCTAGACTTGAGACATTGACGCTTTTGTTTTCGCTTTTGAGCTGCTAGACTTGCTTCTGACCATTTCACCAAAGGTTGAGGATGACGATTGTTTATTATGAGTGATGTTTATTGCGGGTGAAAGTGAAATGGAGATCGATGGATTTTTTTCAAATATTTGGATGTTTTTAAAATGTTTTGAGGCTATTTTTGTTATTTTTGAGATTTTACAAATGTTTTGATTTTCCAATTTTCAAATATTTTGGGGTTTTATGAGATTTTGACCAAGAGACTAACCTAAAGACCTATCCTAGGGGCCTCAGGGGCTGATCAACCAGATTAACCTTTCCTACATTATACACACAGAGACCACATACTTCGACTGACACTGACTCAATTATTGATGAGATATGAACAAATGGATGGCATGTTTATTATGATAGAGTCCTAAAGGACTGACCTAAGTGTCTCGGGGGATGATCAAAGATCAACCTTGCTTACATTCAGAGCTCAAAGACTCATAGTTCAACAAAACGACTCTGTTTTTGACCTTTTGATTGACTCTTTTTGACCTATTTTTGGATTTTGTATGTTTTTGGATTTTATGATTTTATGAATGTTTTTAGATTTTTTTATTTTTTGAATGTTTTTGGATTTTTCGAGATTTAGGGAAGAATTTAAGAATATACACAAATCTGTCCTGATAAGAACATGCCCCTAGCATGAAGCAATAGACTACTCTGATATAGGCAAGACAAACTGACCTTAAGAATGGGTCGAGTATTACTAGGAGGGATCATGATATGAACACAGGGCCAAGCTATGATGTGTACATAGATGGGTGATGAAAGGAGATATGGAATGCGATGGATGATGTAGAACAAGTGGCGAAGATCCTGGTGGATGGAAAGTACTTATTTACACAAGGCACCTGTTTGCCAGGTTTTCACCAAGGTACTTGCCCAAAGTGCCACTGAAGTGGTTTTCACTAGAGGATGATTTTTCTCTTTACTATTTTTAATCATTTTTCTATATTTTTTGGATTTTTATGTTTTTTTTATTTTTTTGTATTTTCTGGTTTTACACCTTGAAAGATTTAGGCATAAATTTTTTTGAGATGGGAGTTGTTCATGGGCTCCTGCAGAGGCTTTCCTTCCGATGTTGACAGCTAATATGCCCCTAACTTATAGCTCGTTGTGATGAAAAACGGTCCCAACCAATTGGGTTCAAATTTACCCTTTCCATCTTAATTTGGAACGTTCTTTTGATTCTCCTTTAGCACAAGCTCTCCTACCTGGAATGTCTAACTTCTAATCTTCTTGTTATAACTCCACTTGAGTTGGTTTTGATACACCTAGAAATGGTTTAAGGCATCCATACACCACTCATCTAGTAGTTCCAGCTCATTTAGTCTTGACACTTGATATTCCTCATCTATGATAAAATTTTGCAATGATATTCTCAGGGACGGGAGCTCGATCTCGATGGGTAATATGGCTTCTGATCTGTAGACTAGGGAGAAGGGGGTGGCACCTGTTGGTGTGTGGATACTTGTTCAATAAGCCCATAGGGCAGGATTAAATTGGACATGCCAATCACCACCAACTTCATTGACCATCTTCTTGAGTATTTTCAAGATGGTTTTATTTGTAGCCTCAGCTTGGCCATTTCCTTGGGGGTAGTACGGGGTGGAAAAGCAATGTTGGATTTTGAACTTGTGGCATAGGTCACGAACATCCTGATTCTTGAAAGGTGTCCTATTGTCTAAGATAATGGCTTGGGGGACACCATAACAACAAATTAAGTAGTTCAGGATGAACTTTGATATTTGCTTTCTGGTGATGTAAGTCATGGGAATGGCTTCTACCCACTTTGTGAAGTACTCAGTGGTAGTGATGATGAACTTATGTCCACTGGATGAAGTGGGGGTGATTTTTCCAATGAGATCGAGCCCCCACTGTGAAAAAGGCCAAGGAGTGATAATTGGGTGGAGCTCTTGAAATGGTGCATGGATAAGGTCCCCATGTTGTTGACATTGTAGACACCTTCTGACATAGTCATGTGCTTTTTTTCCATAGTAGGCCAATAGTACCTTGTCCTCAGCAATTTCTTGGCCAAGGTCATATTGCTCGAATGTGAACCACATATGTCGTTATGTACCTCAATTAAGGCGGTCAATGCCTCCTCAACATTTAAGCAATGTAACAGGGTTCCTTCAATACTTCTACAGTAAAGGGTATCTACTAGGATGACAAATCAGGATGGATTTTTGACAAAGGCTTTCTTGAGGTTTGAGGTTATGTCTGCGAGGAGGACTCCTATTCTTAGATAAATGTATATATCATGGTACTAGGGCTCATCGAGACCAACGGTTTTGCACACAAATTCAGACTCCCGTACCTTGAATGCAGGCACGAGAAGCTGCTCTACGAGGAATTCTTGCTTTGGAACATTGCATGGGACATCTAGGAGTGATCCGATTGTAGCCATTGCATCTATCGCTCTATTGTTTGCTCTTGGTAGCTGCTCAAATGTGATATCAATGAAGGACTCCTTGAGACTTTCCACCAATTTCTTGTATGGAGTTAGCTTGTCATCCTTTGTTTGATACTCATTGTTGAATTGATTGATTATGAGTTGTGAATCTTCGTATACCTTAAGCGCCATTATTTTCCATTGTACTGCTATTCTTAGCCCTATAACAAGAGCCTCATATTCTGCTATGTTATTTGTGCAAGGGAATGAAAGTTTGTATGATTTTGGTATACAATCCCCTTGTGGGGTGATGAAGAAGATCCCTGCCTCCAATCCATGTTGCATGTAGGATCCATCAAAATACATTTTCCATTGATCCGCTACAGTTAAGTTGAAGATTGATTCATCGGGGAATTCTGAGACAAGGGGATTTTCTGAGTAGATTGGTGTCTCTGCTAGTTGATCTGCAATTTCTTGTCCTTTGATGGCCTTGCGTTCCACGTACTCTATGTCATGCTTTGTGAGGATCATAACCAACTTTGTTGTCTGCCTTGTAAGTGTTGCTTTGGAGAGCAGATACTTAAGGGGGTCTATCTTTGCAATGAGTTTTATTTGATGGGCTAGCATGTAATTTCTGAACTTTTGTGCTGCAAATACAACTGCTTGACACGCTTGCTCAATGGAGGTGTAGTTCAATTCATATCCCACCATAGTTCTATTGATATAATAGATAGCTCTCTCTTTTCCATTTTCATCATGTTGTCCCAAGAGAACACCGAGAGTTGTCGCTGTTGCTGATATGTATAAGATCAAGGGTTTTCTTAGAATTGGCATCATAAGGACTAGTGGCATGAGTAAGTATTCCATGATCTTGTTGAAGGCCTGATCACACTTCTCATCCCAATTGTATCCTACCCCCTTGTGGAGTAGATGAGAGTAGGGGACAACCTTGTCTGTTATTTGTGCTATGAATCAGTGGATGGACTAGAGTCTTCCTTGTAGGCCCCTTAGTTGTTTCAATGTTTTTGGTGCCTCCATTTCAAGAATTTCCTTGACCTTAGCAAGATCTATTTCAATCCCTCTCATAGACATGATGTACCCGAGGAGCTTCCCTGACTATACCTCGAAGACACACTTCTTTGGATTGAGTCTGACTTTGTATTCCTCCAACCTATCAAAGATGGAGCCTAATGCGGCTATATGATCTCGTCGTTTCTTGGATTTGGCCAATATATCATCCACGTAATCTTCCACAGTTTTTTGGATCATGTCATGAAAGATTAGTGTCATGGCCCTCTGATAGGTTGCCCCTACATTTTTCAATCTGAACGACTTCATATTTTAGCAATATGTGCCCCATGGACAAGTGAAAGCCATTTTATGTTGGTCTTCTTTAGCTATCATGATCTACTTGTAGCCTGAGAATTTTTCCATCAAAGATAGCATCTCATGTCCTACTATCATATCCACAATCATGTCAATGTTTGGAAGTATAAAGTCATCCTTGGGACATGCTTTGTTGAGGTCTCTGAAATCTGTGCAAATGCGGATGCCCCCAATGGGCTTTGAAACATGTACAAGGTTTGAGACCCATTCTGGATAATCTATCGGCCGTATAAACCCTGCATCTAGGAGCTTCTGCAATTCCATTTTGACTAACAATGCAATCTAGGGATGCATCTTTTTGAGCTATTGTCTGATGGGCTTTGCTTTGGGGTATACAGCTAGGTGATGAACTACAACATTTGGATCAAGCCTAGGCATGTCCGCATAGGTCCATGCAAAGTTTTTCTTTCTTTCTTTTAGGAACATAGCTAGAAGTTCATGTTCTTCTATGAGAAGTGACTCTACATAGAATGTTATGTGTGGTTGTTCTTCTACCCCCAAGTTAATTGGATTACATTTCTCGACTAATACTATTGACTTTTCCCGATGTATTGCATTGAGAGGAAGATTGAATCCTTCATCCTTGGATGCCTCGGAGAGGTTTTCACCATTGGATACGTCATTTATTTTTATTTTTTTTGAGTCAAAGAGTGCCATAGTGTGGTTTTCACTCAAAGACCTAGAGATTATTCTCAGATTTTCACTTTTGTGACTGAAGGATTCAATCATTTCCCAGTAATAAGCTTGTGTGTCCAGTATGATGTAAAACCTAGCCTTGTGGTCTCCATATGGTATCGTATCCCACAGTCCCATGAATTTCGAGAGCACCTCATCATTTTTGAAAGTGTCTAGAATTGGTGGTTCTCGTTGGTTGTAATCGATGAGCTGGGGGTAGACTAGGTTTATCTTGTGGGTTTGATGGTCATTGGTCTCAAAAGACAAGGTACTAATCATGAGCAGGGAGGAGTCTTCGAAAAGCATAGGTAAGTTAGTTATGGGATCCTCATCACTACTACACACATCAATTATGTCAAAGGTAAAGTTTTCTATGACTCATCCTGTGGATATGGGTAATTGAGGGGTGGATGCTAATTGCTGAGGGGGAGTTTTGACCTTCTTAACTGGGGCACTTTTTCCAAGTATGTTCACCTTCAGAGGGGTACATTCGATACCAAGATTTCTCATACGCTTCTTCGGAATGAGAGGTACTAGGAGCCCATTTTCATTATGTCCAAGCTTCTTGCTTTTGTCATAGCCCATACTGAGCATCATTTGTAGACCTTTGCTGCTTTCATCCATCAGAAGGTCAGGCATGGGCCTTTCATCTTGATACAAGAGACTGGATACATCCCTTTCATCTACTATTTCTCGACTTAAATCTCCCCAAGACCTAAATCTAGAGGGGTATGCTTTGAAGGTATGGTATGATGTTTCAGCTGGTTGGGGTTTTCCATGATTCCTAAGAGATTGAGGTAACTTTCCTATGACAAAAGCACTTTTCTTTATTCTATAATCCCCACACCCATTGTCCTGGATAATGACCTTGATTTTGGATATGTCAGGGATGGTGAGTGTCTTTTTCTCAGAAGTGGAGGCCAATGTAGCTGGGTCTATATACGAAGTGGTGGGGCCTTCATCATTCTTCAGAACTCAGGGGATTTTATAATATTTTGCTTCTAGGCTCTTGTAGTAGGCAAAGGGTTTGGGATCACCATGGATCGTCACCTCTTGATTTTGAGATGGTAATTTGACATATTGGTGGAAGGTGGAAGCAACAACTTGCATCCCATGGATCCATGGACGCCCTAGAAGGATGTTATAAGGAAAATCAAGGTCAAGGACTTGGCATGTGGTGTCCATAATGGTCAGCCCTAATTGGATAGGGAGATGGATAGTGCCTTGAGACACTCTTTCTTGATCATCATAAGCTCTGATTGTGATTCCCTTACCCTTTTCAATGGCATCCTCTGAGAATTTGAGATTCTTTATTAATTTAAGGGAACAAATGTTTAGACCTGCACCCCCATCCACCAAGACCTTTTTGACTTTGTTTTTGTGAACCAGGACTTCAAGGTGGAGAGTGCGATTGTGAGATGGTTGGGATTGGAAGTCCTAATCAAAGAATGTTAGGAGGCTTGGAGTGGTGATATTTTCGACCATAGCTTGGAACTTCTCAACATCTAGATCCGCGGAGATGGTGGATGAAGGCAATGCTTCCTCTAGGATTTTTCTATGTGCGGGCGATATCTTTTGTAACTCCATGATGGAGATTTGAGCAAGGGTTCTTTTTAGCTGGTCTTGGACATTGTAGCCATTAGAAATAGATTTTGGATTGGAACTGGATTCCCTAGGTGGTTGTGATGATCCAACAATGGTGACTTTGTTGCCGCGTGTGGTGACTCCACAATTAGCTTTGGCTCTTTTGATGCTAACAACAATGACCATTTCATCGATGGATGTGACAACATGATCGTATACATGATTTACATTGGAATACTTTTGTTTTCCATGGTTGTTCCCTTGGTTATGATCCGACATTGGATTCGTGTATATTTTTTAGGTCATGATTTCCAGCTAGTTGCTCAACATTTATGATCTTGTAATCAATGAGGTCTTGGATTAGGTTTTTCAACCTCATACAGCTGGTTGTTGTGTGCCCCTTGATTTTGTGGAAATCACAAAGGTGATTCTCATTATAGCACAATGGTTTTCCTTAGGGTTCCTGATAGTTCTCATAAGTGGGAATCTTGATGAGATGTTCCATTTATTAGTTTCTTCATGATTGCCTCAATTGGTTCCCCAAGAGTAGTGTACTTCCACTTGGGGGGATTTCTATTTCATGGGGGTGGTCCCCCTTGATTATTTAGGTTGTTGACTTGATTTTTGGTTGGTTTTTGTGATACCGCGTTAGTTTGTGTGTTGTTTCAATTATTGTTTTGCGATTGTTGATAGGTTTGGGTGTTCTATTTTAGAGCATTGATTACAACCTTGGCATCCACCACACCATCATTTGTGATGTTTTTGTTCCTCACCCACATGTGAGGTTTCTCATTATAGCTGGTGGAAGGGTGACTATCTTGATGTTTTGGATATGTAGGTGTTCCACCTTGTGAAATAAGGGCTTGTTCGATGTTGAGCGCCTTGGGGATCAGTTGGTCGTAAGTGGTGATACATTGCACCTTGAGATGAAATGCCAATGTTTTGTCAAGGTTAGCAATGATGGTGCATACTTGTTCCTTTGGCATGGTCCATTTGCTCCTGTTGGCCTTAGATCACCATCATTGCAAGAAGGAAGCGAATGATTCCCCCTTAGCTTGTTTAAGAGCTGATAGTTCCTCTAGACTGCCATCCATACCGATATTGAAGGCGTAATTTTTTATGAATGCGTCAAAAATATCTTAGAACTTTTGATGCTAGGAGGAAGGTGAGAGAACCACTCCATGGTGTGGCCAACCAAACTTTGAGGAAATAGCCGCATCAGATATGTATCGTCATATGCGACCTCCATGCAATGTATTTGGAATTCCATGATGTGATCTTCAGGGTTTCCCGTCCCACGGTATTTGTTGAATTTGGGGATTTAAAACCCCTTGGGGAATGATACCATTGCAAGGATCCTATCAAATGGATAGGGACACAAGTTGCTTGGTGTCTTGGTGGTTTTCCCCAATTCAAGATCGATCACTTGTTGCGAGAGCAATTTAATTTGTGTTGTCACATCATCTTGCGGATCGGGGGGTGGAGTGAATGTGTTTTGAAGTGGTTGAGGTGTTCGAGTGATAGGTGGAGTGTTGGGTGTGTTGGTGAGAGTTTGTTGTAGGCTTTACTGTTATGCCTGCATTTGTTGTTGTGCCAACAAGGCTTGTTGTTGGGCTAGTAATGTTGCTTCTTGCTATGCTTGATATTGTTGCAAGGCTTGTTGATACGCTTGTTGTTGGGTTGCTTGTAGTTGTGCCTAATATTGAGCTTGTGCTTGCTACACTTGATACTGGGCTTGAGCTTGAGCATGTGCTTGAGCCTGAGCTTGTGCTTGTTGGGAAACTTGTGCGACTTGTGCAACTTGTGCGGCTTGGGTAGCTTGAGCGACTTGAGCTGCTTGTACAGCTTGGGAAGCTTTGGCAACTTGCTACTGTTGTAATAAGGCTTGGGATTGAGCAGCCTGTTGTGCTTGTTGTGCTTGTTGTGCTTGTTGCGCTTGTTGTGTGGCTTGAGCATCTTGTTGTGCAACTTGCATGTCTTGGGTTTGTTGCACCTAAAATTGTTGATATGCCTTTTGATAGGCATGTTGTACTGCTTGCAAAGTGATGCTATATTGATTAGCCACATTTGTCCTTGGTGGCAGTGGTGGTGGCAGATTCAGAATGGTGTGTGTTGTTGTGATGAGGGGTGTGGTTGTATTGGTGATGGGGATTTGTGTGGTGGATGTTGCGATTGATGTGTTTGGTCCTTGAGAGACCATGTTTATGGATGGTGTTATGATCACTTGGGTTGCTTGGATGGTTTCCACCTGTTGTTGCGATATCGGTGGCAAGAGTGGAGGATTCAGTATGATGTTTTGATTGATGATCGGGGGGTTGTTTTGATTTTGATTGAGTGGTGGTAAAGGAGGGAGTCCTAAACTGAGAGGTGATGTGGATGTTAATGGCAAAGGCAGAAATGGTGGAAAAAGTGGTGGTGTGTTCCCTTGATCAAATGATGATGATGAAGAGGGATCAAAGATGCTCCCTAGTCCAAATAGCCCACCTCCTCCTTGTGAAGTCATAGGGAGAGAGGTTTGTGTGTCGAGAGGTGTTGCATGAAAAGATGATGATGGGTCATTGGGGTCCTGAAAGATGAGTGGGACATATGGGTGTAATGGATTTTGGGGGACAGATTGGCCCAAGATGGTGTTTTCATCCAAATCCTAGTTGTTCACAAGGGGGTGTGTTTGTAGTGTATAAAGCAATGAGCTCCCCTTGTTTACAATTGGTTGAGTTAGAGCAATGGATGATGTGATTTGGGGGATGCTTTGGGTGATGATTTGGAATGGAGGTGTGGATGAGATTGGGAGTGTGAATGAAATTAGGGCCATGATCCCAAGAGGTTGCTCCACAATGGTGCTCACATCGTAATCATAAGGGAGTTTAGCCCCTTGTTTTGCTAATTCAAGCATATATTGTGAGGGATTGAGTTTCATCATGACATTGACGATCTTGTGTGTCTCAAGATTTTGAACCATTTCAATGATTTCATCCTATGTCATCCCTAGCACGTTGTTGGTGGCGTCCTCCAATTGGACACCTTCCTCTTGATGGTCTTGTGGAAGGGGAGGAAAATTGAGATTGGGATTGCTAGTCACAACGGGATTGATTTCGGTGGTGGTTTGACTTAAATCACTCAAAGTTGATGTTTCTTTGTTGGTTTCCATGCTCTTCTTGTGTTGAGATCTAGTTTGAACCATAAAATAGGGATCAATTTTCAAGAATGTAAGAGATGAACCTTTAATCCTTTGGATTGATCAAATCTTTAGGTACAAAAAGAAAGTCTAAGAGAATGAGGATCAAAAGGATGATGATGATGATAATGAAGGATGGAGGTTTGGTGGATGATTGAACTCTTATGAAACCTTGAGGGGGATACTAAACTTTAGGACTTTAGATTTGATGCTTGATTTTGATTTTTTGATTTTGATTTTGGATTTGATTCGATTCGATTTTGATTTTGATTTTGATTTGGATAATGAACTCATACACTCCAAGAGGTTGGATGTTGTCCTAGAGTGAACTTTTCCACATGATGATAGTTGAACTAAGTGTGCAAAGAAGGATTCATCTACACACACCTAGCTAAAAAAAATGATTTGGATTTGTTTTGATTTTGATTTCAAGAGGATTTATCCAAAGTTTAGCATAAAGGATTTTTTCAAGATTGACAAGAGTTGTTTGTGAGGTGATTTTTTATTTTGATGTTTGGATGATGGATGAGAGTTTTTTATTTTGATCCTAAAATACTTAGAGAGACTTTTTTTACTAGACAAGGGTATTGAAAAACATGCTAGGACTTCCTATGTGAGATACTCAAACCTTTGAAAGAGACTTGGATTTTGACATTAGTAAAATGAATACAAGTTGGGATTGTTTCTTGATGCACGTTTATAAAAGTTAAAGGTTAATATTTCCCTAAACTCGTAAAGCATAGAAAACCTTTTCTTGTGAGATTTGTGACTAAGACCCTTGGTATTTGGTTTTCAAATCTTGATCTTTCGAGAAACCATTTGAAAGAACACATGTCTGGGGTTCAATTGTTCTTTATCTTTGCTTAGTGACTTCCTTTTACCACAAACAATTCTTGATTAGGTTTTTCAAACTAAATGTCTAATTTCCTCATTTCTTCCCATCCCACAAAGTCCATTATGTGGAAATCAAGGAAATTAAGGCAAAAGTTTCCTATTGTTGACTTTAGTGAGAAAATTGAGATGTAAATTCAAATGCTTAGAAGTCTGTAAGGATAGAATCCCTAGGACAAGCAATAAAACTTGAATTTTTTCAATGGTATTTGCTTCCTAAAGGGTTTGAAATTCAATGATGATGTTGAATGTTTGTTTTCCAATGTTTAAGATAAAGGAAAGTGTTTTGTTTCCAAGAACATGCACAACCCTATGGATATTGAGACAATATTTGTTGAATCCCCACGTGGATAAATCTAGCTACGCCTCTCTTAGCAGATGATTTGATGCTTGAACACACTGGCTCCCCTCCACGACACTCACTTCTATGGGTCAGCCAAGCATCAGTACCTGTGAAACTCCCATGGCATACTTCTCATCTCTACTAAAGCCGTAAAAATGTGAGGCGGCTTTAGAATGACTGTTTTTGCACCAACAAATAGATTAAGGATTTTGGTCTTTTAAACAAGGGGTTCTAGTATAGGCATTCCATTCATGGGGGATCATCCATACAGTAAGAGACAATTGCTGCCCTTCTTTTCAGAACAACCCTCGTGATACTTGAACTTTCTTCAAGTACCCACACTTATATCCCGGGTGGAAATTTCTTGGCTTTAGTGTGTTCCCAATTGGGTCGTTCCCTTGGGTGATTACTTTTTACCACAAGGTAGGCCCTCTATAGATAAAGAAAAGCAAGCAAGCACATTTGTAGTTCGGTCAGTCTTTGTTGAGAAATAAAGAGAGAACACACGCAATATAGTCCACTCACACTCGCAAGATTTTGTTCAATTTTAGAATCCAAATCGAAGTGTAGAGGCAATCACTTATACAACTTAATATCACAAAAAAAATATTTTTGATTCTCAAGATAGTCATGAGGCACGAGAGAATCGCATACGTCTTTTATATGATATTACTTTGGGTAAGTGATTACAAGACATAAAAGTATGTGTTCATTTTAAGCCTTCAAAGCAAAAGTTGGATTCTTTTTAAAGAACCAAAAGGAAAAGTGGAAGTTGTTTGTTCAATTGTTAAACCTTAAACAAAATCTAGTAGGTTTCCTAAGGTTCTTTTTAATCCTTTTGTCTTGTTCTTTTTAAACCCAAATTGAAATCTATTGAGTCCTAAAAGCTTGAAGAAACAAAGTCCTTAAATTTGGAATTATAATTGTTTCCAAAAGTGTTAAAAAACACTTGATACAATAAATAAATAATGTCATAATTCAAACTTCTCTTTGCTCCTTCCTTGCCTCCACCTGCAAAAACTAATTAGTCCAAGGAACATAGAGGTAGAAAACAAGTTAATAGTTCAAAATGATCAAAGGAAAAAAGGAACATGTCAAAATAACTTGAAATTTAATCTTTTACCCCACCCCAGAGGCTCAAACCACATATGTGTCACAATTTAGAAAGGTCAATGGTGCTATATGGCACCGCTAGGACTGACAGCGGTGATCTGCAGAGAGACTAGTGAGCATGATTGTGGTGATGTTTTGCCAAGCGACGCAATTTGGAGTTTAGCTGGTCGATCGCTTGGAAAATGAGTCAAGTGTCATAGTTTGGAAATTTGAATTTCTAGGTAGGAAGACCTTAGCAGTGGAGTTTGGAGTTTGGAGCGTCGTTGTATGGAACTACTGGACTAGTAGCGTCGTTGTATGGCACCTCTGGACTGATAGCGACACAATTTCCTGTAAGCACAAAAATGTCAAGAAAACAACAAAATTTTGGGAAAAAACGTGTTAATGTCTTCCAATTTTCCCTCCTTCTAGTGCCAAAATGTGAACGTCGATTATAGACCTACACAAACACAACAAACAATCACACAATTAGATCATGAAGTTAAATCAACATTCCCCATAGAATTCATTTGAAATGCACAAAATAGGAAATACATGAAGAACACAACAAAGGAAGTTACTGAATCCTATTTAATGCAAGCAAACTCTCAATCCCATGGGGGAATTGGTGCCATTTTGATGTGGAAAATGGCCCTTTCCCAATCCCTTGTAAGCTTTGTGATGACTTGATGAAGATTGATGCTTCCTAGGAGAAAATCTTGCATAACCTAGCTATGAAACTTGAAAATAGATGAGAAATGGATAAGAAAATTCAAAATCTGAAGATTATGACTTTGCATGAAGTTGTGGATCCAAAATACAAGTGAGAGCCTCTTATTTATAGATGAGAGTGATGGAGAATGAGGAAAAAGGGATGAATTTGGGATCAAACACCAACCAATGACCAAGTGCCACTTGTCAACATGTGAGTGGACAAAGGTGGAGCACATTTTGGTCATTGTGCAATTAAATACAATTAGGTGGAAATTCAAAATTGATGAAATGACAAGTTGGAGGGAGGAGAAAATGAAGTTAATGCCACTTGGCTCAAGGCAAAAGGACATGTAAGAGGGTTAAATGCTTTGTTGGATGTACAAACCCTTTTGGAGGAATTTTCAAATTTAGAAAATATTCCAACATTAATGCCTTTTTGAAAGTAATTGAGGATTTAATAAATCAAATAAATTGATTTATTGAGAAAGTTGCAAAATCTAGAGGATTTAGGTGATTAAGACTAAACTAATTAAGATTTGATTAATTTAAAAGGAGATTAGTTGATTTGACCATTTTGACTTAGATTTTTGGATTGATTAAAATCAGAATGAGAGGAATATGATTTAGACTTAATTAAATAAAGATTTTGATTTATTTAATTAAAAGGAGACGATGTTAGATTAAATCAAATAAAGATTGATTTATTTAATTTAATAGAATGACTTTAGAGATTTAATCAAATAAAATGAATTATTTAATTAAATAGAGACTATAGGGTTAATCAAATAAAATTGATTTATTTAATTAACAGGAGATGATGACTTAATTAGATAAACCTGATTTATTTAATTAAGGGATGAAATGTGATGAAATTTATCAAATATAGACTATCCTATTAGCAAAGGGGATGATTTAGGATGAAGCACTATGAGTAATCAGGATCAAGTGTAATTGGTACATTTTTCGTGTCTATAGTAATAGAAAAAATGAGCATAGATGGTGGCTACAGGAAAAATATTTGACAAAATGTCAGATTAAGAAGTAGAGAAAATTGTGATTTTTCTGAGGAGTATGCTCAGTTAAAATGTATGGTAAATAAAAATTATAATTGCCAAGAAATGGGTTTTCACCCAAAAGTGAAATTTTTTGCTTTCCAAGTGAAAATGTAGTTGTAAGTGTGTTTTTACATACAGGTAAAAAAGTTGCACGACAATGAAAGCAAGCAAAGTGAAAAAGCAATTTTCAGTTGCAAATGGGAGGCAAAATGAGAATTAGGGTAAAGTGGCATATTCCAAATGCCAAATCAAGGGAATCATAGTATGACAGATGTCAAGTAGAGATTAAATTTGAGTCTTCTTATCTTCTATTTTATGTAATATCTTCTTCATTTGTAAGGGTTCTAAGTTTTGGGGAGGTTTTTAGCTTTTGGGTTTTTGGCCATGGAAGAGGCTATGTATAGGATATTGTTGAATGTCAATGGTGAAGTTATTTGTTTATTAGTCATTACTTGACCTAGTGCCTCTGTATTTGGAAACTATCACATATATGAATATAATTTATTATGTAATTTTCTTCAATTAGGAGTGATAATATTCTTTAAATTATGTAATCAAGGGTTATATTGGTTTTTCAAGCACATTTTCTGTTTTGAATTAGTTTATTGGTTTGTTGTTTTTCCAAAGGACAAAGTAAATGCTTTCCATGAATTAATGGGTATGTTATCATTTTCTAGGGATTAATAAGTATGTTTCATAATAGGATTGCTCGAATTTGATTATCAAAAGGTTATAATCTAGTAGAAGACCATCAAAATATCTTTGTTTCTATCATATACAATTCTTAACATGTGACTCTACAGCCCAAGGCAGGCATCGATCTTGCATATTTTTCTTTCCTCATCCTCAGAAACAATCTTCAAACTTAAAAACCATTTCCCTACTTAATTAGTTTAGATTTATCGTGTATCTCAACTTCATGCCTATAATGAAATGAGAAAAAGGGGTGTACCATTATTTGATGCAACCATACACATCCTTAGTGTATTGTATGAAGTTTATTTGCTTTACACTGTGTTGCACCATAAGTTGAATATTTGTATCGAGTGTCACATTGTGTTGGAAATTTGGTTGTCATTGATGCCAAAAGGTGAAATTAATGTCAAAGGAGAGATAAAGTATGCAATAGATCTGGCTTTGGAAGTATAGGTACAAATTGTTTATGAAAGGAGCATATTTTTGTAAATAAAGTTTCTCAATTGCTACAATGTTGTCATGCAATATGGGCATATTGTAGCAGAGGGTTCTTTCAGGTATTTGAAGGTTTAGCTAAGGCCGGATTCAACATGGGTTTTCTGAGAGCTTCTCAAATGTGTGGTTTGCAGGTTTGGAGAGTGTTTGATAGTTCCATAATTGCTTTATGATTGCTCTCAGATAGAATTATGGTTTGATAGATAAACCCTAGGATTGTAGTCATGGAATTGTGAACATAATTTCTATTTTTTCAGTGACTACCTATTGGCCATTGTAGGTTGCTTAAATAACAACTTAATCCTTTGGAGTCATTTGAGGAATCAACCCCCATCCCTAGTGTTTACTGGTCCAACAAATATTTTGCAACTATAAAACTTCCTAAGTCTAGCGCTTAATATTTATCTTTGGTGTGATCAATGGTTGTGATCGAGTTTTGAAGATTGACGATGCCCACCAGTTCGTGTGGCATCCATCTATGTCCCATAGGATAACGGGCAATGGTGAAGATTGGACGGTGCCTGCTGTAGTGTTTGGTGGGACCAGATAAAGTGCAAGATGATAGAAGAGGATGATGATGATGTGGAAGAGCGGTGGCATCAATTGGTTAGATGAGAAGCCAACTCGCATTGTTGTTGTGAGTTTCATGGTGTTAATAGGTGATAGATGGAAGCCTCCTGATACCCCACCGAGGAGTTGATTCAGCCCTGTGATATAGTGGGTCTTGCAGCCCCACTATAGTTTCAGATCATCCCTGTTGTATGAGGGTGCATAGCCAAGAACAAGTGGCAGTCGCTTGCTGCCTCGTTGTGGATTCTACCAAGCCCTACAATATAGCGAGCTTGTGACATGTATCTCTGTGGGACCCAACGACATGTGGTTGCTACGAAGGAGATCAACGGTGGTGTTTTAAAAGACTGTTCATCCAACAGTCATGATTTAAACTTGTGACAATGAATGAGGAATGAATGATCATGGTGTGAAGGTCTCAAATTGATGACCCATATTTAAATGTGAAGATCTCAAATGGCTAAGTCCATGTGAACAAGGGTTTTGACTGGTAACTAACATAGATGATAAAATTAATTGGTCCACCTACACCTATGACCAATGTTATGAATATTTGATGTGCAGAACGGTGGCATAGATAGCAATAAATATTAGAATCAGGATCAAAATGAATAAAAAGAGGAATGTATTAATTGCATATCTGATTCTATGGTTTTACAGTGAACTATATTTGGAAAATACTCTATATCCAAATTTAATGAGTGTGAGACTCAATGCAAAGGTAGTGTGATGATGAAGATATTAGGAAAACCTTAATAGAAGATCATGACGAGGATGAGAATCTTGAGGCAATTACTGTAGGTCGATGAAGGAGATTCAAAATAAAATATCAAATTTTGTCTAAGTGTGAAATGTAGTGTAATAGAGTGAGATAGAGAAGAGAGTTGTAGAAGATATAGTATACATTATAAAGAGTATTCTAAGATATTCATATGGATAAAGAATGAACTAATAGAGAAGAGGAAGAGCAGAGAAGAAAAAGAGGGGTGCAAAACATGTGTAGTTGCAAGATAAGTTGCAACATTGAATTGTAATCAAATTGTAATCATTTGGTTTGTAAATCTAATTGGTGGGTGCCATCAGATATTTGGGTAGGTACTTAGATTAGGGAATGGGTACTTCCTTGGAGTGGGTGCTCCTAAAATAGAGGATTGGTGTCTCCTTAGGGTTGGTGACCTTAAACTTTGTAATTGGACATTTGGTTGCAGGGTTGGATTAGGATAGTAGATCCTAGCCACATTTCTCATCGTGGTTTTTCCCATCTTGATTTTTCCATGTACATCTTGTGTTATGTGATGATATGTGTGTCTATTTTTATGGTTCTGCATGTTGAGTTTTAATCTACACATTAAGGTCTTAAAGAATCAATCTTCAAAAGTTTTTAAGGGATAAAATTTAAAGTGATCTATTGATTCACCCCCCTCTTAGTAGATAGTCTTGTTCCAACAATTGGTATCATAACAATAGATTCCCTAAGATAAGCTTAATCATCTCAAGTAGATTCTGCTAAAGTGAACACAATGAAGATTCAAGAAGGTTCTTCTACAAACAAGGCACCTTAGTTCAATGGAGCTAATTATGCTTTTTGGAGCATATTGATGGAGGCATATTTGGGATCTCTAGGATTTGATGTTTGGATGTATATGAAGAATAATTATATTCCTCCTGCTACTCCTCTCACTGATGCTACAAGAAAGGAGTATGAGAACAATGAAAGAGAAAGGCATGCCATTATCTGCAGTTTTTCTAGATTAGTACTTGACAAGGTTATGCATTGCAAGACTACACATGATGTCTGGGATAAATTAAAAAAAATCTATAAAGGAGGATGGCAAGGTAAAGTTGGCAGATTTGCAAGTTCCTAGAGCTAGGTTTGAAGGTCTGAAGATGACTAAAGAAGAGAAGATTGCAGATTATCTTCTAAGAGTTAAAGATGTAGTAAACTCTATTAGAGGATATAGAGAGGAGGTAAAAGAAAATTTCATTGTATAGAAGGTTCTAAGGTCAGTGGAAAACAAGTATGATCCTAAGATTTCTGCAATAGAATAAGGAAGAGAAGTAGATAAACTATCTCTTGATGAGTTGCATGGCATACTCACTGCATATGAGATGAGAATGGGAGATGTTGATCCTTCCTGGAGAGAAGCAACATTCAAGGTTGTGAACAAGGAGAAGGATGAAGTACCTAAGAAATACAAGGCTACAACAACTACATTAGAACATGATGAGACTGATGTGGAAGAAACTAACTTCATAAGAAGGCTAAGGAGAGAATCTGGAAAATACAAAGGTAAGTTGCCCTTCAAGTGCTTTAATTGTGGTAAAATAGGTCATTTTTCTTCTAAGTGTCCTTATGATGTAGAGAAAAAACCATGAGCAAGAAGAAGATAAAAAGACAAAGAAAACCTATTATCCTAAAAAGAAGAGTTTTGGAAAGAAAAATAAGAGCCTATATATTCAGGAAGAAAGTGACTCATTTGATGCTAGTGATAGTTCATATGGTGAACAAGATTGTGCTCTTGTAATAAAGGAAGAGGAGGAAGAATTTATCTTCATGGACAAAGATTCTAAAGACATGAAGGATGGACAAGCTAAGGACCTCTGCAAAGAAGGTGAAGTGGATGCAGTTTTTGATCTTGAGGGTGAATTGATTAGTGCTCTAGAAGATCTTGATTACCTAAGGGATAAGTATGCTAATATTAGAAAAGGAGAATAAGCATCTAAAAAAGAGATCTCAAAAGGAGACTGATAAGCTAACCAAAGATCTTGAGGAATCCAATCAGATGGTAGTGAATCTGAAACTTCAAGTGGAGGAAGCCAAAAGAATGGAACTTGAGGAAAAGTAGTTTCTTTAAGAAAATATTTGGAGAAAGCAAGGAATAAGTTGAAAAAGGGTTGAAGCTGAAGGGAGGCTTAGAGATCCTTGATGGATTATTAAGCACACAAAAATATTCTAACAATGAGAAATCTGGTTTAGGGATAGAGAAAGGAAAGAGTATCTTTATCAATGAGTCTGCAAAACTTTATGAAAGATTTAGAGTAGAAGAAAAAGGTAGTTCAATTGATGAGAAATTATGAAAAGAAGATGTTTTTGGAGAGGAGAACATGCCTACTGAGGTGAATAAATTTGATGGAGAGAAGAATCCTTTTATAGACAAAAATAATATCTAATCAGTTCCTGATCAATAAAAGAGGAAGTAGGACACACGAAGAAGTAATGCTGATGGTTTTAAAAGTGTAAGAGATACGAGGAAGCAATTGCAAAGAAGACCTTATTATCTAGCACAAGGAAATGCTACATGACCAGGTATTCCTCATACTTTTATGGATATTTTTATACATGCAATCATTTTGGTCCATAGGTCTAGAGAATGTAGAGTCATTGCTAAGAGGAGTACAAATTTTGTAAACAAGAACTCATTCGCTCCCTTAGTTGATATGAATATAGTGTGTTACAACTGGAACAATTTTGGTCATTTAGCTAGGAATTGTAGAACAAAATTTATAAGACTAGATGTTTAGTATGAAAAGAAGAATAACACACCTCCCAAAATGAAAAAGGAATTAAAGGTTCCTGAGAAAGAAGAAGAGATAGTTGAAAAGAAACCTAAGGTGTGGAAGGAAAAATAGTTGAATCCCACACAATCAATGATTGCACAAATGACACTGCATGCCAAAAAGAAAAATCTATGGGTAATAGATAGTGGTTGCTCCAAGCATATGACTGGAGACAAAATAAAATTCATTGAACTTCAAAAGTGTAAAGAAGTATCAGTCAGCTTGGGTGATAATACTGTTGTGAAAATTTATGGTAAAGAATCTTGAGCATAGATGGCAAGAATAAGACTAAAGATGTTCTCTATGTCAAAGGTTTGAAACATAATCTTCTTAGTGCATGCATCTATTTCTGGATTTGATTGTGTTAAATTTTGTTTTCATCAATGTTTTGGATCACACTCTGTGATCCATCATTAGGATGGTAGAGAGCAAGCAAAGAAAATGGTTGATTACAAACTTGGAGCAACTAAAAAGAGAGAGGAAAGAGAGGGGAAGGAGGCATGCAACTTTGAGGTTCAAGGTCAACTCAAGGAAAATCAAACAAAAAAACAAAATTGCAAGTCAATGAGCCAAGACAAGGCCATCAACAACCCAAATAGAGATAAAAAAAAAGGGTGTGGACAATGATTTTGGTATCCAAGGGTTCTCTAACTCTTCTAGGGTTTTTCACCTAAAAGGAGAGAAATGGACCCAAAATACTAATGTCTACATTCAAGATTAATGTAAAATGGATGCAATATGCCTAAATGCAATGATCTAAATGTAATAAACTATAAAAGGGATGGATTATTAATGTAAAGCCTAAGAAATGCAAAGTGCTAGAAAACATAGTGTTGTATGCAAACATGTGATAAATGACCTAGAAATGTAAACAAAACTAGACAGAAAGTTATGAAATAGAATGTGTGCACCTGGTGGTTGAAAATGGATGGCATGAAGGTTTGGAATCCTGACAAAACTATTGTAGAAGCCACTGGGAAACTTGTGCCAATCTGGGCGACTTAGTCCTAGATTTGGAAAAACTGTTCTAGAGCCCATTTCGACCAAATGGGTGTCTGAATTTGCAAAAATCACTAAAAGACATGTACAGTGGGACTAAGTATCCATTAGTGGCAACTTATTCCACTTCTATATTTCTAAAAATTTAAAAGGGGAAATGAAATCCCTCGGTCTGCACTTTGGTTCTTGACAGGTGTTTGCTTCTAAAACTCTAATTTTTGGGCTTGAAAGTGACTTTTATTGGATATTTTAGCTTTGCAAGGAAGGAGAGGTCTTCAACAAGTCTTCAACCTAATCTTCAATTATTTTCAAGTCCTCAAGATACCTAATCTGCAAACACACAAGGAGAGAAGGATAAAAAATTGATTGTTAGGGCATGAGGGTTTGCCTTGGTCAAAGCCCTTTTTAGGTAATTAAACCAAAATGAAAAAATGAGATAATGAAGCACAAAGCAATGGAGTTAATACCTTGCCATTATGATTGATCTTGAATTTCTACAGCAAAAGATGAAGAATCTTCCCTTGAATTTCCTTGAACGCTATCTTGATGACTTAGAATGTACAAACCCTAACTTGCTTGACTTGAGAGAGAAGATAAATGATGAATAGGATGAATGAATGATGATGGATTCTGATTTAGGGTTTAGAGGCTTGTATTTTGGTATCTGGTGACTAATCATGTTATATTGTACACTCTTCATGTATCCTCATCGGGGTTCGAGGGTGGTAGCCCCTAAGAAAAAAAATTCCCCTATTTTTTGCATCATCACTAAAAAAGGAAAAATCATTGAAAAGAAAAAAAACCAACTTTGTAGAACCCTAATCTAGAAGCTTCTAAGCTTGTTATAAGGAGTTGGGATAAGAGTTACAATATGATGAAAAATGCAATTATTCATGAGATTGTAATAAGTTTTGCACTGGATAATAAAATCATTGGATAGTTGTGGTTTTTTGGATGTAGCTCGGATTGGGTGAACCATGTTAAATTTTGTGTTAATTTTTCTGTGTTTTAATTCCTCTATTTTATTGATCAAATCTACATTTAATTGTTAGATATCTGCCTTCTAACCCTAACATTGTATTTATAGGCAATCCTCCTAATTTGTCTGTTAATTTGATCCCTAAGGCCGACATGAAAGAAAAATAAACTTAAATTCCAAAATTTCCCACTCAAACCTTGAAAATAGGCCAAATTGGACTAAGTCGCCATGTTGGGCAACTTAGTCCCACTGGCAAGGACTCATTTTCCCAAATGGGCTACTTAGTTCCAAAGGGGCCCTTTTGATAGCTGGAATGTTGGGGAATGAGGAATTTTAGTTCTTATGTTGATTTCATCGGGTATTTGATCAAATTATGCCTTGGGATGCACAATATGGGGCCATAGGGGCCTATTAATGATGATGTAAAGGTCAATTAGGGCTTGGGACAAAATTCAATGTGAAAGTGTGATTAAATACACTTTACAACACTAAAATGAGGTCCACATAGCCTAGAAAGGCACAACATCCAATGTGAATGTGTAAGACACATTACAACACTAGATCAAAGTCAAATTCAATTTACAAGTCTTCTAGATTAATGTGATAATGCCATTAAATACATTTTACAACATTGAATTAGGGAAAGATGGGTCCATTAAGTCTAGAGAGGTGTGAAAGTCTTTTACAACACCTTTACAAGACATCATTAAATGCATTTCATTTAGTTTGCAAGGGTCCAAGACCTAGTGTGGATGTGTAAAACACCTCACAACACCAAATCAAGCAAGGTATACACTTTTTGGCGACACAAGGGGAGAAAAAATTACTACATTCCAACTAGACATAAAGGACAAGAAAAAAGGAACAAATAAACTAACTAAAGAGAACCAAAAAGACAAAAAATAATAGAAACCAAAATAAAATAAAAAGAAAAAAAGATGAAATGAAAATAAAAACTAATAATAATAAAAAGGAAAATAAGCAAATACAACAATAATAAAGAATAAAAAGAAAATATATATAAACATATATAAATAAATGCAAAGACCTCAATCAATATATAAAATAATCTAGTTTGTTTATATATATATATAGTTTATAAATTTATTTATCAAACAACAATATAAGCATATAAAATAAAAATAAAAGAGAATAGGCATCTAAAATCAATGAGAGTCTTCTTAGTTCAGCCAAATGTGTGGCCATGGCTAAAAGACTATGTTTAATTCAGAAGGCTACAAGATAAGAAATAATGGTAAGAAAATTGCACAAGGAGTAAGGACTGATAGTAATCTCTACAATCTGTGTGAAGTAAAAGGCCAAAATTGTTTGATAGGCTTGGTAGATGAGAGTTGGCTATGGCATAAGAGATTGGGGAATTTCAATTTTGACAATTTGGTAAAGGTAAGTTCAAAAGGACTAGTCAGACACTTGCCTAAGATAACTAATCTTGCAAGCACATTTGCAAGAAATGTTAGCAAGGAGAACAAACAAGGGTTACATTTCCAATAAAGGATTACTCGACTACAAAACCCATGCAAATAGTTCATACTGATCTGTGTGGTCCCACAAGGACAAGGGGATTGAAAGGTGAGAGATACTTCATGCTACTAATTGATGACTACACTAGAATGGCATGGGTAATGTTTCTAAAGGAGAAGACTAGGGCTTTTAAAAAGTTCAAAATATTCAAGAAATTGGTTGAGAAGGAGACTAGAAGAATCAAATTCTTAAGATTAGATAGAGGTGGTGAATTCACATCAAGTGAATTCATTGGATATTATGAGAAGCATAGAAGCAATGTTGAGTGAGGAAAAATTGGTAGATACATTTTGGAGAGAAGCAGTTCACACTACAATTTACATTCAAAATAGAGCTCTAATGAGAGCAAATAGTGGTAAGAATCCATATTAAATGTGGTATGGAAAACCTACATTTTTCAAGTATTTCAAGGTGTTTGGTAGTAAATGTTACATCAAGAGTGAAGATGAGAACTTGGGAATATTTGAGTCAAGATGTGATGAAGGAATATTCTTGGGATATTCCATTCAAAGCAAAGACTACACGTGTTATAACAAAAGGTTGCACAAGATTGTGGAAGGAATCAACGTCAAGCTTGATGAAAATTTGAATCACAATAAGCCCAACAAAAGTAATTTTGAAGATGAATTAGAAGATGAAAAACAAGTTGCTACACATGAGGAAGAAGAGTCTGAAGGAGAAGTTGAGAGGGCACCTGCAAAGTATGTGTAGAAGGATCATCCTACAGAACAGATAATTGGTGACAAAAATGAAGGAGTTCAAACTAGGAGAAGGTTAGCAAAGAACAAGGAATAGGTAAAATTTTCTCTCCTATCTCAAATTGAGCCAAAAATTTTCACTAAATCTAGCAAGGATGAGAGTTTGATAAAGGCCATGGAGGAAGAGCTAAATCAAATTGAGAAGAACAAGACATGGGAATTGGTTCCTAGACCCCTAAGCAAAAATGTAACTGGCACTAAATGGGTATTTAGAAACAAGCTCAATGAAGATGGAATTATTGTGAGGAATAAAGCCAGATTGGTGTGCAAGGGATATGCACAAGTTGAAGGAATTGAATTTGAAGAAACATTTGTATCGATAGAAAGATTAGAGGCAATTAGGATGTTTCTTGCATCTTTAGTGTACAAAGGGTTTAAAGTGTATCAAATGGATGTTAAATTCTACATTCTTGAATGGAAATCTAGAAGAGGAATTCTACATAGAACAACCAGAAGGTTTTCAGCTATCAGAAGATGATGATTATGTATGCAAATTGAGAAAGGCATTATATGGTCTGAAAAAAGCACCCAGAGCATGGTATTCTAGATTAGACCATTATATTTAGCAACAAGGACTCAAAATGGATGTGCAAATAGTAATTTGTACTTTAAATCAGAAGGTGAGCACATGATTATTGTTGTTGTATATGTGGATGACATCATATTTGGTGGTAGCAATGATAAAATGTTTAAAATATTTTCTACGCATATGCAAGATGAATTTGAGATGTCAATGTTAGGAGGGTTGTTATTTTTCCTTGGTTTACAAATAGCACAAATAGAAAATGGATATTTATATCTCAAACTAAGTATGCTAAGGAAATGCTTAAGAAGTTTGGCATGGAGGATAGTAGACCAGTGAGTACCCCCATGATAAATGGTTGTAAATTGAGCATATTAAATGAATCACTAGATGCAAATCATACATTGTGCATATCAATGATTGGAAGCTTACTATACTTGACTACATCATGGACATATATTATGCAAGCAATATGTATGGTAACAAGATTTCAGGATGCACCTAAAGAGTCTCATGTCAACACAATAATGAGAATTTTTTGATATATCAAAAGTACGATTGACTATGGGCTATGGTATCCCAAGAACAAAGATTTTTCTTTGACAACATATACAGATGTTGATTGGGTTGGATGTGCAGATAATCAAAAGAGCACCAGTGGTGGTTCATTTTTCTTGGGAAACAAACTTGTGTCTTGGACGAGTAAAAATCAAGAATTAGTGACTCTATCCATAGCAGAAGCAGAGTATGTAGCAGCAAAAACATGTTGTACTCAAGTCTTATGGATGAAGCAGACACTTAAAGACATAAAGGTGGAGTACAAAGAACTTATCTCTATTCTTTGTGACAATTCAAATTCCATAAACATCTCAAAGAATCTAGTGATTCACTCTAGAACAAAGCACATATCCATCAAGTATCACTTCATTAGAGAGAAGGTTGTAGATAGGGAAGTTAGCATGGAATATGTTCCCACCAAGGAACAAGTAGCTAACATATTTACAAAGCCTCTTCCCAAGTAACAATTTGAATATATGAGGCAAAAATTGGGAGTAATTTCTCCCACATCATATCACTAAATATTAGTGATAGGACATGGGTCCAGGGGGAGCTTCATTGGTATCTTATTTTTCCTTGGAAATGTAAGGAAAGATCAAGTCAGGTAAACATGGTTTTACAAATTTCTATCAACTTGATGGTTGAAGATGGACTTAAAATTCCATCTTTCTCTTTGAACTATTTGTCAAAAGGAGAGCATATCCAAAGGGGGGGAATCTAAAAATAGACCCTTTTCCATTGATGTCAAAGTGAGAGAGAGTTGTAAATGCTCAAATTTTTGAGCAAAGGGGGAGAAAGTGGAAATGATCAAGAAGGAGCTATTTGTTTTTATTGGTATAGAGCAATTGGTACAAAGAATTAATTGCAACATCTATTGTTTCATTTGGTTATATCTGGTTGTACATTTAGTTTTTCCATAATAAAAAAGATGGAGATTGTTGGAAATTTGGTTGTCATTGATGCCAAAAGGTTACATTGATGTCAAAGGAGAGATAAGGTATGTAATAGATCTGGCTCTAGAAGTATTGGTACATGTTTATAAAAGGAGTATATTTTTGCAAATGTTGCAAAGTTGCTCAATTGTTGCAATGTTATCATGCAATATGGGCATATTGTAGCAAAGGGTTCTTTCAAGTATTTAAAGGTTTAGCTAAGGCCAAATTCAACATGGGTTTTCTGAGAGCTTCTCAGATGTGTGGTTTGCAGGTATGGAGAGTGCTTGATGGTTCCAAAATTGTTTTATGATTGCTCTCAGATAGAATTAGGGTTTGATAGATAAACCCTAGGGTTGCACTCATGGCATTGTGAATAGGATTTCTATTTTTTCAATAACTACCTATTGGCCATTGTAGGTTGCTTCAGTAACAACTTAATCCTTTGGAGTTATTTGAGGAATCGCCCCCCTACCCTAGTGTTTACTGGCTTGGAAAATATTTTGCAACTATAACACTTCCTAAGTCTAGTGCTTAATATTTTTCTTTGGTGTGATCGACGGTTGTGATCAAGGTTTGAAGATTGATGGTGCTTGCTAGCTTGCATGATATCTGTATAAGTCTTGTAGGATAGCAGGCAATGGTGAAGATCATACGGTGCCCGCTGCAATGTTTGGTGGGATGAAATAAAGTACAAGATGATATAAGAGGATGACGACAACGTGGAAGAGAGGTGGCATCAATTGGTTGGAAGATAAGCCAACTCAAATTGTTGTTGTGAGTTGCATGATGCTGACAGGTGATAGATGGCAGCCTCCCACTACCCCGTCAAGGAGTTGATCCAACCCTATGGTATAGCAGGTCTTGCAACCCTGCTATGGTTTTGGCTTAGCCCCACGGTATGATGGGTGCATATCCAAGAACAAGTGGTAGTCGTTTGTTACCCCGCTATGGATTCATCATATCCCTACGATATAGCGGGCTTGTGACATGTATCTCCATGGGACGCAACAAAATGTGGTTGCTACAAAGGAGATCAACAAAAGGACCATTCATTCGAAAGTCATGATTTAAAGTTGTTTCAATGAATGAGGAATGGATGATGATGACATGCAAGTCTCAAATCGATGACCCATATTTAAATGTGAAGATCTCAAATGACTAAGTCTGTGTGAACAAGGGTTTCGATCGGTAACCGACACAGATGATAGAATTAATTGATCCACTTGCACTTGCAACCAATGTAATGAAGATTTGATGTGCAGAATGGTGACACAGACAACAATAGAGATTGGAATCGAGATCAAATCAAAGAAATAGAGGAATCTATTAATTGCATATATGATTCTAAGGTTTTATAGTGAGCTATATTTGGAAAATTCTCTGTATTTAAATTTAATGTGTGAGGCTCGATACAGAGGTAGTGTGATGATGAATATATCAGGTAAACCCTAATAGAAGATCATGACAAGGATGAGAATCTCGAGGCAATCACTACAGGTCGATGAAGGAGATTCAAAACAAAATTTCAAATTTTGTCTGTGTGGAATGTAGTGTAATAGAGTGAGACAAAGAAGAGAGTTGCAAAAGACATAGTATACATTACAAAGAGTATTATGACCTTCTTCAGATGGACAGAGAATGCACTAATAGAGAAGAGGAAGAGCAAAGAAGAACAAGAGGGGTGCAAAACATGTGCAGTTACAAGAAAATTGCAACATTGAATTGTAATCAAATTGTAATCATTTGGTTTGTAAATATAATTTCTAGGTGCCATAAGATATCTTGGTAGGTGCTTAGATTAGGGAGAGGGTGCTTCCTTGGATTGGGTGCTCCTAAAATAGGGGATTGGTATCTCCTTAGGGTTGATGCCCTTAAAATTTGTAATTGGACATTGTTGGATAGGATAACTGAGAGGGGGCGTGAATCAGTTGTCACAAATTATAAATTTAAATTCAATTACCGAAACTAACACATAAATTGATTAAATGATTAACCATCAAATGCAAGTGCACAAACACAATAACACCAGATTTACGTGGAAAACCCAATGAGGGAAAAACCACGGTGAGGATTAACTCACACTATAGAAAATATCAAAACCAATTACAAAAATGCTCACTACCAAAGATAAGGCTCACTGCCTGAAATAAGGACTCATTGTCCATAGGGCTACAACCTGAAGGGCTCATTGCCACAGAGATACAAAGAAGACAAATAAAATTTGTTATAGAGAGACAATAATCCCAATGCAATGAAGATTCCACCACAATCACTAATCAACTCACATGAATGATAGAGTTAGCCTTTTTCTCACTGCATCCAGAAACTCGGCATTAAGCTTCACACTAAACAACCACACACTCAACTCTCACACATAAATAATAGCATCAAAGTCGCATCTTCTCTTTCACTTATCTTCTTTCTTTTCTTATGTACAATTTTCATCACTTAGCACATTCTATATTTATACCATCTCCAACTTTGAAAAGATACAAAGTTGATCATCCAACTTCAAATTCAAATTAGGTCGGCTCCAAACATCCTAGGGTGGAATTAGAATGAGGGAAATCTAAACACACGCTTCACCAAGACCCATAATAGATCCAACATGCTTCCTCAACTTTGAAAGTAGTGATTGACACACAGTTGACAACACAATACTTGAGCCAAACACCACGATACTTCAACAAAGAGAAATTACAGACCAACACCAATTATTCCAAACCTCAAACAACACACAACAAAAAATAGTTCACAAGCACCGGAACCAACAACCTTCTTTTAATACAATTTTCTCAATATCTTTGACATGTACAATCAACAACAACTAGTAGATAACCAATTAACCAGCTGACATAACCAACTGACTGGTTGACATCAATGACAACACTTCATTCTTCTTCCATTCTTGCAACAATCTCCCCCTTTTTCATTGATGACAACACATGATGTGAAAAACCATCAAAGACACCAAACTTGTCAAGTAGCAAAGGCGAGTAGTCAAAATATTGGATTGTACAAACCTTTGACAATATCGGAGAAACCTTGGGAAGATATAAGCATGGATTTCATATTGGGATTACCACGAACACAAAGAGGATATGATTCTATAATGGTAGTAGTGAATAAATTTTCTAAGATGGCATATTTCATTCCTTGCAAGAAGACTAATGATGTCGTGCATGTTGGTGAATTATTTTTCAAGGAGAGTGTGACATTGCATGTGTATATGAAAAATTTGGATAAGATAAAAAATGATAAAAAAATAACATGCATTACCTAATCCAAATCTTCAATACCTCAAATAGACGTAATGATGGATGAATTATTCGATTGATTTGATATGGTGGTTGCTCAATTCAGTAGCATAATATTGAGATGGAGATGATAGACGAATGATGATAGATAGAAATGGATGAATGATTCAAGAATAATTTTGTAAGCATAAGGATACTTGAAGAATCAACCCCCCAAAATGGCTTATGAGAGGGTTGATTTATAGGAAAGGTCTGAATTGGATTGATGGTTGAGATTGGATGTCAATAAGATGTCTTAATCAATGGCCAAGATTGAAAGTTGTAGTATGAAATAGGGTTATGGAAAAATTAGGGCAATGATAAGGATTAATGGCCAAGATTAAGGGTGGAAAATGAATGAGACAAGAGAAGATAAGAATGACATGGATAATGAGGTTGGCACAGAAAAAGAGGTTGTTGGAGAAAATTAAATAATTATAAAATTATTTAATTTGGGAGGAAAGGTAAATAATTAAATAATAGAAGCATTATTTAATTATAAAAGACATGTGACATGTTGAATTTTAAATTAAATAATAATTTAATTCAAAAGTTGATGAAAATGAAAAATTAGTAAATAATTAATTAAATAAATTTATTTAATTATAGAAGAAGAGGATAATGAATAGTTAAATAATTGAAATAATTATTTAATTATAGTAGAAAAATGACAATAATTAAATAAATAAGTATTTATTTAATTATAGAAAGGAAGGGGCTAATTAGTGACGTAATTAAATAAACAAAATTTATTTAATTAATCAAGGGAAGAATAAAGGAAAAAATGAATGAATTAATTAAGAGATATTTAATTAATAGAGGAATATGGCCTTAAAAGATAATTAAACAATTAAAATTATTTAATTATGCAAGTAGAAGGAGGAATTGATATGAAAAGGTGGGTTCATAGGCGAAGGACAATTTTCAGTGTCTACAACATGGACTACCAAAGAGTATAGTTTTTGTTAGGGATACCAAGTTCATTGGGTACTTTTAAAGGACATTGTGGAAAAAGATGAAGATAGACTTAAAGTTCAGTTCAACATATCACCCACAAAAAAATAGACAAAAAAAGGTAGTAAACAAGAGTTTGGGTAACTTATTGAGATGTTTGGTTGGAGACAAGGTAGGAAATTGGGACATAGTTCTAACACAAGCAAAGTTTGCATACAACAATTTAGTAAACCGGAGTACAAGGAAGACACCATTTGAGATTGTGACAGGAGTTCATCCTAGAGGAGTTGCAGAGCTCAAAGACATCAGTACGAAGGATAAGATGAGTGTAAAAGTAGAATATTTTGTAGGATTCATGGAAACATTGCATAGTCAGGTTTGAAAATACTTGGAGGACATGAACAATAAGTACAAAGAGTAGGAAGATGAGAAAAGGAGATATAAGCTATTTGTTGTTGGGGATGAAGTTATGGTATATCTTAGGAAGGAAAGGTTTCTAGTGGTTTTACATACGATAAGCTGAAGATGAGGAAGATTGGACCATGTAAGATTCTCAAGAAGTTTGATTTAGGAAATGCATATGAAGTGAGTTATTGGAGACACCTAGTATAGATCACCTATTTTTAGTGGTGCAGAAATCTATGAGTACCATGAAGGATAGTCAAGTGATAGTAAAAAATAAGTTGAATTGAAGGACCAGTTACCACATCAAGCATCAGAGCAGATTGAACAAATCTTCGACATAAAAAATGGGAGGAGCACTAGGAATAAGTAGTATAAGGAATACTAGGTAAAGTGGAAAGGAAAACCAATGGAGGACTCATCATGGACTTTTAGGCTGAGGTGGACCACTTTGGTTTTTCTCTAGCCCTTAAAAAGCGAGGGACTCACTTTTCTTCCAACCTCAGATGTCTAATGCAAGCACACCCTTGGTTGTAAAGCAATCTTGTATCAACCAAAAACATTTCTTTTCTTTCAATTCAATCTATAGTTGTCTCAATAGTTTCTTCCGCGTTTTACCACATTATCATTTCTCATCTCACAGAGAAGGATATTGGTTCTACACGAGGTCATCTACAACATATCCAAATTTTAGGAGATTTATATTCATTTGTAGAAACTTATCACTTTCAAAAGTTCACAGTCAATTCTTAGATAGAGCATTCAGAGCCTACTTGGCTTAGTTTGGTTGTACAAACCATTTTTGAAATGTGTGGAGCTTAATGAAACATCATTCAAGCCATTTTAGGTCCATGAGAACTTTCTTGGAGATCCATAATACATTCCATTTCCCGATGGGTTATCTTTTCATGTTCTTGGCCAACCTACATGTTTGATCTTGTATTGGGGTTTGTAATTCCTTGAGGCCGATGCAGATCATAATTGGATCTTGAGATTCATACTTAAGATCAGTTGTAATCCATTAGAATGCAGACAGAGTTAGATAATAAGGATGTAGCTCAGATGTTTTTTGGATAGTTCTAATAGTTTTAATAAGGCCTTATGCCAATTGTAATGTCTTGTAATGCCCTTGCGACAAGCCTATGAACCCTAATCATTCTGCATATGTGGAATATGATGTATGTAAGACTACAAGTTATTGAATCAATGATAGTTCATGTTTGTTGAGCATTTCTTGTGTTATTTCAGTTGTGTTGAAATTTAGGCTGCATGGTTGGATAGTCCTTGTTGGACTCTCCATTCATGACTACACCATTAATTATTTATTCTTTTTAGTAAAATTTAATAAATAAACTCAAGTGAGTTGATACTTTGCAAAGGTGGCATGGAAATATCAACTTGTAACTGGTAGATTTTTTTAGTTTAGATCTAGTCACTAAGATTAGGGTTCTAGTCAAACCACTTCATATCCTAAATTTTTGGGTGCCTAGGATTTCTATATATGGATTCCTTTTGGACATTTTAAGGGGTTATACATTTTGGTTTTACAATGAACTTATACAATTTTAACATGTCATTTTTTTTTAATCATATTTTGTAAATTTGCAATTTTTGATATCAACTAAAGGATAATACTTGTTTTCATCAATGTTTTGATATTGGTAGTGGATTATTTCATTTCATTTCTGTAAATTGAATAATTTGGTGAATCTGTGTTTTAATTGTTGTTTTTTTATAAAGTCAAGTCTTAAATATGTGCATGGAATTTGGTGATTTAATTGCATGCAACTTGAAATATCTTGTGTTATTTTTTTCAAAAACTCTTACATTAATATTGGTAATAGTTGTATGGAATATTGATCACTGCAATGTTGGTTTTTGGATCTCATCTAACCATTTAGATCTAGGATGTAAAATGTGATGTATTATTGTCTGATTGTTCGTTTCAATTTATTCCTCTTTTAGCTTTGATTATCTTTTGATCTTTCTTCATGTATTAGTTTAGGATAGATATAGAACTGTGTTAAGTGTTAGAATATCCTAGATCTCATTTTATTTGCTAGATGGAATAAAAAATATCCTCCTACATGCGTTCTAAATCATTAAATCATTCATTTTTTAATAGATTTGAGTAATTGAATTGATTATCTTTGTCTAAACTTGATCTTACTAGAAAATATCCCCTTATGGACAAATAAAATAGGCCACTTAGCTATCCAACATAGTCAACGTCTAACTAGAAAGGAACCTTCTACATATACCAAAACTTGTTGATCCATAATTGTTTTTCTTTTTTTGTAAAACTTCTACCTATTCATAGAATGAGTGTATCTCAAGGAAGCGAAGGTGTGGAAACCCTCCCGAATTTCCAAATTCCTTTGGCTATTCTCTACACCTCTTGTTCATCCCTAACACCAAACTCACTAGATTGGGTATTGATTCTAATTCTAGGTAATTACTAGAATCACAATTATTTAAAATGAGGTACTTGAGATTTGACAAACAACATCCAACTTGGCATTGCAAAATTACATAGCCTAAGATTATTCACCTTCCCACATAAAAGTGTTTTCAGCTGCTCCAATCCCTCTCCTACTTTATTCACCTTCCCACATATTCTTAAGCTCAACTTCTCAAGGCATGCCATTGCTCCATCCTCCATTTTTGGAAACTCCTCCAATTCATCAAATGAGTGTATCTCAAGGAAGCGAAGGTGTGGAAGCCCTCTCGACTTTCCAAATGCCTTTGGAAATTCTCTGCATCTCTTGTTTATCTACAACACCAAACTCACTAGATTAGGCATTGATTCTAATTTTGGGTAATTAACGAAATCAAAATGATTTAAAATCAGGTACCTAATATTTTCCAAACAACATATCCAACTTGAAACTACAAAATTTAAATATGAAAAGGTTCATTTCAAATTGTAAAACTTGGAGGAAGAAAATGGAGGCGATGGCAGTTTGCTCGAGGGTCTAAGATTTGAGCCGCATCAACGGTGGTGGGGGAGGTCATACCCTCCCTCATAGTGGCTCTTGCCTGTCATAAGGCCTTCTATACTTTGGCTTTCTTGTCATTCTTTACTTTCCTATTGGGTCACTTGTTCTTCCTTGCTCTAGCTCTTTGCTATGCTATTTCACTTGTGTTAACCTTGACAGTCATTTTTTTTGGGGGAATTATGTGTTTAAATTCATTAAATGGAGGAGGGTGCGAAACCCACTGACCCTCCTTTTGATAATGGCAATGGTTCCTCTCGACATTAGTTGAAAAAATCATTTAGCAAAGTTGTGGCTGGGAAAGATTTTCCTATGTTGGAAGGGTTCGACTTTGTTGTGGAAGAGGTGAGAAGTGGAGATGGCAAGAAAGGTAAGGAGACCTTTGATGATCTCAAAGACTTTCATCTTCTTCCAAATGCTGTCATGAAAGAAACTATAAGCAATGAAAGATCTAGGCTTAAGGAGTTTGCTATTTTCCTTGTGATTATAGATATTAATAAGTTTCTTGCCAAGAAATTAATTGATGCATGGTTTTCCAATGTATGGTTAAATAAATTTGGAATTCAACTAACTTATTGTAGGCTTATGCAAAAAGGCTTATTTGTTATTTTTTTGAAAAATCATTCCATGCAAGAAAAGGTGTTGTCCAAACCCTACTAGAACATTGGGGATTGCGCGTTTAGAGCCCTTCCTTGGTCACATGTGGCCATCGCTGAGGAAATAATTTCCCTCTCAACCCCTAGATGGCTAATAGTTAAAAACATCCCTCTAGAGTTCTGGAAAATTCTACCCCAAATTCTAGAACCCATTGGCAAGATTATCCAGGTTGACAATTCTAAAGTTGCGCTTCCTAATTTGGACACTCGAGCCTTGGTCTCTTTAAACCTAGGAGTTGAAATCCTAAGGAATCTAAAAATTGTTGAAGATACCGATATTGTGATCTGTCCACTTGAAATATTGGGGGGGGATTAACGCCTGTTTCCTCTACATGAGAGAGGGTCACATCAGGAAAACTACCCAATTATCCTGAAAAGGAAAGAAAAAACTATTCGGGGAAACCCTATTGTTGGCTCTAAAGGCCCTACTATGAATCCCAAATGGATGAGCCTAATGAGGATCATTGACCTCCTCTTCAACCCAACTTTGCTTCGATGGTTGGGATTCGACCGCCAACCCCTCTGTGATGATGGCAGATTGTTGTGAAGTGTTGAATAAAGAGGGCTTGACCTAGGAACCTCCCCCTGCTGGTTGTTCCCTTGACCTTGAACTTTCTAACTCCTCTAGCTTTCTTGAGCATGTGGGTGGTGACGATAATGGCAAGGGTCGAGCTCACTCTACTGAAACTATGAATGCTTACCTAAGCCTCCCCCATTGCTCTCCAAGGCATAATGAAATTGGGGATGTTTTGCTTCTCCAGAGGCTTAATGTGTAGTAGTTGGCCATGGAAAAGATTAGACAAAGAAATGAAAATAATTTCCTCTCTGATAGGAACAGTAAAGAAAATTCTGCTTATAATTTAAAAAAGGATTAAATCAATTTGACCTTAGACTTGAAAACTAGAATTTGGCTAGGACTGTGAACGTGGGTGTGAGTGAGAGTGCTGGGGACCCCTTGCTAGACTCGTGCAAGGTTAAGCCATCTCCAGTGACCCCAACCTGTGATAGTGTGGGTCTGACCTTGTTCGTGGACCCATCTTACCATCCGTTTGAGGCTGTGTTGTGCTCTTCTCATCCTGAAGACGATTTATCAGTTGTGGCTAGGGAAGGATCCTCTGCCGCCCCTATCCATACCTATGATCCCACTCCTAATCAAGTGCCTGGTGCAACTTCCCCTGTTGATCTTAATTCTAGCTGTTGTTCTACTAACTTGACCCCCATGGGGGACCAAAACTACGTCCTTGAACAGGGTGGAGAGGTTGGAGATTCTAAAAAATTGGGGGAAACCAATCCTAAGCCAGAAGGGATCATTGTGTTAAAAATCCTAAGAATGTCATTCATGGGAAGCCTGACCAGGCTCCCAAACAAAAATTTGGTCTTGGAAGACCAAGGGGAAAGAAAAAAAAAACTCTCTAAAATTGGTAAAAACCCCTGTAATTATCCAAAGCAAGAGAAAGAAAACAAGCCTGGCTATCCAATCACCCACAACCAAGAGGGCAGAAATGGAGGAAAAATTACCTAAATGCTTTGAGTAGTTCATGAATGAACAAGTAGCAAATGACATGGTTATTGATGATGGACATTAGTTGTATTCCTTGGAATGTTAGGGGACTGGAATCCCCTGACATAAAATATATCATTAGAAGGTTTCTAAACCTTGAAAAGAAAAAGGATTTTGTATTTTTACAAGAAAGAAAAGCGATGGGCTTCACGCTTAAACCAACCTCAAATTCATTTGGAATAGCTCCACTTCTTTCTCCACTGCTCACAAAAGGGGAAGAGGAGGCTCTGCAATTTTAATGTCTAACTATTGGGCCAACCTGGTTACAGACAGTGGCATCTCCCCCTGCAATAGGGTTGTGTGGGTGACACTCAAGAAAGGTGATGTGGCATTTAGTATTTTCTCTATCTATGCCCCTAATGACTATAGGGACAAAATTAGGTCATGGCAATGGCTCTCTTGTCTCCCTGAAGTGCCTTGGGTTATTGGCGGGGACTTTAATATGGTTGAACAATTGGAAGACAAGTGGGGGGAATTGATATGGCCTGGAAAGGAAATGAAAAACATTTTTGGTATAGGGCGAAACAGAAGATCAATCTTGTGGACCCAATGGAAGAAAGGAAAGGTGAGTGCAAGGGTATCTGGTACACCTGGTGTAATCCCCATAAAGGAGGAAACAAAATTTATTGCAAGCTTGATAGGATGTATGCTAACAAAGAATTCTTTAATTTCATTCTTGTTGATGATGACCCAAAGGTCTATGTGTACCTCTACACACTCTCAGACCATCACCCCATTAAAGCAAGCTTGAGAATCTTCCATTGTGGAATGAATGAGAGATCAAAAAAGGAAACATTTATGCTTAACACTTGCCTCCTTAAAGATAATGACTATAGGGAAGCTATTGCCTCCCTCAGGGAGATAAATAGATGGTTACTAAAAGATGCAAGTGCTATTGACAGATGGAACTCCAATGTCTCTAGTTGGAGGAAACTTTTTCAAACTATAGGAAAAAAGAGGGCTTTAGATGCAAGGAAAACTGCAAAACAAACTTCAGGTGTCTCTCTTTGAAGCTGAAACAAAACTGCGAAACAATCCTAATGATGTAAATCTGGGTGATGAACTGATTAAGGAAAAAGATAGTTTAAGGAGAATTCAGGCCCACAAAGTGAATGGATTGAGAGTTAGATCCAAACTTAATTGGCTGACTAGTGGGGATAGAGGATCCAAGTTTTTCTTCAAGTACTTCAAAGAGAAGAATATCAAAGAACGAATTGATCAGATCTAGGATGGGGTAAAAACACTCTCCTCTTAGACTAAGATTGTAAGCTAATTTCAAACCTTCTTCAAGGATCTCTTCACTTCTAAAGGGGGTTTTGATCATTGCCAAAAGGACATAACCACTATTAAAAACCTCATGCCGAGGAAAATTTTCAAGGAAGATGCAGACAAGTTGCAAGCTTGCATAACAAAAGATGAAAATTGCAAAGCCATTGCTTCTATGAACAATGACAAGTCCCCAGGGATTGATGGCTTGCTTGTGGAATTTTATAAATCCTTCTCTGAGTGGGTGAGTGAAGACTTACTGCTGGTTTATGAAGAGGCCATTGCAAAGGGTTCCTTCAGACCAAAGATAAATAAAGGAATTTTCAGGATCCTCCCTAAAGGAGGAGACAAAACTTTGGTCAAGAATTGGAGGCCAATTACCCTCCTGAATGTATCATACAAAATCTTGGCCAAGGTCCTAGCTACAAGATTGACTAATATCTTGCCTAAGTTTGTAAACAACACTCAAATGGGCTTCATCAAGTGCAAATATATTTTGGAAAATTTGATCACAAGTTGGGAAGCTATGCAATGAGCGAAGACCTCCAACCAAAAAGCCACAATGCTTCTCTTAGACTTTGAGAAAGCATATGATAGGGTGGAATGGGATTTTCTAAGGAGTATCCTTCAAGTGTTTGGTTTCCCTGACTAGTTTTGTAAAATGGTGGACACCCTTCTTAAGGATTCTAATGCTCAGGTTGATGTGAATGGTATTCTCTTTGAAGAAATCAAGCTTGAACAATCCATTAGGCAGGGTTGTCCCTTAGCACCTACCCTCTTTGTGATTGCATTTGATGCCTTGTTCTACCTGCTAAGAGATAGATCAATTTCTCCCAAGATTAAAGGCATCCAACTTTCGAAAGGAGGGGAACTACTAAATGTTCAGTTTGTAGATGACACTACCCTCTTCCCAGAGTTGGACAAGAAGAATTTAGATTCTTTGATGTTGAAGCTCACATTATTTTGTAAGGCCTCTAGGGCAAAGATCTCTAATGCTAAGTTAGTTGCCCTTGGGTGGGATGAAAAGTCTCCTGAATGGTTTAAAGATTTTAGCTTTCAATGGGGAGGTCCCAATTTGTAGGTGAGATACCTTGGTATCTCATTTGCAGTGGATCCAAACCTCAAGGAAATGTGGAATTGGATCAAAAGAAAGATTGAAAAAAACCTAGATGGATGGAATAAGCAATTCTTGTCTTTTGTTGGGAGGTTATAGGTCTGCTAGAAAGTTCTATCCTCTTATAGCATTTATTTTGCCTCAGTTTGGTTCTTCTGTAGCTACCAGGTCAATGAGATTCAGAAAAGAATAAGGAATTTTCTTTGGTTGGATGGGAAGGGCAAGAGGAAAAAGCGTGTTGTAAGGTGGGAGTGATGTTGCTTGGATAAATTGCAAGGTGGGCTTGGGCTGAAAGACCTCAGGTTGCAAGGCACTACCTTGACAGCAAAGTGGATCGTGAAAGCACTGGTTGGCAATGAGCCTTGGAAGATTCTGGTGAGGAATAATATCCAATTGGTTGTCCCCAAACAAGCAAAAGCTTGGAAAATGTTACTCTTGAGTGATATTCTCATGAGTAAAACACCAATGTCCCCTACTGGATCAATGGTGTTTAAAAGCTTATGGAAAGCATGGGAGTTAGTTAAATAGAATTCCCAATTCAAAACCAAACATCACCCTTGGAAATAATGTTAAGTGCCATAGTTTTAGTTCCTTATGGTGGAATACATCTCACAAGGGTAAGCCCCTTGCTCTACTACAAGGTTGTTTAGCCAAAATGTGGAACCAACAAGGTGTTAGAACCTTTGGTAACATTCTCACAGGAGGAAAGATTAAAAGCCGAGTGGATTTGGCTTTTGAATTTGACCTCCCTGCTACTAGTTTTAGAACCTACTCCATCCTCTCTGAAGCCTGCAAGGATGTCGTTTTCCCCTTGTGGCTGGTAGGACCCTGGATTTGGCCAATGACATTGTTTGGAATGATGGAGGATCTCTTTCCGTGCTTAAGGCTAAAACAATTTATAAAAATTTAACCACTGATAACTCTATTTTTGCTCATCTCAATGTTTCTTGGAATTTAAATCTTAGTAATAAAGAGTGGCAAACTATCTTATTTGAATTATGGCATTGTGGTCTGGAGCCGAAAAATGATTGTTTTAGGTGGATGGCTTTGCTACAAAGAATTCCCTTTAAATCTAACTCTAATGATATTGATGTGTGTAATATTTGCAGGACTCCTGAATCTGTAAAATATATTTTATTTGACTGTATTTATGCCAAGGAAATATGGAAAATGTTTTGTGGCAATCTTGAAATTTGGGATGCTAATGATAGAATTATTTGGAAAGATGTGTTAATGCTTGATAAGAAACTAAATAAGGAATGCAAAATGTTTTGGTTACTTTTTACTACAGAAACAATGTGGCACAATTGGAAAAGGAGGAATGATGAAAAGTTCAAAGGGAATAGGAGTTCCCTTACCGAGTCATGCAAACAACTCACATTTCTCTTTGTTGCCCTGAAGGTTCCTTACACATCGAGATCTCCTTGCCAAAGTTTGTTAGTTTGATAAGATGCGAACATGCTTACCAGCTGGAAGGAGCAAACCAAGAGGTCTTTATGAAGGCCATCAATGAGTTTTAGAGGCACTTTAATGTGAATCTAGAGGTGCAAGGAAGGCACATACAACCTCAACCTCCCAAGCAACAACAAAGTGGTGCACATTCTATGGTGGGAGAAGTTGGTCCCATCAATGGTAGCATGGATGATGGTGGTGGAGAAGAGGACGGTCTTACTAGTGGGGCAACAACTGGAAACTAATATGGTGTCTCCTTTTTTAATCAAACTAACAATGTATATAATGCCTACATTGTATAACAATATTTCTTTTTTTTTAACTTAACTCTACACTGTTTATAAGGCAATATTTGTATAGATTGCTCAACATATATATGAAGCTAAAAACACTATTGTATTAGGGAAGTACAATTGAGACTGAGTTATATTTTGGAACAATGTAACTGGTCAATAGCTTATTATTAATACAATTTTTTTTTTGTAAAACTTTATAAATTTTTCAATCCACATTTCAAATCACAATACGCAATCCGTCATTAAAAATAAATTTAAAATTTAAAAGTTCTATATATACCAAAACTTGCTAATCCATCACTAATTTTTTAATCCACATTTCGAATCATAATCCATCATTAAAAATAAATTTCAAATCTCAAATTTCTACACATACCTACCAAAACTTTAAAAAAAAACAAAACAAAACAAAACCAAGAAGAATATTCGTTACGTGTAGAATCACCCCGTAAACCTTTTCATGACCGACCCGCCGTTCCCGGTATAAAAGGATAGTAATGTTTGGAAAGCATCACATCTAAAATTTATGGCTTTCACGTAGACCCCCAACACATGACAAACGCGTGAACTCCGAGCGCGGCATAAATGTACTACGCATTCAAACAAAATTTAAAACATTTATTGCAAAAAAACAAATCCAAAGCTTTATATTATAAAACTAGAATATTGACCCGGCTTTAAGTAACGAGGCAAAACGGTACTAAGTAAAAAATCATTTAAGACTGGACTTCCCGCTACCCAATCAAACTTGTTTTTATCGTATCATTGGAAAGGACTCGGGCAATCAAGGATTATGGTGTTTTCCCTAATGAATCCAAAGCAATTGGTGTTAGATGAAACAACTGACTGAATGCATAGATTCAGACTGAGACAGAAACCGCATTTATAACTCAGACGATAAGTGAGGCGATTTTCTCGTTGGTTCCTCATTCATTGCCCAACAAATCCTTGGGGAATGCAAATCGGGGCTGTGGAGGAAAGAATGTGTGTCGAAATCTGATCTGCTCAACTTTAAAGCTGAAGTTACATCACGCGGCACAAGGCTCTGTTCATTCATGGCTCCCCCCAGCATTCATTGCCCCCCTTCTCTTCACACACATTTCAATAATAATGGCAATAATAGCTTTGCAGTGGAAAATTATGAGGAAAAGGGAGAAATATGGGCGCTCGCAGAGAAGGAATTGGTCTACATGCCGCACTCTGATTATTTGCAAAGGCTCGCCCTTAACAATGCCGATTTGGAAGCGCGTCTTCGCGCTGTGTCGTGGATTTTGAAGGTGCAGAAATTTCACTGCTTTCGTGCCGAAACGGCTCTGTTGGCTGTTAATTATTTGGATCGCTTCATGGCCTGCACAGAAATAGAGCAAGCAAAGAGGGACTGGGCAATGCAGTTGGCGTCTGTGGCTTGCCTTTCTCTCGCAGCCAAGATGGAAGAAACCCGCGTTCCTCTGTTACTCGATCTTCAGGTCTACTTTCTTCTTCTTTTTAAATTAATGTTAGATTCAGACTAAAAAGGGGCATTTCTTGTTTTATCCGGTCGGTGGTTTAAATTTTAATGTGTTTGTTGCAGGTGGAAGGAGCCGAGTATGTTTTCGAAGCAAGGACAGTACAGAGAATGGAGTTGATTCTCCTGGGGGCTCTGAAATGGCGGATGAGTACCGTAACACCTCTTTCATACATATGTCATGGCGCTCGCATTTTGTGCTTACAACACCCGCAAATTAGGACTTTTACATTACGCTGCAATGAAGTCGCTCTCTGTGTTGTTAAAGGTATAATTATATTTATGCACACCGCGCATTTGAAGCTTTTGATGATAATAAATCTTCATACACTTATTTACTGATAATAAATTCTTGCCTTCTCCTTTCGCCTGCAGACATTAGGGTTCTGGATTTTCGGCCATCTGCCGTTGCGGCTGCAATCATGCTCTGCACAATGAGGAAAACAAAAATTCTGAACAGCGTTGAATGCGAGCGTCGCTTGCTTTCTGGATTAAAGGTCGATAAGGTAAAGAAACCTGATTTTGGCTTTAAGATAGTTCTGTAGTGTGAAATTGTTTCTGTCGCTTGCTTTCTGGATTAAATGTCGATAAGGTAAAGAAACCTGATTTTGGCATTAAGATAGTTCTGTAGTGTGAAATTGTTTCTGACCTTTTAACTGGAAATTGCAGGGTATTGTGGAAGAATGCTGCAAACTACTCCTAGAATCGCTTGGGAAATTAATCTCGTCATGGAAACGAAGGGGGTGTACCAGTTCTTCCCTGCAACAAGGCAGCCCTCATGGAGTAATGGACGCAAGCTTTAGCTGTAACAGCGACAATTCAATTGCTAATTATGCACCCAACAATACCAGTTTTGAACAGTCTGCAGCCAAGAAGAGCAGGATAGGAGACTATTTCCAGACACATGGCAGTGTGGAAAAGGCGTACTAGACTGTAATAGGCTAATTGAATAAGCATGTCCTGTTACCTACATGCAAGATGTAAATTTTTCAAAGTTCAGATGGCAGATTGACAGGTGAACTGTGTACGCTACTCTGAGGACTGCAGTGGAGGAAATACTGGTGGCCGTATTTATTATTGTATATATATTTAGTTTCCTATGTTTCCCTCTTTAGCTATGATTCTGAAAGGCAACTGTGAAGGAAAATCCGTCAAAACTAATTTACGTGACAGATTATAAACGGTAATCTTTTTTCAGGTGGTTTTCAAATATAAATTCCCCTCCTCGATTACAGTGCGACCTTTCTCGTCCACCATTATCTCCACTCAGAGTCCCTCTCATATTACCTTCCTATAAACATCGCCTTGAAATGGCTTCCATTAGTCAATTACAGAGTTTGTTTTCTCTTGGGTTTACAGCAAGCTGTGTCAACGGTCTGTCGCAAACGGCTTTATGCTTGTTGATATCTACATTGATAGAGAATGGATTTTTCCGTTATGAAAAAGGCATTGTTACCAAACACTGTCGTACAAGACTTTTTTTACCATTTTTCTTTGCCTTTTGTCGTTAGTATTTGGAAAATACCTTTTTGTTTTGATGCAGAATGTTTTTTCAGTAATTTATCCTTTTTCTTAATATATTTTATTTATTAAATTTTTCTTTATATTTATGGATCTTATATAATTCTTCTGTATGAAAGTTTTTATTGTTCGATAATTTTGGTAGCAATTTTAAAATAATCTTTTAAGTGAACGTTTTTATGTATGTATACATCAAAATATAAGTTGGAATGTAAAGCACTTTGTTTAAATATCAAGATAATAATGTTCTTGAACATATGAAAAGATCTGACCTTCCTTTATAGCTGCACACAAACAACAAACATGACAACTTGATGATTGTTGAAAAGATTTGAACGTACTTTGTAATTTTATGTAAATAGTCACTATAAACCATAATAATTATATAAAAACTTTGTCCTATAATTATTTAAAAGGTTTGAGATTTGACATCCTACTATATAGGACTCATAACAAAAGATGGGATACATTTGTTAAAGCTTAGAATTTCACCTATATATTATATTATATTAAACTTACACATTTCTATTTTATAGAAAGAAAACTTTTCATAAGAATTGTTGTTACAATTAAGCATGCTAATTCTCTTTTACAATTGAAATATAAATGTGTTAGTTATTTAATGTTGGGTTTTGTTTAGTAGTTTCACGAAAATAGATGGCATGATAGTATGGTAGTTGTTTAAAAGGTTTGACCTTCTCTTCGCAAATTCATCTAAGCTTCCAAAAGGATGTGTCAGAGTAAATGGTGGGTATGCATCAAATGTTACAAGGATTTGACCCTCTATTTTGCAATGTTTTGTAAAACAATTGACATGATAACGTGTTGCATAAACAACTGACATGACAATGTGTAGGTTGTATAAAAGATTAATGATTTTGAGCTCGAACTTTGTAGCCTTCTATTTATAGTTTGACACAATAATGTGGTGGTTGTTAAAAAAATTAGTAGATATTTAAGTTCAAATCACCAACACAATGTGTTTTGTAGACAACCAACACAACATATCAGTGGCTTAAAGATTTGAGATGCAAACCTCCCTTACAACCTCATAAAATACTAACATGACAATTTATTGATTGTTTGATGCATTGATAAGATTGGAGATTTGATATATGAACAATTAGCATGGCAATGTGTAATCTATTTAGAATATCTGACCCTCCTTTGTAACCTCATATAAATAAACATTACAAAGTGATGTTTGTTTAAAGTATTTAAGCCTCCTTTGTAGCCTCTTATAAATAGTTGGTACAAAACATGGTGGTTGTTTAAATGGTTTGTCATGACAGTTTAAAAGATTTGAGATTTGATCTCCTCCTTTATAGGTCACACAAATAGTTGGTAAAAAACATGATTGTTTAAATGGTTTGGACCATGACAATTATTTATAAGATTTGATCCCCTCATTTATAGGTCATAGTTGTTGTAAATGTTAGAAATCTAAGAGCTTTGAGATTTGACCCTCCATTGTAGCATCACATAAATTTCAAACATGTCCATTTAAAAGATTTGACCCTCCTTTATAGCCTCACATAAAAAGTGAACATGACAATGTGCTTACTATAAAATTGCTATGTGGGGATGGGTCCCCAAGTAAATAATCAACATGTTGATCACAACATGTCAATTATTGAAGCCTTTCCACAACAATGTGTGGGTTGGTTTACAAGACTTGACCCTCCTTTGTAGCATTGTGTAAATAATTGGCACATGACAACTATTTAAAAGATTTGTCACAACTTTTTTTTTTTTGAGATTTTACTCCCTCCTTTGCAACTTCATGTAAATAACTAACACAAAAAACAAAACATAATAAATAGTCAAAATGACAATGTATAAGTTATTTAAAAGATTTGACCTTCCTTTGTAACATCACATAAACAACTAGTATGACGATGTATAAACTATTTAACAAATTTAACACTCCTTTAAGTGTCATGTAAATAGTAGGCATGACCCTTCTATGATGCTTAAACAAAGATTTAAATTCTCGAACTTGAAATCAAAAGCCTTACCATTTCATTTACATATAAACATGCAAATATTATTAAAACCTATTTATTTTATTTCAATTAATTTTATTGTATGAAAAACATACATAGTTGAATCTAGAAGCTATCAAGTATCAGTTATTAATTATACTTCGAGAATCAAAACTCAAGAGAGTTTAAACTCCTTTTCTTTGTTGTTTGGAGAGCTCTACTTTAACATTATTCAATTCAATGGTTAAACAACCAACAACAATTCCACATTTCATATACACCAAAAAGTAATAAATAATTGATCTATTTTTCTTAATCTAAACTTGTCTATAATTATTGAACTAAATGATATTTAAGAATAACTCCGAGCTGGACAATATTTAAGAATAACCATGAACCGAACATAGACACTCCATAATGAGTACCGTCAAATAAACTTCCTTAAGGCTCAAACGGTGAAATTTCCATGTTTTTGTAAAAAAATATTGACTAAATGAATGATCAAGCTAAAGAATTATGTAAAAATAATTCTAAACTAGACAATATTTTTTAAAATCATGAATAAAAATAGGAATCAGTACCATCAAATAAACTTCCTTAACATTCAAACTATGAAATTTCCATGTTCTCATAAAAAAATATTGATTAAATGAATGATCAGAACTCCAATATTTAAAAATAATCATGACTAGAAACAGGAATCAGTACCGTCAAATAAACTTTCTTAAAGTTCACAGTGAAATTTCAGATCTTTATGAAAAATATTTAAGAAGAACAGGAATGAGTACTGTTAAATAAACTTCCTTAAAGTTCAAATGGTGAAATTTCCATGTCCTTGTAGAAAATACTTGACGGAATGAGTGGTGGGGGGTTTTGTGGAATTGTTTACTGTCAATCTATCTGTCATCATAGGAAACACTCTTCCGTAACTGGGGAAGCGATAGTGACAGAAAATCTCTGTGTTTATTCAGTTGTCTGACGGACAAAACTAAAGCTTTAAAGTTTCTTTCAGTTGAAGTGATACAGAAAAGTGAAGAGAATTGACATTATTGACAAAACCTCAATGTTCTCGTGGTTACAGAAATTTGCGTCTGAGGTCATAACACAGAAACATAAATGCATGTTATTAATGAATAATAATTGCAACTTCAATCTAATTAGTCTTCTCGCCAAAAAATAATATCCACCGGCCAGCTTTTAGTCCAGTAAAGGAGCAATGTAAAGGCGGATCCGAAGAAGTACTTTATAAAAAAAATAGGTAAAAGAAGTACTTTATAAAAAAAAAAGGCAACATGCTTTTGGAGAGAGAAATATATTGAAAGTGAATGCACTTTCTTTTCACCTTTCATGCAGGGGATCTTTTGTGAGGGTCCCTTCAAAGATTTATAAAGGTAGTCAAATTAATATGTTTTGTCTATTGTATTAGAGGGAAATAGTTTTCAAGGTTTTTTAAAAAAAATATTATTTGATTGTTTGAATTTGTGTTTTTTTTTTTTCTCATGGAGAGGATCTCTTACATGATCTTAAAGATCTATAAAAAATTAAATTAAAAAAAAGATAATCAATTTAATATGTACAAAATTAAGAATTAAATGCAGTGTTATTCGGGGATGCATCCCCGGGTCTAAATCCCCCCGTCCCCGTCCTGTTTATTTTGATTTTCATATCGTAATTGAAAAAGAATTATATTGGCAATGAATTCTTAGCACAAATGTTATATGCTAAGTTTCTATAATGTATATATGCATGCTTTATCCATGTTTTCATATGAATATTTAATGTTTCCCTATATATTTTTAAATTTTTCTATATTTTATATAGCCATCCCCCCTTCGTTCCCAAATTTGACATGAAAAATTAGAAATGAGTCTTTATCCATGTTTTCATATGAATATTTAATGTTTCTCTATATATTTTTAAATTTTTCTATATTTTATATAGTCATCCCCCCTTCGTCCCCAAATTTGACCTAAAAATTTGGAAACTTGGGGACTCATTCCACCATCCTGTCATCCCCATCCCAAAAACTTGGGTTAACATTGATTAAATGTATTAGTTATGAATTTATGAGGCTACTAATAAGGGATTCATCTTCAATATAATTCCTCAACAATAATGCTTCTACAAAATTTAATCACAACAACCACAACATCATAATTTAACCATCACATTATGCCAATACCAACTTATGTAATTTTATATTGAAGAAAAAATTATCTCTCAAAACATATATTTAAATCATTAAAGATAATGTATTAAAAAAAATTATACATTTAATTTTAAAATTATTTAATTAAATTATTAAAATGATGTATTTTTAAATTTCATATTTATTTAATTTAAAAAAAACATATATTTTATTAAATTATTTGTATGATTATCTTTTGAATAATATAATAATTTTGAAAAAATCAAATAGAAATAAAAAAATTAAGTTAAATTACTTTTAAAATCATAATAACCAAATTCATTTTACACTTTATTTTTAACACTTTTATTATTTATAAGAATTACATGCATCCATTATTCTTTTAGTTGTAAAAAGAAGTTAAATTACTTTTAAAGTCATAATAACCAAATTCATTTTCCACTTTATCTTTAACACTTTTATTATTTATAAGAGTTTTACATCCATTATTCTCTTAGTTCTAAAAAGACCATATTAGATATATTATTATTTGTTGGAATTATATAATTTATGAGAGGGGTTATATTAATAAATATATTAAATGATTAGAGTTTTTAATTATGTTAATAAATATTCATTTTAAGAAATAAGCATTTTGTTGTTGGAGAGAAAAATATATCCAAGTTAAATTTATTTTAGATCATTTATGATTTTATTGAAAGTGAATGCACTTTATTTTCATTTCTTATAGGAAGGATCTTTTGTGAGGTCCCTTAAATTTATAAGGGAAGTTTTAGATGAAGATATGCAATAATTCAATATGGTTAAATAATCATTCTTGCCACCTCTATCTAAGCCTTCATAACAGATGGCATCATCTATTAACGATTGGTGAATTATAGGAAATCCATGTTCCTTAAAATATATATACCACACCAATCACCCATGTAATCCTTCACATTGATAACTCTTCCTATCACTTTTTCTATTAACATAAAAAGGAAGGGGGATAATAGACCCCTTGTCTAAATCTTCTTACCACTTTGAAAATATGGATGGGTTACCATTGACTAAAGTAGACAACTTGGGAGTGGATATATAATTGAATATCCACTCAAGATAATACTGCCCAAAACTAAAATTATTCAACATTCTCATTAGAAATAGCCAAATAACCCTATCATAAGCCTTATCAAGTTTAATAATCATGCATTTCTAGTTCAAACTAACTATTCAATGATTAGCTTCATGCATGACTATGATTGCATTTGTTATTATTCTTTATGGTGTGAAACCAATTTTTTAAAGAGAAACATTATTTGGAAGCACAAATTTTATTTGCCGCCACCTTTGAAATTATTTTATATATGTATATTTAATTTATATATTTGTAAAGGTAAAATTTATATATCAATATCATTTTTATTTAGTTTTATGTTTATTTTGATCTAATATGTTGGTACATATAAATTATGACAAATACTACAATCTTATCTAAAGTTAGGTTTATTTTCCTAACCTTTTTATCTATTTTTACACATTCTTATACATTTAGTCCTACCCTATTTTTATACACACACTCCTATACATCCACCTTATCCTACTATTTATCACATATAACCATGCATTTAACAGTGCCCATCCTTTATCTCACCCTATGTTTGCACATCCTTATACATTCTCCTTATCCATGTTCTAATTACATTTGTCTATGCAATTATTTTGTATTTCCTAATTAAAAGTTCAAATCTAAATCTTTCCCTCCAAGATAGATAACTAAATACAATTTCATGTGACTTTTTACCTTGTCCAAGTTATATATAAATATTCAATGCATTCATTTTAAGGGGGATCTAACAATCATTCGAGATCCACAATTTTAAAGCATTTCTTAATTATCATTTGAAAAAAAGGTTAATTGGTGAACTGAAAAGAATCTATGTTTTTCTCAAACATTCTAGGAGCATATGCATGACTAAATATTATCATTTTCAATTATTTGTACACATTCATGAAGATCGTCCTAGTAGAACATGTGTCCCCTTGTGAGATACTGGAGATTCCACAAAGGTATTTATAGAAGGGAGGATATATATAGATCATTCAGTACAAGTTTGTCAATACATGATAGATCCTTATTTGTAGATTTATCTTTGATGCCTAGAATTGTTCCTACATAGTGTCAAAAACATATTTTGATTTCAAAGGAACTACTAGTTTGATATTACCTACTCCTAATCCCGAAGCATATCATATTTAAGTCCCTTTCATATTTAGTGCATTCTTTTGTCATAGCTCATGAAGCATCTTTGTTTTTTGTTTACATTCCCATATTTAATTTATTGCAAGTATTTCAAATATCCATACTTAGCTCTTAATTCATTAATCTAGGTTGATTTATGTTGAATTATATGCACCTTATTAGATTATTAATTTGAGGGTTCAATTTATTTCTTTGTAAAATCTTGTGTCTCATAGTTTATTAGTTATAATTATATATAATTATAATTTTTCCATCTTTAAATATATATGTGGTTGATGGAGAATAACTGTTGATTTATCTTTTGGAATTAATTATTAGAGCATATAGTTATAGAGGATAAAAGTGCATACCATTTACTTCTACCCCTTCTATTTATAGCACATTATGTGTATTTTGTAAATAGATGTTTCTAGCACTTGCTTATTCTCTTCTTGAACTAGATAACCCTAATATTTAACCATGAGTCTTAATTACTAGATTTATCACTTAAGATTAGGGTTGCCTTGTTTCCCATAATTTTTTCCTCCTTAGACTAGACCGTAATCATGATCTAGTCTTAGTTTAAAATTTGAATATCATGCTTTTTTGGATCGACTTTCTAGGAATGTGATCATTACCCATAGGATTACATGCAAAAGGTCTCAACTTTTGTGTCTAGGAATTGAATTTAAGGACACCATCCTAGTTTATTTAAATCACCAAACATCATCAAATTATAATATAAAATAATGTACATTTAATTGCATTAGTAACATCCACTCTCTATTAATTCTATCTTAATTACATCATAATTTCATTCTTTCTTCATTTTTTATCTTCTTGCATATGCCACATGGTTTGAATACTATCAAGGAAATTGACATCATACTCTTGCTTAGATAGGATGCACCGAAAAATGATTTTTAGTACCACCCATTTTTAGATGCATGCAAAAACATTGACAAATAGGTTTTCGAGATCCCAAAGGTGAAATTTAGTAGTGGATAGTCATATATGAGAAAGTGTCCAAGAATATTTAACCACAAGGACAACCTAGTCCCAAGGATCAAAACTTTAAGATCAACTTTGTCTTAGATCTCTGATCACTAATCTAATACTAGATTCTAATTTCTAGTTCTTTGTTACAAATATCAACCATTCAAAACATATTTCCTTTATAGTCACTTCAATGTAAACTAGTTAGGATATATTTCCATTTTTTCAATTTTTTATTTCTTAGTTTATTTATATATCTATTATTTCAACCTTAGTCCCTTAATGAAATATAGGGTCTTAGTTTATCCAAATATATATTATTTTAACCTTGACTCCTTAGAGGAATATAAGGTTTAATCCAATTAAAACATTTACTCTCATAATTTCCTTTTATTTAGGGTAACTTACTTTATTTCCCTATAGTTTGGTGAACCTATAACTTCCATTCCATGATTATTTTTGAAGTATAATTTTATGATTTTTCTACTCTTATCTTGTCATGGTGTGTATTTTTCAATCCATTTTATTCAAGTTTAGATGCTTAAGAAGATGGACTAAGAACCTTATTTCCTCCTCAACAAAGTGTTAGGTTATACCCTAATCTTCCAAGTTATGACTACCTCTATTCCTCCTACTTCCTACAATAATCACATGTAGGATAATTTATATGAGGAAGAGGGGTATTATGATCATTTACGCCCATTAAACTTATCAAACTTAAAATAATCAAGAGATGGTTGATAATTTGAAATCTTTCCACAATCAATTAGTTAACATAAATGGGAATATGTCCATTTCATTTACCATTGAAGCTATTATTAATATACATTTTACTAAACAACATAGAATGGATACAATCAAGGATTTAGGGGAAATCATTGATGATACACAAGCTTCATATATGGTGGGTCATATTTATCCAAACTTTTCTCAACCCCTATGTTCTCATCCATGTATTTTTACTATTGATACATAAGCCTTGAGTAATGGTGCATCAACCAAAAATATATATATTTGTGTTTCTCTTTTGTAGGTATTCTTATTTTATTGTGATAATCATGTTCATTCCATAAACACTTATTCTTACTATATCCTTCCTACTAAGCACACAAGCTAGAAAATGATAATTCCATTATGCAACATTGCTAGTTTACTAAAATACCTTCAAATCTTATCTAGAGCATTATAATCGATACACTAAGCATGTCCATATGATCACTTTTACATTTAATGTACAATATATAATGAATTGTGGTCTACTACACCTACTTAAGGCTAACCTATTTGAGTTATGCACCAAATATTTAAATCTCACTCCAAATGATAATGTCACTTAAGGCATTGTTGGTCCAATGAAGGTTTGTGGCTAAGGCCACATTGAGTGTCAAAGCTTACACCTTGTCACACTTATGCAAAGGAGGTCATCTACATGTTCACAACTAGGAATCTAATTCTAAGGAAAATTAACAGGATAAATTACTTAATAAATTGGACCTATGATCACTATCTCATGTGCATTGGGAAATGTACTATACTTTTTGTCAATGCTATCTTACTACAAATATGCACTTAGCTTGAGGAACAACAACAACAAAACTTTGTTGATGTCATGTTAGAATCATTCACTACAAATACATTGATGCTCTCAATTTGGAAGATGTCTTGGGTTTTGTGTAGTCTAAAAAATTATCATGGTTCATATATGAATCCCTTGGGACTGAACTTGAGAATAACATCGTTGATCTTATGTGTGAGAATGAACTTGACTATACAACAAATTAACAAAATATGTGTGCAAATATTTGCTCACCTTCACCATCCTTGTGTCTGAATCTACCAAGGTGGTGTTTAAAAATACTTTTGAGGAGATTGTTGAATCATTAGGATCATGTTCTCCTAAGTGAACTGCTTGGATAAACATACTTTAAAAAATTAAAGTATGTTCTAATGATTTCACCTTGTAATTACATATAAATTAATTACACATAACAATACATTGCACAAATATATGTCAAATACAACTAGTAAGAAAAAACCAAAAAAAAATTTACAATTTAGATTTAATCACATAATCTTCAAAATTTTATTAAATCAATCTTAACTAATACAAAACTAAATTAAAAATGAATATATAATAATCAATACTAACATTAAAATTTAATTAGATCAATCTAAAATAGTATAAAACTAAACTCAGACAAGTTATACAAATTAATACCAAAACATAAATAAATAACAAATATATTAAATTTTTACCAATAAAATAAATAAATATATTAAATTGTATGCAAAATAAAAATAAGATAAAATAAAATATATAAAAAATAAGTACAAATAAAAAAGTAAAGGGGACAGATCAAAATATCAAATTATAAACTAACTTCAACACAAGAGAGTGCAACTTGTAATTATATGATCATTGGCATTGGCATGGGTACGTTAACTTCACCATTACAACCAAAAACCACTCGCCTGGCTTTTCCTAAACCATTCCCACCTAAATCTGTCGCCTGTGGGAGAAATTCAACTGCACCATAATTTGAATTTGTTGAAAACTTTTTGAGTATTGGAAGTTGTCGTTATTGCTGGAAAGGTTTTTGAATTCGATTGTGTAAGATATTTTTGCATTGCTGTTTTGAATCACACTTCTTCATCCATCATTAAGATGATAGCAAAGAAAGATAAATTCATCGTTGTAAACGTTTTGAGCATTGAAAAAGATATTATCTTTGCTGAAAAGATTTTTGGATTCAATTGTACAAGATATTTTTCATCGACATTTCTGATCATATCCATGATCCATCATTAAGATGATAACATCAAGCGAGATAAATTCTGATAACTGGGTCAGTCATCCTAACTCTTAAAACACCATTCTTTGGTTGAAAACCAGTAAGTACCGATTGGAAAAGCTATCAGAACAACTGGGTGATAAATTTTTCTATCTGACGTAACAGGAGACATAAATTTCTCTTTCAGATTCTGCAAGAAAATCTAATTCTGTACAATGGATGACATGACATTAATGTGGAGCTTCAAAATAAGTAAGCTGTCACATGACTTGGGAAGGGCGAATAAATAAGACATTAACTTTTCTGGTATACAGTCAACAAACACCTGCCCATTCAAAACTCCGGCGCATTGAAATACCCAACCTGATTTCCCATCATGGAGTGGATCATAACTGCAGGTAAAAGAGCATATTTGAAGGACAAAAAGGGGGTGTCAAACTCAAATAAGGAAACGAAAGTAAACTAAAAGACCAATCCTGAATCTCCCAAGCTATCCAAATTCTAGGGTTCCCCTGCCTTGTACCTACAGATCCTACTTATTATGTATATTAAAAATCCCCAGGTCCCAGGGCTCTAAATCAGTACGTACAATCCTAAAACGATCCCCCTACCTGACTGGACAGCGAAACTGTAATGGAAATTGGAGACATACGATCTGTCAATCTCTGTATTTTTGTAAAGGAGTGGTAATTGTTTTTCTTCAATCACGGGCTTCTTGGGCTGTTAGATTGAACAGTGTATGAGCGTTTTGGTCCCCGAATGGATTGAGAATCAGATTGCCCTGTCATTCCTAGTACAGAACTGTCGAAGGCCTTTCTATTTCTTTCTTTAATCCACAGTGACCCGTCTTTTCATTAAAATCAGCAGTGGCAGCATATTATTGATGACTGGAACGTCTTATTCATTTCGTAGATTCATCATTACAAAGTTTCTTTCTTTGCCTACCTACAGGACACCACCTCAGATGGGTGGTTCACTCGCACTTGTCTTGTTTGTAGGATATTTTCTTGGGAATTCTTCACCACTAGGTAGTGTGAAGGTACAGGAATTGTTTTCATGGAGATAAAAAAAAATCTACGTAGACCCACGAGTTGCATGACCAGAGACCCAAGTTAATTGTATTTAATCTTTCGTTCAGTTATTTTAATGGTAGAAATTTCTAGTTTCCAATCCACCGCTTGAGTCTCACTCCACAGTTCAAAATGCACGTGATATTGTCAGTCAGTCGCTCGCTCACATTTTGAACAGAGGAGACCAGTAAGTCTGTGATCGGTGAAGGCGGGAAGTAGGCTAGGTAGTTTTTCCTCGTTCCACATGAGGCAAAGAATGTTTTAAAACCAACGAATATATATTTAAAGCTTTAGCTTGGATTTTGCACCCACCCAAGACCCTAGGATTCTCTACCACAAGGACCATCCAAAATTCTAAGCCTATTTATGGGGTGTATATAGATTTATAGACTTTCACGGGATGTCCTACCAAGTGGAGAATTTTTCCCTTTCTTCCTAAAGCTAGTGTCATGGAGAATATTAGATCTATGGACTCCACCAATGTGGAGGAACTGTAACTTAGAACTGCTGTATAAGTTTTTTTTATAGTTTACTTCAATTAAAAAAACTAGTGTAACAGTGAATATTGTATAGTCTGAGTCCCATTTCTTTGTTTTTTATGTTTTGGTTTGTTTTGATTAAAGTGTCTTATTTATGGTAATTAGTTCATAAATAAATATATGATTTTTTTTTGCAAATTTTATGAGTAGTGGTTTACAAGAGTCGATCTCTTATAAGAATGAATGGTCCAATTGACACTCATTGCATGTAGGTGATGTTCACAAGGGTGGCCTTGTGAAGCATCGAGCCTTTTGGAGTGCTCATCGATCCTGTTAGTACTCCAACTCAAGCATGGGCATCAAGCTAAGTGGGCTTAATCTTGGAGAGAACTCAATGGATGACCTTGCAAGAAGTTGTGGTGACCTTGTGAGGCATCGAGCCTTCTGGAGTATTCATCAATCTTATTACTACTTCAACTCAAGCGTGGACATCAAGTTAAGTGGGCTTGATCTTGGAGATAACTCAATGGGTGACCTTGCAAGAAGTCATGATGCTTCACCTTTGTGAGCCTCACTTCAATGCAATGAGTGCTAAGTGGACCATGCATGCTCATGAGAGATCAATTCTTGTGAATCACTAGTGTCTCATGAAATATGGATTGATAAAGATTGAATCAAAACTACATAGTTGAACTTCATTAAAATATCATATAATAAATTGCAAAAACACCACCCAAATGCAAAAAATTACCATATCTCAATCAAGTTATCACTTAACTTTACGACGGTGAATTTCACGGATGACATTACCATAGTATATTCAAATATGAATTTCACGGATGACATTACCATATCTTAATCAAGTTATCACTTAACTTTACGATTCGATTCTTGATTCTTAAACCTTTAGTTTATCACTCTAGATCAAATCCACTACCTCACTGACCACTTCACTAATTTTTGTGAGTTGACTTTGCACACATAATTTGTGTGCAAGTTGTTGCATTTAAGGACATTCATTCATTCATTCATTTTGAAGTGACCTAAGGCATTCTTATTGACCACATCTAGAGTCTAATTTTGTTGTACCCAAAACCAAAATTTTGCTTCACTAAGGCATTTTGCTTAATTGAGTCTTAATCTTGTTAAAGTGTTGTCAGAAGGTCGTTTTTGGGGTTTTCAAATATGGAGTTGGTGTCAGTATCATGTTAGTCTGTTACTGAAGAGATTTAAGAAAAGTGAAAATTTGAAGGAAATCATCAAAATTCTCTCTGGAGAAGGGAGCACATTCTCAAATAGGCGCCCTATCTTTTAGGGGCTCAGATCCTGTTTTTAGGGTTTGTCACCTCCAGCAGACATGTGTCCGGTATCACGTCAGCTTTCCCAACGAGAGCAAGCCTGTCAAACGGACCTGTTTCGGGCAAGTTATGGGAGATACAACGCAAAACGAGATGAAAGCGAGAATTGGCTAACACTGGAGAAAAGCGCAGCTTTTCAGAAAAGGCGCCCATCTTTTTGAGGTGCCAAATGTAGGTTTTTGGCTAAATGCCACCCAAGATATTTATCTCACATTTGTTCGAGCTTCGCGACGCATCCGTCGATTAAGGTGAATATAGGTTGTTGGGGTCTACTGAACGCACGAGGGTGAGAGCGATGGGGGATAAATCGCAGTCAAAATGTCGAGAGAGGAAAAAGCAAAAAGAGCACATTTTAGAAAACTCACAGGGTGCTTCAATACTTTCTTTCGATACGAATATTCAATGGCAATACGTGATACGCTCGGCTTTCCGTTGCCCTATCTCGTCAGTTAAGTGAGATCACCTGAAACGCTTTCGCGATCCCGGGGTTTTTATATTGTTTTTGTTCCAAAATGCATTTTGAGTCACGGGATGAAAGGCAACTTTTCAAAAGCCCTGTTTTTCACCCTCCCGGATGTTGTTTCTTGGGAAATGTGCCTTTCGCAGTTGTTATCAGAGGCCGTTATGGCTATACGTGAGCACGATTCCGGTCGAGAGTTGAAAGGTTAAAGTTATGAAGGATTTTTGTTTCCCACGCCGTTGAGATGTAGAAGTCAAAACTGACTAAGTCGAGAAAGCGCTGACTTTGAAAATAGCTTGGATTTTTTGAGCCGGATAATATGCGGTTTATGGTTTTCAGTCTCAAGATATCTTTTGATCAGTTTTTACTCAGCTCTGCAATGCACCTGTCAGCCAGCCAATCGGAGAAGTCAGTCAACCAGTGTCAGAGGATGAACAGAGGTCCCGACAAAGGTTTTAGCTTAAATTTTCATGAAATTTGGCTAAGTCTGGAATTCGCTTGAGAGTTCAAAGTTGGATTTTCGAAAGTGAGTTGAATGGACGCCTTAACTGGAGTTCTAACTGCAGTTAGACTAAACGATTTCTGGGTTGTCATCTTCAGTTCGTATATTGGCATGTTGAGTGATCTTTCAATTCACATGTCGAGTTAACTAGTTTGCATGTTCAGTTAACTATCTTGCATGTTGAGTTAACTTGATTGCATGTCCACTTAACTGAAGATTATCAGTGAATGTCAACTGGAGTCCACATGCATGGCGAGTTTGGTTGCAATTGTGAAGCTTTAGTGAAGATGGCGCTTCATTGAGTGTCAACTGAAGTTCAAAAGGGACGCCATGAATAATGAAGCATTTATTTGTGAAGTATGGCGCATGAAGTTGTTATCTTCAGTTCTCAAAAGGGTCGCTATGTTTAGATATTTTATTGATGAAGCATAATTTGTGAAGCCACGCACTTTACAAGGAATGACAACTGAAGTTCCAAAAGGGTTGCTATTTTTAGAATTGAAGCATAAGTGTGAAGTTGGCGAATTCATTCACTTCTTGAATGTCAACTAAAGTCTTGAAAGGGTTGCTATTTTTAGATTTAAAGCATGAAGATGGCGAATTCAACAAGGAATGTTAACTGAAGTCTAACTCGCATGAGGCTTTAAATAAGTTTGCAACTAAAGATTGAAAGGGAAACCCTAAAGCATGGTGCTTTATTTAGCGTATTTTAGTTTCAGTTAACTAAAATGAGGTCCAATTAGAAGCCAAGCGCCATTTTTCAAGCTTTAGTGCTTTATGCGAATTTCAATGATGAAAGCTTATTTATTTCAGCCTTGGCGTCCATTATTTCTTCATTTCAAACTTCGAAGTTTACATTCTTCTTGAGCGAGCAGCAAGCTTAAGGTGCTACAGGTGTCAGAATTCAACGTTCTTCATAGCAACGGATTCAGATTGTTCGAAGAAAGAAGATTCCAGACTTTATTTTCACTTTGCATGCAGGTTTCATCAAGTTCCAGAAAAGAGATTGGCGAATTCTTCAGAAGCAGACAAGCAAAACTTTCTATCTTCTGTCTTATTTCTTCTATTTCTCATCTTAGGTACTTTCTTCGCATGTCAAAGAAATTCAACGTGTTTTCAGAATTTGATCATCTGGGTTTGCACATTTCAGCATCAGCAGCAAAACCCATGTCTTAGATTTTTTCGAGAAAATTGCCCCGCAGCCTTCATTATGAAGCTCTGTGCTTTTTTTCGAAGATTTCTTTGCATGTGGGCCAAAATCACATCTTTTTGAAAATCTCATAATCTAGGTTTGTTCAGAATTTCGTTGTGCATAAAACCCATGTTCCAGATTTTCTCAAGAAAAATTTCCCCGAGAAGCTCTAAAACCCCTGCAGTTCTCGACTGAAAAGTCTTTGCATGTTAGGCTAAACGGCGTGTTTTCGCAATTCTGACGTTGTGGGTTGTCTTAGAATCCTTTTCTAGACAAAACCCATGTCTCAGAATTTTTGGTGAAAATTATCCTCCGACGGGCTATTTTTAGCCTCACCAGGTGCCATTTTAGCTTTCCAGAAAAGGTTGTCAGAACATAGCCGTGTTCACGGTGATCACAGCGGGAAAAGTTTTCAAAAAGCGATTCAACTAAAATTCAAGACCAGTAGGTCTTAATTTAGAGTTTCATGAGCGGTGACAATGGCGTGCAACTGCGAAGACAAAGATCACTTCATTCACAGACGCCAAAGCCACTTTCAGTCTGTGCCATTATGCCATTGAAAATGACACCTCTGGCCCGATCTCAAAAGGTTGGCCCTGGCCCAGAGTTTGAAGCTTATATTTATAAATATCTTGATGGAGGTTCTGATCATATTTCAGTAATTTCAGCCAGTCTTAGAAAGGCGACTGAAGATTGTAACGATGGCGTGCACACAATTACAGAAAGTGACAGAGAATTGAAGAAGCAGATTATTATTTTTGGACAGCGTCAAAGTGCCAGATGACAGAGATATTGATGAGTTCTTGGTCGAAGTGTTAGACCGAGTTGACATGGAGTGATCTACCAGTTGGAACCTCCAGTTGATTTCTAGGGTTGAGTCATGAGCAACAGTTAACTTGACTTCCAGTCTTCAGTTCACTTTCTGACTTAACACATGCTTATCTCTTCCTCGGGATTATCATCACAAGAGTTAGGGTTAGGGTTTTCAGTTAACTGAAGGTAGTGTCCAGTTAACTCTACTTTAAATAAGGACGTGCATGCTTGCACATGGTCCATTTAGGTTATTTGTACCAGTTAACTGATGGTAGCTTTCCAGTTAACTGTATAGTTTACTTCATTAGGGTTAGGCACATAACTTGCATGCATTGCAAGAACTGTAGTCAACTCAAGGTGATTTTAGGGTTCCCTACACCTTGATGTATATAAATAAGAGCTTTTGCTCATTTGTAATTAACTTTTGCTTGAGAGAGAAATATATGTTGCACCTACCTTGCCCTCAATATTGCTCTTTTGGTATTTGTTCATGTGTCTTCGCTATTACAATTAATTGTTATGCCACATAGGGTTTCAAGAGATTGTAATGGTGAATTCTTTCTGTCTTGTGAATCTTTTATTGTTATGATTAAGCGTTATGCCACATAGGGTTTCGTAAGATTGTGATGATAAAAGCGTTTTGTGAAGTCCTTACTATGCTGATCGAGTGTTATGCCACATAGGGTTTCATAAGATTATCATGGTAAATCTTCTCATAGTTTAGATAAATCTGTTTTGTGAATTCTTTTGTCATTACGATCAAGTGTTATGCCACACAAGGTTTCATAAAGATCTTGATGATAAAATCCGTTTAGTAAGTCTTTACTGTTATGATCAAGTGTTATGCCACACAGGGTTTCATAAGATCATCTTGGTGAATTCTTAAATCTATTTTGTGCCTAATAAACTTGTTTAGATTGAGATGATAGTTGCGCCACCTTGCCTTCAAGTAGAGAGTCTAAACTCGTTTATCGTCCGATAGTCAATACCTGCTCCATTTCCTCATGCTCTATTTTCTTGAGGAAACTGGATAGATTTAAAGTAGTTAGCTTAGTTGTAGTTAATGATCTGCGAAACCAGAAAATCCTTAGCTTCACCATTCTTGGTTTTCTTAACCTTGTGCCTCTTCCAGCTGAGAACAAAAAGATAGGACTTAGATTACTTTTCTTTTCCATGCATTCCAGCACAACGAGGGAGCTTTCCCTCCTAATTTGAAGAGCACTCATTGCGTAGTGTACATAGCTGTCCGTACAAACCTGCACTCCAGAGGTGTTAGATTTTATGCCAACAGTTTTCTGGCACCCACCGTGGGGCACGAGGCAAGAGAACTTCAAGAAAAGCTAAATGCTTTTATTTCACGGGAATAGTCACACTCTGGCATCCGATTGCATGATCCACACAGAAGCAATGGATGATAACAACAACAATGCTGACAGGCGATGTCCACCCCGATTACCTTGGGGTAATAACATTGGACCTTTGGCTTTTGAGGTAAATCATGAGTTACCTAAAGGGTCAAGGAAGCGTTTTCCTCGGTTTCACGGCGATGGAACACAACACCCGGAAGACCATTTTTCTGCATTCACAACGGCTTGCGCCGTCTTGCACGTGGAGCATGAAGACATTGCGGTGCGTCTCTTTGTCGAGACTCTTGTGGGAAATGCTGCCGACTGGTTCAATCACCTGGCGCCAGGTAGTATCACAAGTTGGGCAACTATGAGCGAGAAGTTTTTAGCGAGATTCAAGCCCGTTGAAGACAGTCATATGTTGTTTGCCCAGCTCACAAATTCAAAGATGGAGCACAAAGAACACATGAGGGATTTTGTGGCAAGATTTAATCGTCTTGTTACAAGAGTTTCTTTTACATTCGATCCATCACCGGAGATTCTGATAAGCTGTTTCATAAATGCTCTTCCATCAGAGATAGCCTTCTTTCTCAAGATGGCCAAAGCAACAAAGTTGAAGAGTGCACAAGAACACACCATTGAGTTGGAGGATAATATGATCACTTTCGGCTTGATGAAAATAGATTCTATCAGATCTCCAGTTCTACAACCATACCAGCCAAAGAGAGACAATCTTCAGCCACGGTTGCCAACATCTCCACCAAGAACAATGATTGAGGCTGCACATAGTGCAATATTTTGTCCTTTCCACAACATTGATACACATACCGGATCCGCATGTCCAGAGAACCTAAGAATGATCCAAATCATGGGATACACATAAGCTGCTCCCAGTTCTAGTTTTGTACCAACACCAAGTTCGAAGGTTGTTTTACCACAGATGGACAACTTCGATGGCGACTCCGCAGCGGGATACTTTGATGAAGAACCCGTAAATGAAAAGAAGAAGAATACCGTCAGTACGCTCCTCCTGTGTTTGCACATGTTCAACACTTCAAAGCACAGAAAGAAGAAGAAAGGCGGAAATCAAACGAAGAGGGTGAAGAAGTGCCTCTCACTTCTAAACCCAAACCTTCACGTGAGATTACTATGCCAGTTGCTCAAGAGATGTCTTTAGCAAATTTTGACATTGTAGCTTCCATGATGAAGACCAAGGTACAAATTTTGCAACTAGAATATCTTCAGAATCATCCTGAAGAATTAGATCAGATTCTCAAAGTCGCAAAGAAGCAGGCTGTGTTCAAGTCAAATGTTCTAACAAGAGCAAAGCCTGAAACGGGTCCCGGTAATTGTGTAACTCTGTCAGAAATAAAAGTTGAAGACCAGAACATTGCTTGTTTTGAAAAGAGACCGACAGAGGACACAAAGTCATGGACAATACAGTTCGATGGAGATTGTTCAACAACATTTTTAGAAGGGGAATTGATCATATTCCCTAAAGAACAGTTGAACCCAGTTGCACATTTCCAGCAATTGGAGTTAACTGAAGCAGAAAAAGAGGTGCTTTTGCAAGGCCTCAAAGATGCTGAAGACATGGGAATTAAACTCCTATGTGTTAAAGGTGATGTAGAACTGATCGATGAGCTGGTCAAAGGATATTATCAAATCAGAAAAGATCACCTACGGCATTATAGAAATCGAGTTTGGAACTCGATCGATTGGTTTGAAGAATTTGACATCCCAAGGATGGACAACAACATAACTAATGCCTTTGAGGTATTAGATTTCCCATTTGCATCATGTTCTAACTTTTGTCAGAGTACCTTTGCATGGATATATGAATACCTGAGAATCTTCATTCCAGAAGGATTGCCTCCTACAATTCCCATCAGAAGAGAAGTCAAGCCTTTCAGGCATAAACGACATTGGTGGGAGGCTCTTCCTACTGCCATACAGCAGATAATATTCAAAGCACTTCATCTCTTCAGGGGTGGAGTAAATTTTTGGTAGTAATTTTTATGCTTTATCGTTATGTCGTTTTGTTTTTCCCTGTTCTGTGATGTTTTGTCGTGTTTTAGGTGATTTAAGTAGTCTTGTTTTAGGTGATTTTTAGGTTAAGCTTTTAGGAACTTTAATGTTTTAGGTGATTAGGAAAGTCCTGACTCCATATACCCAACTTATAAAGTCACTGGTCTACGAAAAACTGAGATTCTAGGGATCTCCTATGCTGTAAGTATCCGACATGGTCACCAGATGGAGCCTAATGTTGTACCCAAAACCAAAATTTTGCTTCACTAAGGCATTTTGCTTAATTGAGTCTTAATCTTGTTAAAGTGTTGTCAGAAGGTCATTTTGGGGGTTTTCAAATATGGAGTTGGTGTCAGTATCATGTTAGTCTGTTACTGAAGAGATTTAAGAAAAGTGAAAATTTGAAGGAAATCATCAAAATTCTCTTTGGAGAAGGGAGCACATTCTCAAATAGGCGCCCTATCTTTTAGGGGCTCAGATCCTGTTTTTAGGGTTTGTCACCTCCAGCAGACATGTGTCCGGTATCACGTCAGCTTCCCAACGAGCTATCAAGCCTGTCAAACGGACCTGTTTCGGGCAAGTTATGGGAGATACAACGCAAAACAAGATGAAAGCGAGAATTGGCTAACACTGGAGAAAAGTGCAGCTTTTCAGAAAAGGCGCCCATCTTTTTGAGGTGCCAAATGTAGGTTTTTGGCTAAATGCCACCCAAGATATTTATCTCACATTTGTTCGAGCTTAAAATAAAGTAGGTGGGTGAGCCCAGGGATTCTAACAAAGTCTTTGAACACGAGAATTGAAACGTGGGGTCAAATCTTAATCAAATGTCGAGGAGGAAAAAGCAGAGCATTTTGAAAGAGCATCTAGCTTTTGGGAAGGCGCCCGTGCTGCTTTACGGTGATACTGGAGTATTCAATGTGTAATGCAGGTATTCATTTCGACTTTCCGTTTACCCTATCTCCGTCGGTTAAATTTGAGATGCCTCTGACCCAACTTCACCGATGAGGTTTTATATTATTTTGTCGTTTCCGAATTGCTAAGTCACGGGATGAAAAAACAACTTTTCAAAAAGCCCTTGTTTTCACATAGAGCCGTTGTTTGGGAAATGTGCCTTCTGATTATTATCTGGGGAATGATGTCGGCTATACAGTTCGATCTGAAAGTTGAAAATAAAGGGGTATGAAGATTTTGTTTCCTTGGGTTTCCGAGATGTAGAAATTAAAATTTGATAAGTCACGAAAAAAGCATTTCAGAAATAGCATGAATTTTTGAGCCTTCAGATGTCAGTTTTATGGTTTTCAGTCTCAAGATATCTTTTGATGAGTTTTTACTCAGCTCTGCAATGCACCTATCAGCCAGCCAATCAGAGAAGTCAGTCCACCAGTGTCAGAGGATGAACAGAGGTCTCGACAGAGGTTTTAGCTTAAATTTTCATGAAATTTGGCTAGGTCTGGAATTCGCTTGAGAGTTCAAAGTTGGATTTTTGAAAGTGAGTTGAATGGACGCCTTAACTGGAGTTCTGACTGCAGTTAGACTAAACGATTTCTGGGTTGTCATCTTTAGTTCGTATATTGGCATGTTGAGTGATCTTTCAGTTCGCATGTCGAGTTAACTAGTTTGCATGTTCAGTTAACTATCTTGCATGTTGAGTTAACTTGATTGCATGTCCACTTAACTGAAGATTATCAGTGAATGTCAACTGGAGTCCACATGCATGGCGAGTTTGGTTGCAATTGTGAAGCTTTAGTGAAGATGGCACTTCATTGAGTGTCAACTGAAGTTCAAAAGGGACGCCATGAATAATGAAGCATTTATTTGTGAAGTATGGCGCATGAAGTTGTTATCTTCAGTTCTCAAAAGGGTCGCTATGTTTAGATATTTTATTAATGAAGCATAATTTGTGAAGCCACGCACTTTACAAGGAATGACAACTGAAGTTCCAAAAGGGTTGCTATTTTTAGAATTGAAGCATAAGTGTGAAGTTGGCGAATTCATTCACTTCTTGAATGTCAACTAAAGTCTTGAAAGGGTTGCTATTTTTAGATTTAAAGCATGAAGATGGCGAATTCAACAAGGAATGTTAACTGAAGTCTAACTCGCATGAGGCTTTAAATAAGTTTGCAACTAAAGATTGAAAGGGAAACCCTAAAGCATGGTGCTTTATTTAGCGTATTTTAGTTTCAGTTAACTAAAATGAGGTCCAATTAGAAGCCAAGCGCCATTTTTCAAGCTTTAGTGCTTTATGCGAATTTCAATGATGAAAGCTTATTTATTTCAGCCTTGGCGTCCATTATTTCTTCATTTCAAACTTCGAAGTTTACATTCTTCTTGAGCGAGCAGCAAGCTTAAGGTGCTACAGGTGTCAGAATTCAACGTTCTTCATAGCAACGGATTCAGATTGTTCAAAGAAAGAAGATTCCAGACTTTATTTTCACTTTGCATGCAGGTTTCATCAAGTTCTAGAAAAGAGATTGGCGAATTCTTTAGAAGCAGACAAGCAAAACTTTCTATCTTCTGTCTTATTTCTTCTATTTCTCATCTTAGGTACTTTCTTCGCATGTCAAAGAAATTCAGCGTGTTTTGGATGATCATCACGGGTTTTGCACATTCGGCGCTCAATGACCACAAAACCCATGTCTTGATTTTTAGAAAATATCATGACCTTCGTGCGAGCTGCGCTTTCGAAGATTTCTTTGCATGTGGGCCAAAATCACATCTTTTTGAAAATCTCATCATCTGGGTTTGTTTAGAATTCCGTTGTGCATAAAACCCATGTTCCAGATTTTCTCATGACAAATTGCCCCGAGAAGCTCTAAAAACCCTGCTGCGGTTACAAGAGTGGCATGTTAAGGCTGGCGTGTTTTCGCCAGTCGGCGTTGTGCCAGGGTTGTCTTAGAATCCTTTTCTAGACAAAACCCTTTATCTCGAGAATTTTTGGTGAAACCCATCTCAAGCCAAGGTATTTTTGGCTCACGAGGGGCCGGCTGGCTTTTCGAGAAAGGTTGTCGGAACATAGCAAATTATTTCCTGATCCAGCAGGCAAGTTTTCAAAAGCGGTTCAACTAGGCCCGAATTCAAGACCAAATCGGTCTTAGTTCATGATTTCATCAGAGCAGCTGACAATGAAGCGTTACGCTGCAGAAGGAATAGAGATCACTTCATTTACGGAGCCGCCAAAGCCACTCAGATCTTGTGCCATTATCTTCGTGAAAATGGTACCTACGCTGATCTCAAGGTTGTACAAACTGAGTTTCAGAAGCATGTTTATGATATCTTGATGGAGGTTCTGATCATATTTCAGTAATTTCAGCCAGTCTTAGAAAGGCGACTGAAGATTGTAACGATGGCGTGCACACAATTACAGAAAGTGACAGAGAATTGAAGAAGCAGATTATTATTTTTGGACAGCGTCAAAGTGCCAGATGACAGAGATATTGATGAGTTCTTGGTCGAAGTGTTAGACCGAGTTGACATGGAGTGATCTACCAGTTGGAACCTCCAGTTGATTTCTAGGGTTGAGTCATGAGCAACAGTTAACTTGACTTCCAGTCTTCAGTTCACTTTCTGACTTAACACATGCTTATCTCTTCCTCGGGATTATCATCACAAGAGTTAGGGTTAGGGTTTTCAGTTAACTGAAGGTAGTGTCCAGTTAACTCTACTTTAAATAAGGACGTGCATGCTTGCACATGGTCCATTTAGGTTATTTGTACCAGTTAACTGATGGTAGCTTTCCAGTTAACTGTATAGTTTACTTCATTAGGGTTAGGCACATAACTTGCATGCATTGCAAGAACTGTAGTCAACTCAAGGTGATTTTAGGGTTACCTACACCTTGATGTATATAAATAAGAGCTTTTGCTCATTTGTAAAGAACTTTTTCTTGAGAGAGAAATATATGCTGCACCTACCTTGCCCTCAATATTGCTCTTTTGATATTTGTTCATGTCTTTGCTATTACAGTTAATTGTTATGCCACATAGGGTTTCAAGAGATTGTAATGGTGAATTCTTTTTGTCTTGTGAATCTTTTATTTATTTATGATTAAGCGTTATGCCACATAGGGTTTCGTAAGATTGTGATGATAAAAGTGTTTTGTGAAGTCCTTACTATGCTGATCAAGTGTTATGCCACATAGGGTTTCATAAGATTATCATGGTAAATCTTCTCATAGTTTAGATAAATCTGTTTTGTGAATTCTTTTGTCATTACGATCAAGTGTTATGCCACACAGGGTTTTATAAAGATCTTGATGATAAAAGCCGTTTAGTAGGTCTTTACTGTTATGATCAAGTGTTATGCCACATAGGGTTTCATAAGATTGTCATAGTAAATTCTTAAATCTGTTTGTGCCCAATAAGCTTGTTTAGATTGAGATGATAGTTGCGCCACCTTGCCCTCAAGTAGAGAATCTAAACTCGTTTATCGTCAGATAGTCAAACCTTGCTCTGTTTCCTCTTGCTCTGTTTTCCTGAGGAGATTGGATAGATTAAATTTAAGTTGTAGTTAATGATCTGCGAGAAACCCGAGAAAATCCTTAGCTGCAGATTTAGCAGTTTCTTAACCTTATTGCCTCTTCTTCGGTGAGAACAAAAGATAGGACTTAGATTACTTTTTCTTTTACATGCATTCCCGGCTGTGAGGAGCTTCCCCTCCTAATTTGAAGCACTCATTGCGTAGTGTACATAGCTGTCGATACAAACTTACTCGAGAGGTGTTAGATTTCGCCAACAAGGTCAGCATGAAGCACTGGTGTGAACAGATCAATTAACCCATGAGGATCTTGTGGCACGAATTTCAAATCAATCTGAGTTGCAGATGTATGAAAATCAGGAAACTTACTAAAAATAGTAAGCAGGGCAAGCAAGAGGTGAACACCTGAAGAAACTTCTAAGTCTGAAACTAGCAGGAGAGAAGCTCAAATGCGCCCAGATTGAGGAAGGATGATGAAAAACTTTCTAAGTGTCTGAAAATTCCTGATCACACCTCCAAATGCACCCATGTTGAGGAGAGGGTGGAGAAAATGGTCTAAGTTCAAAAAAATTCCTCCACACCCCAAATGCGCCCAAGTTTGCTGGAGGTGACATCAAAAAAAGTGGCTAAGGCATAAAATTCCTGTAGACCTCCCTAAATGCGCCCAAGGTTGAGAGGGAAGCATAAAATTTTTCTAAGTGATGGAGAATTCCTCCACCACCCCTCAAACGCGCCCATCTTGAGAGGGGACTCAAAAATTTTCTAAGTCTGAGATAAATGGAAGTATGACCCCCAAAATGCGCCCTAGCAAAGAGGGTAGCTAGAAAAAGTTGCTAACTCTTGAAAAATGGAAGCACCACCCTTGATATGCACCCAAGTTGTAAGGGAACCTAAGAAATCTTCTAAGTGCTAAAAAAATGGAAGAGGACCCTCTCATTTGCGCCCAAGACAAAGTGGAGAGGTGAAGAAAATTTCTCTAAGGCATAAACTGGAAGCTCACCCTTCAAAATGCACCCCAAAGGCGGAGAAGGCATGAGAAAGCATGGAAAATTTTCTAAGGCAAACAAATTGAAAGGCCTACCTAAATGCACCCTCATCAAAGATGGAGGAGGATTTGTCCTAAGTATTGGAAACTCAAACCTCAACACCCTAAATGCGCCAGAGTGAAGGGAGAGGTTAGAAAATGTGCTAAGTATTCAAAAGTGGAAGTGTAACATCCTAAATGCGCCCTTGAAAGGATGTGACTAAGAAATTTATCTAAGTGTTGCAAAATGAAAGCAGGGACCCCTAAATGCGCCCTTGCAACATGGAGGTGTTTGAGAATTTCAAAAGTGGATGAAAATGAAGGTGTGAGGGGTGGAATGCGCCCAACTTGGATGAATTGAAAAAAAATTGTCTAAGTCATAGAAAATGGTAAGACCCATCAAAGTGCGCCCAGGGAGAGTGAGATGAGATTAAAATTTTAAGGGATGACAATGAAGGCTCAAGTCTCCAAATGCGCCTTAGGAGGAAGAAGATGAGTAAAAATTTTCTAAGGCATCGAAACAATAGGCACTAGGGGTGAAATGTGCCCTAAGAAGAGGAGGTTGAAATTTGCCTAAGGCATGAAATGTGAAGTATGACCCTAAATGCGCCCAAGGGGGAATACATGAAAGGTTTTTCTAAGGCACGAATTCCATAGTACAAGGTGGAAATACGCTTAGCATTCAGGGTCTCAAATACACTTAAGGAACAAGAAGTTACATGAAAGCCTCCAAGGTGTCGAAGATGAAGAATAAAACAGCAAAAGGGTCAAATGCGCTCTTGAAGGAGAAGGGGTAAGAAAATTGTCTAAGTCAAAGAAAATGAAAGCTCAAGCCTTCATACGTGCCCTCAAGACGAAGTGGAACTCAAACATCAAGCTCCTAAGAGAAGATGGACAAGATAGGTGAATGAAATGGCTAAGGCAGGAGGATGGAAACATCAAGATGATATGCGCCTCGGCTCACAGGTGTTAAATGCACCCGTGGTGAAAAGTTATGGAGGCAAAAGGTTTGCTAGAGAAAAATGGCGAACTCTATCGGATCATGAGCTCAATCAGAATTTGGAAATCAAAACATAGAGATCAGGTAAGTGAAGAGATTTTATATCATGAAGTGTTTTGATGCTCTCCTTTTTGTTTGTTTCGTAGGATGAACACCGAGACCAAGGCATGATGACTTGAGGTGATGGAACAAATACCCTAGGACAACATTTGGAAGAAGATAAAGTTACATGTTGAAGCTCCTCCATGATGTCTCACTTGCACCCAAGCCATAAAGGAAGATGATGAAAGAAACAGCTAAGTGTGGGATGTTTCTCCACAAAGACCTAGCATGCACCCAGCTCAGAGAGGTCGGGGGCAAGGAAGAAATGGGCGAGTCCAAGACAAAGATCAGAGTAGAGAAAAAGAGATGAAGGCCCAGGTATTAAGGATCATCCTCAAGCACTAAAACGCCCTCAAGGCTAAGGATGAGCAATGAACAAAAGGCTTCAATGTTAAAGAATGACAGCGGAATGGACTAAAAAGCAAAGTAGATAAATTCTCCTTAAGTGTAAAGTCCTTCGATGACCCAAAAGATGTTCTCCAGTGTGCTTTTTACAACTCAAGATGCAATGGCAGGAAGGAGGAAAATCACCATCAAACAGGATAAAAAGTTATAGCCTTGAAGTTTCAGATTGAGAACGTGCTTGCCATACTAGTCCAAGAAGTTGAAGCAATGGCGACTAGACTCATCCAGTTTGCAGTTAAAGAAAGAACAATGCGAATGCGTCTCTAGACGAGAATCTTCCAGAAGGATGGTGGACATTAATTGCTCATTTATTACCCCACTCTTCCTGGTGGCGGTTTTTAGGGTGAATCTTGTTTAGGGTTGAGGCGGCACGATCTGGGCCATCCATCTGATTGTAATCTGAGTTGTCCATTGGACTTGGCCAACTATAAAAGGGGCATCCCCCACCTCATTTGTAATTCATTAGATCATTAGATTAGATTAGGAGCATAGAATAGAGAGACAACTAGGAGATAGCATAGCTTAGATTGAAGAGGAAGGAAAACTTTCTCATTGAATGCTTTGTAAGAAGTTGTTGTGAACACTCTCATAATAAAAAGAGTTTTCATTGATGGTGATTTCATCTTTTGTTGTGGGTAGCTAGTGAGGCTTCTTCGTCCTTCTGAATCACTTGGCATTTTAAAGCAACTTAAAGTAGAATAGATTTCATTTCATGCAAGTAGATATTAATTGTGGAATGTGGTGTTTAATTTGAGCAAGCTTTGCTTATCCATACCATTAGCGGGTTCACTGATGGTGTGTTCGCCTTGCGTGGTCAACTGGAACATTGCGGACTTAACTTTGATTATGGTTTATGTGTTGACATGCGTCCTTGTGATGGTGTCCTCATATTGAATTGTGATTTGAATACTTTTAGTTACTCCCCTTGAAGATTGAACCGATTCTATGGAAGTTGTCCGAGGCGAGGCAAAGCAGAGCTTGGTTGAAGTTTGTAAGAATTGATCCCACGTCCCACGCATAGAGTAGAACATAGCACTTCTTATCCCTGCAACCATTTCAATTCAGTACTTTTCGGTTAGTTTAGGAAACTTGAACTTCAGTGATAAATCTTTCAAAGTCTGGTGAAAATCCCTTTCCTTTGGTCTTCAGTTGAACAATTACGTAAGTCCCCCTTGAGATTACCAGCAAATCACATCAAGCCAACTAAGACTATCCGCTGCATGAAGGAACCTTGGAGTTAAGTGCATGATCTTTCAAGCAATCTTAGCATGCAGGAGACTTTGTTCAAGAGAGGATAGAGTATCTGTTGGGAAACTTTATTCTGTGTTGGTGCGGTCACAAAAAACACATCAACAGAGGGGGAGCTCCCTCTTTTGTTGATTATGCGTAAAAAGTAAAGTAAACAAGTTCATATCTTTTTATCTCAGCTGAGAGCACAAGGTTTATAAAACTCTTTGCATTGTAGATGAGGTTTTTCTTTGGTTTCGTAATCTCAACTACAACTAGGCCTAAATTTATAACGCTTCTATCTCCTCGAGTAAATTCAGAGCAAGAGGATTTAGAAGTAAATAGGGAATGCTTTTGGCTAACACTAAACGATAAACTAGACTTTAGGATTCCTTCGAAGGCTCATTGCTCTTTTCGAGGTTAGGTTGAAATAAAGGTTATAAAAACAAAACATCAAATGATAAACTAAATATCAGGATTCCCTTGAAGGCTCATTGCTCTTTTTGAGGTGTAGGCTGAAATAAAGATTATAAGAAACAACATCAAACAATAAAATTAATCTCCAAATTCCCTCGAAGGTTCATTGCTCTTTTCGAGGTGTAGATCGAAACAAAGATTATAGAAACAACAATATTGAAAGACCTTGAGACTTTGGATCAAAGATGAATTATACTTTTAATTTATTTCCTCAAACTCAAACAATGAATACATGTTTGGGACAGCAAATTGTATGAAAGAAGATAATCATACAACATATGATCAACCAAATAACACTGGACAAAGATTGAACGCAAGTACATGAACAACAAGAAAGCTAGCAAAAATAGCTCAGTGTTTTGTTATCACAAGTATGGTTAAAATACAATGAGCAAGGTTGCTCTTATTTATAGACACTCAAAGGAGTAGGAAACCCTAAAATCTCCTTGAGTTAACATTCAATTCTTGCCAAACAGCAAGATTTATTCCTATGTCTAAACAAATGTAACTTAACAGTTAACTAGAAAGACTACTTCAGTTAATTGATTCTAAAACTAAATAGAACTCCACTGTACAAAGGTGTCTCCAAAAATAGACATGCACGAAAGGTGGGACAACGTGTTAACTTGGAAAAGGCATCAAGTTAATTACTGTGTTAAATGCTATCTTCAGAATAGGTGGGAATTCAGAGCTGTATTGATATATCAGTAGTCGATATACCTGATGGATATGGCATGTTGCTAAGTAGAGATTGGGCAAGGAAGTTGAACAGATATATTGCAACAGATTTCTCCCACATGTGGCTTCCGTGGAGATGAGTTCCAAACCAGATTAAGGTCGAAAGCACGCCAAGACTTAGATTGATGATCACTGAATATGGCGAAGGTGATGAAATTATGTTTGTAGAAACTGATTTGGGCTCATACAAGCCCGTCAAACAAGAAGTGTTGATGTTGCAAAGCTCAAATGAAGGTAAGATTTTAGAAGATGCCATTGCTTCCACTGAAGTTTTGATCGAGAGTGATTCAAGTGATAGTGAAGGTGGAGGAACGTTTGAAAATTTTAGAGATTTTGTCCTAAAAAGTGTGAAGCAGGAAGCGGAGCTGGGTAAAGATGCCTCCGTCAAGAATTTGTTACTCCCTAATTGGTGCAGAATCCATGAGGCATTTCACTCTAAGATCACTTGTGCCATGTGCAAAGTGGCCTTAGAGCAAGTTGCAAGGATCGTTCCGCAAGCCTCATTGCAAGAAAAATATCACAAGATAAATGAAGAAAAGGATGTTTTAGTAGAGGAACTTGTGAAAGATGATAAAGTTCAGCCGACGATTGAAGAAAAGATTCCAGAAGCGTACAATCAAGAAGATGCACATGATCAGCTCCCCAGCACTCTCATAGAAGATCAGGTATGGACCTTGAGGTTCAATGGATCGAAGTCAAAGAAAGGAAATGGAGCAGGATTTGAGCTGATTAGCCCAACTGGAGAGGCATATTTGGGTGCCTATCGACTCCAATTTTCATGCACTAACAATGTTACGGAGTATGAGTCTTTGATTCATGGCTTGATCCTTGCAATTTAGAAGGGAGCCAAGATTGTGCACGCCTTTGGAGACTCAGACATTGTGGTCTGCCAAGTGAGAAAGCAGTTTGCTTGCCATGATAAGAGGTTAAGTTGTTATCGTAAAAGAGTTTGGGACCTAATCGAGAGCTTCGATGTGTTCAATATCAAGCAAGTTTACAAGTCCAAGAACCCAGTTACTAACTCTCTTGCATAAGTTGCCAGTTTGTTGGAACCTTTGGCTATGGAAGGATTGAAGAAGTTCACGGTGGAATTAGTTTCAACCCCAGCAATCCCTGATAATATAAAGAATTTCCAAGTATTTGATGATGATAAGCAAATTCTGGATTTTCTCACATGCTTTGGTGTGTTTGAGGCACAAATCATTGATGAAGAAGAAACTGAGGAAGCAGAGTTTGACGTTGAAGGGATCCTGAATTTGAAAACAAATGTTACTCCAAGAGGTATGGTTGCGTTGGAAAGATTGTTTGATCCTGACAGATTGAGTAGAAACCAAAGTACCCAAGGAAATGACTGCGAAGCCGTCAATATGGGGACAAAAGAACAAGTAAAGAATGTTTTTATTGGAAAAGATTGCACACCTGAAGAAAGAGAAGGCATCTTACAGGTCATGAGAGAATTTCTGGACGTAATAGCCTGGGGATATGAAGACTTGAAAACATATGATACCTCATTGATTACGCACATGATTCCATTGAAACTAGGCAGTAAGCCATTCAGACAAAGGCAGAGGCTTGTGAATCCATTGTTAGAACGATTGATCTATCAAGAAGTCAAGAAGCTTCTTTCTGCTTGTATCATCTTTCTAGTGAGGCACTCCACGTGGGTCGCCAATCTAGTTCCAGTTAGAAAGAAGAATGGGGAGATAAGGCTATGTGTGGATTTCTGCAATTTGAATAGGGCTTTCCGAAAAAGATAACTATATGTTGCCCTCATTAGACGAAGTGTTGCAGATTGTGAATGGTTTGCAGATGATGTCCTTCTTGGACGACTATTCAGGCTGTAATCAGGTAATGGTGGAGCAAGAAGATAAATTAAAGACATCGTTCACCACAAAATGGGGAACTTTCGCATATAGGAGAATGCCTTTTGGTTTGATCAACGTAGGAGCCACTTTCCAACGAGCTATGGACATCGCCTTCCAGGATTTGGTAGGAAAATGCATAATTATATACATGGATGACTTGATCGTGTTCTCAAAGAGAAGAGGAGATCATGTAGAAGACTTAAGAAAGATTTTTCAGATATGCAGAAGATTTGGTGTCTCTCTCTATTCTAGGAAATGTATATTTGGTGTCACCGAAGGAAAATTGTTAGGTCACGTCATTTCGGAGAAGGGTATTTCAATTGACCCAGAGTGTATCGAGGCTATTTCAAGGATTGGCTTGCCAGGTAGTCAGAAGGAGTTGAGATCATTCTTCGGTAAAATAAATTTTGTTAGAAAGTTCTTCACTGGATTTGCTGAGATCGTGAGGCCATTGAATGAGATGCTAAAGAAAAATGCAAAGGTGGAATGGACTCCTCAGACTAGAAAGGCTTTTGACGAGATCAAACAAGCAATAGTGGATGCTCCAGTCCTGGTCAGCCCAAATTACACCAAGCCTTTCTATTTGTATTCATTTGCCTCAGAACACACGTGTGCAACAGTTTTAACACAGAGAACAGAAGAAAAGGATGAGCACCCTATTGCTTTTATAAGTGCTCCATTGAAGGAGGCAAAATTAAGGTATCCCAGTATTGAAAAGCAGGCCTATGCTTTGGTAAAGGCCGTCAAAAAGTTTAGACACTATATCTTGAGAAGCAAGGTCTACGCCATTGTTCCAGATGCCACAGTGAAAACCTTGCTGATGCAAAACGAGTCAGGAGAAAGAAGAGGCAAGTGGGTCGCCACTTTACAAGAGTATGATATAGGAATACAACCTATGAAATTGGTCCAAGGACAGGCTTTGGCTCAAACAATTGCAATGACTGGTTCAAAATTAGTTCAGCAAACGTATGTATTGGAAGAAGTGTCTTTGGGGGAATGGTATGACGACACAGTTTACTACTTGCTGAATCACAGATGCCCTCACAACTTGAATCTAGTCCAGTGGAGAGCCTTAAGAATGAAAAGTCAGAGGTTCATGCTCCAGGGATCAGTTCTTTATAGAAGAAATTATGAAGGAATTTATCTAAGATGTGTGGGAAAATAAGAAGCTAAACAATTGATGGAGCACTTTCACGAGAGATTTGGAACTAGACACGGAGGTAGTTTAGCCACGGCTCATCAAATTCTTAGGGCTGGATATTATTGGCCCATGCTTTTCAAGGATGCATATGAGCATGTGAAGGCTTGTCACGTTTGTCAGACAACTGTAGATAGAGGAAAGCATCCAGCTATGCCCTTGCAGCCGGTGATTGAGGTTAGGCCTTTCGCAAAATGAGGACTAGACTTCATTGGAATGATCAATCCGCCTTCTTCGGGTCAGCATAGATATATCTTGACAGCAACGGATTACTGCACCAAGTGGACGGAAGCCCAAGCTTTGAAGCAATGCACGACAAATGTGGTGATCAAGTTCCTTGAAGAAAATATTGTCACAAGATTTGGATGCCCTTATGCCCTAGTATGCGACAACGGTCCAACTTTCTCGTCATTGAAGTTTTCTAACTGGGCATTTGAATATGGAGTCACATTAAAATTTTCTTCCAACTATTATCCACAGGGGAATGGACTTGTATAATCCACAAACAAGAATTTACTGAATGCCATTAAGAAGCTGTTGGATAAGAATCCTAAAGATTGGCACACGCAGCTGAGATTTGCTCTATGGGCAGACAGGATTAGAACAAAGAGTTCATTGGGAACATCTCCCTATCACTTGGTTTACGGACAAAATCCTGTTTTTCCAGTTCAGCTGAGGATCCCAACTCTCCAGTTCATTCAAGAGTATCTCGAAGGGGAAGATCAAATCCAAACAAGATTGTCTCAGTTAATGCATTTGGAGGAGAAAAGAGATGAAGCATTAGAAAATCTGGCAAAGCAACAAGCAATGGTGAAAAGATGGTTCAACAAGCAAGCTAAGATAAAGTCTTTCTAGATTTCTGACTTGGTCTTATACTGGGACAAGGCCCACGAGAAGAAGGGAGATCGCGATAAGTTCGAAAAATTGTGGTTGGGCCCATATCAAATTTCTGAAATCCTTGAGGATAATGCATTTAGATTGCGTACACTGACAGGAGAGGATATCCCGTTGCTAGTCAACGGGCAATTCCTTAAGCATTATTTCCAGTCCTAGGTTCTCTCTGAGAACCTACTTTGTAACATAGCTAGATTAGGTTTTGTTTTCCCGTTTGCTTTTCGGTTTGTTCTGTTTTTGGTTTTGGTTTGTTGCCCTTTGGGTTTTTGGTTTGGCGTTTTCTTCCCTTGAGTTGTCCGCTCAAGTGGTTTTGGTCTGGAATGGGCAATGATTTTGGGGTTTCCCGTCGCAAGGTGGGTGATGATGTTTTTCCCTCACCATTTGGTTTCTTCCCACTGGAATTTGTGCAAATGTTGAAAATCAAGGTTATTTTTCTTTTGTCATCATCCGGTTTGGAATTAAGCTCGTCTCGGGAGGTTAACCCGCTATTATGTCTTAACACAGGAGTCCAACATCCTACCTGTCAAACAAACTACCTGTTGATGTGTTTTTCGTGATCGCACCAACGCAAAATAAAGTCGCCAACGGCTACCCTATTCTCTCTTGATCAAAGTATCCAGCATGCTAAGATTGCGAGAGAGTTCATGCGTTCAACTCCAAGGTTCTTTCAGTGCGAATAGGCTCAGTTGGCTCAATGTAATTTGCTGGTATTTCAAGGGGACTTACGGAATTGCTCAACAGCAGAGGAAGGGGGTTTTCACAACTCGACAAATTTATCAATAAAGTTCTTGTTTCAGAAGGTACTAAATGTAAACAGTGCAGGGTTAAGAAGGCTCTAATTTACTCTAAGGCGTGGGACATGGCGATCAATTCTTACAAGCTTCAACCAGGCTCTGCTTTGCCTCGCTTCGGACAACCTCCATAGAATTGGTGCAATCTTTAGAGGAGTAGCTCAAGGTGTTCAGACCACAACTTAGCATGAAAATACCATCACAATGACGCATATAAACACACAAATCATGATCAAAGTTAAGTACATGATATTCTAGTTGACCACACAAGGCGCATTCACCATCAGCGAACACACTAGTGGTATGGATAGACGAAGTTTGCTCAAATTGAAGACCACATTCTACAATTCCTATCTACTTGCATAAACATGAAATTACGCTACTCTACGCTACTTGAAGTAGAAGGGATGAAGAAACCTCGCTAGCTATCCATAACAAAGACGAATTTCACCATCAATGAAAAGATCTTTTATTATGAAAGTTTTACACGAAATCTCTTACAAAAGTTTTCAAAGGAAAACTTTCCTTCTCCTCCAACTACACCATCAATCTAAACTAAGCTACTTCTAAGTTGTTTCTCTACTATACGTCAACTGTCTAACTCTAAGCTAATTCTACTGAGATACAAATGAGGGGGACTCCCCCTTTATATAGCTGGCCAAGCCCAATGGATAGCTCAGATTACAATCAGCTGGATGGCCCAGATCGTGCCACCTCAGCCCTAAACAAGATTCACCCTAAAAACCGCCACCAAGAGGAGTGGGGTAATAAATGAGCCATTAATGTCCATCATCCTTCTAGAAGATTCCCGTTTGTAGATGCGTTCACACTGTTCTTGATCTTCTTTTTGACGTTGTTCTTCAACTTGGCTCGAGCTTCCATTCTTTTCTCCATCTTGAGTTTTGAAAACATTTCTTCTCTATCACTAAGTCTCAACACTTAGCCATTTTCTTGCAACTTTTCTTCCTTCGAGGTTGAAATGTCATCTTGAATTACTTGCTTCATCACTTTAAGTCACCACCGTTTGGTCTCGACATCCTCCTGCAAAACAAGCAAGGGGAAGAGCATCAAAGCATCTCATAATATAAATTCAACTTACTTACCTGATTTTCACGCTTTAACTTCCAAGGGTTCATCGTCCTCACTAGCCAACTTCATCCTCAAATTCTTCATGCCTTAGCCAAATTTCCAACCCATCTTGTATTTCGCTCGGGCATACTTCACTCTGATATTTCATCCGACTCAGACTTGAGAAGAAATCCATTCATCAGGAATTTGATCAAAAATTATCTAGGCACTCAATTTTCAAATTCATCTGCCAAGGCACCTTTATGTCAACAACACATTTTATTCCATGCCTTAGAAATTTTTTTAAATTTCCCTTAGGAAAGTTCATTGTTTCAAGTGTCTATCAAATTCCTCACCCCGGAAGGCCTCAACGAACTGTGGAAAACTTTGAAATCCATTCCTCATCACAAATGTCCAGTACCTAGAAGAAAATTTTCTTCAGAACGTGTCGAATTCATGGGTACACAACGAACGGGTTCATTTAATTTTTTTTGAATTTTGAACCTTGGAAAAATAACTTTTAACAAATTTAATCCCGTTTTTCACATCTGTGAGTATTTCTTGTTGCTCTGACTTGAAAATAATTTATCCACCTTGTGTAGCTGGCATCATCTGACTTCATCTCTGGGAATTTATTCGTGCTTCAGGAAAATTTATCTTCATGTCTAGGCGTATTTTCTAAAAGGAAGAAAATATTGTGCCTTAGAAAATTTTTGAATTACTTAGCATCTTGAAAATTTTTCCTTAGGAAATTTTTATTAACTCATTTAGAAAACTTTCCTGTGGTGAAGAAATTCACAAATTTTGTTTAAAATGCCCCGAGTGTATCTTGTATGCCCTGAAGAAAATATTTTCCTTTTTCAATGCCCAACATAGTCATCTCCATCACCTTAGGCGTATTTTATGTTTGAAGAGGACACTTTAAATTTCAACGCCTAGCATGTTACTCATCACCCTACACACTCCTTGGCGCATATTATACTTCATGAAGGATATTAACCATGCCTAACATACTTCATTTCACCATACCTTACCTTGTTTACCATCTAACCCACAATACTTTACTCTTTACATGGCGCATTTAGCACTTGAAGAAGATGGGCGCATATTGCATGTAGAGAAGGACGAGTTTCCAATGCCATCTTTGACCTTTGACTTCTTGAGAGGTGGGCGCACTTGACAAGGTGAGAGGAATAAAGCTTTTCAAAGCCTCCAACATGTGACCCTTGGGCTTCCTTAATTTTGTCTTCACATGCCCTCATTTGGGCGCATTCTGGCATGCATGGAGGATGGGCACAAATTTGAGGTGGTGGAGGATGAAACACGTTGACCTCTTTGACTTCCTTGTTTAGCATGGTGCATTTGGCATTTGGTGGAGGATAAAAGTTTGACACTTAGAAACTTTTTGCATGTCTTGAGGGCGCATTTAGCTTAGTGTGAAGGATGAAGTTTTATAGTTAGAAATTTTTCATGCTTGGCATTACCTTGAGGGCGCATTTCAACATAGGGGGTGGATGAAACTTGTTGACCTCCTTGACTTTCTTGAGAAGTGGGCGCATTTTGCCATGTGAGGAGGATGAAACATGTTAGAAACTTTTTCAAACACCTTGAATACTTGTTGGGCGCATTTGGAGGTGGCGGGAAGATTTAACAATGACCTAGAATATTTTTCATCATCTTATTTCTCCTTGGGTGCATTTTGAAGGTGGAGGAGGATTTAGCTATGCCTTAGAATTTTTTTTAAACTTTCTCCATTCTCCTTTGGGCGCATTTCAAGGCTTGAGCAGGATGAGACTCAACAATTAGAAAAAATTTCATTTCATGCCTGTGAAGAGGGCGCATTTCACCAAGGCAGGAGGATATTTGAACACTTAAAAACGTTTCTTATTCTCCAACTGAAGTGGGCGCATTTCCTAGGTGTTGTCGGATGAAATTCATGCCTTAGCCATTTTCCTTGACCTCTGCCAGCTTGCTATTTATAGTAAGTCCTCCAATTCTTGCATCTCTGAAGCTCAGAATGATTTGAAATTTTGAACACTGGATCTTCACGACCTTGTTACCCTGTTGAGACTGCTATTTTGGGTTGGCCTGCTATTTTTAGCCCATTTTTGAAGGTGGTTTGCTATTTATAGTAACTGCTCGTTTCTGATATCTCCACAACTCCGTTTGATTTGAAATTCGAATGACGTGCTCCTCACCACGTGACCTGCTTGTTGACACTAGCGCCTGCTGCCGATTTGCTATTTTTAGCCTGTTTCCAAAATGACTTACTATAAATAGTAAGTGCTTCGTTTGTCTTCAAATTTTACCAACAGATAGCTTGAAGGACGTTGATCGCGGTGGTATACACCGGTTTTCGAAAATTCTGACTTTTTACCCCTCTTTTCGGGCCCCGAAACTGGAAACCCTAATTCATTTTGCATACATATCAAATGATCTCCGTTTGTTCTCGTTTCTGCTGCATTGTGATCAGCTCGTGATTCTGAAGTGCTGGGAGGCGGCTGTCGGGATGCACCTGCTAAAAATAGTAAGTTCCTAAATGAGTGATGATCTCCATTTGCATGTCACATCACTGTGAAGCTCTCGAAAAACCCATAAGGAATATGCAGACATGCAATGAAAACCCTGACATGCAAACCCTAAAAATAGCCTCTGAAGGCTGAACTTTGAAAGTTGTCATCTCATTTTGCATGTTATACTGTCGCAAAGGTCTCTGAAAACCCATAAGGGATCTCCAGACATGCGTTGAAAAACTCTGCATCTAAGCCCTGAAATCTGCTCCGGAAGCTAAACTGCTAAAAATAGCAAGTTGTCCGTTTTAGCTCAAATTTTGCACACAAGCAACTTGATGTGTTCTGGATGCAGCGTGACTGTCAGAACTTCAAGAATGCTGACGGAATGCCCTGAATTTCACACTTACTAAAAATAGTAAGTAGCCGGAATCTGATGAAATTTCAGTGGAAGCCTGCTGGAAGCACACTGACAACAATGTTAATCTCTGTTTTCAATATATTCACTTTGTTCGACCTCGGACTGACCAGTAAGATGGAAACCCTAATTTTCAGAATTGACCAAATTTTACGTTTAAACTCAATGGCGGAGACATCCCAGAAAGACAGACAGTAGAAAAGAGAGACAATGGGAAAACAACAAAAATCAAGCCAAGAGTTCGAGACGAAGCAAAAATTAGGGGGTCCCCATTTTGAATGGGGCAATGTGTGAAAAAGGTCACAACACTACCCTGAGTCATTTTGGTTTCTTGGGAGAGGTTAAGGGCAAGTGAAGATCTTACGTCTCGCTTCAGTGCCAATGCAATTCTCAAACCCATTGGAGGCTTCATTGCTTGCCAGCCAATTGAAGAATTGACGGAAAATCAATATGAAAGAAAGGAAAATGTGCTAAAAGAAAATATCTAAAAAGAAAAGAAAAGAAAGAAAGAAAAAAAGGAAGAAAAAAAGGAAGAAAAAAAGAAAAATATTATGAAATATTGGTTTTGGGAACATGCAAGTAACTCTCCACCGGGGCTATGGATGCCTGGCCGGCAGTGGAGCAATATTCGTGGGAATTGTAGTGACAACCTCGTCGGGGCTATGGACGCCTGACTGGCAGCGAGGCAATGTTCAGGATGCTTTTGAAGTTAAGGTATTTATATAACTTGCCATAGCTGATTTCAGAGGTCAAGATGGTGTAGAGATGGAATGAATGCACGAGGACTTTGGATGAAGGTGTTTTGATCCAATATCGGATTCTTCTCCCCTTTTGAGTAAGTTCCTTTCCCGTATGACGGTTTGAGAAAGATTGACCAAGGTTATATTCTTAAAAGTGTTTTTTAGCACTTTCCTGTGGAGTCGCCAGATGTTGTGACCTTTTCACACATCACCCCATTCAAAATAGGGACCTGTTGTGACCTTTTTCACACATCGCCCCATTGCAAATGGGGACCCCCTAATTTTTGCTTCGTTTCGAACTTTTGGCTTGATTTTAGTTTGTTTTCCTGTTGTCTCTCTCTCATTTTGTTTGTCCTTCCAGGGATGTGCCTGTCTGATGTGAGATTTTGGCTAAGTCTGAGAATTAGGGTTTTGAACTTTCCGACCAATTTGTGGTCAAATGAAGTGAATAAATTGAAAACAGAGACTAATGTTGTTGTCAGCATGCTTCCAGCAGGTTTCCACTGAAATTTCATCAGATTCTGGCAACTTACTATTTTTAGTAAGTGTGCAATTCAGGGCATTCTTTCAGCATTTTTGAAGTTTTAACAGTCACACTGCATTCAGAACATGTCAAGCTGCTCACGGGCAAAATTTGAGTTGAAACAAACAACTTACTATTTTTAGCAGTTTAGCTTCGAGCAAATTTCAGGGTCTATATGCGAAGTTTTTCAGTGCGTGTCTGAGGATTCCTTTTGGGTTTTCTGAGACTTGCGCGATGGTGTAACATGCAAAGCAAGATGGTGACTTTCAGAGTTCAGCCTTCAGAGGCTATTTTTAGGGTTTGCATGTCAGGGTTTTCTTTGCATGTCTCATGATTCCTTGTGGGTTTTTCGAAGGCTTCGCGATGATGTGACATGCAAAGCAGGATAATCACTCCTTCAGCAACTTACTATTTTTAGCAAATTCATTCCAGCAGCTGCCTCCCAGCACTTCAGAATCACAAACTGATCGCAATGCAATAGAAATGAAGACAAACAGAGGTCATTTGATATGCATGCAAGATGAATTAGGGTTTCCAGCTTCGAGACCCAAAAAGAGGGGTAAAAGGTCAAAATTTTCGAAAACCGGTGTAAACCACCGTGATCAGTATCTTTCAAGCTATCTGCTGGTAAAATTTGAGGGCAAACGGAACACTTACTATTTATAGTAAGTCATTTCAGAAACTGGCTAAAAATAGTAAATCAACGTCAGGTGTCGATGTCAACAGGCAGGTCACGTGGTGAGGAGCGCGTCATTCGAATTTCAAGCCAATCGGAGTTGTGGAGGTATCGGAAATAAGCAGTTACTATAAATAGCAAATCACCTTCAGAAATGTGCTATTTTTAGCAGGCCAGCTCAGAATAGCAGTGTCAATAGGCTTACAGAGTTATGAAGATCCATTGTTCAAAATTTCAAAGCAATCTAAGCCTTTGAGATATGAAAATCAAAGGACTTACTATTTATAGGAAAGCATGGAGAAGTTGGCGAAGACAAGGAAAACTATCTAAGTCTGGAACTTTATCCTTCACCACCTTGAAAATGCACCCACTTCAGCTGGAGACCTTGAGAGAAATGCAAAATGTCGAACTTCCTGCAGGAACTTGAAAATGCGCCCAGCTTGCCTTCAAGAGAATTGGAAAATATTTTAAGTATATGTTTCATCCTCCTCACCCATCAAAACGTGCCCAGCTACAAGAGGCATCAAGAAAATTTTCTAAGTATGAGCAATATCTTGCTCCACATGCCAAATGTGCCCTGCTTGATCAAGGGAGTCAAACGAGGTCAAAGATGAAAAGAAGTTTATCCTCCACCCCCTTTGAAATGCGCCCATCCTCCTCATATGCTCAAATGCGCCATGCAAGCTAGGAATAAGACAAATGATGTTGACTTTCCTCTAACCCCCTTTGAATGCGCCAAGTAAAGAATAAATGAGGGTAAGGACAAGTGGAGATTCCAAGGCGTGATGCATGCAAAGTGAAAGATTCCAAGGCGTTGAGCTAGAAAATATGCTAAGTATGGAAAATTTGAATCTCAACCCCTTGACTGTGCCATGTGAAGACAAAACAAGTCAAGGGCCAAGGCGTTGAAAAAGATTCATCCCTCTACACATGCAAAATGCGCCCTCATGTTGAGATGGTAATTGAAAAGGATGCTAAGTATTAAATATCCTTCTACATGTCCTAAATGCGCCCAAGTTGAGGAAGAAGTCAAAGAGTGAATATTGCTAGGCGTGGAAGTGAAATATCATCCTCAAGATGCTAAATGCGCCCATGATGCACAAGGTGATGGTAAATTGAATAATAAAAATGCTAGGCGTTGAAACTAAAAATGTTCTCCATGACCTACAAAATGCGCCAAGGTGAAGGAGGTGGTGGCTTTCTAAAAGCAAATTTGTGCTAAGTGTTGATAAGATTTCTTCACAGGCAAAATGAATGATCGAAGGAGAATGAAAATTTTCTAAGACAAATTCCTCCTTGATGCTAATAATGATGGAATTTAAATATTTTTCTAAGTGTTAACAAAATTCCACCTCTCTAGAGGCAAATCACGCCTAGACTTGGAGTGATGAAATTTTCTTGAAGCATGAGTGAAATTGCCAGTGGAGAAGTCGGATAATTCCAGCTTCACAGGGTCAATGAGAAATTTCAAGTTAGGGCAAGGAAGTACGCTCAAGGGTGAAGAACAAGAATAAATTTGTTGAAAATTATTTTTCTAAGGTTGAAATCCAAGAAAATCAAATGAACCCGTTCGTTGTACACCCATGAATTCGACAAGTTCTAAAAGAAATTTTCTTCTGGGTATTGAAAATTGTCGACAAGGAATGGTTTTTAAATTCTTCCATAGTCTGCCGAAGCCTTCAGGATGGAGATTTTTGATGGGCACTTAAATAATGAATTCTCCTAAGGAAAATTTAAAAAATTTCTAAGGCAAGGAATAAAATGTGTTGACATAAAAATGCCTTGGTGGATGAATTTGAAGTTGGGTGCCTAGATAATTGTTGATCAAATTCCTGATGAAAGCAATTTTCTCGAGCCAGAGTTGGATGAAATATCAAAGTAAACTCCTCAGCTGGAAAAGTGAAGAGGATGCAGTTGAAGCTAAGATGATTTTAAAAGTATGATGTACAGGTGTTATATGCCCCAGCCTACAGATCACGAGGAAAGCAAAGTTGGCTAGTGAAGACGATGAACCCTTGGAAGTTAGAGCGTGAAAATCCTGGTAAGTAAGTTGAATTTATACTATGAAGTGTTCTAATGCTCTTCTCCTTGCTTGTTTTGCAAGAGAAACATCGAGACCAAGCGGTGATGACTTAAGTGATCCAAGATGACATTTCAACCTCGAAGGAAGAAAAGTTGCAAGAAAATGGCTAAGTGTTGAGACTTAGTGACAAAGAAGAAATGTTTTCAAAACTCAAGATGGAGAAAAGAATGGAAACCCAAACAATTCAAAGTTGAAGAACAACATCAAGGAGGAAAATCATTGTCGAAAGAAAAAAGAAAGTTGTAGGCTTGATATTCAAGAATTTGAAGCAATGGCAACCAGATTCATTCGGCTTGTAGTCAAGAAGAAAATCAAGAACAGTGCGAACGCATTTCAAAGCTGGAATCTTCTAGAAGATGGTGGCCATTAATTGCTCATTTATTGCCCCACTCTTCTTTGTGGCGGTTTTTAGAGTGAATATTTTTTAGGGCTGAGGTGGCACAATCTGGGCCATCCAGCCGATTGTAATCTGAGCCATCCATTGGACTTGGCCAACTATAAAAGGGGGAGTCCCCCTCATTTGTATGGGATTAGAGTAGGCATTAAGTTAGACAGTAAACATAGAGTAGAGGGACAACTTAGAAGTAGCTTAGTATAGATTGATAGTGTAGTTGAAGAAGAAGGAAAGTTTTCTTTTGAAAACTTTTGCAAGAGATTGTTGTGTAAAACTTTCATAATAAAAGATCTTTTCATTGATGGTGAAATTAGGTCTTTGTTATGGATAGCTAGCGGTTTTCTTCATCCCTTCTACTTCAAGTAGCGTAGAAAGAGTAATTTCATTTTATGCAAGTAGATGTTAGGCTGTGGAATGTGGTGTTTGATCTAAGCAGCTTCGCTTATCCATACCACTAGCGGGGCTCTATGGTGTATTCGCCTTGTGTGGTCAACTGGAAACGTAGGGCCTAACTTCAATCACAGTTTGATGATGGTATGCGTCGTTGTGATGGTATTTTCATGTCAAGTGGTGGTTTGAACATCTTTAGTCATTTCCCTTGAAGATTGCACCGACTCCGTGGAAGCTGTCCGATGCGAGGCAAAGCGAAGTTTGGTTGAAGTTTGCTGAAGTTGAGCTCCATATCCCACACTTAGAATAGATTTAGACTCTCTAAACCCTGCCATTTGCATTCAGCACTACGGTTAGAATAGGAAACCCGTGCTTCATTGATAAATCTGTCGAATTATGAAAACACCTTCCTCTGGCTTTGAACAATTCCGTAAGTCCCCTTGAAATACCAACAAATCACATTGAGCCAACTGAGACTATTCGCATTGAAAGAACCTTGGAGTTGAACACATGAACTTTCTTGCAATCTTAGCGTGCGGAATACTTTGATCAAGAGAGAATAGGGTAGCCGTTGGCGACTTTATTCTGCGTTGGTGCGGTCACGAAAAACACATCAACAGGACCCCCTAATTTTTGCTCCATTCGGGTCTTTTGGCTTGGGTTTTTCAGCCTCTCTCCGCCTTTTCTTTTTGTCTGGTGATGTACTTGTCATTTGGCCTAGGTTTGAATTTTAGCTAAGTCTGGAAAGCTTTCTGATGAATTAGGGTTTACATTCTTCAGGCTATTTTGAGGTCAAATTGAGTTGGCTAATCAAATTCTGAGCTTAGCACTGCTGTTAGGATGCTTTGAGCATGCTCCCTCTGAATTTTCACTGAATTCCGACAATTTTCTATTTTTAGTAAGTGCCAACTTGGGGTTTGTTTTTCTTGAGATTTTCAAATTCTGACAATTGCACTGCACTTAGAGCATTGTGAGCTGCCTGCTTGCAAAATTTGAGCTGAAATAGACAACTAGCTATTTTTAGCAGTCCTTCCTTCGAGGGCCACTTTTAGGGTTTACATGTTGGACTTTCAGATGCATGTCTGAAGATTCTTTGTGGTTTTTTCAAGACCTTCATGGTGATATAGCAGATTTGGTGTCTCTCTGAATGCTAAGAAATGTATATTTGGTGTCACCGAAGGTAAGTTATTGGGTCATGTCATTTCAGAGAAGGGCATATCAATTGACCCCGAGCGTATCGAAGCTATCTCGAGGATTGGTTTGCCCGGAAGTCAAAAAGAATTGAGATCATTCTTTGACAAAATCAATTTTGTTAGAAAGTTTATAACTGGGTTTGCTGAGATAGTGAGGCCACTAAATGAGATGCTGAAGAAGGATGCAAAGGTTGAATGGACCCCATAGACTAGAAAGGATTTTGATGAGATCAAGCAAGCTATAGTGGATGCCCCAGTGCTGGTCAGTCCAGACTACACAAATCCTTTCTATTTGTATTCGTTTGCCTCAGAGCACACATGTGCAGCGGTGTTGACCCAAAGAACAGAAGAAAATGACGAACACCCAATTGCTTTTATGAGTGCACCCTTGAAAGAAGTAGAATTGAGATATCCCAGCATTGAAAAGCAAGCATATGCTTTAGTGAAAGCCGTCAAGAAATTCCAACATTATATCTTGGGGAGTAAGGTCCATGCAATTGTTCCTGATGCGACAGTGAAAACTTTGCTGATGCAAAATGAGTTAGGAGAAAGAAGAGGTAAGTGGGTCGCCACTTTGCAAGAGTATGATATAGAAATACAGCCTATGAAGTTGGTCCGAGGACAAGCTTTGGCTCAGACGATCGCAATGGTTGGTCCAGAGTTGGTTCAACAAACATATGTATTAGAGGAAGTGTCTCCCGGAGAATGGTACGACGACACAGTTTATTACTTGCTGAATCACAGATGTCCTCACCACCTGAATCCAGTGCAACGAAGAGCTTTAAGAATGAGGAGTCAAAGGTTTATGCTTCAAGGATCAATGCTTTACAAAAGGAACTACGAAGGAATTTATTTGAGATGTGTAGGAAAACAAGAAGCCAAGCAATTGATGGAGCATTTCCACGAAAAGTTTGGGACTAGACATGGGAGTAGTTTAGCCACTGCCCACCAGATCCTGAGAGCTGGATACTACTGGCCCACGCTTTTCAAAGACAAATATGAGCATGTGAAGGCTTGTCACATCTGTCAGACGGCAGCAAATAGAGGAAGGCATCCCGCTATGCCTTAGCAACCAGTGATTGAGGTTAGACCGTTTGCAAAATGGGGATTGGATTTCATTGGCATGATCAATCCACCGTCATCAGGACAACATAGATATATTTTGACAGCGACAGACTACTGCACCAAATGGATAGAAGCTCAGGCCTTGAAGCAATGCACGTCAGAGGTGGTCATCAGGTTCCTTGAGGAGAACATTGTGACAAGATTTGGATGCCCCCATGTCCTAGTCAACGACAATGGTTTAGCTTTCTCATCACTAAAGTTTTCCAATTGGGCCTTTGAATATGGAATTACACTGAAGTTTTCCTCTAATTACTATCCGCAAGGGAATGGACTAGCAGAGTCCACAAACAAGAATTTATTGAATGCCATTAAGAAGTTTTTGGATAAGAATCCGAAAGATTGGCACACACAGTTGAGGTTTGCTCTATGGGCAGACAGGATTAGAACAAAGAGTTCCTTGGGAACATCACCATACCACTTGGTCTACGGACAGGATCCAGTTTTTCCAGTAAAACTGAGGATACCAACTCTCCAGTTCATTCAAGAATGCCTCGAAGGAGAAGATAAAGTTCAAACAAGATTGTCTCAGCTGATGCACTTAGAAGAGAAAAGAGATGAAGCGCTTGAAAATTTGGCAAAACACCAAGCAGTGGTGAAGAGATGGTTTGATAAACAAGCTAAGATCAAGTCTTTCTGGATTTCTGACTTGGTCTTATACTGGGACAAGGCCCACGAGAAGAAAGGAGATCACGACAAGTTCGATAAATTGTGGATGGGCCCATATCAAATTTTCGAAATCCTTGGAGATAATGCATTTAGATTGCGTACATTAACAGGAGAGGATGTCCCGTTGCCCGTCAACGGACAGTTCCTCAAGCATTATTTCCAGTCCTAGGTTCTCTCCGAGAACCTGCTTTGTAATATAGTTAGATTAGGGTTTGCTTTCCCGTTCGTTTGCTTTCTGTTGCTTTCCTGTTTTCCTTTGTTTTGGTTTTGGTTTGTTGCCCTCTGGGTTTTTGGTTTTGCGTTTCCGTCCCTTGAGTTGTCCGCTCAAGTAGTTTTAGTTTGGAATGAGCAAGGATTTTAGGGTTTCTCCGTTGCGAAGGGAGTGATGATGGTTTTAATCTCCACAACATGGTTTCTTTCCGCTGGAATTTGTGCAAATTTTTGAAAAGACTAAGGTTGTTTTCCTCTTGTCATCATCCAGTGAGCGATTGAACTTGTCTCAGGAGGTTAACCCGTTATTGTGTCTTAACACACGAGTCTAAAGACCTTAAAAATCTTACCTATCTCCATTTTGAGTCATTTTGGTTTCTTGGGAAAGGTCTTGGCAGGTGAAAATCTTACGTCTTGCTTCAGCGCCACTACAATTCTCAAACCCATTGGAGGCTTCATTGCCTGCCAGCCAATCAAGGAATTGACGGAGAAATCAAATAAAGAAAAGAAAATGTGCTTAAAAGAAATATCTGAAAAGAAAATAAAGAATGTAAAGTGAAAAGAAAAATATCATAAAATATTGGTTTTTGGGAACATACGAGTAACTCCACCGGGGCTATAGACGCCCGACCGGCAATGGAGCAATATTCGTGAGAATTGTAGCGATAACCTCGTCGAGGCTATGGACGCCTGACTGGCAGCGAGGCAATGTCCAGGATGCTTTTGAAGTTAAAATATTTACATAACCTGCTGCGATCGATTCCGAAAGTCGAGATGGTTTAGAAATGGAACGAATGCACACACTCACAGGGTCTTAGATGAAAATGTTCTGATCCAATATCGGATTCTTCTCCCCTTTTGAGTAAGTGTCCTTTTGTATGATGATTTGAGGAAGATTAATCGAAGTTCAATTCTCAAAGTGTTTTTCAACACTTTCCCGTGGAGTCGCCAGATGTTGTGACCTTTTTCACACATCGCCCCATTCGAATGGGGACCCCCTAATTTTTGCTCCATTCTGGTCTTTTGGTTTGGGTTTTTCTCTCTCTCTCTCTGTCTCTTTTCTGATGTCTGCCTTTCAAGGATCATGTCCGCCTTTGAGCTTAAGCGTGAAACTGACCAAGTCTGAAAATTAGGGTTTCATCTTTCCTGGTCAGTCTGAGGTTGAACAAAGTGAGTAAATTGAAAACGGAGCTTAACATTGTTGTCAGTATGCTTCCAGCAGGCTCTCAACAAGTTTTCATCAAATTCTGAGGTACTTACTATTTTTAGTAAGCGTGCAATTGCAGGCAATCTGTCAGCATTTTCGAAATTCCGACAGTCACACTACATTCGAAATGTATCAAACTGCCCTCGTGCAAAATTTGAGCTGAAACAGACAACTTTCTATTTTTAGCAGTCCAGCTTCCGGGACAAATTTCAGGGCTCAGACGCAGAGTTTTTCTTTGCATGTTTGGATATTCCTTCTGGTTTTTCGAGACCTTCGCGACAAGATAACATGCAAAACGAGACGACAACTTTCAGAGTTCAGCCTTTCGAGGCTATTTTTAGGGTTTGCATGTCGGGTTTTTTTGCATGTCGGATGATTCCTTATGGGTTTTTCGAGAGCTACGCAGTGACATGCAAACGGAGATGACCACTCAGTAAGGAACTTACTATTTTTAGCAGGTGCATCCCGGCACCGCCTCCCAGCACTTCGAATCACGAGCTGATCGGAATGCAGAAACGAGGACAAACAAGATCATTTGATACGCATGCAAAGCAAATTAGGGTTTCTAGCTTCGAGACCCAAAAAGAAGGGTAAAAGGTCAAATTTTTTGAAAACCGGTGTAAACCACCGCGATCAGCATCCTTCAGGCTATTTGCTGGTAAAATTTGAAGTCAAACGGAGCACTTACTAATTATAGTAAGTCATTTTGGAAACAGGCTAAAAATAGTAAATCAGTTGCATGCGCCGATGTCAGCGGTAAGGTCACGTGGTGAGGAGCACGTCATTCAAATTTCAAATCAATCAAAGCAGTGGAGCTATCAGAAGCAAGCAGTTACTATTTATAGTAAATCACCTTCAAAAATGGGCTAAAAATAGCAGGCTGACTAAAAATAGCAGTGTCAACAGGGTAACAAGGTTGTAAGGATGCAGTGTTTGAAATTTCAAATCGTTCTGAGCTTCAGAGATGCAAAATTGAGAGACTTACTATAAATAGCAGGGCATGGATAAACTAGCGAAGACGAGAAAAAAATTCTAAGTCTAGAACTTCATCCTATAGCCATGGCAAAATGCGCCCAAGTTGATGAAGAAGCATGAAAAAATTCTAAATGTTGAGCTCGTCCTCCTCCTAGGCCAAAATGCGCCCAAGCTAGAGAAAGTCAAAGAAAGTCAATGTTTTTCATCCTGCTGCTAGGCTAGAATGCGCCCACCTTAAGAGAGTTGATATCAAAAAAATTTCTAAGTGTTGAATATCCTCCTCACCCCTCCAAATGCGCCCATCCTCCTCCTAGGTGGAAATGCGCCCAAAAGAGAAGTAAGTCAAAGTGGTCAACGTTTTTCATCCTCCTCCTAGGTGGAAATGCGCCCAAAACAAGCCATGTCAAGACAAAAACAAGGAAGGTGAAGGGTCACTCCAAGGCGTGGGAAGTTTCATCCACCACATAGGCTAAAATGTGCCCAAGTTCAAAGGGGTCAACAAGTCAACATTTTTTTTATCCTTCATGCATGCCTAAATGCGCCCAAATAAGGTCAAGTGAATACAAAAAAGGGAAGTTGAAGAGTCATCCTCCTTGCATGCCTAAATGCACCCAAGTTGAAGTTGTAAAAGTGAATGAAGGGTGGTAAATGAGGTAAAAGGTGAGTAAAACACTCCAAGGCGTGGTCAAAGCAAGGTGAATGCTAGGCGTAGTTGAATATTCTTCCTCAAGTCCTATATGCACCCTAGGTGATATGTGTTAGAAAATATTGCAAGGTGATGGAAATTAATATTGCCTAGGCGTTGGAAGTGAAGTCTTCTAGCAAGGGTAATGTGCACCCAAGACACAAAGAGGAGAAATTTAAATATGCTAGATGATGTGATGAAAATTTTTCCTAAGGCGTTGGAGCTTCAAGTGGAAATATATTTTTTTTTTCAAGTGTGAAATAAAATGCAAGGCGATGAATGAAACAAAGTTCCTAGGCGTTGAAGTTGATGGAAGTAGGTATGATGTGCTTGCAGGAAGTTCTTCCAAGTGAAATAATTTTTTTCTCACAGGCAAAGATGAGCAAGATTGAATAAAAATCTTCTAAGGCAAATTTCTCTAAGGCAAAATTTTCAGGATGATTTAAAATTTTCTCTAAGGAAAAATATTTTCTCCCTTAGAAAATACGCCTAGAACTCAAGGTGATGAATTTTCTTCTTAGAGCGCGGGCAAATTTTTCAGAGATGAAGTCAGAAGATGATGACAATACAGGATGAATTCAAATTTCTTAAGTCCGAGCAACACAAGATGATCACAGATGAAGAACGGATTTAAATTGATGGAGTAATATTTTTCTAAGGTTCAAAAATTTAAAATTTAAATGAACCCGTTCGTTGGATACCCATGGATTCATCGTGTTTCAGAGAAAATTTTCTTCTGGGTACTGAACATTTGTGATGATGGATGGATTTCCATGTCTTCCGCACTTCGCCAACACTTTTTCAGTGAAGAATTTAATTAGTGCTCAAATTGTGAGATTTTCCTAAGGGAGAATTTAAAATTTTCTAAGGCAAATTTGAATAAAACGACTTTTGAAAGGAAAATGATTCGAATGATGAATTCAAAATGAGTTGCCTACATGATTTTAATCCAGTTCTTCACAATGAATTTCCCAGAGCTGTAGAGAAGTAAAATTCAAATTCAAGTGACAAAGCTCCGGCTGGTGAATTAAAAAGATGAATTTAAATTAAATTTTTCGAAAGAAAATTTAAAAGATGCCAGCCAAAGTTGAGCTTCTACAAGAGCAAGATTCCTGACGTCGAGAGACAAGTGTCAGAAATACCAGAGAGGGAAAATTCGAATTCTTCAAGTGGAGTAGTGGAAATTAAATATACTGGCTATAATTGGCTCCTTCTAGAATTCGATTTTTGGCTATAAAATTGATAAGTTTCTCACTTGTTTTTCACAGCTTGAGGAGTTTGAAATATTGCTGAGGACTGGAGAGTTTGCTGAGGTCTGAAATTTGTGAGTTGCTGGAGCTAAGAAGGTGCGCACTTGCTGATTAAAGAGGTGCGAATTTGCTCTAAGTGAAGTGTTGCTGAAGTTTGAATTTGCTGAGGCTTGAAGAAAATTGTATTGCTGAAGCTAAGAAGGACGACTTGAGCTGCATAGAATATTGCTGAAGTTCTGGATTGCTGAAGAAGTTCGAATTTGTAAGAGTAAAGCTTCCAAAATCTGAAGTTGCTGAAGGTGCGAACTTGCTGATTTGAGGAGGTACGAATTTGAAGATTGCTGATTGCTAGTGTGAAGCGCGAATTTACATTTGCTGTTTGAAATTTGTTGGAGCTTGCTAAGTGATCGAGGCTCGAATTTGTTGAAGAAGGAAGTTGAGGTTTGCAAGCGAGAAATAACATTACAACTTCTTGAAGTCGACTGGCAGCCCCTGCACTATATTTTATTTATTTTATAAGTTAAATTGTTGATGAATGTTTATTGTCCTGCAGATGGCTGAGGCAAGGGCGACTGGCAAAGACAACAACGGTGCATCCAGGCAAGTTGTTATAAAGAAGCTGAGCAAGACTTTTATGCCAGAGACAAAGTTCATTTCGAAGTTGGGCAAGCTGACAGACACCAACTTGGGCTCCGTCAACCTTGAGACTTTCAAGAACAAAATGCTGGGGATTGGTAGTCATCGACCTTCGACCACTTCGCACAACATTGTTCGAAGCAGATTATATGCAGCTGCTGGTTTCCCATCAGCCATTCAGTGTTCGGAGCTGATGATGGAGTGTGCCAACTATTACGAGAAGGATCACAGGTCGATCATGTCATCAGATGGGCAAGTGCTCGCTAATCTCACTCCTTCAGCCATTGGTGAAGCTTTCGGGATTCTGGTGCACAGGAATATGGTTTACAAGTCTAGAGAGCGAGCTGAGCGAATGTACGCTTCCGCATTCGAGAGATGCATGGAGACAATCAACACTCACTGGATGAGTAATCCTAAGCCTTCTCGTACGAAGCTACTGAAACAAATTATTGCAGATGACTTGAAGCAGGAGTACTATGACCTCGTTATGATGCTGAGCAAAGTTGGTGGTTGTCCACAATCATTCATTTTTGAGCCATGGATGTTTTATTACATCAACCTCGTGCTGGAAGGGAAAGATTACGTCAACTGGGCTATGATGATCAGTGACAATTTGCACGAGCAGCTCCTGAGCCTGAGAAGAACGAAGACGTTCTATATGAGCTCTTACATCATCTACATGTTGGCTCATATGACGAAGTACAGAGGGATTTCTTACAAGGAACCTATTGGTTGTGGCTCTCACCAACTCAAAATCCATGAGGCTTGTCCGCAATTACACCTGGCAAGTACCACTCATTACAAGCGTGTCAATTACGCCTTCACCATGTACATTACGAGATTGCTTCAAGAGCGGTTGCATCACAGAATCTCGAGAGAGGCCCAAGAATTGATTGAAAGGTATGGGTGCTGGTTTATTCAGTTTCCGAAGTTTTCTTACATAAGGTTGCAAGTTTTTTCATCATACCCATATAGGCTGCCTAAGTACCCAACCGATAGAATTTTAATGTTAGAGATATCTAGGCAATTGGTTGCCTACGATAAAATTCAAAAGAAGAAGGGAGGAATTGACTTCCCAATTGTCATGGGCAATTCGGATGAAGTGTGTCCTTCAATACAAGCAGCCAGAGAAGCCGAGAGTGAGCTTCAATTTTATCACTTTTCCTATCACACCATCCGACAGCACTATGATCCACATAATAACATCAAATGGGTACTATCAGAGGAGTTTAAACACAAGGCAAACATTGAGGATTATTGGGCTGATGCGCCAGATGAGATTGAAGTCAAGAAAAGAATGTTCTCTCGGTTGCCAATTACCATGATCAGAGAGTGTGAAGTTGTTCCGGTTCCAGACCAGGTGAATGAGGATATGGACGTTGTCCATCCAGACTATGCAGCAGTGAGAGATACTCCGCTTCCACTCCCAGATTGGTCAAAACCAGAGGTTGCTGACTTGGACACACTTTCTATTCCGGTCTTGACATTCACTAGAGCATGGGTTGACAGGCGTGTGAGCAGATTGAAGAGTAGGTCAATTACTTTGACTTACAATTTGATGGGAGATCACAAGACACCCACCACCGACAGAAAGAAACAGATCACACGAGGTCTAGAGTCTAGGAGGAAAGAGCCAGTTCGACAGGAGCCTATTCGGCCGGAGCCTCCACAAGTTGCAGTTGCATCGCCCACGCCATTGGAGACGTGTTCTCCAAGTATACAGGAGGTCTCTTTATTTGTTGATTAGAGGAATGCATTGAATCAGGTGCAGGTGGTACATGAAAATAATCAGCCACTACGGAGAGAGTCAGTTGGCCAGAGTGTCAATGCACCTAGCAGAGTTGATCAGCAAGATGATGAGGGGACTACCACTGACCCTCAGTTTCAGCAAGAGTTAGAGGCGGCTTTGGAGGATGATGATGATATAGTTTCAGGAGACACTCAGCCACTTGAGGACGATGAGCCTCGCCAGAATGATATAGAGGTTGAACAAGTTTGAGAAGTAGAGGCACAAGAGCAGTAGCCCTTTGATATACAGTACAATGTGCCTGATTGGCTTAGGGATAGAATGAGAAGAAGCCCTAGTGAGGAGATTGATCCAGCAGTTGAAATGGAAGAGTTCTTGAACAGGATCAGTGCACCTCCACAGAAGAAGAGAGCACTAAAGTTTTCGAAGATATCAACAGATGAGGATGGCTCTCGCACCCTTCACGTAGCCGTGCCACAGGTTGATTGTGACCAAGATGAAGCAGTGCCAGAGAATTACGTGGTCACAACTTTGGATTTGGGACGCCCCACTGGTGCACAGATTGTAGAGGAGTGTGATAACTCCTATCTGGCCCTCAAGGACAGATTATTCAAAAAGGAAGGAAAGTACAAGAAATTGAAACGAGAGCATAAGGCTCTAATTGGATATGTGCAGCAATTGTCTCGTTCTCGTGGGCAGAAGATTCCAGTGATAGAGCCTCCAACAGAGATACCTAGAGAGTCAATCAGTGGCTTGATGGAGTTGGGGAAGATGGCATGGGAAGCAGACAAGTGGGTCACAGGTGTTCGTGCTGAGACAGAAAAGTTTATGGAGGACCTTGCTTTTGCTTTTCAGCAGGCTTCCAGTACTTTGGCACGGATGGAGGCAGTTGATCAGGCTTGGGGTGATGCTTCTGTCTATCAGAGCAAAGTAATTCAACGTCTTGAGGCATTGAGGCATGTTCCGTTGCAATTGCTAATTGATGGAGGGGTCATTCAGGAGAATGACAGGTATGATTTTTCTAGATGGTATTCTTCAGCAATCACGGGACGTGGTTTCTTCGACACAGCACAGGCAGATTCAACCAGGGTACGGAAGGCAATGGCCAATATCATTGATGGAGTTCAAAATACTTTTGAGGCCATATTTGCTAGGCGGTTGAATCCAGATGAGGTAAATGTTGATAATTTGAGGGGTAGGTTGGTGCCTTTCTTTTCTGAGGTGAAGACCTTCGTACAAGATGATTTCGAGAATACTTCTACTTTCTCCGCCTTGATCCAGAGCACGCAGGATTCCTTAGTTGCTTGGAGAAAATCTTGTACAAGGCATGAACATTCAGTCACGGTGTTAGAGTTCCAGCTTGATTGCATTCCACCCATTTCGGTTCAGGAGGTTGAGGCTGTACTTGGCAGATTCGTTGAGTTTGCAGCTAGAGAGAAGGAGAATGGGAATGCACTACTGGACGAGGATCTTCTAGAGGACTGGTTGTGGGCATTAATTGCCTTTTCTATTTTGGGAGTGAGTGGGAATCTTTGATTCATTTAATGTACCACTCCCCATTCTAGCAGTTTTTAGGGTTAGGGCTGAGGTGGCTTAATCTTAGCCATTCTATTGATTGTAACCCTAGCCGTCTTTTGGACCGGGCTATCTATAAAAGGGGGAGTCCCCCTCATTTGTAAGGCATTAGAAATTAGATCAAACATTGGCATTAGAGTTAGAGATTGGAGACTAGAGAGTAGAGCAAAGTTAGCATTTTTGTTTAGCTTAGTGTGGAGAAGAAAGAAAGTTTTCCCTTTGAAAACTTTTGTGGAGATTGTTGTGTAACACTTTCATGATAATAGATCTTTTCATTGATGGTGGAATTTGTCTTTGTCATGAATAGCTAGCAAGGTCTCTTCTTCCTTTCAGATCCAAGTAGCATAATTTTCATTTCATGCAAGTAATTTACTTTGATGTGTGGTGTTTTATTGAGGTAGCTTCATTTCATTCCATACCACTAGCAGCTTGTTGATGATAAGTTCGCCTTGTGTGGTCGACTGGAAATTATCTTGAGTCTAACTTCGATTGTGATTTGTATACTTATATGCGTTGTCTTGATGGTATATGTATGCTAAATTGTAATCTGAACATCTTTTGCTATCCCTTTGAAGATTGCACTAATTTTGCTGAAGCTGTCCGATGTGAGGCTAAGTGAAATTTGGTCGAAGTCTGCCGAAATTGAGCTCCACATATCCTGCATTTAGAATAGAGCATAAGTTTCTTAGGCCCTATACTCATTTACTTTCCGCACATTTCTGGTTAGCTTTAGGAAAACGAACTCATTGCCAAATCATACACACAAAATCCCCTTCAAAATCATCTATCTGCTGTTAACTGCAAGAACCTTGAACAATTGTGTAAGTCCCCTCGTAAGAAAACAGCAATTCACATCAAACCAACTGAGGGTGTTCCAAGTATTTCGGAACCTTGGAGTTGAAAGCATGAACTCACTCGCAATCTTAGCATGCTGAATACTTTGTTCAAGAGAGGATAGTGTATCCGTTGGGAGACTTTATTCTGTGTTGGTGCGGTCTCAAAAACCACGTCAACACAAACTAATGTTAGTTTTATGATCAGATGTACTGCACGGAAAATTAATTCAAAATCAGACACAATAACACAGCAGATACCCTAGGAAAACCCTCCACTTGAGGGAGAAAAACCCAGCAACAATATATCACTTATATATTGAATGACAACACAAATTGTCTCCTTTACAAGAGGCCGATATGAAGGCCAAATAGAAGCACCACAAACTGATGCAAACACAGTAACAAGATGATGCAATCTGATGATAATAATCTCAGCCTTCTACAGAAAATCAATCTGCTCTTCTACAGAATTCGCACTATGTATGACGACTTATGATGAACAATAATGAATATGAATAATGCAATGGATCAATGTGTATATATACGAATGAATGAGAGACGCATCCCTTCTAATTCTTCATGTCGGTCTCCAACAAAAAGACGTGTCTCTAAGACACATGAAGTCGGCTTCTAGAAATCGTGTCTCTTCATGAATGGATGTTGGCCTCAATTAATGAGATTAAACAAAACATCATTTAGTAATAGACATGCCTCTTCATAGGAAATCGATCTTGCAACTTAAATAGCCATTAGGCTATAATTCAAATTGCTCTTCATATATCGGGCTGGGCTGGAAGTAGAAGCCCGACGCTGTATCAACATCAACAACTAACACAAACCAATACAAAGGACAACAAATGTGAACTTATGGACTCCTTGAATCCCCTAAAACTCTTAAATAATAATGGAGACAATATGCTGAAATGAAATAGAAATAATGTCTTATATTGATTTCCTAAAACAAAATACAATGTCATTACAAAGATTCACAGACTACATATAAATCTAGAACTGATTTATATTTATAGTCACTGGTATAGAAACAATTTACAGATCGACCCGACTGAGCTTGCTCAAGAAAATGAATTGAGACCAACCCTTTACAAAGAAAATGTGAGTCCATATATAGATCCACAACTAGGGCACACGATTGTAAAAGAGATGTGGCTGCTTTGTATCTATAAAGATCACCCATGCGCATGACATCATCGTCTTCAATGCCCATGTTGCAAAATCATCCTCTCGAGACTCGAAAATACACTTGCAAATGTGAAAAGAGGATCCACATTTGATTCATCATCATGTTGATCATTAATGGCTTGGAGATCTGTGTGCACAAGGCTAAAGAATGTCCACAAAATTCGTTGGAAAGAGGCTTAGGAAATGGCATGAATGTTCAAACTTTGCATTCTTCAACCATCAAAATAAATTATGGCATGGATTATGCACCATTTTCTCCTTTGAATCTATATGCTTTAGAGTAAACACTGACTTTTGGGCACTATCAAATTTGATCTAGTGGTTGTAAGGCCATATTGGCTCATTAATGGCATCATGTGTGGTTTTCCTCCTTATTGCTGGAAACTACTTACAAATGTGTGCCCAAATGATAAACACTGTTTTTTGAGTGGAAAAAACCTTTTTTCAGTGATTGATACATCAAATCTAGTCATAAATGGCCTTTTGAATGTGAAAGGAGGTAGGTAGGATTGTTATAGAAGAAAGAGTTTTCGACCATCTAGGTTTGGAGGTCAAGAATGCCTCATAGCACATGCTTATTGGAAGTCAGAGTATTAGGGATCAAGGATGATGAAGAAGTCATGCCATTAAGGTATGTAGAATGGTGGAAGTCCGAACAAACAATCCCAATGAGACAAGAGTGTGCTGGAATGTCAGGGATCGAGGTTTGGAGATGACTCATACCTAGTACCGCTTTGGAGGGAAGCCCACATCTCTAACTTTGATAGAAAATATAAGGGAAGTTATTGAGCGATGGAATTGTTGTGACCTTTTCACACATCGCCCCATTCTAGATGGGGACCCCTAATTTTTGCTCCATTCTGGTCTTTTGGCTTTCGTTTCTCTCTCTCTCTCTCTCTCTCTCTCTCTTCTGATGTCTGCCTTCTAGGGACGTTCCTGTCTGTGAGCCTAAGCATGAAATTTGGCCAAGTCTATAGAATTAGGGTTTGCTTTTCCTGGTCAATCCGAGGTCAAGTAAGGTGAATAAATTGAAGATTGAGACTAACATTGATGTCAGTGTGTTTCCAGCAAGTTTTCACTGAAATTTCGTCAGAGTCCGAGTACTTACTATTTTTAGTAAGTGTGCAATTACAGGTGTTCCCTCAACATTTTTGTGAATCCAACAATCACGCTGCATCCAGAGCACATCAAGCTACTCACAAGTTAAATTTGAGCTGAAACAGACAACTTACTATTTTTAGCAGTTCAGCTTCTGGAGCCAATTTCAGGGCCTAGATGCAGAGTTTGTCAACGCATGTCTGCCTTTTCCTTCTGGGTTTTCAGAGACCTTCACGATGATGTAACATGCAAAGTGAGACGACAACTTTCAGAGTTCAGCCTTCAGAGGTTATTTTTAGGGTTTGCATGTCAGGATTTTCTTTGCATGTCCGCATATTCCTTGTGGGTTTTTTGAGAGCTTCGCGATGATGTGACATGCAAACAGAGATAACCACTCCTTCAGCAACTTGCTATTTTTAGCAGATACATCCCGGCGGTCACCTCCCAGCACTTCAGAATAACGAACTGGTCGCAATGCAACAGAAACGAGGACAAATGGAGGTCATTTGATACGCATGCAAGACCAATTAGGGTTTCCAGCTTCAGGACCCAAAAAGAGGTGTAAAAAGTCAAAATTTTCGAAAACCGATGTATACCACCGCGATCAGCATCCTTCAAGCTATCCGCTGGTAAAATTTGAAGGCAAACAGAGCACTTACTATTTATAGTAAGACATTTCAGAAACTGGCTAAAAATAGTAGATCAATGTCAGGCGCCAATGTCAACAGGCAAGTCACGTGGTGAGGAGCACGCCATTTGAATTTCAAGTCAAACGGAGTTGTGGAGGTCTCAGAAACAGGCAGTTGCTATAAATAGTAGACCACCTCCATAAATGTGTTATAAATAGCAGGTCAACACGAGGCGTCAGTATGAACAAGTCAAACAACTGATAAAGATCCCATGGCGTGAATTTCAAGGCGAACGAAGTTACAGAAGATGGAAAATCAAGCACTTACTATTTTTAGCAGGCTTGGGCAGAGAAATTAGGGTTTCCTAAAATCAAGGATGGAACACGAAAGTCAGGCAGAAGCAGCGTCCAGTCACGATCAACACCCTTCAAGCAATCGGCATGCAAAATTTGAAGACATTCTGAGTAGTTACTATTTTTAGTAAGTTGCTAAAAATGGCAAGTGCAGGCAGGCATCAAGCCTCGACAGCATGATCACACCCCGAAGTTGGAACAAGGCGAAATCAGGCCTTTCAAGGGTCAGAAGTCAATTCAAAGCACGAAATTTGAAGAACTTTCTAAAAATAGAAAGTCAAGGCAAATTAGGGTTAGCATGAACGAGTCACTCCAAATTTGACAAATGGCATAAAATTCACTGAAATTAATAAATTTTCAAGTCCAGCCAGCGAAGAACGCCTTTAAAAGCTGAAGGTTGGTGGAGATTCTCTAAGCACTTGAAATTTGAAGCTCACAGGTCAAAATGCGCCCTTGAGGAAAGAATGAGGGTGAAAATCTTCTAAGTGTTAGAAACTTGAAGTTGCCTACTCAAAATGCGCCCTTGGGAGAAGTTTGAAGCTCTAAAAAATTCTAAGTCTGAAAATTGGAAGCTTGACCCCCCAAAAGCGCCCAAGGAGGAGGAGGTAATGAAAATTTGACTAAGTCCTTGAAATTGGAAGTAGACATGTGAAAATGCGCCCTTGAGGAAGGAGATGATAGGAAAATTTTCTAAGTACTTGAAAATTGAAGCACCAGGGGTTATTAGCGCCCAAGGTAAAGAAGAGTGGATAAATTTCACTAAGGGTTGAAACTTGGAGTAGAAGGGGTGAAATGCGCCCAACTTTGGAGGAGACTTCAAAATGTTCTTAGTTTCGAAAATTGGAAGTAGGGGGTCCAAAATGTGCCTAGCCTTGAAGAGGGGACCTTGAAAGTTGTTGAATGTTTCAAATTTGAAGCATGACCTCTGGTGTGCGCCTCGACTTGCCTGTAGAGGTGATTAAAAATGCTAAGTGTTGGAAACTAGAAGTAGCACTTCTATATGCGCCTGGAGAGGCATGATGGAGCTTGAAAGTTGACTAAGTCCAGCAAAGTGGGAGTAAGGACCCCTATATGCGCCCAGCTTTGAAAGAAAGGCATGTGAAGTTTTTCTAAGTGTTAAAAAGTGAAGGTAGAAGGCCTCAAATGCGCCATGGCTGAAGCTTAGAGATGGAGGAGAAAGTTGGTTAAGTGTTCAAAACTTGAAATATGCTCCCTTGTTTGCGCCTTGAAGAGAAGGTGAGATTAAAAAAAAATTCTTCTAAGTGTTGACAAATTGAAAGCTCCCATGGTGAAATGCGCCTTAGCAAGAGGAAGTTGAACTTGGGAAATCTAACTAAGTTTGAAAAATGAAACCTCAGGGGTCTAAATGCGCCTTACTTTGGAGGGGTCACTTAGAAATTTTTCTAAGTGTTGAAAAATGAAATTAGAAGGGGTCATTTGCGCCCATGGAAGAAGATAAGTCTAGAAAATATTCTAAGTATTGAAAAGTGAAAGCTTATAGGGTGAAATGCGCCTTTGAGCTTGAAGAGTTTCTAGATATTTTAAATTTGGAGTCCCTACCCCTAAATGCGCCCCTCATAGGAATATCAACTAGAAGAAGATTTTAAGTCTGGAAAATGGAAGTAGAGGGTACCATATGCGCCTTGAAGAGGAGAAAATTCTAAGTGTACACACTCAAAGCTCACCACCTTAAATGCGCCCTTGAAGAAAAAGAAGTTGAATATTCTAGGTCTTCAAACTTGAAGCTCAGCATCTCAAATGCGCCCATGCAGAGAGGAAAGGTCAAAGCAAGCAAAAGGCGTTGAATACATGCAAAGACAAGTGGCATATGAAGACAAAACGTCTCCATGCAAGGGGTATCCATGCAAGGCGTGTGCATGAAGAAAAAGACAAGTGGCATTAAGACCTTTTAAATCCGCCATATGAAGACAAGGGAGATTCCAAGGAGTTAGGAGTGGGTCCATTTTAGCATGTATGCGCCCAAAGATGTTGGAAAAAGAATGTGCGCCCATGCAGAGTGGTGAAATATTTTTCCTAAGTATTAACATTTAAATGTAATATCACCTAATATCACCCTAGGGAAATGCGCCCTACCTTGAAGATAAATACTTGAAGATTTATTTTTCTAAGTAGCAAAACTAGAAGTTCTACCCTTCATGAGCGCCTTTGACTGGAGGGGTGAGCTGGAAGAGAATTTAAGTGTGAAGCTTAAATTGAAAGAAGACCCCATCATTTGCGCCTTGAGCTTAAAAAGAAGAGAACTTAAAACTTTCTAAGGCAAGCGTTAAAAAGTGAGAGCATAAGGGTTGATTTGCGCCTAAAGGGAAGGCTGGCATGGAAATTCTTTAAGTATTTGAAGCTTGATATCCCAAGTACGCCTAGGGTGATGTGAATAAAATATGTTGGGCATTGAAATTAAAATGTTCTCCATGACATATAAAGTGCGTCCAAGGGGGCAATGATGATAAATTTTGCTAAGGCGTTGAAGACAAGGTGCACTCAAGGCATTTTAAATAAAAACGCCCAAGTTGGAGAAGACAGGAGAAATTCACCAAGGAATGAGTAAAGATTGGTGAGAAGAAGTCAAAAGATGTCAGCTTCGTAAGGATAATTAAAGTCTTCAAGTCAGAGCAAGGAAATGCGCCTGGAGTTGAAGAAATGGATTAAATTTGATGAAAATTATTTTTCTAAGGTTCAAAATTCAAAAAAATTAAATGAACCCGTTCGTTGTATACCCATGAATCTGACACGTTCTGAAGAAAATTTTCTTCTGGGTATTGAGGATCCTCGACAGGGAGTTGATTTTAAAGCCTTTCACACTTCGCCGAAGCTTTCGGGATAAAGATTTTGATGGGCACCGAATTGATGAGTTTTCCTAAGGGAAAATTTGAAATTTTTCTAAGGCAAAGTGAAGAAAATGTGTTTTCAAGGTAAAATACTCCAGACGATGAATTTGAAAGGAACTGCCTAGGTGAATTTGCTCAAGTTCTTCGTGAAGATAATTTTCCTGAGCCAAAGATAAACGAGATCAAAATTGCGAACACCTCAGCTGGAAAAGTAAAGGGGATACAGTTGAAGTCAAGATGTTGGAAAATCATGAAGAAAGCAAAGTTGTGCTAAAGGAAAATGATGAACCCCTGAAAGTTAAAACATGAAAATCCTGGTAAGCAGGATGAGTTTATATTATGAAGTGTTCTAATACTCTTCTCCTTGTTTGTTTTGCAGGAGAAACGTCGAGACCAAACGGCGATGACTTAGGAGGATGAAGCAAGTACTCCAAGATTACATTTCAACCTTGAAGGAAGAAAAGTTGCGAAAAATGGCTAAGTGTTAGGACTTAGTATAACTCCAGTGACAAAGAAGAAATTGAAGAACAATGTCAAGAAGAAGATCGAGAACAGTGTGAACGCGTCTACAAATAGGAATCTTCTAGAAGATGGTGGCCATTAATGGCTCATTTATTGCCCCACTCTCCATTATGGCGGTTTTTAGGGTGAATCTTGTTTAGGGCTGAGGTGGCACGATCTGGGCCATCCAGCTGATTGTAATCTGAGCGGTCCGTTGGACTTGGCCAGCTATAAAAGGGGAATCCCCCTCATTTGTACTTTAGTAGAAGCAGAGCTTAGAGATCAGAATAGAGAATAGAGCAGAGACACTTTAGTTGTAATATCTTAGCATAGCGCAGTTTGAAGAAGAAGGAAAGTTTTCCTTTGAAAACTTTGTAAGAAATTGTTGCGAAAAACTATTGTAATAAAAGATCTTTCATTGAATGGTGAATTCATCTTTGTTATAAGTAGCTAGCGAGGTTTCTTCATCCCTTCGACTTCAAGTAGCGTAAAGTAGAGTAGTTTTCATTTTCATGCAAGTAGATGTAAGTTGTGGACTTGTGGAGTTAATCAAGGCAACTTCATTTTTATCCATACCACTAGCAGCTTGTTGATGGCAAGTTTGCCTTGTGTGGTCGACTGGAAAACTTTATAAACTTAACTTCGATTGTGATTCATGTATGTGTATGCGTCGTTCTGATGGTACTTATATGTTGAATCATAATTTGAAAACCTCTTGTCACTCCCTTGAAGATTGCACCGACTTTGTGTAAGTTGTCCAACATGAGGCGAAGCAGAGTCTGGTTGAAGTCTGTCAAGATTGATCCCACATCCCATCCTTAGATAGAACGTAAACTTCTTAGGCCCTACACTCTTTTAAATTCAATTCATTCCTGGTTAGAATTAGGAAACTTGTGCTCACTTGCCAAATCATTCGAACCACGCGAAAGCCCTTAATCTACTGTCTGTTGTCGGCTGTCGAACAATTGTGTAAGTCCCCTTGAAATACCAGCAAAACACATCGAGCCAACTGAGGGTATTCTATTGCATGAAGGAACCTTGGAGTTAAATGTATGATCTATCTCGCAATCTTAGCATGCAGGAGACTTTGTTCAAGAGAGGATAGAGTAGCCGTTGGCAACTTTCTTCTGTGTTGGTGTAGTCACAAAAACCACGTCAACAGGAATTGTAGAGATGCACAAGGAAGAGTACCAAGGTAAAGGGGTAGCCGCAACTCTAACTCTAATAGAACACTTAATGAAAAATATCGGATCGGGAGTTCAGAGTCAAGGAGGTCCATATGAGGTACTCGGATAAGGAATGGCCTGAAACTCCTATCCAAAAGACAATGATTTTGACAGCAAAGGATCAAAAGGTCGAGGTCAAGGATGACATGGAAAGGGTACTTGGGGAAAGGGAACTCCAATAGTATGGTGGGGAAACAACGGAAGCCATCAGGGGATAAGGAAGTCCAAAAGTCTAGCACAAATGAAAGGCTTAAGTTTTTTAGTGCAAGCTTTCATAGATCGGAACTCAAGGATGCCAAGGGAATGGTATCTATAGAAGCACAAGTCCAAAACTCCGACACTTAAAATTTTCTAAGGCACTAGGTCAGGGTTTTAAAGTTTGGGGTTTCCATGAAATGACACTCTGGTAAGTGGGTGCTTGAAACTTTGACACCAAAAGAAACTTAATGCAAAAGATTGAGGTTTCGGGGATCAAATGAAATGGTATGCAAGTAAGGAAGAGGCAAATAGTCTAACAACCATACGTAGAGGAATTTTACAAGGCTAGGGATTGGGATGTTGAGATTGAGTGTAAAGGTATGCCGAAAGGATGATGTCCAACAACCTGATAAGGACAAATGGGAAGGGGGAAATGGATGGGATGTCATACCAAGATGGACAACCTCGAAAATCCGAACCTTTGACAACTTTCAATAACTTGAGGAAATGACCCAAATACACCCCCACACCTGGAATTTTTTGGATTTTTTGCAGACTTTAACACATAATAAGCATATAGAGGATGACACAAGGCAACACTTAGGAAAACAAATTACTCATGGAAAAACTACTTATACTATCTCAAATCAGTTATAAAAAGTAGGTTTACACAAGCAAATGCAATATAGGGGAAAAACTCAGCCTAATCATTATTTTTTAGGCTTGCAAAGTTGGGCTCTAAAATAGTTCAAGGAAAGTCTAGTCACAAGGCTTTTCTATTCCCCAAAACACACCTAGACCAAAACCTTTGCTTGAAGGTACAACATGGAACAAGAAGAAGCATGAAGAAGCAAACATGGCTTGAGCTAATTTTTGGTTCTGCAACAATCTTCCTTTCAACATGGTGAAGGGCCCATATTGGGAGAATTTGAGTGTGGCATTAACAATTGCAAGGAATGGACATAGGGCACCCACTCCATATGACATAAGTGGGTCATTGCTACAAAAGGCAATCACAAACACAAAAACAATTCTAGAAGATCAAAGGAAGAAATGACACAAGTATGGATGCACCATACTATCAAATAGATGGAGAGATGGAAAGAACCACACCCTCATCAACTTTCTAGTGGATTTGAATGGTGAGATGGTGTTTTTGAGGTCTACAAATACTTTAAATAAGGTAAAAATTGCAAAGAATTAAAACATAATGATGGAAGAGATTATGTTGGAGTTGGGAATTGAAAATGTGGTGCAAATTGTAACCAATAATGTAGCAGCATATGTGGGTAGTAGGGAGACTACTTCAAGAGAAGCACCCAATATTTTTTTGGACCCCTTGCACTGCCCATTGCCTTGACCTTCTCTTAGAGGACATAGGCAAAATTGATTGGGTGAGACTAGTGATGAAAGAAACAAAGAACAGCACCAAATACATCTACAATCACCTTGAAATCTCAACTTGATGAGAGATCAGACCAAGATGGAAAAGTTTGTGCAAGTAGGTGTGACATAGTTTGCAAATAACTTTCTCACCTTGCAAATCATTTGTACATTACTAACATCTTTAAAGCAAATGTTTGTGAGCCAAACAAGGTTGGACTCATCTTACTCAAAGAAAGTTGATGTAGAGAGGTTCGCAAAGACAATTTTTTACGACATCTTTGGAAAGAGAGCTATAGAGATCATCAAGGTAACTTCAAACTCTAATTTGAATTTTAAATTGTAATTTTGTTTTTAAAAATTCTAATTACAAGATATTGTTCAATTTTTTTATTTTAATTGAAACTTTAATTTGTTTGAAGGTGTCAAAGCTTTTTGTAATGTCCCCATTTTTAGCACTACACTTTCCAGTGATTGATAGCCTATCCCCAGTGTGTTGTAGGCGAGTTAGAGGCAGAATTAGGGTTTCCGACTACTTGATGGTTTCTTCTGAAGATTCTGGGGTTTGCATGTTGGAGTTTAGCTGTTCAGATTCTAGATTCCTTCTGGGTTTTCAGAGAGCTTCGCAATGGTATGACATGCAACTGCGACGGACAACCTTTCCAAACTTACTATTTTTAGTAAGTTATGACGGCTACATCATGGAGTTTGGGATTTTGGATTTTGGATTCTTTCTAGGTTTTCAGAAAGTTTCGCAATGGTATCGTATGCACTTTGATCCAAGCAACTTTCTGAATTTACTATTTTTGGCAACAGTTCACCAAGCTTTCCTCTTCAGGCCGTTCAGTTGGTATTGTTGATTCTTGGCCTTTTGATGCATTTTTGGTGAGATAAGTTATTTTAATTAAAATAATGTTATATTTTCACATTCTCCCCTTGGCCTAGCAACATGACTTTAAGTTGTTTTAAAAAGGGGGTCTTGAGGGGTGGACGTCTCATCAGGAGGCTATTTTAAATATTTCTAAGGTAAAAAATAATGCTTGAGGAAGTGGACGCCTATTTGGAGGAAGAGTTTATTTTATTAAAAATGAATTAATCTCCTCATGTTTGGACGCCCAAGGAAGGAGATAATTGAAGATTAAATAAAATACAAATACAAGTGGAAAAGTGGATTTGAAATTCAATTAATTTGGGCACACTTTTTGGAGGCTTCTAGAAGTTCTTATCAAAAGCTATATAAGGAGAGGTTGGGTCTTCATTTGGATCATCTTATGTCTACCTTACTGTTATGCTGTTGGAATGAATTTAGGCAAAGTGCTTCGAAGAATGCATACCTCCTAGCAAGGATCGGTCTTCATGTTTGAAAGATAACATCTAGCTGATTTGTGATTGCTTCTCAATCAGGGAATGCAAATGGAGTTTACAGTTGAAGTCTAGTGTTTGTGCATTTTTGGAGTTGCTGATTTTAGCATGGCTGAAAGTAGTTTTAGCTTAGAAATCATTGTGTGATTTTTATATGGTTCTGGGTAGTTCACTAATCCCTTTCTCTGCTAGGGGTGACCCTTCTTGCAAGTTTTTAGATTTTATTTGAGTCTTTGAATTTATCTTGTAAAATCGCCCCTCTTGAGGTTGTACCTTGTTGGGCTATCTTGGGAGTTGTGCCACAAAATAATATCAGGTTTTAGTTGCTGTTTTGGGTCATGAAGTTAGGCACCATCATCCTTAGAGTCTTCTGCATCAAGTTTGAAGCCATTTGAGTGAGTGTGGAGTGATTTATGAGCATTTTAGTGAGTTGTAGGGTTGCTGGTCTGTGCATTTTCGGTCATATTTCTGCCATATCAGATTGTAGCAGTTCATCATTTGAGTGGATTTTGAGTCTGGGAGGTCTTGTTGAGTATTGGAGAGATAATATACATTGTTGCAGCATTGATATACTTCTAACTCAATGATCTTGGCAGGCATTTCTATATCATTGTAAAGCTAGACAGTAGTACTGTCAGCTATTCTTATTTACTTGCTAAGTTTGTAATTTCCCACTCTTAGTGGAAGAGACTGGCCACTGTTCAGTCTTCATTGTATTGCATTGGATCCTCAGCACCATAGGTTAGCACCTCATCCATTCCAGGTTTGAGCGCACATTCTTGGTGTTTGAGTTACTTTCAACATTGCATTATTTACAATAGAATCTCCGCCAAATGGTAGCACCTTACCCACCTTGGGTTTGGAGTGCACATGCTTGGTATTGAGTTCACCTTTCAGCATTGCATCATCTCTTTCAGTTCCTCTGCCATATGGTAGCTCCTTGTCCATCTTGGGTTTGGAAGCACATTATTGGCGTTGAGTTCTTTCAGCATTGTTTACTTCCAGTACTGCATGCACAAGATCCTCTGACCATATGCTCGCCTTTCCTTGGCACATTCTTGGTTAGAGTTATTTTTAGCATCGTTTTGGTTTTGGAGCTAACCTTAATGGGTGCGTGTTACATTGTAATTGTTATTGAAAAATTGGAAAAAATGGGTCCGGTTCTTTACACTTTTAGTCAAGGTTTTGTGCTTGGTGGATCGCGAACAAACCCCGATGGGTTACATTTATGAGGCCATTCAAAGCAAGGAGACAAAGCCAAATTTGAACCCATCTAAGAGATCATTGATTGGAGGTGGAATAATCAATTCCATCAACCCATACATGTGATAAGGTACTACCTCAATGTAATGATCCGGACCAATTTTTTTGTTTTTAGCAATGAGATTACAATTCAACACGCACCCGTTAAGGTTAGCATAAACCAAAACGATGCGGAAAGTAACTCTAACCAGAATGTACACCAGGATCCCGATGTGGGCAAGGTGTGAGCATTGGTCAGAGGATCTATGCAAATGCGAACTAAAGGAAACTCTAACCAAGAATGCGCCTGTGCAGACGAGCATATGGTCAGAGGATCAATGCATGATGAACATGTAACCCTAACCAAGAATGGCGCCGAGTGATGGCGAGCATGTGGTCAGAGGGTCCCTAAACTACTCAATTGAAAGTAAATAGGCGGCAAGCCAGCCTCTTCCACTTATTCAGTGGGAATGTACAATAGATTAAATGCAAGATAAAAGAAGAATGGCTGATAGTACTACTAACAGCTTACAATGTGTCAGAATGATCATTTAAATCAAGAGTTTTTCAAGTCATCATTGCTGCAACTGTGTAGAATTTCTTTCAAGGACCAAATACAACTTTCAATGCTCAATCCCTATCAAAGGGACATCTTCCTTAATTCTGATATATCAGACCTGCAACATAAAATGGTAAATTCTGCAAACAAACCCTCACTCAAATGCTCATATCTCGCTCTAACCACACCCTAATGACATGAAATCAAATGCAGATCAATCTATGAATGATGGCGCCCAAGATGAATGCCCAAAACCACTCCAAACAACCCCACTTTAATTTGCACAAACTCCAACAAGACCTCAGCAAAATGGTACGGCCCTCTTAAAGGGGCGATTTTACTAAATAAAATCAGAATCAGCATATAAAAATCTACAAATTGCAAGGTGGGTCGCCCCAAGTAGACAAGATGAAATGATGAACACCCAGAACAATATCTTTTTGTATTTTTGATTTATGAATGAAAACTGCCTACAGCTATGCAACATCAGCAACTCTGAAACATGACAAAATGCTGGAATAACATCTACCAAATGCAATGAAACTCTACTACAATGCAAAACAACCAATTACAAGCTAACCTCTCAACTAGTTGCTATCTTTCAAGCAAGAAGATGAGCCAATGCTAGGAGGTGTGCTTTCCTCGAAGCGAGTGCCTGAAGACAATTCAGCAGCATAACGATGTGGTAGACAAAAGATCCCAAATGAAGAGCTAAGGCCTGATTAAATAGACATGAGAGAATCATCTAGAAGCTTCAAGAAGGGCACCCAAAACCGTAATTTCAAATTCACATTTCCCTCCAAAAGATGGCGTCCTTTTTCTCTTATTGAAATATTTCACCTTTTTAAAATAAAAGTCAATCCCTCAAGTAGGCGTCCTTTTTCATTAAGCTCAATATTTGACTTATAAAATGTAATTTATCTCTCCATGGCACCTTGACCCTTTAAGTCCCCTTTTTAAAAACAACTTAAAGTTGTACTGCTAAGCAAAGGGGGATATAATATTAAAATATAATATTATAACGAAAATACTTCTCTCCAAGAAATATGCGCCCAAGGCCAAAAACTGAAGTGCCAGCTGAACCAACTGAAGAAGAAGACCAACTGAACTGAACCCAACCTGTCCACTGCTAAAAATAGAATTTACTAAAAATAGTAAATTCATGAAGTTGCTCGGAATGCCAAACTGAACATACCACTGCGAAGCTCTCTGAAAACCCAGAAAGAATCTGCAATCAAAATTCCAAACTTCAAGCAATAACCTCCTCAAAATTAGGAAACCCTAATTTCACCATCCGCGTAGCCTACGGGTCTCCGGAATAGGCCAATGGTCAACAGAAACGATCACATCTGAGAAGGGGACATTACACTCAACTCCAATTTTTTCCTCAAAGGACTTCACAGATATTAATGTGGAGGTTATGGAAGACCTCTCAACATGCATTAAGAGGATGATGCCTAACGTTGAGACAAGGGACCTAATTGATCTATAAAAGACTAAAGTTATGCCTCTAGTCAAATTTCAACAACAAATCCATGCTAGCTCTACAAACACAAACACACTTCTACCATTAAAATATCCATTCAAATTGACAATTACAACACTCTGAACACACTTAGAACTAATGACAAACATGTAACAACAAGAACATATGTGGCACACATGTCAAATAGAAACAAACACCAAGTTTCAGCTAGAGAAAACCCAAGACATGTGAAAAACTTCAAGAAGAGTGTAAAACCCCTCATACCATTATCTCATGTGTTTGTACAGGCACTACACCACCAAACATGGTTCAATGAGACTTACAACATCAAATACAAGCCTCTTCACTCCTACTCTACCTCCTAAAATAGTGAAAACCCTGATTCACCAATGCAAATCCACCAAACAAGCATGAAAATGAAGATTGCCAAGAGAGTCAACCCATGCAACCACATGATTATCCAAGATATAGACCTTCTCTCCCCTTACATGGCATCTAGGAAGCAAAAAGACATCCAATGAATCAATTCAACATCCATGTAATATTTGGCTAAAAAGCTTACCCAAGATGCAAATGGATGAAGGAAAGAAAATATAGAAATTAGAAACAAGGAAGAATAAACTATATTCTACTCAAGAGAATGCAAAGCTTACATTGAGCTTGAGAATTTTAGATTACAAAGGGAACCCCTTGGTTATATAGGCAAAGGTGTGACTCAAGATGTAATAAAATTATGTGAGGTGTTGTCATCCTATGAGATGAAACAACATGTGACAACTCAAGGTCATTAAATCCCAACAACCTTATCCCTAAGTAAACTTAATCTAGCATAATGAGGACTTCAGTGGATTGAACTAGTTAGATAAAGTACCATGTTTACACTAACATCCCCCCTTAAGTGCAACTTAGGAGAAATGTTTGCAAAGATGGGTCTTGGCTACAAGGCTTAATGAAGTACCCATGTAGAAAGAAATCTCTCACAAACGGAGAAAAGGAGAAAACCCAATGGGACAAAACTCCTCTTCAAAAAAGAGAAAAAACAATGAAAATACTCTTAAAAAAATATTAAGGAAACCCAGTGGGACAAAAATCCTCTCCAAAAAAGAGAAAAAGCAACGAAAATGCTCTCGAGAAAATATGAAGGACAAAACCCCATGTGAGGAAAAAGCGAACCTTCCCTAAATGTACAATCTCCTACACTGATGGTGGATGCTCAACATGGAATTTTGAAGATGGTCCAAGATCGTCGAACATTCCTCCCCTTAGGACAAAAAAGAGACAATGAAGAAAGCAAGATATCTTCCTTTTCCTGAAAGGAATAAGTCTTTGGAATCTACTCAAATGTCACAATGTCAGGAGTCCCAATTTTAACTAAAGAAGATGAAAATGTAAAACAATGTGAAGACTAATGTAGAGCATGGACCAAAGTTGATGACAAGTCCTCCAAATATTGCTCCAAAAGGATGCCAAATAGTGACAAGCATTGATATAAAGAATCAAGTACCACTGCAGAAGATGTCAACATGAATGGAGACTAAGTTGAAACTGTCAACTCATGAGTATCTAAAGAATCTATCATTGTGAAAGCATCTAAATATGGAGATGGAGCAAGATGATCTAAATGTACCCATTTACAAACAAATGGGAAAGGAGAAATCCCATTGGGAACAAAACTCCTAACCAACTATGTCCAAACTCCAAAAAATAGATTAAGTTGCAATTGTTAATGAAGAACTGTTGATGAATCCCACACTACAACAAGAATAAGATCAAAATCAAAGAGACCGCTACACAAGTATCAACTAGATACTCTTGAATGCTCAAAATTACAGATTTGGTACATAGTTTGTATGAGTATCTATGATTTTGGACACTAGTCAACTAGATATTAGTTGAAAATAAAAGTACCAAGTCTCAGGATGTAGAACCTAACCTTTTGAATACAAGAAGATCGCTTCCATAACATGAGTGTCTATATTGTATCTAGTCCATCACACTAAAATGCATGGGCAATCAACCATTGCATTCGTTGTGTATATAGGAACTAACACTTGATACATAGATCAATCCAAAGAGGCATGGAATATGAAAGATTTGGCAGATTACACTTAAAGTGACAAGATTATGGCTCTTTATTTTAGTGCGTTTACAACATATATTTTACATACAGGAGTTATTTGGACAACAACAATAATGCAAAGTTGGAAACTTAGATGAAGAAGCCACGCAAAAACCAACTCCGAAGTAGACAACCAGATTGGTCATCAAAGATGCCCTCCAATTGGGATGTTGCCATAATGTCAGGAGCAACTGGCCCCTGTTGGCTACCAAATGGAGGAACACCACAGATGATCTAGTACAAAGCTCGGTGATCAATCAAAAGAATTTTTTTTCCCAATTTTACTTATTAATGAGAAAGTTGTTTTTTTAACGTAATTACAAAACATTATCAAAAAGTTGTAATAAAATAAAATTAATAAATAAAATTAATTTTATCATTTTAAAAAAACTTTATTAAAATGAATTAACAAAGTTTTATTTTAAAAAAAGCCTTTAATTAAAAAATCGAATCAAAAAAACTTTATTAAAGTTCTATTAAAAAAATCCTTTATTAAAAGTTTTATTTAAAAAAAAAAATGTTATTAAAAAGTTTTATTTAAAAAAAAATTAATAAAAAAATTATTAAAGAAAATTTTATTAAAAAGTTTTATGTTTTAAAAAACTTTAATAAAAATAAATTATTTGTGGGGGATCGAAGCCACCACCACTCCCCCACGTAGGGGATTTAATAAAGTTAAAAAAACTTTATAATAAATGTGCGACCTATTAAAGGGTGCGAGGCCCATGGATCCGCACACTTATGGGGGCATGAGGCCCTATGGGGTACTTGCATACCCATAATGTAGGGCCTACGCAGGTATTGTCTATGCGTGTACCTGTGCTTAAGTTTTTTTTTTAAACTTTGATATATATTTAAAAAACTCTATGTTTTAATATTGAAACACAAAATAAAAAAATTGATGCTCAAACTGGTGTGCTCATGAGGGCCATATGACTCTTAGAGCAATTTATTAACAGTCGATTTTAATGTTTTCATGCCTTCTAAGCATGATGGAAAGGTCAGATTTGACCCAAAATGCTCTAAAATGACAATTCTTTGTTGGATCTGGCAACAAACCTCCCACTTCAAACTCTTGTAGATTTGGCCTCCGGTGTCCAATTTAAATGAAATAAAAGCAAGATTTGACTTTCTCAACTACTCTAGACTCAATGGTGAGTTCAGAATTTCTCCAAGAAGCTTCAAAAAACCTACAACTAGCAAGTCAATGTTTGAACCCCCTCATAAATTAGTATTTTCTCCACACTTTTATGATTCTCTAAATCATCCAAGGATGCAAAAGAAGAGAATACTCATGTGTTTTGAAAAATAATAGCTCTAAAATCTCAGATTTTTCAAAATATTGCTAACCCGCAACTCACAATAGCTTTAATACCATGTCATATTTGTTTGAAAAGCCTACTGAGGATGCAATTGAATGAAGGCAAGTAAATATAGAAATAAAAAATGAGAAAGAATAAACTGTATTCTACTCAAGAGAATGCAAAGCTTACAATGATCTTGAAAATTTTAGATTACAAAGGGAACCCCTTGTTTATATAGGCCAAGGTGTCACTCAAGATGTAATAAGATTATGCCAAGTGTTGTCATCCTATGAGATGTGACAACATGTGACAACTCAAGGTCATTAAATCCCAACAATCTTATCCCTAAGTAACTTAATCTAGTGTAATGAGGACTTAAGTGGATAACTAGCTAGTAATTGAACTAAGATAAAGTACCATGTTTACACTAACAATCCAAAACCCTTCATCTTCCACTCTCTCCTTTGAGAATGTGTGCTCCTTGGTTTGTCGATATTTTGTTTGTTGCTTCATGACAAGTTTGTCGAGGCAAAGAGTTGTTCACTACCAAGGCTTTTGTGTTTGTCAAGTGAACCAACCATTCACCATGGCATTTGACACATTTGTGAACTCCCAAAACTCTCCTTTTCAATTAGAGATGACATACATGAACTAAACCAAAGGAAAAATAGATGTTCCAAAACATGACGAGTTCATCAAGGCAAAGAGTTGTCCACTACTAGGGTTTATGCGCTTGTCGAGTGAACAAGCCAATCATCTTGGCATTTGATACATTCATGAACTTGCAAAACTCTTCTTTTTAATTAGGGATGACATATGTGAACTGAACCAAAGGCAACAAAGATATTCTAGACCATCCTAGATGCTCTCTAATCCACATTTTCAGTTGTCATGCAACATGTACCGTCTATTTTGGTGATGAAAAGCTCTCACTAGTGCAAGTCCAAAGAAGTGACCTTCAACTAACCCCACTGGTCAAGCAACTTGACCTGATTTTCAGATCACTAATTATGGGGGAGCTGCAAATTATAAGCAAGTTAGGGAGGACTCTTTTTTTCAACACAAGCTATTTGAGAGAGAACCACCCAAGCACTAGGTAACAAAAAATTGAAGCATTCCGTTATAACTTATAAATATTGCTTACTTACAACTTTTGAATCTCTTCTTTGCAGCTTCTTGGTGGGAAGATTGGAGCAGAAATACCCCAAAGCTTCAAAAGTTATCCCTGCACATTTTGTCTCAAACTTGTAATGTTTTTGGATGTGAACACAATTGGAGTGTTTTTTAGACCATTCACACGGAAAAACACAACAAATTGACACAAAAGCATCTTAATGACTTTTTCTTTGTGAAATACAACCTTTACCTTCACACAATAAAGATGAAGGGCACAGCTGCTCAAGAACCAAAAGAATTGGATGAAATTGATCCATATAGCAATTGTATTGTACACAATGAGGAGGCCCTCATGTTTACAGAAGGCAAGATTGTTGAATTTGAGAGGGAAGCAGAGGAAGGTACAGCAAAGCAGCAGTGATTGGATTGGACATATCATGGGAGATGATGATGTTGAGCCAATGGAGGAGTCATTAACCCCTCATTTGAGGGTGGAGCTGCAGCCTTCTAGTACAAGGGTGGAGTCACAACCAACCACAAGGAGTAGGCCCTAGACTATCACTAGAATGTATATGGGGAAGAGGAAATTGTAAATTCTCGTAAATTGCATGAATATGTAATTTTTTATGACAATTTCAGTCATCATAATACATGTATTTATCAGCTGTTGTATTTGCATGATGACACAATATTGTACTATTTTTGTATTTGAATCTAATAAAAAACACTTTCCCAACATTTACAAACTCATTTTATACATTATGTAGCTATATTTTGCATACAATTTATATTTTTTTAAGAGTATTTTTTAAGATGCTGAGTTTTGTTGAGTAGTCAAATTTGGGTCTGCTAAATTTTATCAAGTCATGAGTTTTTGAACTATAGTTTCTATCAGTCATTGTGAGACTACCATTCTTGATTTTCAACAACCACTAGCCAAAGAACTTTGCTCATTGTTCATTCTTGTACCAATTGCAAGGGGAAAGTTACTACATGCATCGTTGACTGCAAAGACACACTATTAATGCAGACCAACTGGTTCTACAGATCAGTTTTTCTAGGGAAGTTCCCAAATGTTGGAAAGAAATTGAAGGCAATTTCCTCTAGGGGAGGAAATGATTAGGACATCTATTAAAGTCAGTATGTCAATTATAGTTATTTATCAATCAAAATCATGTGCTGACTATACTTATTTATTACTCAAAACCATATGCAAGCAAGTGAGCAGAATTATTCAAAGGGTGGATAGAAATATATTAAAAAGGAGGTGTATTGTTCATATTTGGTATGTAGGAGTTGGAAAAATTAAATTTCTTTTTTTCAGATATTTAGCCTATAAATATAGGCTTGTCTTGTGTAAATAAGCATTCACAAACAGAAGTCATATGAGTGTGCCCCTCTTTATCATGAATCCATAGGTCTTATAGCCCCATCCAGGTCCATTTCATGACTATGAAATGCGATCTAATCAAATCATGCACACCTTCGTTAGATGACAAATCTCCTATTTGGTTGGCTTCCCTATACTATTGCTTAAATAAGATGGACTCGAAGCATTGAATAGGATTGTAAGCTTTGCACAATATCACATTCAGCTTCCAACTCAGGTCATGTCTTATGCCACGCCCTTAATAACAACCACTGAGTCTCCTACTATGTCTAACAAAATTCCCAGCATGACCAACACAAGAAATGTTTCAAATGCATAAAAGCTTTAGGCTTGCCATCTTTTTGGTATTGTATCTAAAAAAATTAGCTTGATTCTGAAAATCCATAGATAGCAGGCTATGCTTTTTATCACTAAGAATCTTAGGTTCTTAATATGGCAAACCTCTTAAGGAGAATTTGAGAAACATTTTTCCAGATTTTTTACCTATTTTCAGCAATGAATCCCTCGAAAGTATTATTTGAGCCTAAGTCCTGTAAGTTCTCAATCCATTTTCAGCAATTTCTGGTTTAGTCTTTCAGTTTTGGTTCAGGAAAGATTCAAATTGGTTGCCATATTCCCTTCCTAAATATTACTCTTCTTTATCAGGCACTTGGTATGCAATCAAATTATAAAACCTTCTTGTTATGGTAATATGGAAGCAGCTGATGAGATTTCTTGCACATATACCAGTGCTTGTTTTATGATTGTGATTCATAATATTAACAATTTCCCTCATTTGTGTTTATGATTCTTGAGTCTAATTGGATAATGCATGCATTTGTTTCAATAATGAGAATTTCAAATTCAGAATTTCAGAATTTCTTACATAAATATATTAAATACCTTAAAACATTTCTGATTCGAGAAACCCTTTGACCCCTTTCTTGGTTCAATGTCCTTTCCTATTTCATTTTCTATAGCTTACATTGTGTGGAAGTGAATTTCTGGAAGTTGGAGCTCTATGCCTAAGTAACTTTGCATTTTACTATATTAAACAAACCTCCTTTTTTTTTAGATCATGCACAAAATGCAATCATTGATGAACTATTTGGAGCTAAAAAGGAAAAAAATGATGTAACAATAGAGACCTGTTAAAAATTACATGCAGTAAAGTTACCTAAGAGAGATGAGTTGCCAAATCTCTACACAAAAGTTGAAAAGCAATGTTCCAATTGCCTGGTCAAACTAGGCAAAACAATGCAATTTGACAAGAACTTTACAGATTTTATTAGCTTTAGTAATTTATTCAGTACACAAAAGAGGGAAATAAAAAATAATGAAGTACAAATGCTTTAATATTCCAAGTAAGCATCTGAGTGGACAATACTCATTCCTGGGAACAAAATACAGTAATATATGGTAATGGCTTGAATTTAACAAGATGAGACAGCATACAGCAGTGGGCTATTGACTTTTAGAAAACCAATATAGAACTTCTTAAATAAAAGAACTTACGTCCAGCATTGTGAGACTTTATATAACTTCCAAGCCCTTCGGCTGCAGAAAACACTGCATTCATTACCATAATAGTTGCTTTAATTTCTAGAAGTTTAAACTTGAAATATCTCTCCAAAACCAAAGCATATCACAAGAAAAACAAGTGTTTGTTTATACAACTGAGAGCTAAGATAAGAAAACACACCAGTAGTTGCAGGTATGAGCACCCCATCTCCTATAACCATGCTGCTGCCAAACAAAGCCACAATGAACAACACAAACTGCAAAGTCTTACCCTTTCCAAGCACTGATTTGGCCCTTGAAACATTCTTTTTGTCATGTAATATTTCTGCTTTGTCAGCTGAAAATTCCCCATCCGCAGATTGGAGATTTGGCAAAAAGCAAATATTGGAGTGTCTGCATAATAATGAATAAAGTGCAAATGTACCTCCTGCATCAGCATTGAATATAGAAGGATATAAGATGTTGTAAGCAACAAAGCAGAAGAATCTTAAAGAGAGGATGAATAAAAGCTCTTGTCATCTCAATTAGACACCCTCTTACTTCAGCCAGCACTAAAAACTGCCTAATATTGAGAGACACCTCTTATTCGTCAAGTTCAAAGTCCAATATGGAAACAGCAAAGATTTGGCTGATAGAGACTGTACCTTCCCCATTGTCATCAGCTCTCAGCACAATCAAGACATACTTGATCAGAGGCACCAAAGTCAATGTCCAGATGATTATGGACAACACTTCAAAAATATCTTCCCTCGTGTACTTATGGTTTTCAACGTAACTAATTTGATAGACATACAGTGGCGACAGACTTAAATCTCCATAAACAACACCAAAGCTCTGGTATACCAAGGCTAAATGAGTCTTCCATGATGCTTTCTGTACAACAAAATCCAAAATGGCTTGTAAGTGCTAAACAACTTTAACAAACATCAGCAGATAATTCTTCTGGCATTCACTATTTCAATGGAGCAGGAAGGTACCAAAGATGGACTCCGTAATTTGACCATTAAGTCCACATAGGAATTCATGGTGATTGAGAAGAGAGGATGAAACTTGTAGGCGATTATCTTTAGTTTTGATCATTGTACTGCATTTAGTGCCATCTCTTATCTTAATTGTTTGCCACTTTACTGGTTTGTGTTTTATGCATTCCCATATTTTGTGGATTTATCAAGTCAGAGATTTAACCTGGACAAGTCTTGTGCACTACCTAAGACATTGTTGGCCATGTGTTTAGCAGATCTATTTACCATTTCGGTCCATCTATGGACATGGAAATAATTTCTCATGTTCATTTCTTCAGCCTTGCAAGTACAGCAGTTGGTAATCAAAAGCCATAAACCATTGTAGTTTTCTGGCTCACATTCAAGGAAATCCAAAGGGATGGAAAAAAAATTACGAGCATAAATTAGTTGACAAATGTTTCTATTTCTAAAATTATGAATTATAAGCATTATAGGTTAATATTGGAAGGAAGCATAAAATTTACTGCCGATGCTAAAACTTACTATTGTTATTTGTGGCAAATCTAATAAATAATAACTATAAAACTAAAATTGAAATTCCCTATTACTTCTCATAAAATTTGGAAAATTCAATAGGTTCTTTGTTTAGAGAGTGCTTAAAAACCCTTTGTTTAAGTGCCTAAAGGCTCCCTGTCTGAAAAGGGGGAACCTCTCCCTTCTGAGTTGGGAGAGTGTCTCAATCTCCTTTCATCAATATTACAATTGGGTAGTAGATGGATGGATGATGTAGTGGTCAACCTCTTTGACTTGTGGGACGAGTAACTAGAGATCCTTGCCAAAATTGAGCAATTCACTATCACCCTCTTTAAATATATTTTATAGAAAACATGGCTGATCTTTACCCAAAAACCTTCTTAATTGGTGAATCTATTATTTTTAAAATTGTGAAAATTTATCAGTGGAGTAAAATAGCTCATAATTTTTCCTTGAGCACAACAGCTATAAGTCAATAATACAATTGATTTGTCAACCAAATGATAGACAATTATCAATTTATGATAGCTACGCATGATAAAAACCTCAAAACCTTGAATTATGTTGCATCTTAACAAAAGATACCATTTATAAGATCTTCTCTAAAATTTTGGTGAACTGCCTGAAACCCTTTCTAGAAAAAATGATAAGCCCTCCCAAAAAGGCTTTGTTATGGGCCATCATATCTTGGATGCTGCCATTACCACCCATGAAATTTTACACTCCATGGACAGATGCAACAATGCCAGTATGGCCTTCAAGCTGGATATTTCAAAAGCATATGACAAGGTGCTATGGGACTTTATTCCCAAAGTCCTATCAAAGTTTGGCTTCGACCGGATGGTGATTAACCTATTGATGGAGTGCATTACCACTTTGAGATATTTTGTCTTGGTTAATGGGATCCCCTTTGGCTTCGTCAATGCTAGGAGGGGCATTAGACAGGGTGACCCTCTCTCTCCCTATTTGTTCATCATGGTTGCAGATGTGTTGAGTAGGAACATTTCCAAACTGTTGTTGGAGGGCTCCATTAAGGGTGTTAAGCCTGCTACTTCAATGGAACCTGCTGTTATTCAACAGTTCGTTGATGATACCATCCTCTTTGGGAAGGGGCTTTTGTGATTGAAGCCAGGAAATGGAAGAGTTGCCTTAACATTTATGCTGCTTGCTCTGGTCAGTGTATAAATTACAATAAAAGCATGATTTACTTCTTCAACAGCACTCTTGCCCTTCAGACTCAGGTGACTATTGTTATGGGTTGTGTAAGTGGCTCTCTCCCTTCGGTGTATCTAGGGCTACCCCTCACTGTCAAGGAAGTCACTCCTACCTTTTGGAACATGGTTTGGAAAGAATACAAAGGAAATTGGCAGGGTGGAAAGTCTCCATTCTCAACCATGCTAGCAAGCTGCAAATTTTGACTGCTGCCCTTCAAGGGATCCCTATCTACTTCCTTTCTATCTTCAAAATTCCTAGATATATTGTTAAGAAGTTTAAAAATTCCAAAGAAACTTATTATGGTCTAGGACCGAGGTGAAGAGGAAGTTTGATTTGGTTAGCTGTGAAGAACCCTTCTGGTTCAACTTCAACCCTATGCTCAAACTGATTGTTTTTTTGTGTTTTGAAGGTTTTTGATTTTTTTGAGATTTTTGCATATAAAGAACATAATGCGATTTTTGAAAGAAATACTTCTAAAATTTTTAATAAATACAATAAGGTAAAAACTGAAGCATTTAGATCCCTGAATCAATAGCAAATGGATTTATTATTCTTTCTCAGTGATTACAATACTGAAACCCTAACATGCAGACAAAAAGGCAAACAAATTTGCATTATTTAAAAACCTGATTTGCTGATTGCAGCTGCCTTAGAATGATGAAGAATTAGTACGGCCAACATCAACTGACATTTCTCCAGCCTAAAAATCACTGCAGACTGACCCAAAGTGCAAGGCGTCCCAGCTGGTGAAGACAGAAAGCCAAAAGACAAGGCGTCCAGGCTAGAATGAAAAGTACGGCCCTCAAGCTGATTTGTACGGCCCTTAAACAGCAGCAATAAAATCCATACCACCTTGGGAAGTGTGCCAGATGTCTGAGACTGATGGCGAATGGAAGGATTCTTCTCTGGAAAGCAATCGGCCCAATCACTGGATAAAATGAACTCACTGTAAGATCTGTAATAACCTCTGAATGAAGTTATTCAACTGCAGGCAATAAATCAGCTGGTATTTCACAGCCTCTGAACTGCAAACACTGAAGATGGCTCGTTCTCCAATGCAAAAGACAACTGAAACCCTTGGCTTCATTCTCTGAAGGAAGAATTGGCTAAAATCGATTTTCATAACATAATGAATGAAGTTTTCACAAAGAAAACTTATATCTTCTCAGTTGGGTCCATTTCCTTCAAAAAGCATCATTTAAATAAAACTTGAATTTTCACTTTTAATCTTTCAATAGTTTGGACACCTTTTTAATTATAATCATTAATTAAAAATGGTCCCTTCTCCATGATGGTCGACCCCCTTCAAAAAATCACTTAAGTTATAATATTAAATTATATTATAACTTTATATAATAAGCTTCAATTTAATTAATATTTATTTTGGCAAATAAATATTAATATTTCTCTCAATATAAGTCTGATTGACGAACCGTCTGAAGCCAGATGATAAGTGACTGAATTTGCATATGACCAGACCATACTGCTAAAAATAGCAGGGGTGCTCCGCTGAGTGTCTCCACTTACTAAAAATAGTAAGTCAAGCAAAATATGTCCAAACGACCCCGAACGAAAGCCAACTGAATTATTTTGATAATCTGAAGCCAAGCCATGCCTCAACAAGACCCTCTATCCACCCTATCAGCCTACGAGGGTCACATAATAGGCTAATCTCAAGAACTGAGAGATGTCAACTGGAAGGGGACATTACATTAGCTGGGACAAAGCTTGTTTGCCTAAATCTTGTGGTGGGCTTGGAATCAGGAATGTTCAATGTACCAACAAAGCCTTACTTGCTAAGGTTGGCTAGGACCAGTTAAGGAATAAAAAGGACTGGTGCAAAATCATGAATGCTAAGACCTATGAGAAAATGCCTCTCAGATGATCACCCTACCGGTTCTCTAGCTCGGAATAACATTTGTAGAATGTAGGCACTGCTCATGTCCAAGATGAAATAGAAACTTAGGAATGGTAGTTACATCTAATTTTGGGAGGACCCTTGGCTGCTTGATTCCCCCCTATCGCACACTGGTTTCGGGAACCTTATGAGACCTGCACAGCATTTTTTGGTGAGTATGTTAGTGACTACTTTCTTGGTCTACCAGGTATTAGGCGGTGGAAGGACCTGGTTCTTTGATGCCCCTTGTCCCCTGAGTTGGTGTTGTTGGCTAAGTCTTTGCAAGACTTGCTCTCCCTAATCGGACTATATCCAACTTTGAGGATGAATTCTACTGGGTCAAAGATCAGTTGGGCAATCTATCGGTCAGATCGGCTTACAATCTACTGTCGGTTCAGGGTGATCATAATGGACTTTGGAGACAGGTTTGGAATAAACACATGATTCCTAAAATCAATTTCTTCTAGTGGACGGCCTATCATAACAAGATCCTAACTCAGGATAACCTAAGGAAAAGGGCATTTCAGATCCCGAATAGGTGTTTGTTATGTAAATGCAATGAAGAGTCTGTTGATCATTTATTACTCCATTTCGCTCGTTTGTTGTTGGTGTTTGGGATTTGGCTTTTGCTAAGTCAGGGTCTCACTGGACTATGTGTAGGGACATCAAATCCTTCATTTTGAGCCGGTCTAGTCCCTTCCAACATCCCATCCCTAGGGAGATTTAGAACCATCCCCCCCCATCATCTGTTGGTGCCTATGGAAAGAGAGAAATAACTGGATCTTCAAGAATATTGAGATAAGTCCTAAGGAGGTTTTTGGCATAGGGCATAGGTTGATTTTTGTAAATGTGTTGATTTACATTGGGAAAACCTCGGACAAAGCTCCTACAGAATGGGAGATCAAGATGACTAAAGCTTGGAATAGGAATTTGGAGATCAACTCCTTTGACAACTCTAAGGTGTAGGCTAGGAGGGACACGATTTGGAAACCCCTAGATCGGAGTTGGCACAAACTCAATTTTGATGGTGTGGCCAAGGGGAACCCTGGCAGGGCTAGCATCGAGGGTATCATTAGGGATAACAAGGGTAATTTTGTGGCTAGTTACTTGAGGGGTATTGGAATTTAGACCCCCATGACTGCGGAAGCTAGGGCACTACTAAAGGGCGTCCAGTTAGTTGTTACTTTGGGGATAAAAAAATTGCACATTGAAGGGGATTCCAAGTCGATGATTGATTCCATAGATGCAAGACTCACTGAAAACTCGGCGAGTTTTTGAAAACTCGCGAGTTTTTTGGCCTGGCGAGTTTTCCAGGCAATTGTACGCCTAGAAAACTCGCCGTACTTTTGGCGAGTTTTTCCAGAATGTACGGCGAGTTTTTGAAAAAAAACCGTGCGACCATTCACACGCCCAGGCAGCGGCTAAAAAGCAATTTCAAGTTTATTTTTTTCATTCATTCTCATTCCACACTCAACAAAAAAAATCTCCAAGGCATTGTGCACTCATTTGCAGCAATTTTACATCCAAAAGACAAGATTTGAAGGGCATTTACATCGAATTTAGAAGGCAAATCTGATTTCCAGGTAGGGTTTCTCATTTTTTTAATTCTTTCTCTTTTTAAAAAAATTTATTCATTCTTGTTGGTTCTATGTTTAAAAATCATCTAAATGTAGTGTGAAAATGATTTAACTGCATTTAGATTCATCAAAACAAGATTTAGATTCATGAAAACAAGATTTTTTATAAATTTTTCTGATTTTTTAACATATTTTGCTGATTTTTTCATTTTTTATTAAATTTTCTTAAAACCCTAGTTATTTTTTTTGTTTTGAATCCTCTTTTTTGTTGAATAACATACTTGCAATCTTTTAGATTAGCTTAATTTTTTACTAGTTTGAAGTAATTTTCAGATTTTTACATTTTTTCACATTTTTTTGAAACCCTACTTATTATTTTTTTTTTTTAAATCCAATTTTTTTGTTATAAAAATGTTTAGAATCTAGTGATAGATTTTTAGTAATTTAAACTTAAAGTAATCTCTTTTGATTTAATATAATTTAGCTTGTTTTTAAATTTTCTATCAAAAACTAACAAGTTGTGCTTTGACTTTCACTTTGTGAAGGTTAATAATTAATGCTTTGACTTTCAATTAATAATTAATTGATAATGGCTTCTAAAACCGCTTCTGCCTCAGGCTCGTCCCATCCGTGCCTACAGGATTTGTAGGCAAACCTCCTCCAGGAGCTAGAGATCTTGCCTGGAAGTATGCTTATCTAGGACCCATACCTGACACAGTATATTGCATTCCATGTAAAAAAGTATATCGTGGAGGCATCAATCGCCTCAAGTACCACCTTGCAGGCATCCCTCAACGTGATGCTAAGGAATGTCCTCAAACCACAGAAGAAATAAAAAGACATATGAATGCCATACTTTCAGCTGCAGAAGAAAAAAAAGTGCAAAGAGAGAAGGCAAGAGCAGCAATGCAAGCAGCCATTGCCTCTTCTCAAGGTGCTCCAATTGAGTCGGATGATGATTATGATGTTACTCAGGAGATAGTGGGTTTTCTTCATGGCCCACGTGTGCAAAGTTCAAGGCAATCTGTTAACGCCTCGACCTCCATCCCTTCATCTTCCTCTAGTAGAGCACCAGGGGTAGGGGCAACTGCAGGACCTACACGGTTGGATAGTTATTTTGTGCCTAGAAACACACCTGGTGCACAACCTTCCTTAGAGGCGACTGGATGGAATAGGGAGGTGCATGAACAAGCAGACATTGCTTGTGCAGATTTTTGGTATTTTAACAATATCCCTTTCAATGTGGCGAGTTCTCCTTACTAGCAGAATTTGGTCACCTCATTGACAATTGCAGGAAAAGGCTACAAGGCGCCTTCTCGCATGGACTTGAGTGGGAGGTTAGTTTATCATTTATGTTTTTTAATTTATGTTTTTTAAGTTTAATTTATAATTTTATGATGAATTTAAGCTATTTTTTTTTGTTTACAAATTAAAATTGTGTACTTAATTTCACTTTGTACTTGTAGGTTGCTTGCTAATGCAACTGAAAGGGCAAGGGCAGCAGTAGAGGAGCAAAAAGAAAAATGGCAAAAATATGGCTGCTCTATTCTTTCTGATGGGTGGACGGATGGAAAAAACCGTACCATCATTAATTTCTTGGTTGCATGCAAAGAAGAGGTGGTGTTCTTAAAATCAATTGATGCCTCCCACATTGTAAAAAGTGCAGAAAATTTGGCTAAGATGTTGGAGGAAGTTTGCATGGAGGTGGGGATTGCAAATGTTGTGCAAATCATAACTGATAATGCAGCAGCATATGTGGCAGCAGGAAGACTCCTCCAACATAGACACCTCTCAATTTTTTGGACACCATGTGCAGCCCATGTCCTTGACCTTCTTTTGAAGGACATAAGAAAACTAGATTGGGTCACACCAGTTGTAGAGGACGTGAGGAGGATCACTAAATATATCTACAATCACCCTTGGGTTCTTCGCTTGATGAGGGAGCACACCCATGGGAAAGAATTGGTGAGGCCAGGTGTCACAAGGTTTGCAACGATTTTCTTAACGTTGCAAAGCATTCTTAGTTCTTTGACTTCTTTAAAACAAATGTTTGTGAGTCAACCATGGATGGACTCAACCTATTCGAAGAAGCCTGAAGGAGATAAGGTGTCAAAAATTGTGTTTGATACCCAATTTGCACAAAGGGCAGCAGAGATTGTGAAGGTAACTTCAATTTCAAAACTTTGAATTTGAATTCAAATTGAATAAAATTTTTAATGTCTTTCATTGTAAATTTGAAACTCTAATCTTTTTGCATTTTTATATTGTAATTTGTAGGTGTCAGAGCCCTTGGTTAGAGTGCTCCGCTTGGTAGATGGGGATAAAATCCCAATGGGATATCTTTATGAGGCCATGGATAGGGCCAAGGAGGCTATAAGAAATTATTATAAAGGGGACAGCCTCAAATTTGATCCCATTTGGGAGATTATTGACAGGAGGTGGAACCATCAACTCCACCAACCCCTCCATGCAGCAGGGTACTTCTTGAACCCTCATTTCTTCCATTCAAGCACCTACTCAGATCCTTCTGGAGAGGTTATGGAGGGCCTCATGAAGTGCATTCAAAGGATGTCACCTGACCTTGATGCGGGAGACCTCATTGTTAATGAAATCCAAAGTTATAGAGAAAAAAGGGGTGCACTCTTCTCTTTAGAGCTAGCAAAGAGAGCAATACACAATCAGCCACCAGGTATAAAATTTGAAATTTACAAGTTACAAATATTGATAATTTGATAAAATATGTTTTCAACTTTTGAGTTTTGACTTTCCTTTCTAAGTTTCTAAGTTCTCTTGTAACTCTTAATTTGTTTTTTGTAGATGTTTGGTGGTCAAATTGGGGTGGAAATACCCCACATCCCCAACAATTTTCCCTCTGTGTCTTATCACAGCCTTGTAGTTCGTCCAATTGTGAGCATAATTGGAGTTTGTTTGAGGCCATCCATACAAAGAAAAGGAACAAACTAGCTCAAAAACGCTTGAATGACCTTGTATATGTGCAATATAATCTTTGGTTGCGCACAAAACAGGTTAAGGAAATATCAGATGATCCAATTGATTTGGATGAGATAGATCCATACAATGATTGGACAGGGCAAGATGATCGACCTTCATTGTTTTCCAAGGATGAGATTTATGACTTTGAGCGACAGGCAATGGAGGAGGGGGGTGGATTTGCATTCTCATTGGATGACATTGAGGATGATCCTAAGGAGGAGTCATTGGCAGTGCCAGAGCCACCAGCAGTAGCCTCTACACCCAGGATGGAGGTTGAGCAGCCATAGCAGATGCCTACGACTACACCCTCTCCCGTAGTGAGAAGTACTAGACATGGGAAGAGGAAGATGTGAATTTGTAAAAGCTGAAATATATTAATGTTGTATTTACTTTCAGTTTTACAAAAACTATTTGCTATTTTCATTTTGTTTCAGACTATCAATATCAGCGTATTGAGCATTCCACATGGGGATGCGATTTTGTATCTAATTTTCTTTCAAATCAATCAAATATAACTAGATTCAGCTTGTTTCTTCTATTTACTCATTTTATTGACTCATTGGATGCATCTTATCTTTGAATTTTGCAAAAAAAATGTGTTTTTAATGAAGTTTAAGCAATTTTTTAAGTTGTCGAGTTTTTTCCGTACCGTATTTTCCGGGCTTGGCGAGTTTTTGCAATTGGTGAGTTTTTCAACTATGATTGATTCTATCAAATTTGGCAAGGTATTAGGATGGAACACCAGACATATCCTTTTAGACATAAATCACATGGTATCAAAGCTAGATATGAAGATCTTTACTCATCTTTCGGGAGGGAAATCAAGTTGCTGACACTTTGGTTAGTCTTGGTACCTCTTGGAGCATGTCTAGGTGTTGGAGGAGTATTGGGAACTGTTGTGACCTTTTCACACATCGCCCCATTCAAAATGGGGACCCCCTAATTTTTGCTCCATTCTTGTCTTTTGGCTTTGTTTTGTCTCTCTCTCTCTCTCTTTGTGTCTCTTTCTGCCATCTGCCTTTCGGGGGATGTGTCCTCGTTTAAGCTTAAACGCGAAATTTGGCCAAGTCTGAGAATTAGGGTTTGTATTTCTCTAGTCAATCTGAAGTCAAATGAAGTAAATAAGTTGAAGATTGAGACTAATGTTGATGTCAGTGTGCTTCCAACAAGTTTCCACTGAAGTTTCATCAAATTCTGGCAACTTACTATTTTTAGTAAGTGTGCAATTCAGAGCATTCCTTCAGCATTCTTGAAATTTCGACAGTCACACTGCATCCAAAACACATCAAGCTACTCACTGGCAAAATTTGAGCTGAAACGAACAACTTACTATTTTTAGCAGTTCAGCTTCCAGAGCAAATTTCAGGGTTTATATGCAGAGTTTTTCAATACATGTCTAGAGATTCCTTCTGGGTTTTCAGAGACCTTCGCGATGGTGTAACATGCAAAATGAGATAATGACTTTCAGAGTTCAGCCTTCAGAGGCTATTTTTAGGGTTTGCATGTCAGGGTTTTCTTTGCATGTCGGGTGATTCCTTGTGGGTTTTTCAAGAGCTTCGCAGTGATGTGACATGCAAAGCAAGGTGATCAGTATTTAGTGACTTACTATTTTTAGCAGGTGCACTCCGGCAGCTCTCTCCCAGCGCATCAGAATCACAAACAAGGTGAAGTGCAACAGAAACGAAGTCAAACGGAGGTCATTTGATATGCATGCAAGACAAATTAGGGTTTTCAACTTCGGGACCCAAAATGAGGGGTAAAAAGTTAGAATTTTCGAAAACCGGTGTATCCCACTGCAATCAGCATCTTTCAAGCTATCCACCAGTAAAATTTGAAGGCAAACAGAGCACTTACTGTTTATAGTAAGGCGTTTGAAAAACTGGCTAAAAATAGTAAACTAGTAGCAAGCGCCAGTGTGAACGGGCAGGTCATCTGATGAGGAGCATGACATTTGAATTTCAAGACAAACGGAGTTGTGGAAGTCTTCAAAATGAATAGTAAACCACCTTCAGAAATGTGCTATTTTTAGCAGGTCAGCTCAAGATGGCAGTGTGAACAGGCCGACAAGGTCATGAAGGTCCTTTGTTCAAAATTTCAAATCGATCTGAGCTTCAGAAATGTAAAATTGAGGGACTTACTATAAATAGCAGGGCATGGATAAACAGGCAGAAGCGGATAAAATTTCTAAGTATTGAACTCATCCACCTCCTTCGAAAATGCGCCCACCACAGCTGGGAAGCAAAGAAAATTTAGCAAGGCATGAATTTCATCCTCCTGCCACCCCTAAATGCGCCCTCTACAAGTAGGCTGATGAAAAATTTTCTAAGTCTGGAACTTTGTCCTCCTGCCTATGCCAAATGCGCCCACTTCAATTGGAGATGTTGAGAATTTCTCTAAGTCTAAGTTTCATCCTGATCCCTAGGCTAAATGCGCCCTCAAGGTAATAGCATGCAAAAAGTAGCTAAGGCATAAGTTTCATCCCTCCCCACATGTGAAATGCGCCCACTTCAAGCTAGTTGTTTTAAAATTTTCAAAGGCATGAGGTTTTATCCTCCTCATATGCTAAAATACGCCCAGCTTTCCTTCAAGAAGTTAGAAAATTTCTAAGTATGGAACATCCTACAAGCTACCTCAAATGCGCCCTCATCAAGTTGGCAATTGACAAAAATGCTGAGTAAAAGTTTTATCCTCCTCAAGGTAGGAAATGCACCCAAATCAAGGCATGTGAAGACAAAATATGTACAAGAAAAGTTCAACAAGTCAAAGGCGTTGAAGGCTTTGTCCTTTACCCCATACTAAATGCGCCCATGCAAGCCAAGAAAAGACAAATTTTAATCCACTTCACCATGGAGAATGCGCCCAAGTTTAGAAAGAAGTCAAAGAGGTCAAAGATGGCGTTGCAAGTTTATCCTCCTACATACCTAAAATGCGCCCATCCTCCTCAAGGGGTAAATGCACCCAAATAAGGATGAAGACAAGTGAAGACTGCTAGGGCGTTGTGTAGAAGACAGAAAAAAATGTTTACTTTCCTCTCCAACCTTTGAATGCGCCAAGTAAAGAGTGAATTTGAGTTGAAAAGTGGTTAAGTAAAGGTGAAGTTGATGAATATTGCTAGGCGTGGAAATAAATATCCTCTTCAAGTGTGAACTGCGCCCAAGGGAGAGATAAAGTGCTAGGCGTTGAAATTAAAATATTCTCCATGACATGATATGTGCTCTCAAGGCATTTAAAAGAAAAAAATTCTAAGTGAGTTGATAAAAAATTCCTCACCACAGGCAAGATGATTGAAGTGAGTGAAAATTTTCTAAGGCAAAGTGCAAAATAGGCTAAGTGATTGAAAATTTTCTAAGGCAAGTTCTTCCTTGATGCTTAATATTGATGGAGTTTAAATATTTTTCTAAGTGTTAACAAAATTCCACCTCCCTCTAGGAAAAACGCCTAAGTCTGGTGGAGATGTGAAATTTTCCTAAAGCATGAGTAAAATTGCTAATGGATGAAGTCAAAGGATGCCAGCTTCACAGGGTTGATTGGAAATTTTCAAGTCAGAGCAAGGAAATACTCACAGGGATGAAGAACCGGATTAAATTTGATGTGAAATTATTTTCTAAGGTTTGAAAATTCAAAAAAATTAAATGAACCCGTTCGTTGTATACCCATGAATTCGATGCGTTCTGAAGGAAATTTTCTTCTGGGTATTGAAGATCTTCGACAAGGAATGAATTTTAGTGTCTTCTGCACTTCACCAAGGCTTTCGAGATGGAGAATTTGATCGACACTGAGATTGTGGAATTTTCCTAAGGGAAATTTAAATTTTTCTAAGGCAAAGTGAATAAAATGTGTTTTTGAAAATAAAGTGCTTCAGATGATGAATTTGAAGTTGACTGCCTAGGTGAATTTGCTCAAATTCTTCGTGAAGATAATCTTCTTGAGCTAGAGATGAATAAAATTGAGTATCAAGGCTTCGGCTGGTGAAGTGAATTCCTTGAAGATGATGCAATTGAAGCTAACACTCTCAAAAGATGATTTTAAAAGTGCATCTCTTAAGCATGCCCTTGAGAAGGATGAAATTTGTCTAAGGCATTTGATGCACAGGTGTTATATGCCCCAGCCTATAGATCATGAAGAAAGTAAAGTTGGCTAGAGAAAATGATGAACCCTATCAGATGAAGAGACCACTCGAACATCGAAGTGAGGTAAATTTATGTTATGAAGTGTTCTAATGCTCTCCTCTTGGTTTGTTTTGCAGGAGGAACGTCGAGACCAGGCGATGGTGAAGTAAATAGTCCAAGATGATGGAATCATGAAAGAAGAAAAGTTGCAAGAAAAGGCTAAGTGTTGGAGTTTCTCCTCGAAGACCCAATGGGCACCCAACGCAATCAGGCAAATGCAAAGCGTGAATGATTGAATCCAAGACAAGAGAATCTTCCAAGTTCAGAATGAAGGAAAAGATGAAGGCTCGGGCGTTGTCAAACAGGTTAAAAAGTTACAGCCTTGAAGTTTTAGATCGAGAACGTGCCTATTGTGCTAGTCCAAGAAATTGAAGCAAGGTTCACCAGACTTATCCAGTTTGCAGTCGGAAGTTGAACAGTGTGAACGTGTCTATGAACAGGAATCTTCTAGAAGATGGTGGCCATTAATTGCTCATTTATTACCCCACTCTTCTTTGTGGCAGTTTTTAGGGTGAATATTGTTTAGGGCTGAGGTGGCACAATCTGGGCCATCCAGCTAATTGTAATCTGAGCCGTCCGCCAGACTTGGCCAGCTATATAAAGGGGGAGTCCCCCTCATTTGTACTCAGTAGAAGTAGAGATTAGAGATCAGACTAGAGACTAGAGCAGAGAGATTGATAGTGTAGTTGATAGCTTAGCATAGTGTAGATTGATAGTGTAGTTGATAGCTTAGCATAGTGTAGTTTGAAAAGGAAGGAAAGTCTTCCATTTGAATACTTTGTAAGAAGTTGTTGTGAACACTTTCATAATAAAAGAGTTTTTCATTGATGGTGATCTCCTCTTTGTTATGAGTAGCTAGCGAGGCTTCTTCGTCCTTCCAATTCACGTAGAATCAAGAAGTAACTTAATATAGAGTAGTTTTTTTTATTTTCATGCAAGTAGATGTTAGCTGTGGATTTGTGGTGTCAATCGAGACAACTTCATTTTTATCCATACCACTAGCGGCTTGCTGACGGCAAGTTTGCCTTGTGTGGTCAACTGGAAAACATTACAAACTTAACTTCGATTGTGATTCAGGTGTTTTTATGCGTCGTTTTGATGGTACTTACATGTTGAGTTATAATTTGAAAACCTATTGTCATTCCCTTGAAGATTGCACCGACTTTGTGTAAGTTGTCCAACGTGAGGCGGAGCAGAGTCTGGTTGAAGTCTGTTGAGATTGATCCCACGTCCCGCCCTTAGATAGAACATAAACTTCTTAGGCCCTACACTCATTTTAATTCAGTTTATTTCTGGTTAGCGTTAGGAAATTTGCACTTACCTGCCAAATCATCCAAATTACATGAAAGCCCTTAACCTACTGTTTGTTGTTAGTTGTCGAACAATTGTGTAAGTCCCCTTGAAATACCAGCAAAAATCACATCGAGCCAACTGAGACTTCGCATTGAAGGAACCTTGGAGTTGAACGCACGAACTCTCTCGCAATCTTAGCGTGCTGGATATTTTGATCAAGAGAGAATCGGGTAGCCGTTGGCGATTTTATTCTATGTTGGTGCGGTCACGAAAATCACATCAACAGGAACCTACCGCCGAAGTTACAAGGTATTATCCTTAAGGAACAGGGCACGTTTGTTTCCCATGATGATAACTAATTATGCTATTGTTAAGGCTCTATGGGTTGTCCACATATTTGTACTTTGGGTGATGTGGATGATGAAGGATGATGAGGTGTGTAATAGGTGGCAGCATTTGAATAATTGGGCGAAGGATGTGGGTTCGGAGCTAATTATGAGAGGTGATGGGAAGTACTGCGGGTTAATGGCTATGATGAATTGGGCCTTGCGCAAATTTAATTTGCCGTCATGTCATAAACTCAACATACCTATACGAACTTTTAATTTCAATTTTGATGTGACTTCTTCATGTCGGATGGAGTTCATGCTAAGTCCTCTCGACACCAGTAAAAATATTCATAAGATAAAAGTTAGATACTTGGGGATTTCTAAATTTGGCCCCGCGGCCATTTCGCATTGGTACTTGTGCATATGCAACTTAAAGGACATGCCTATCAATGTCATAATTCTTTGTAACCTAAGCCTTTGGTGTCTCAAGATTCTCAATTATGGGCCCATGGAGATTTCTTTTTTGGAAATAACATCTGGCACGTGTAATCTACAGATCACCTTGATTACCCGAATTTATCCTGGCTAGCTTAAAAACAATATTATGTGGGTGACCTCTCACATTAACAGACATTTTAATTTCTTTCTATCGCAGGAATACTGGTATCTCAAAGTGAAGTTTGGCAATATGGGTGGTGACAGGGTGAGGACGAAGTCTGATAACTGTGAGGAATTCCGAAAGGATCCTCTAGTTTGGCATATTTGCGTCAAAGGTGGGTTGGCACCATTGATGGAATGCTTGGTGGGACATGATGCGAGGATGTCGACTCAGTTTGCGAGTTCTTGGAAGGATAGGAGGGTCAAGATAGGAGGTATTTCCTTCGAGGTCAATGAGGAGGTCATAGCTCAGGCGACTGGACTCTCAAGCAGTGGGAAGAAGTACACTAAGCACACCAAGACCCAAGATAATGAAAGCCTCAACACTTTCTTCAAAGAAAATGAGAAACCGGTCAAGTCTCAATCAAGTTTCGAAAGGGAAGCGCTCCCTCATCCCTGGGACCAGGTTTGTCTGGCTTTAATGAAGTATGTGACCTTAGAAGGTAGGCATAGGGTGTTTTATTATTACCATCTGCCTCTTCTCAATCATCTTCGTCACAAAATGTTGTTGAGCTTTCCTTTCTTCTTACTGATTTAGAGATTTCTGTTGAGAAGTGTTTGGACATTGCCGCCCAAAACCCTGATGATACGCCCCCCCTGCCACTACACCAGGGCCTCATCTTGAGGCTTTATCATTTCCATCTAGCTTTTTGTCTTCCCAAACCTATTTTTGCTGTTCGTATTGAGGAAATTGAACCCCCTGACCAGCCCAATGTTAATCCCTCTCGGATCGAATCTAAGGGCCCTAAAAGGAAAACCCCTTTGATAAACACCGAAACCCCTAAGCCTAAACCTCCTGCTAAGAAAAAGAAAGGTGGTGTGGGGACTGCTTAGATGAAAGCGGCAGCTGGGCTTTGTGAGCTCAAATCTGCTCCCCGCAAGACAAACAGCAAACCGGCAACAAAGAAAAAAGTAAAGGATGAGGGTAAATGCTAAGTGGAGGGACAGCGAAGGAAAGAACAATGTGGGGAAAGACTCTAAGGGGGACACCGTTGTGGCTGCTACTGTGGATACGGGGTTGGAGAATACCAGCATCAAGAGATCCCACAAACTGGTGAAAAACAGTAAGAAAGTGCCAGTGAATGATATTTCTAGTGATGAGGAGTAGTCTAACAGTAAAGGCAAAAGGAAGGAGGAGGAGGAATTCATGGAAGGGCCTAGTCACTTTTCCAACCTCAACAAGATGCTCAAGGAGGATTCGACGACCCAATCTTCGGACTCTCAGGCTATGGAGGAAGACAATGTCAAGACTGTGGACAAGGTGGATGATTATAGCATGTTGCAGGAGCGGATGGATAAGCTTGAAAAGAAGTTCGATGGTTTGACCCGGTTCATTGTCAAAATGATCCACCGTGCTACCGGTACCCTTGTTGCCGTACCAAGGAGGAAATCAATAAGAAGACTATGGAGGAGGGCCCCAACTGGGTAGGGGAGGATGTTATTAACCTCCTTTCTCAAAAATGGGAGGGTGCTAGTTAGTTTGTTGCTTCTGTGTCTTGTCTTGGTTGGGTCGTTGTTTGTCAGCTATTGGACTGCTGTTTCTGTGTTTTGTTTTTCTGGTGTCTATGTTATAATGCTCTGGACCTGATCCTTTTTGGCCCTTGAGGCTCGTCGTGTAAAGGGTACAGCGCCCTGTAAATGCTGCTCATATTATCAAAAACAGAGGATTCCTCTATTGCATAGGATAACTCTTCTATTATAAAATAGGTTTAATCATTGAGCTTAAGATGTGATAATTATGGTCTGCTGTTTCCTAGTGAACCAAATAATCCACTCATTGTCCTAAATTAATATCAAAATAACTGCTCACAAAGTATTAAAATAAGCACTCAATGCAGAAAAAATTTATATTAACGTACACAAACGACCAACATAGGTCAATGGTTATGGTACTGTAAAAGTACATCTAGCGTAAAATAGCCCTTAAGAGTTCTGCACACAAATGAATTTAAAAGAAAAAGTAAAATGGACGTTCACCCACAAATGGAAGAAAACGGCGAAAAGAGTACAACTTATTGACAATGGCCAGAATCGCAGGCAAGATATTAACCAGAGGAAAAAATGTGTAAGTATAGAATTGCAGACAAGTCTTTCCAGCTAGAAGTAAGAAAAACATTAAAAAAGCTTCTATGTTTGGCCAGGTGTGAAGAAAAATATAGAATTTAATAGGAATGTAAAATATTTAAGCGAGATGAAAAACATAGTATTTTATACGAACAATATATTTCAGAAAGCCTGATAAACTTTTCAGGAATTCATAAAGAAACTTGATGAATATTGTTTCTTTTTTAAAATTGTAAATATAATCGTTGAAATTTGTGAAAATATAGGCAATGGGGCAAAAGCGGCCCAGAAAATACTCTCTCAGTAGAAATAAAGCTCAGACATACATTTGAACCCACTGCCCAAAACATTACGGGCGTCTGTAAATCCTGATGGTAAAAATTCTGGTCCCAAGAGCATTTAGAACTTAGCAGAGATGAATACCCAAATTATTAACTGGATTTTCTTTTTCATTTGGATAGTAGAAGGGCACCTACCTTGTGAGTTTTGAGAGATTCCCCTTGCTCAACGTCCATGGTGGAGAGTAATAATAGCAGGTAGCAATATTAACTTCGGAAACTCATATAAATACAGAATCCTAACAGAAATAGAGAATGTCTTTACCTTTGACCTTGTTTTCATCCAATGCAGAAAAATCCAAACTCCATATCACGACATTTATTACAGTTGCGGGATTCCCCGCCTCGTTAGTTATATACGTCTTCGCCTTGGAAAAATCTCGGGCTTCTTTTGGACTGTAACAAAAAACAAACTTAATCAGCATCATTCAAATCTTATAACAGCACTCATGACAATGGTCTTCTGGCATTTTTCCATTAAAGATTTCCGGTTTTCATAAATAACTAGAAAAATGTGTACGAATATACTACGAGCAACACTAGCTCCCGAAAAATGGTGGACGAAAATCCCACAGTTACTGGAGAGAACCCATGTAAACCTTAACTTTGTGGACCCACATTTACGTGTCCTATCAACTCTTCAAATTAAGGGGGGGTGAGTGACATGTCAAATTAAAGAAAAGCACACATTTTTAAGGTTTGTGATATTATTAGTTCCTGCCGGCAGGGATATTTATGCATTTGCCCGGAATGCATTTAACCGGCAGCATGAACCAATCACATTTCGCCATTTAATATATTGCTTTTTTTTTTGTATAGTTTAAATTTGGAGAGCTATTTTATATATTGGAAAATTAGCATTTATCTATTTTTCTATTTGTTCAAGTAGGTTTATAAATCATTTTCGTTTTAAAAATTCAGGAAAATGCGAACGCATAAATTGATTAAATAAATCTAAGCAAAGGCATAGTTTAAAAGGTGGCGGCTAGAGGTACGTAATCCATGAATGCAGATTAAATGCATTAAAATATCACGAAACTACGAGTGCATAAATTGATTAATTAAAATTAAGCAAATGCATAGTTTATCAAACTGGCGGGTAGGTGTACGGGGTGCATGAATAAAAATTAAATGCATTGAATGGCATCTGGCTCGAGGTGAAGGCAGTGGAATCGCTTGGAGGCCATGCGTGGCCAGGGTACTTTGGTCATTTAATATAGAGTTAAGTTACTTGGTATGCATTTCTATTACTTTGTGTGTGTTGTTTTTGTCTTCTGTAAGCGGTGTTTTGAGGGAGAGTTTTAGCGACTGAGCAGGATATGTTATAGTTGCAGAGTCCAGACCCAGAACCGAGTTATTTGAGGTGATAATTTGGTAATTTTCATAGTTTTGATACATTAAAACGTTGGACAGTGAGACGAATTGCTTGACGTAGAAGAGGTCACTTTTCATTTTTTAGTGTATTTGGCATTCGTATACTTTGATTATAAATTCGTATTTTAAACTACTGTTAGTATTGTTCATTCGAATTTCTTGTTGAAATGCGAAGGTTTCATCTGCGTTTGATAGGAATTATGTAGAAATCCTCTTCATTTTACTTCATGCATGTGAGTCGACAGTGTGTTGCTTTGAGCTTTTTTGTTGTCATCAAAGCATAAAGGATAGAGGGGTTCTGTTAAAAGTCGTGGTTGTTGTTCATTTTGCTTCATGCATGTGAGGCCTGTAGAGTTTGTATTTTTTTTATTGCTGCAAAGTGGTCCCATAGAGAGGGCTTTGGAACCAAAATTATGTCAACGTATACAATAATGAGAGCTTTTCAACAATGAGTCGACAGTGTGTTGCTTTGAGCTTTGTCGTTGTCATGAAAGCATAAAGGATAGAGGGATACTGTTAAAAGTCGTGGATGTTGTCTTCGTAGGCATAAATGCAAACAATGGGAGCATAAAGAATGCAGTAGAAACCTTTTACCTCCCGGCAAGCATAAAAATTGTGTCAAATGTCGTCGTTACTGTTTTTGTATCTTGGGGTTATAAAAAACTATGTCAAAAATGTTGTAGAGTCCAAATTACAATGTTGCCATGGAGCAGTTAAGTAGTATTGCTTTTCGCTTTTTAGTCTATTTGATACAAGAAATGCAAGTAGGGTTTCATAGTGCTTTAAGGCAATTGTATACTTTGATTATAAATTCGTATTTTAAACTACTTTTAGTATTGTTTATTCGAATTTCTTGTTGAAATGAGAAGGTTTCATCTGCGTTTGATAGGAATTATGTAGAAATTCTCTTGTTCATTTTACCTCATGCATGTGAGTTGACAGTGTGTTGCTTTGAGCTTTTCCGTTGTCATCCAAGCACAAAGGATAGAGGGGTTCTGTTAAAAGTCATGGTTGTTGTCCTCGTAGGCATAAATCCGTATATTAAACTACTTTTAGTATTATCTATTCGAATTTTTTAAATGTGAAGGTTTCATCTGCATTTCATAGGTATTATGTAGAAATCCTCTTGTTCATTTTGCTTCATGCATGTGAGCCCTGTAGAAATTGTGTCTTTTTTATTGCTGCAAAGTGGTCCCATAAAGAGGGCTTTGGAACCAAAATTATGTCAACGTGTGCGATAATGAGAGCTTTTCAACAATGAGTCGAGAGTGTGTTGCTTTGAGCTTTTTCATTGTCATGAAAGCATAAAGGATAGAGGGATTCTGTTAAAAGTTGTGGTTGTTGTCCTTGTAGTCATAAATGCAAACAATGGTAGCATAGAGAATGCAGTAGAGACCTTTTCCCTGCCGACAAGCATAAAAATTCTGTCAAATGTCGTTGTTACTATTCTTGTATCTTGGGGTTATAAAAAACTATGTCAAAAATGTTGTAGAATCCAAATTACAATGTTGCCATAGAGCAGTTAAGTAATATTGCTTCATAGAACAGTTTTAGGCTTCATGCAATAGAGCAGTCAAATTCATTGCTAGAAGATTTGTGGTCCAATAACCTGTCGCAATTAGTTTGTGTAGTTAATCTTGTCTGCATTTATACTTGTGTCTCTTGAATCTGGAAAAATGCTCGGTAGTGTTTAAATGGTTTTTGCTATTAGTATCCATCGCAGTAGGAGTACTGTATATTGCTATTCTTTTAGAAAAAACAAAGACATGGTTTTTGTTTTCTAATGAAAGCTTTTCACATGGTGCAATGCTTTTTGGTTGGAAGAAAAAGAGGTCGTGTAGCGGTCCAGCTATGGCAAATTCTTCAAGCAAGTAGTACAAGGTGAGTTTCTAGAATGAACCTTCTCTTTTGTTTACAATTGCATATAGTAGACAGAGAAAAAGGTTTATTCAAGATTCTCACTATATTGATTGTACTTGTAATCATATCATTACTTTTTGTTACAAGGACAATCTTTGCAAATGGGTATTGTGAGTGGCATATGCTATATGGTTCATAAAAATTAAGCAGTTGGGGTTCAAAAGTATATCTTCATTTCAAAAATTTAACCTTTTCAAATTTTGAGAGTTTGATTTTGAATCCATATGCATACTTTGATTAAAACTACTGTCTAAAGGTGCATAATTCATTAATGCAAAATCAATGCATTTAATGGCATATGACTAGAGGCGAGGCTATTTGGTTTGCTAATCAGTCTTTAAATATATAACAATTAAAACAGATAAATAAGTATAATTATCCTTGGCCACATTTTACATTTTGGCCTTTCAATCAAAGTCAATTAACAAAGTAGCAGTTAGACCTACAGAAGGTTCGAGGACTATGCTGGTAGAAAAACAAATTTTGGACAATGGCTAGACAATTTGTTGAAATTGCTTTAGAAACTTTGAAGCAAATGCATTTTTCCTTCTGTTTGCTTTCATAGTACATCTTAAATGGAAGTTGGGTTTTGCATTGTTGCAATGCATTTGGATACTTTGATTGTAAAATCATAGTTTAAATCATTCTAAGTGTTATCGATTCAAACCTTTCCTTGAAATATCAAGAATTCATCTGAAGCTTGGAGGCAACATACAGCTATCTATAATTATCCTTGGCCACATTTCACATTTTGATCTTTCAATCAAAGTCAATTAACAAAGTAGCAGTTAGACCTAAAGAAGGTTGAAGGACTATGCTGATAGAAAACCATATTTTGGACAAAGGCTAGACAACCTATTGAAATTGTTGTACAAACTTTAAAGCAAATGCATTTTCCCTTCTATTTACTCTCATTCTACATCTTAAATGGAACTTGGGTTTTACATTGTTGCAATGCATTTGGATACTTTGATTGTAAGGTCATAGTTTAGATGATTTTAAGTGTTATTGATTCAAATCTTTCCTTGAAATACGAAGGATTCATCTGAGTCTTATAGGCAATGTACAGTTGTCCTATAGAGAGAGCTTTGGAACTAATGAGCTGTCATCAAGGATAGAGGAATACTATCAAATATTGTGATTATTGTCCTCATAGGCACACATGCAAAATATGGAAGCATATAGAAAGCAACTTAACTCTTCAATAATCTCATGAAACATAGTCTTTGTATGCATCCATGCATACAGGTTTACATGTATATATGTGTGCATGTAATTATGTATATATGAATGCATGTATCTATGTTGCCATGTATGTATGTATGTATATAACAGATTATTGTTGCATTTGCTTTAAATGCTTTTTTGTGGATTGCGTCGGCTAGCCATCCAGTCATATTGTGATTAAACAATTAAGAATAAGTGCTAAATAATTGAAGTAAAATGACCCCATTCAGTTAGCAGACCAATTTTTCTCGGCCCTTTACATGTTAACTAAGAGTTCTGAAGCTTTTGTTGTTCATTGGCAGTCTTTGAAGCTTAAATGTCATAGTATATGTAGCATTTTACCAAATAGCTCTATCATTCATGATGATTTAGGAAAGTTCATATTTCCTTATTCATCCTTGTATTGTCCCATATCTAAATAATTAGGCAATTGCTAGTTAGCCTTTAAGTACCTGGCAATTCAAAGAAAGAAATGATTGTAATTAGCTTTGTGTGCATTTGAACTATTAATCAAAGGCAATTAACAAACTAGCCCTTGGAAAACCATGTTTGTGTTAATGTGTTCAATACCATGTATTTGTGCATGGGTGTATATGAATGCTATGAGTTGTGATTTCTACCATTCTGTAGCACTTACTATTACTTGTACAACCAAGCAATATGCAAGTAGAGTTCATAGTCCATAGCATCCAGATACATTCAAGGACAAATACAAATCAAGGTTGTTAGCATCCTGATAAGAAAGATGATGAGATACATCCAATCAATGTATGTCACAACATCTTATAAACAATAATTTCTATCAAACATAAATGAAACATACGCATTTCAACAAAAAAAATCGAGTAAACAATACTAGAAGTAGTTTAAAATACATATTTATAATCAAAGTATACAATTTCCTTAAAGCACTATGAAACCCTACTTGCATTTCTTGTATCGGACAGGCTAAAAAGCAAAAAGCAATATTACTTAACTGCTCTATGGCAACATTGTAATTTGGATTCTACAACATTTCTTGACATAATTTTTTATAACCCCAAGATACAAAAACAATAACGACTACATCTAACAGAATTTTTATGCTTGTTGGCAAGAAAAAGGTTTCTACTACATTCTTTATGCTTCCATTGTTTGCATTTATGCCTATGAGGACAACAACCATGACTTTTAATAGAATCCCTCTATGCTTTATGTTTTCATGGCAATGGAAAAGCTCAAAGCAACACACTGTTGACTGATTGTTGAAAATCTCTCATTATCGCACACGTTGACATAATTTTGGTTCCAAAGTCCTTTTTATGGGACCACTTTGCAACAATTTAAAAAATACAAACTCTATAGGGCTCATATGCATGAAGTAAAATGAACAAGAGGATTTCTGCATAATACCTATCAAACGCAGATGAAACCTTTGCATTTCAACAAGAAATTCAAATAGATAATACTAAAAGTAGTTTAATATACGGATTTATGCCTACGGGGACAACAACCATGAATTTTAACAGAACCCCTTTATCCTTTATGCTTTGACGACAACGGAATAGCTAAAAGCAACACACTGTTGACTTACATGCATGAAGTAAAAAAGCAGTTTAAAATACGAGTTTATGCCTATGAGGACAACAACCACAACTTTTAACATAAACCCTTTTACCCTTTATGCTTTGATGACAATGGAAAAGCTCAAAGCAATACACTGTTCACTCGTAGTTCAAATGCTGTCATTATTACACGTGAGTGTATAGTTTTTCTGGATTTGATTGTGTGCAAATTTGCACACAGTCAAATCCAGAAAAACTATACACTCATGTTATGGATTGTGGAAACTTATTATCATTAATTATTACACGTGTTCAGATAATTTTGGTTCCAAAGCCCTTTTTATGGGACCACTTTGCAGTAGTCAATAATATATAGACCTTACAGGGCTCACATGCATGAAGTAAAATGGACAAGAGGATTTCTACATAATACCTACCAAACGCAGATGAAACCTTTGCATTTCAACAAGAAGCTCGAATAAATAATACTAGAAGTAGCTTACAATATGAATTTATAATCACAGTATAGCAATGTCTTAAAGCACTATGAAACCCTACTTGCATTGATGTTTGCATGCACCTTGTTTAAACATTTAATTATTGGTTCTTGATAATGGAATGAAGTGAACTTGGACAAATGGAAATAGAATGACCCCATGGAATTGGAACATTAGGGTTTGCATGCCTTTACCATGATAGCAGATTTGCGTGCATGAGACTTACTTGAATCTTAAATGTCATAGTGTATGGGTACATGTATCAAGTAGCTTGGTCCCAGGCCTTGACTCTGCAGCAACAACATCTCCTGTGACTACACAGATCTGCAAAATAACAAAAAATGAAATGCTCAAAGTAATCACAATTCATCTCTAGTCACTAAAATCTATATTACATGATAAACAAGCAAGAACCTTTGAGTAGATGAAGGTCATGAACATTGAACCAATAGTAGGACAGTCACCACAACATTTAAGTAAACCTATGGTGTAGACTCCCTTTTCCATTATCAATTTTATTCCCAATTTCATCCATGAAGAACTTTGTCAACCTATAGATCCTGCTATTAGCCATCACTTTGATCCATGATTTCCATTTCTTTCATCAATGAATTCCATATCTTTGATCCATGAAGAACTTCTCTAGCTTGTGCATCCATGTATTCTATATCTTTGAGGATATTCTTCATGGATGAAATTGGGAATACAATTGATAATGGAAAAGAGAGTATTGAGCATAGGTTTACTTAAATGTTCTGGTGACTGTCATACTATTAGTTCAACGTTCATGACCTCTATCTACTAAAAAGTTCTTGCTCATTCATACCTTGGTAATTAAACCTATGATATTGCATTGCATATGTCTCATGTTCTTCACCTTGAAATGTCCATACTCAAATACAGTAATAGAAAGTAATAAAGTAATTATAGTAATAAAAAATAATTCCAATAAAAACTAATCAAGAGTAATACAAAATACTTTACAACACCTTGTGTATTACAACTATCAGTGAGTTGTTTTTACAACACCATGTGTTTTACAATATACAGTTTAACAAAACAGTAATCAAGAATTAAACAAAAAAAGATAATGGAAACTCAAATTCAATGTTTTAGTTTCCATTTCTCATTTAACAAGTCTTTCAACATCCTAATCAGATTCACTCTTTACATTTTATTTCTTTACTTTTCTGCCCTCATTGCAATGGCAGGGGAACCATATGTGAAGCCACTGAATAACCCTTCCATTATTTGATGGAACTGGTGTGGGGTGATTTCATGAAAGCTCAAGTGTCATAGTATATGTGGCGTAGCAGCTAATAAGTCCATCTTACATTCTGCTGATGACAATTTAATTTGTCTCATCCATTTCCGAACCATTAATCAAAGTCAATTAACAAACAAGTCAATGTTGCACTTGACTCATGCAAATTAAGTCAATTCTATCATTAATCATAGTGATAGCAAACAAATGCTTGTTAGATTATGTCATTGTTGAAACCCTATTTGCTTTTTCTGGTTCCATGTACTTCGTTTAAACATTTAATTATTAGTTCTTGATAATGGAATGAAATGGACTTGGACAAATGAAAATAAAATGGTCCCATGGCATTGGAACATCTATGTTTACATGCCTTTAACATGATAACAGATCTCTGTGCATGATACTTATTTGAAACTCAAATGTCACTGAATGTGGCATATTAGCTACTTGGCTTAACATGATAGCTTTCAAACAAGTTAATTCAGTGATCAATCAAGCTAATTGGCTGATGAATTAATTGTGTTCCACGGTTGGTCATAGCCAATTATTGGAAAAGTTGTAAATGCCATGGATGAAATAATATGAATAAAATTCTAGTTTCTGGTTTACTTGAAATGCAATGAAAAAACTGCTATGAAGGCATAAGACAAGGTTGTCTAACTTATTGCCATTCCTTTATCTAATTTCTTTCCACACAAATGCTTTACACATTTGATTGCAACAGTAACGTGTCTACAAAAATGGGATAGTAAAGATCATAATTCAGTGGTTTTTAGTGTGAGTATATATGTGTCCTGATACATATAAGCTCAATCTGGCATTTACGAAAATAGTTGCTATGTACAGTGAAAGAGCTTATTAGTGTTACTATATGCGATATCCATATTACAAAGTAAATTGGTACAAGGCTAGAGTGGCACATCCAAAAAAACATGGATGCATGTATACGCAGTTGCATACAGGGATACGTACAAGCTTAGATGAATAGTTAATTATAGTTAATTATAAAACATCTCTGTACACCTAATCAATTAAACCAATCATGGCCATTCATATGCAAAAAAAAAGGAACTTCTTGAAAAGGCTTTATAGACAAGGAAGCAAACACAATTGTAAACTGAAATTGCAAAATCTTTGGCAATATCTTCCTTTTTGTTTCTTATGCTACAAATATTCAATAGCCTATAGCTGTCCAAATTAATTGTATCCCTTTGTCTATGTTGAAGCCATCTGTTTATTCTATTGCTTTTGCTATTATTTCATGAAAGCTTAAATGTCATAGTATATGTGGCGTAGCAGCCAATAAGTCCACCTCACATTTTGCTCATGACAATTTAATTTGTCCCATCTGTCTCTGAACCATTAATCAATTTCAATTAACGAACAAGTCAATCTTACAGTTAGCTTGTGCAAATTAAGTCAATTCTATCTTTTACTCATTAATAAAATTAACTAATCAGTTTAACAAGATAGCTTTGAAACAAGTTAGGTCAATAATGAATCAAGTTGTTTGACTGATGAATCAATTGAGTTCAATAGTTAGTCAAAGTAATAGCAAACAAATCCTTGTTTGATGATGTCATTGTTGAATTTGCTTGTGTGTCCCTGTCTGCACTTTTGCTATAGCTTGAAGCAATGATGCTTTGTGATTCAAGTATTAAGTGTAATTGGAAACCTTTTTTGACTTACATTTATTGATTTAAATCTGTTTGGAAACCATAGTTGCAGTGGTTCTTTACGCTCGATGCAAAATAGCAATATAGTTAAAATGCATAGCAAAAGCCTGTAGGGAACCATGTTTGCACTTGTGCATTTGGAATTCAAGAACCTATGATAAATAGACTGCTAGGTTAATTTGTTTCCAATTGATACTTGTTTCCATTGAATCTAAAAATAAACTAGCTGGTGTATTTTGATGTTTGGATTATTAGTATCCATTACACTATCATTGTCATCCATTGCAATTATAATTTTGGTAGTTATTTGCACAGATGTGTTTTCATGCATTGTGAAACCCAACTTGCATTTATGGGATAAAATGAAGCAAAATAGATAAAAGTAGCAATTTGGTGCCTTGAGTAACTTGTCTCTTGGTTTTCATTCAACGAGCACAAGAGCTTTTGCTCTGTCACTGTAAACGTCTCCTTTCTATTGATAGAAGCTGTCAGTTTTCTAGCATATTTCTTTGCTTAAATTTCTTTGTATATGTCATCTTCTTCCAGACTCTCATTAAAAAAGGAATCTCCATATTCTACCACCAAAGAAAATGCATTAACATCAAAGGAGTTTGAAATTGAAGATAACAAACCTAATAGCACTCACTTGGATAAACTGTTTATCTATAGTGACAACTTTATTGGCTCCTAGTGTCAAGGCAAGAATACTTATGCATTTGGTTGAAATGCTTTTATTAGTTCCTGCTGGTAGGCAGAAATACTTATGCATTCGCCTAGAATGCATTTAACTGGCAGCATGAACCAATCACATTTTGCCATTTAATATATTGCTTTTTTTTTGTATAGTTTGAATTTGGAGAGCTATTTTATATATTGGAAAATTAGCATTTATCTATTTTTCTATTCATCCGAGTAGCTTTATAAATCATTTTCGTTTTAAAAATTCAAGAAAATGCGAACGCATAAATTGATTAAATAAATTTAAGCAAAGGCATAGTTTAAAAGGTGGTGGCTAGAGGTATGTAATCCATGAATGCAGATTAAATGCATTAAAATATCATGAAACTACGAGCACATAAATTGATTAATTAAAATTAAGCAAAGGCATAGTTTATCAAACTGGCGGGTAGGCGTACGGGATGCATGAATAAAAATTAAATGCATTGAATGGCATTTGGCTTGAGGTGAAGGTGGTGGAATCGCTTGGAGGCCACGTGTGGCCAGGGTACTTTGCTCATTTAATATAGAGTTAAGTTACTTGGTATGCATTTCTATTACTTTGCGTGTGTTGTTTTTTGTGTTTTCTAAGCTCTTGTTCTGAGGAAGAGTTTGTAGCCACTAAGCAAGAGATCTTACGGTTGCAGGCCCCAGACCTAGAAACAAGTTACTTGAGATGATAATTTGTTACTCTCCACAGTTCCTTTCCATTCAAGTGCATCGTGGGGCTCTGTTTCATAGTGCTTTAGTTCACTATCACAATCACTTTCTGCTTAATGTGTCAGTGCATGTATGTATGTATGCATGTTTCTATGCGCATATGCATTAACCTATGTGCATATCTATGTAGAAATTTGTAGATGCATATATGCATGTATGCATGTGACTCTAGATATATCTATGTATATATGTATTTATGCATATATGTATGTGTGTGTGGATGCATCTATGTGTATATGCATGTAATCATATGGATGCATATATGTTTATGTCCATAGATGCATTAATCTGCCTTTACATGGATGTATCTGTACATATATATACATATGTATACATATATGTGTGTGTCGATATGTCTTTTCTACGAAAGAGTTTACAGTGACAGGGCAAAGGTTGTCATGGTTCCAAAAAAGGGCACTTGCAGACAAGCTACTCCAGGCAATAAATAGTTTCTTTCATCAGTTTTCTTTTATTTTAATGTCCATAAGCACATTGGGTTTCATAGTGCTCAGCCTATGCTATTCTTCAGAGACTAGTCCCTTGGACAAGCATCTGTTAGCATGTCCCATAATAGGACCTTATAAACAATATGAGGGCAATGTGTTAAAAGCACTTTACAAACTGTCAGGCAAATGCAATTTACAGATATAAGCTTAAACTCCACAATTGCTTTCATCTCTCTCGATGTCATTAAAGCATAAAGCAAAGAGGTTTTTTTTGCAACTTCTAATTTTTGTACTTTTACACGATAATTCAGTTTATTAATTAATGAATCAAATTATCTTAATTAATTAATTTTCTTTTTCCTTTTGTCATTTCAAATCTAATTAATTAGATAACTGTTGAATAGTATTTATATACATAATAATTAAAACAAACAAATAATTATAACTATCCTTGTGCACATTTGACCAATCAAACAAAGTCAATTTAAAGATATGATTCCACTTACTCATTGATAATATTGACATGCAATCTCCTTGAAAAGTGTTCAAAAAGAGGATTACTCAGACACCAATAAGGATTCTGATTTGTAACATTCCTATCCAAATCATCTTCATTAAATAAGATGTTGTGCCATACATTAATTGGATGTATCGCATCATCTTCCTTATCAGGATGCCAACAACCTTGGTTTGTATTTCTCCTTGGGTGTATCTAAATGCCATGCGTTATGAATTCTACTTGCATGTGACTTCATTGCACAAGTAATAGTAAGTGCTACATAATGGTACCAAAAAAACTTATGCATATGGAAATGAAATGACCCCATTTAGTTAGAAAATCAATATTTATGTCGCTTTCACTATTAAGTGATAGCTAGTTTGGCATTAAACAATAGCTAGAAATTGTTTTTACCATAACTTAACAGTGCTAGCACAAGTCTCTGTTGTTTTTTGGCTTAGTATTGATTAGTTGTTGTGGCCTATTTACACTTTTTTAGGCGCTTAAGCAAATATGGGATCTATTCCATTGATTTCTCTTAAAGAGCTTATGCCACCATTGCAATAATAGAATTACCCTGGTGCATGCATATGCAAAAAAAAATGTTCTATATTATAGGGTACACAAATAGCAATAAGTATTTAAAAATTATAAAAAAGTAATTTGCATTTTAAGGAATAAAAGTTCTTACTTGGATTGTTTCTCGTTCAAATGAATCTACATAAGAATTCTGTTTTCTTTTTATGAATAGCATAGTATATGTCACTCACTGTACTCATTTGTCTAATTTGTCCTTGTGACAGGGATCAATGCTTTCAACTGTATTTAAACAACCACGCACAAACAACACTAGGAAAAATTGTTTGTCCCTATCACAATTTGTACATTTCTACAAGTATACTTGATCATTCGATAGCAGATAAGAAGGTCAGTTTTCCAAATTGTCTTTTTGCTTTTCTTGAAATGCAATTGAAATTCTTCAATATAATAACTGCATAAAGTTCTTTTCCATGTATTCATTTTGTCATCTTGTATTTCTCATTTCTTTGAACATTAATGATTTAGAGGGTTGTTTCCACATATACAACCAGGAAAATGCATTATCCACAATTGCAATAGTAATTTGTCTTCGAGCAATAGAACAGGTTTTGCTTGTGTTAATATGTTATACTTCCTCTATACAATATCCATAGAATAGAATGAACAGCTAGCATGCAATTTTCAAACACTGTTTACAGTTTCAAATAGCGTTTAGAGTTATAAGTCTTTGTTTTATGTCAACTGGTTTTTACCTATATGCATATAAGGCAATTTTTTTCATAGGACTGTTTATAGCTGTGGCAAGTTGCTATGCAGCTTGCAAGCTAACACACATTTATTCTTCCTGTTTTACAAATAAAAGCCTACAAATTTAATTTCAAAAGCTAACATGGCACATGAGTACAATGAATGATTTACTGCGTCACTTATAGACATGATGCAATATTTTTCCATGGTCTTGCTTGCATGCAAAATGACATTAATCACAGTTTTTTTTTGCTCACATTGCCAATTTCACTATGTGCTTTAGACCTCTAAAGTAAAAGAAAACTGAGGAAAGAAGCTATTTATTGCCTCAAGTAACTTGTTTCTAGTTCTAGATACTGTAACTATAACAAAGTCTGCTCAATCGCTATAAACTCTCCCAGAACAAAGACTTCTAGAATAGAAAAACAATATGCACAGAGTAATAGTCATGGTTAACAACTAACTTGAGTCTATAACAAATGGACAAAGCAACCTGGCTATACATGTGCACCAAGCCATTCCAACAGTTTCTCATCGACCCACATGCTATTTAATGCATTTGCTTTGCATCTATGCACTGTGTGCCTGCACCTTTGAGTTTCAATCTCTTTTTTTAATTATTTAGTCAATCTATGCCTTCACTTTTGCTCAATGGACCTATGCCTTTGCATTTCCCTCAAATTTTTTAAACACACATGATTTTAAAAGCTATTCCCACAAATAAGAAAAGCCATAGATCTTCTTTGATCAAACAATGCTTTTGCATTTCCCTGATTTTCTATAAACAGAAAAGATTTGTCAAACTATTCTCTACATGCCACTTGATTCATGTTTATTTGAATAGCTTTTAAAATCATTTGTTCTTTGAAAAAAAATCAGTCGCTTGGAAGTACATAGCAACAAAGGAATCCAGTAACACAAAACATTTAAATACCATAGATTGAGATTGACAATGTGAGCAAATATTCTTGTCGACCAATTGTTGCATGTAAACAAAGCTACCTAAAAATATTGTTTTGTGTCTGTGGCACTAAAAGTATACATCATGCATTGTACTCATTTATCCACTTTGGCAATGTAACAGGAATAAGTACATACAATCCTGCTGGGGGACAATGGATAACAAGGTCAGGTTGAAGAATTAATACTATTTTCCTCTTGTGCTTCTATTAAATTGTTTGTTGTGTGGTATGTTACGTAAGCTTCTGCTACTACTCAAGATCCATTTTCCAACATATATAGAGATTAACTTCCAAGATCCTCAACAACATGATTCACACTATCAAATGCTATTGAGTAAAAGCACACAAGTGACGATGTTAACAATTATAGATTTTGTAATCTAGATACTAGCGTTTGATGCTATTCATATCCAACATTTGCTATTCCCAAATACATTAGGTTACACGAAAAACAAAGAAAATGATAGACGTTGACACTTATGAGTTAACAAAGCATCCCCAAATATCAAACATTAACTACGTGCTTAAGAGTGAGGGACTTTGCAGATTGAGTTCTTTTGCATACAATGTTGGTGATTGTTTGTTTGACTCATTATAGCTATTGCTTAATAATCATTACACATCAATTCAATTACAAAATGGAGCTATAGATTACTTCTTGAATTGCCTTCAAAACAAGGACAAAGAAGCAATAAAATCATACAATTATGAACTAGACCCTGATACTCTATATACATTGCACAAAGTACATGATCCACAAACATATTTATGCAGAATGCGATTATCTGCAAAGCCACAAGCAGATTGCACAGAAAGTGGATTGTGGGGTGACCTATTTTGCATTCACTGGATATCCAAATGGTTGAATATACAAATATCCCTTTGGTCAAGAACAATAGCAAGAAGGTACTTACAGTTCAATAGTTCTTATTACAAAGAATCAGTCTCTATACTATTTCATGACATGAATTCTTTAAGTGGACACTTTGAACCATTGTTAGAAATTGAAACACAAAACATAACTTCAAAACAGCCCATAAGTTCACATGAAATAAAAAAACTATGCCCAAAGTATCCTCAAATATCAAACATTGACGATGTCCTTAGATCTGAAGGCCTTTGTAGATTAAGCACATTTGCATACAATGTTGGTGATTGTTTGTTTGATTCGCTTCAAGTGCTACTTAACAACCAGTACACCTCAACTCAATTACACAATGGAGCTATAGATTATTTCCTAGCTTACTTTGAAAAAAAGGACAAAGAAGCAATTAAATCATAGAACAATGAACTAAATCCTGGTACTCTATATACATTGCACAAAGTACATGATCAAGAAACATACTTCCGCAAGATGCGATTGTCTGCAAGCCCATGCATAGACCATAGCAAACGTGGATTGTGGGGTGAATTTTTTTGCATTCACTGGATATCCAAGTGGTTAAAAATACAGATAAGCCTTTGGTCATTGACAACTTCAAGAAAGTACTTAGATTTCAATGATTCTGGATATACAAAATCAGTCTTTATACTGTTCCATGATACAAACCCTTTGGCTGGACATTTTGAGTCGCTTCTAAGAATCAAAGCCCAAAATCTAACTTGCCAGTGCTCAACAAGCTTACTCCAACTAAAAAGTTGATCAGAAATCATCCACAGTACAAAAATACTTACTTGACCAAGCCACATGCTTTGCCTAAAAACAAGGAAAATTTGATACCATTTGTCATAGCAAACAATTTTAAACATAAATCAACAATAAGACTTAATCACCTAAAGAACTTGATTAGAAAAGAAAAACAAAAAAAAAGTGTACCTAGCAGCCCAAAGAAAAAAAAAACATTGACACCAATAGAAATTTATAAAACAACAATACAAGATACACCAAAACACTCGTGTGCAATTTGCCAAGTGCTCTGTTTCAACAAGGACATCAGGATTTTCAAAGAAAAACAAAAACAACTATACTGAACTAGTACAATCAGATTCCTTACCATTCACAGATCTCATATGCAATGTATGCTACTTTGCATTGAAACAGTCCACTATTCCAAAGTATGCTACGCCACAGAAAATAAGAACTAACAGACCATTGTGCTATGTGCAAATCTTAACTCCTCTAGAAGAACGACTTGTCTCACTTAGAATTGCATTTGCACAGATTTGGGAACTAGGGTTCAAAAGGTCTCAAATAGGCCTGACAGGTTCTATTATAAATGTCCCTGTTGACATGAACATTGTACAAAGAGCATTACCACAATCAATTAACAACACACAAACAATTGTTGTTTCATTGAAAAGACGCTTAAAATACAAAAATGCATTTCAAAAAGGCATGGTGCACCCAAATGTCATCATGCAAGCTTTGACTCAATTAACAAGGACACCATTATACAAAATGCATGGAGTCCACATAAACCAAGATTGGCAAGAAGTTCTCCAATGCACTAAAGAAAATGAAGACAATAGTCCACAAAATACAAGTGAAGCAGAATCAGACAGTGAAATGGAAAATGAAAACCCATCAGAAACATTGATACATGGATTCACTGAGTCTAGAAGTATCCATAACATGGAGGACAAGATTATTGAAATTGCACCTGCAGAGCACAAGTATCCAATTGGAATATTTAAGGACATCTATGCTGAAGAAATGAATTTACCAACTTTATTCTTTGGCAAACCACGTGATAATGACATTGTAAAAGGCTTTATGTATCAGAAAATAGTACGTTGGGAGCTCTTACAGTCACAAAGACAATTTGCATATCATACAACAAACATTTTTTTCAAAGCTATAAAGCTACTAATACAACAAGTACTGTCTACAATGATAGTAAGAATCCGCAAGGGCCAGTTAAAAGGGCGAAAGCTATTTGCGAAAGACGTTAAACACAAACCAAACCTAGAAAAAATTCTTAAATCAAATATTGGATACGTTGATTTCAAAAGAATAAGAATCTCTCCAGACTATTCACATCAACTTAAGAAAAATGTATTTTCTATGATTCAACAACTAGGACCACTGACATTTTTCATCACTTTCTCTAGTGCTGAGCAAAATTGGGATTCACTAATTCAAACATTACAAGAGCTGCACAATCTACACCAATCAGCACAAAACTGTCAAGAATCTAATCACCCAACACACATTGACAAATTTGAACTAATCAAGAAAGATCCTATCACTTGTGCACGTTACTATAAACATAGAATCAATGCAATAAAAAAATTGATACTTACAGATGACTCTTTCTTTGGAAATGCCATTGATTACTTCTCAGTCACTAAGTTCCAAAATCGAGGAAATGAACATGATCATTTCCTCATATGGGTTAAAAATGCACCAGACTCCACAAGAAAATAACAACACTGACGCTATAGCTTTTGTTGATAAGTATATTACCTGTAACACTGAAAATTTGGAACCTCCTTTGGCAATGCTACACAAACACCATCATACAAAGAAATGCAAGAGATCAAGAAAACAACTTTGTAGGTACAATTTCCCTTTCCCACAAATGCAAAAGTCAACAATACTTTTACCAATACTCCAAAAGACTGAAGCGATGACTGCAAATGCCACTTATATCTTTTCAAAACTCCAAAAAGAAAACTATGACGAAACATTCACTTTTCAAATGTTCTTAAAAGAATTAAACTTAAGTGACAATGAATACATTGAAGCTTTGAGCTCAACATTAAACAAGGCTACGCTTTTCTTTCAAAGAAAACCATCACAAATATGGAACAATAGTTTTTCAAGGAAAATTCCATATCTTTGGAAGGCTAATACAGATGCACAATTTGTCCTAAATGCATATGTTGCTGCTATGTACTGTAGCTCATATATTGCAAAAGTAGACAAGTCAATGACATATGCATTCAAAAGAATATGTACAGACCACAAGCAAGATAATATTGATGCAATACGAATGGTAAGTAAACTTGGAAATGCCATGCTTAACTTGCAACAAATGTCATCACAACAAGTTGCGCATATTGTTTTGTCATTGCCATTAAATTATAGTTCAAGAAAATGTATATTCATTGATACGCGATCTGGCAATGATCACACATTTATACTCAAATCTGTAAAACAATTGAGCAATGAGCCAGATGAATCAGAAAACGTTCTTGCAAAATCTATTATAGACTACTATTTAAAATGCCCTGAAACAATGGTGGACATATGTCTTGCATAATTTGTTTCAAGATACAACAAATACACTGCTACAATTGAACCAAAGGCCAAACCCAATGTTATACGGTTTATCAATTTCAACAAACACTTTGATATAGAGAATCATTGTAGAGAGCAATTGGTTCTCTATGTTCCATTTACCATTAATGAGCATACACTCAAACAAAACTTTGACTCTTGGGAACATGCATACATGTACCATGGACAAACCATTCAAACAAACAGTGCAAAGTTCATCCACATCACAAACTCTGCATGGGGTGACATTGACAAAGCTATAAATGATCTTCAGTCTCTTGAAGATGAAAAGCTCATTGACCTGCCAATGCAAGCAAGGCTTTCCCAGAAAGAACTATATGACATTCAAACAAACCTTCCAAACATAGGTCATTCTAACCCAAATACCACATACTCCAATGGATTTCAAATTACAAAGCACCCACAGATTATAGATAACAATGAATACTACAAGTTAAGACGAATGTTAAATAAAGAACAACAAGCAATTGTTAAGGATGTTCTCATAAAAAAGATGAGAAATCCACAAAAGCCATTGCACTTGTTTTTGACTGGAGGAGCTGGAACAGGAAAGACTTTTATGGAAAAATCCATCTACCAAGCTCTCATTCGCATGTATAGCAATTCTGTTGACAATAATCCAGACAAACCCAAGGGCTTATTAACTGCATATACAGGTAAAGCAACATATAACATAGGGGGATTCACATTACATTCAACATTTCACATACCTTTTAATACATCAGAATTCCTGCCACTGAACACTGAAGTACTCGACACTATGTCAAAGCACTATGATCAATTGTGCATACTTCTTATAGACGAGATATCATTAGTTGGCTCAACATTTCTACGGTATATTGATAGAAGACTACGAGACATAATGCAAATGCCTACAACATACTTTGGGAACCTTGATACCATATTTTGTGGTGACCTTTACCAGGCACAACCTATCCTTGACTCTGTGGTTTTTGATAATAGGCCTACTCCAATTGAATTAATGCCTTATAGTTTCTGGAAAGACCACATAAAATGCTATTCATTGGTGACTACCATGAGACAAAAAGATGAAATATTTATTTCAATTCTTAATAGACTACGAGTAGGCATTCAAACAACTCATGACATAGACTATATCAACAAAATTTGCTTTCGTCCTGTACCATTAGATCCATTGCTTTTGCACCTTTTCTATAGGAAAATAGATGTTCAAGCACATAACAACAAAATGCTATCAATCATTCCAACCCAAATGGTTGTGCTGGATGCGATAGATGAAGTTAACAAGGACCTTAATGCAATACGAGTGTACAGTCACACAACGACACTTCCATCACAAATATGCTTGAAACCAAACATTCTTATTGAGCTTTATGTAGGCAATTACAATGTTCAAGATGGCCTCATCAACGGTTCAGATGGAATTTTTAAAGCATATACATCACAAAACACTATTGATATTGTTTGGATTAAATTTAATGACCCATCAATTGGACATCACCAGCACACAAAACTAGCACATTTCTATTCTACTATCATTGACAAAGACTGGGTGCCTATACAACGCATTGCTAGGCCAATCTAGAAAATAACAATAAACAAGAAAATTACAACTAGAAAACAATTCCCAGTACAAGTAGCATGTGCACGAACCATTCATCGATCCCAAGGATTAACAATGGAGGCCTTGGCTTTTGATCCCACAGGCATTAGACAGCATGGACTAACCTATACAGCTTTGTCACGAACAAAATCGATAGAATCATTATTCCTGTTACAACCTTTAACCACAAAAAACTTCAAAGTTAAAGACAAAATACAAATAGAAATGTATCGTCTTCAGACATGTGCACAATGGCAACTTGATAATCTAAACACATGTTCAAAAAACAAATCACATTTGCTCCTATGTACATTGAACACTCGTAGCTTAAAATCACATGCAGAAGACATTGTCAATGACTATGGCATAATGCAATCTGATATCCTGTGTCTCCAAGAAACACATATGCATCCCTTTGAGCTAAATACCTTGCTGCAGAATTTTAATAGCTTCTCTATACATAACATACATGGCATAGCAACTTTAACCAGCAAACATTTGCTCTTGTCAAAAATAATAGAACATAAAACTTCAAATATTGAAGCTATCACATTGACAATAATGCTATCTAACAATGAACTCAATGTTTGTAATATTTATGCAAGACCTACAACTGCCATAGATGAAGTAATTGCAATCTTGCAAATAATTATTGGGTCCACAAATTTAGAAAACATGTTGTACATTGTAGGCGATTTTAATGTTGACATGTCTTCAGAAAGCAGAAGCAAAAAAATGCTTCACAGTTATATGCACCAGAACAACATACAATTTATGTTGAATCAACAACACAGCATAGGCAACTTAGTCATTGATCACGTTTGGTCCAACATGGCTACAAATATATGCTCTACCTATATATTAGAAGCATACTGGACTGATCACAATCCAATTTTCCTAAAATTGCATGTTGCACAATAGAGAAATTCAGCTTTATAAAATTATAGCCTTATATCACCTTTATGCATTGCAATGTCTTTTCCAATGCTATATCCATTATTTGCAGGAGATCTATGGATGAAACTAAAAGACAGTCAAAGCAATTACAAACCACACAAGAAGAATCCGTACAATGGTAAAGTGCTCATAGTATTATTCCTTCATTCTCATTCGCCCAAATCACAAATATTCAAATAACATTGTTCCAATTCTTTGCAAGACACCAAAAGATGTATCAAAAAGACAAGCCAAACAGGTGCAAATTGCACAAGAAGAGTCAGCACAACGGTAAAGTACTTCGTTCTACAATGAACCGTCATTTTCCTAGGTTGCTAATATAAAATTAGCATTTTATTGACATTATCCTTGTTCCTTGTAGGACAAGAGTCAAGAAACCTAGAATTGTTTCAATCGAACAGCTAAATGCAAGAAGAGCTGGAGACACCTTCTAGGGTGATGTCCTTGTTGTCTACAAAGCAACATTGGATAAGGCCAACAAAACACGGGAAATGCTACGTGCTAATCTGACAGATCACAAAGCAGAAATGACAATCACGTTAAATGTTAGTGGAAACCTTGTGTATCAACATGAGCCTAAAATAGTCCCAGGATCAGCTATTTCAATCTCATATTTCCAAGTTGCACCTAGGATAGATTATGACAGAGGTGACTGTGATTGCATTTTGATTTTAACCGATATAAGTAGCACTAAAAACATCCCCCGCCTCTGTCAAGAGTACAAATTCATCCCAAGTACAACTATCAGCCAATTGCTAACAACTGTAAATGAGTACCCAGCTGGCACAATAGTTGCGCTGGTAGTTGGTGCCAGAAAAATGGGTGCCCAATTTGCAATTGACATCAAAGATGGCCACACTGACATAGACAGGGCATAGGAACTTCGGTCTACGGAACTTTTACCTCTTCTTTCAGTTTCAAGCTTTAAATGTTCTGCAGTTGTCTCTATAACAATTTTTGGAACAAAATCTAATCCTCATTGAATTGCAGTTGCTATTACGGTCAACATATGAGCAACAATACTTTGCACTCGAAGACCAGTTGCATACAAATAAAACACTTGCAATGCTTTTCAAGAATTTTGTAAGAAAAACAAATAAAAAGAACACATTTCACACATGTCGATCAACATTCATCTGTACCTTGAATGACAAAAGAAGCTTGGAAAAACTCAATAGCCTACTACATTCAACTTTCAAGGTAACAACATTCTTTTTTTTAAAATCTAGTGCATCCAAACTTGTATTTTTGTCTCCTATAACAATTTTGAACCATATTCTATAAGTTTCTAGTACTGTAAAAGCAGCAAATGCATTTTCCAATCCATTTCATGCATGTTTCCCAAAATGCAAATTCAAATTTGTTGCTTATGGCACACTCCAAGAAAAAACTGCTCACTGCAAACAGTGCAACCAACAAGTCAATTATACATTCTGTTTACAACTTAAAACCACCATAACAACTTATGACAATCAAACAATTCAGTCTTCAATTGACTAGGCCACCATGCACCATCTATTTCCCACACTGCAAAGGCTCAGCTATGAAGACTATATTAAGGACAAGTCAGCAGTGATATTCATCCTACGGGACTTCAGTACTGAAGGACATTTTAGCCTTGACCAAAACAATGCCATTGTCGACGCCATTTGCATTGACAAATAGACAGGAAACACTGCCAGAAGGTAATAAAGTCATTCATATGTAAACTTTTTTTCTTTTGAACCAGTACCTCAAATCACTATCCATATAAACTATGTTTCTAATACATAGCATTTTGTTGGCTTTACAGGAAACTAGGAATAGAGAACCATGGATTTATATTGTTCAGACTTTTACTTTTTCACCTTTCCATGCTCCAAGACATTTCACTGGTTCTCACATGTTAAAGACATCTTTGGTTTTAAAATACTCTATTGCTATTATACATTTAGACACTTCTATAGGTTACTATGGTAAAGTCTTCTACAATATGGACATCTAAAACTCTAATTTTGTTTTTGCACCTATGAAGACAATGGTTCTCTATGTACATCTAACATATATGTTCAATAATTATTATCCTTCTATGCATAATGTCGTTCAAACTATATAGTTTATATGTTCCCTTTTGCATTTTGTCCTTCCTAGCTTTTCCAATATTTGCTTTATGATTCTTACGCTTTCAAGAATTTATGGTCACCAATTAGAAGTTGTTATGGTTGTACACTCTAGACCCATTAACAAGTTACTTGAGACAATAAATGGTTATTTTCCTTTGGCTTTTTTCATTTTTTTATGCTCTTACTTCAACCAAGTCTCGCCCATGCTTTTATGCATTGTACTTTATAGTCACTTTTCCATCATGCATCCTAATGTATAGAGTACACTCCTGTATACACAAATCCGTATGTTGCTTTCGCTGCATATATACGTAATGACATGTATATATGATTCTATGTCCATATGCACATATGCACATATTCATGTGTCCATGTATTCATCTATGCGTATACATGCATCCATGTATTTATGGATCTATCACTCTAGCCTTGTACTAGTTTATAATGTTATATGGATAACACATATAGTAACACTAATTAACTATTTCACTGTACATAGCAGTTGTTTTTCATGAATGCCAGATAAGCTTATGTGTATCAGGATACATATATACTCACACTAAAAACTACTGTTTTATGATCCCTATTGTCCCATTTTCATAGACATGTTACTAGCAATCAAGTGTGTAAAGCATTCATGTTCAAAGAAATTAGATACAGGAATGGCAGTATGTTACACAACCTTGTCTTATGCCGTTATAGCAACTTTTTCATTGCATTTCAAGAATACCTTAAACTAGAATTTTATTCATATTATTTCATCTATGGCATTTACAACTTTTCCAATAATTGTTACATTTCTTTGACAAGTTTTTTTGAACAATTCGCTTCCCTTCTATATGTTTCCATATTTTGCATATGTGCCTATCAGCACATTAACTATAACAGGTCACAAAATTCCTTTATCCTATATGCTTTCATCATAGCAAAAAAGCTCAAAGCAATTGCATAATCTAGGTTTTGACAACACAAGCTTACAGAACACAAAAACAACACACACAAAGTAATAAAGATGCATAGCAAGTGGCTTAACTCTATATTAAATGACCAAAGTACCCTATCCATGCATGTTCACCAAGCCACTCCACCGCATTCACCTCCAGCTAGATGTCATTTAATGCATTTAATTTGCATTCATGCATTGCGCTTACATTTTCTTGATATTTTAATGCATTTAATATGCATTCATGGATTATGTACCTCTAGCCACCAACTTTTAAACTATGCCTTTGCTTAAATTTATTTAATTAATTTATGCATTCGCATTTTCCTGAATTTTTAAAACAAAAATGATTTATAGAGCTACTTGGATGAATAGAAAAATAGAAAAATGTTAATTTTCCAATATATATAATAGCTCTCCAAATGCAAACTGTACAAAAAAAAAAGTATTATGCTCAATGGGAAAATGTGATTGGCCAATGCTGTCGGTTAAAAGCATTCCGGGCAAATGCGTAAGCAAATTAAAAATACGTTCACAGGAAAGAGCTTTTGATTCTGAATCCATATGCATACTTTGATTCAAACTAGTGGTGAAGGTGCATAATCCACTGATGCAAGCTCAATACATTGAATGGCATTTGGCTAAAGGAAACGTTGTTTGCATTGCTAGTTACTCTTTGAATATATAACAAGGTTCAAGGAAAAAACTCTCATTACCGCACATGTTGACATAATTTTCGTTCCAAACCTCTCTTTATGAGACCGCTTTGCAGTAATAAAAAAAATACAAACTTTACAAGCCTCACATGCAACCATGCATCTTGCTCGCAGATACACTTCTACATGTATCCATGTGTACTGCAATACATGTATCTATGTGCACATGTAGCCATGGATATATGTATCTATGCAACTTCATATGCAATCCATGGATATTTCCATACATGTATATTTAAGCATTTATGTATCCAGCTATGCATCTATCTATCTATCCATTCAACTATGTTTCTATGTATTCTTCTACTTGTTGATGCATCCACACATATATGTATGTCTTTCTATGTGAAAATGTATACAGGAATCTATCCATATATGTGTCAATGTATCTATGAATACATCTATCCATAGATACATGTATCTACGCATCTATGGATACCATGATAGATGTCCACTTCCATGTATCTATGGATACATGTATCAAGTACCTTGATTCCAGGTCTTGACTCTATAGCAACATCATCTCCTGTGACTACACAGATCTGCAGGATAACAAAAAATCAAACACTCAAAGTAGTCACAATGCATGTCTAGTCACATAGATCTATATTACATGATAGATCCACATTCTGTTTAATGCATTCACTTTGAAACACAATCAAGAAAACAGCTAAATACTACTTTCCAAATTAAAAAAAAAACAACTTTGGAAACATCAACTTCCAGAATTAAATACCATTATGCACAAATTCATCATATTACTCTAACTAGATGACTATGAACTACATGTTACCTATGCAATCTAAATTCTAGAGATACACCATCCTTACGCACCTATGCACAAATACATACTGTCTAACATATATACATAATTACATGTACACATATACACATGCAAACCTCTATACATGGATGCATACAAAGACTATGTTTCATCGGATTATTAAAGAATTCACTTGCTTTCTATATGGTTCCATACTTTTCCTGTGTGCCTATGAGTACAATAATTACAGTATCCAGAACCAGAAACCAGTTGCTTGAGGCAATAAATACTTTCTTTCCTCAATTTTATTTTACTTTAGAGGTTTAAAGCACATAGTGAGATTAGCAATGTGAGCAAAAAAAAATTGTGGCACACTTGCTCATTCCTTCCAAAGCTCTCTTTATAGCACAGTTGTGCATTGCCTCCAAGACTTAGATGAATCCTTGGTATTTCAAGAGAAGATTCAATTGGATAACACTAAAAATGATCTAAACTATGATTTTATAGTCAAAGTATCCAAATGCATTGCAGCAATCCAAAACCCAACTTGCATTTAACATGTACAATGAAAATAAACAGAACGAAAAATGCATTTGCTTCAAAGTTTTTAAAGCAATTTCAACAGATTGTCTAGCCATTGTCCAAAATATAGTTTTCTATCAGCATAGTCCTTGAACCTTCTTTAGGTCTGACTGCTACTTTGTTAATTCATTCTCATTGAAAAGTCAAAATGTCAAATGTTCCCAAGGATAATTATACTTATTTATCTCTTTTAATTGTTATATATTCAAAGACTAATTAGCAATCCAAACAGCCTCCCCTTTAGTCAGATGCAATTCAATGCATTAATTTTGTATCAATGATTTGTGTACTTTCAGCCACTGGTTTTAATCGAAGTATGCATATGGATTCAGAATCAAACTCTCAAAATAAATGCATATATAAATGTGTCTTTTTCTTCATTTCATAATGTATCTATGTATCCATAGGTGCAATCATGCATATATCGATTTGTGCATACATCTTGTTATCTCTTTATGCATCTGTCTATATATGTATGGCTGTATCTATGGGTACATGTATACCTTGATTTATGTATATATGCGCCTATGAATTGCATACACACATCCATGTATATATGCATTTATCAATAACTTGCATGGATACATGTATATATGCATCTATGGACTCTTGCACCCATGTATATATGACAGCTCATTGGTTCCAAAGCTCTCTCTATAGGACAGCTGTGCATTGCCTCCAAGACTCAGATGAATCCTTCGTATTTCAACAAAAGATTCGAATGGATAACACTTAAAATGATCTAAACTATGATTTTATAACCAAAGTATACAAATACATTGTAACAATGCAAAACCCGACTTTCATTTAAAATGTACAATGAAAATAAACAGAAGCAAAAATGCATTTGCTTCAAAGTTTCTAGAGCAATTTCAACAGATTGTTTAGCCATTGTTCAAAATATGGTTTTCTATCGGCATAGTCCTTGAAGTTTCTGTAGGTCTCACTGCTACTTTGTTAATTGACTTTGATTGAAAGGTCAAAATGTGGAATGTCCCCAAGGATACTTATACTTGCTTATCTCTTTTAATTGTTATATATTCAAAGACTGCTTAGCAATACAAACAGTCTCCCCTTTGGTCAGATGCCATTCAATGCATTAATTTTGTCTGATTGAACTATGTACCTTCAGCCACTAGTTTTAATCAAAATATGCATATGGATTCACAATCAAACTTCCAAAGTAAATGCATATATAAATGTGTCTTTTTCTCCATTTCATTATGTATCTATGTATCCATAGATGCAGCCATGCATATAATGATTTATGCATATCTTGCCATCTCTACATGCATCTGTCTATATATGTATGACTGTATCTATGGGTACATGTATACATTGATTTATGCATATATGCGATCAAATTTTCCTGATATTTCAATGCATTTAATTTGTATTCAAGGATTACGTATCTCTACTCGCCAGTTTTATAAACTATGCCTTTGCCTGAATTTATTTAATCAATCTATGCGATCGCTTTTCACTGATTTTCAATAACAACAATAATTTATAAAGCTATTCAGATAAATAGAAAGAGCTAAATGCTAATTTTCCAATATTGATTTATCAAAATAGTGCTAGTTTTCCAATATAACAAAATTAAAAGTTATATGTTGCCATACATTTATGCATATTGTCCATACATGCATATATGCATATATGCCTTCATCCATATTTGCATATTTATATGAATACATCTTTCCATGTAACATATGCATTTGTACCTATATCCAAATATGCATACATCCATGTATACATGTGTCTGTTGATGCATCCATGCATATATCTGTGATTAGCTCTACGTATTTCTCTCTCCATGTATTTAATGTTCTCCACTCCATCACCATTTACATGTTCTCTATTTTATGTTCTTCCATATTTATTTTTTCCATAGTATATGCATAAGAACTTCCACTTTGTCCTTTGTTTTGACTCTTCTATCCATAAATATCATTATATTTTTATATCCACTTTTCTATTATTGCATTTCGAGGAAACTCAAGGATCTCAGTACCTTGTTCAGTATGAAGGAGAGTGAGAAATGCAACATGGGTCTTTTTTCTGTGTTTATATTGACTAACTTAGCCCTATGATAATTTTTAAAAGCATAACCAATACCAAACTAGACATTCTTCCACCCCTTGCTGCAAGAAATAATCACTTCATACCCTATTGATTCCATCTATTTCCATTTCCACCCTTGCATGTCCTTTCTTCTCATATCAAATACATCTCAAAATCCAGTTATTTGCTTGTGTTGCCTCATACCAATGTTTTGTGTTCCTCTTTTCACTAAATCCAACTCTCTCATTTGAAATTTTCATTTCTTGCATTTAATTGTAAGCATATAACTTGCAAATGATAAATTCATACCATTTACATTCGCATTCATTCTCATATCCACCATCTCATATCCTTGCCTCCCATGACAAATACTTTTCATAACTTATTCATACACCTTATTTGCATCTCACCCTTTTCTCAATTCACTCCCTTTGTTCCACTCGCATAACTCATTCTTCTTTTTAACATTCACATATCTTTATCTATCTACACCTCAAATATACCTTCATCCATCACAACAAAATCCACACCATACCAAACAAAGAAAAAAGATGAAGAAAATATCAAGGTTATGCAAATAAACACCGAGGGCTTAAAAAATGACACTCATAACATATAGTTGTATTCAAGATTTATTTTCATAATGTCTTTTCTAAACCTTGTTTATTACAGATCCCTAAAAGCACGTATAATAGTTTCTTCAAGCCTGTCATGTGTAATCAGATATAACAAATATTTACATGTTTCCATGCATTCATATGCATCATTAGGTATCCTTTATACAATTGTTCAAAAAACAATACTGTGTATGTTTCACATGCAAATTCTCCCCAGAATTTCTTGCTTTATGCACACATGCATTTATAGATAGTTCTTTGTCTACCAAATTATATATTCATGCATTCCTTCGATATATGCTTTGCCGGTATATAATTTGTTTTCCCTGTTTTCCTTTCGCTTGCTACTGCAAATGGTACTTGAGCATCACTATGCTTTCACATATTTGTATTTCTACTTCATTTTACTGTTTTCCATTCAAATTTCTCATTCACATGTCATGTATTATTTTCACTCTTTGCATTGTGTGCACATGGATACATGTATACATGCATACCTCAAGCATTGTTACAAATGTTTAAGATTATTTGCATTCAATACTTCAAACAAAATAAAAATACATTTTTTTCTTCCTCGATAAGGTCAAAAAGGAAATTTGTTACTGTAAATGTAGACATGCACCCATGTAAAGATTCTAATGTTTATTGGTGTTTCTCTTTTCACTCTTCCATCCTTAAATATCATTATATTTTTTTATATCTATTCATCTCCCGTCACATTTCAAGGAAGCTCAAGGATCTTGGAACTTTGTTTGGTCCAAAGGAGAGTGAGAAATGAGACACCAGTCTTTCTTTTGTATTTCTATTGAGACACTCAGCCCTATGATGATTTTAAAAAGCATAACCAATAACAAAATAGACATTCTTCCACCCTTTCTTCGAACAAAAGTTCACTTCATACCCTATCGAATCCACTCATTTCCATTTCCACCCGTGCACATCATTTCTTCTCAAATCAAATACATTTCAAAATACATTTATATGCTTCTCTTGCATCACACCAATGTCTAGCTTTCCTTTTTTTTCTCAATCCAGCTCACTCATTCAAATTTTTATATCTTCCATTTAATTTTAAGCGTATAACTCGAAGATGACAAATTCATATAATTTACATTCCATTCATTCTCACATCCAATTTCACATATCATTCCTTCACATATCTAATACTTTCCATAAGCCATTCATATACCTCAAGCATTGTTACAAATGTTTAAGATTATTTGCATTCAATACTTCAAACAAAATAATAATACATTTTTGGCTTCCTCGATAAGGTCAAAAAGGAAATTTGTTACTGTAAATGTAGACATGCACCCATGTAAAGGTACTAATGTTTATTGGTGTTTCTCTTTTCACTCTTGCATCCTTAAATATCATTATATTTTTATATCTATTCATCTCTTGTCACATTTCAAGGAAGCTCAAGGATCTTGGAACTTTGTTTAGTCCAAAGGAGAGTGAGAAATGAGACACCAGTCTTTCTTTTGTATTTCTATTGAGACACTCAGCCCTATGATGATTTTAAAAAGCATAACCAATAACAAAATAGACATTCTTCCACCCTTTCTTCGAACAAAAGTTCACTTCATACCCTATCAAATCCACTCATTTCCATTTCCACCCGTGCACATCATTTCTTCTCAAATCAAATACATTTCAAAATACATTTATATGCTTCTCTTGCATCACACCAATGTCTTGCATTCCTTTTTTTTCTCAATCCAGCTCACTCATTCAAATTTTTATATCTTGCATTTAATTTTAAGCGTATAACTCGAAGATGACAAATTCATATAATTTACATTCCATTCATTCTCACATCCAATTTCACATATCGTTCCTTCCCATATCTAATACTTTCCATAAGGCATTCATATACCTTACTTGCATTACATGATTCTCTCAATTCCTTCTCTTTCTTGCACTTACATCACTCATACTTCTTTACCACCCTTACATATCTTTATCTATCTATACCTCAAATATACCTTCATCCATTAGAACAAAATTCACACCATACCAAAGGAAAAATTGAAAAAAATATCAAGGTTATGCAATTAAACACTGAGGGCTTTGAAAATAACTATGACAACATAGAGTTGTAATCAGGACTTCCTTTGAAAACATTTTTTCCTATATTCTGTTTATTGCAGATAACTAAGAGCACATAACACAGTTTCTTGGAGGCTAAAATGTATAATCAACTTTCATAAATATTTACATATATCCATGCATTCAAATGCATTGTTGGATATTCTTAATACACTTGGTCAAAAAACAATAATGTATCATTCTTTTGTTTCAATCATTAATGTTCTTTTTATATCTGTCAAATGCAAAGAGTTCTTTTCAAAACGTCTTTTCTAAATCCTGTTTCTTACAGATTCCTAAAAGCACATATGACAATTCCTCCAAGGCTATAATGTATATTCAGATTTCACAAATATTTACATGTATCCATGCATCCAAATGCATTATTAGATATACTTTATAAACTTGTTCCACAAACACTAATGTATTGCTGCTTTGTTTCTGTCAGCAATGTTTTTCTAGTTCTTGTTTACATTGCAACTTGTTTCTAACATTTCTAACTTTATGGACACAGGCATATATAGATTCTTCTTAACATACCAAGTTAAATGGGCACATGTACACATCCGTGCATGCATATGTCTTTACATGGATCCATATTTTAATGCTTTCCTTTCATATATGCATTCATACTAACTAGTTTATTTATCTTGTTTTCTTTCATTTAATACTGCAAATGCAATTTTAGTCTCATCATGCTTTCAGGCTTGCTCAGGTGTCAACAATGCTTTTCACTCTCCTGTGCATTCTCTGCACGTTGCTAAATGTCTACATGCCTCCATGTATACTTAATGCTTCAAGCATTGTTACAAACATTATAAGAATATTTTACTATAGATTATTATAATAATTTAACGTTTAGATGCAAAGTGCTACAAACATGATTATTTTACTGTACCTACATTTGATCTTACCTAATAAAATTCTTTACATCTTTTCAAATTATTTTTTTGTTTAAAATATATACACTAAAAAAAAATTCATTCGCAATTCATTAACAACATTCAAATCTAATTTATAATAAAATCAATACCTTTGTACAGTTCCATCTAAGAATTTATTGTAATATTTATTTCACTTATTACATTTTCATAAGTTAAACTATTACATTTTATGTTATATATACACAAATTTAATATTAGGTAGTAAGGTTCTTTATTATATTCTTGCAAATTACTTATTGTTAATTATATAAACACAAATTTTATAATTCATATTACATAAACAATATTCAAATCTTATTTATAATAAAATCAATAGCTTTCTACTCATTCATCTAACAATTTACTGTAATATAATAACACTGTTCTATACACAAAAATATCTTATCATATTGCATAGACAGGATTTAAATCTTATTTATAATAAAATCAATAGCTTTATATAATACTAATCTCCATACTACATCAAAAAAAACATTCATTAATCTTACAAAACTTTATACTCAAATGATTTACCCCTATCAATCTTCCACCTACCACTACTGTTTCTATTAGCACTTGCATATTGTAATATGATAAACTAAAATTACTCAATTGTATTAATTAACATAGCATGTGTTCTACAACAATACACTAAACATAATTTTATTTACAAATAGACATACAAGCAAAAAAAAGAAATATGGTAAACTTTGTTTCACCATGCATATTAAAATGGGGCATGTAAAGAATGCATTTTCCTTTTTTTCCCGCACACATGTTTTTTTGTACATAGTTGCAAATGATATTTGATGCTTTAGAAATATCTCTGCATCAAAACTTTGTTCCATTTAAAATGACTCATGAATTTTTCAACCAAAACGTTTTCTAAAAAAAAAATATAACAAAAAAATTGCACTAGTCATAAATAGTTTATTTCTCCTGTTCTCTTTCATTTAATACTATAAATGCGAGCTGCATTTCCCCCTGCATTAAGTCTCTTTCACATGCCAACCATGCATCTCAGTCTTCCGTGCATTGTGCGCACGTGGACACATCTATGCGTATATGTCTCATGCATTGCAAATGTTTCCGATTGTTTGCATTCAATAATTAATACAAATTGATAATGCATTCTTGCTTCCTAATTAAGATCATAAAGAATCTTCCACCTTATCAGAGCATAGGTTTGCACACTGGGACACTATGAGCCCATTGTGTTGACTTATCTACTCGTTCTTGTAGGAGCGCGTGTTTTCATGTGTGTGGTTTGTGGCATGTTCTTTGCGTGGTTGTTGGGTGCTTACTTTTATCTATTTAATGGCTTCCTGGAGTAAGCCATATCCTTGGGGGGAGGATGTAATACCCCCATGTTACTAATACTTTTTAATATTATTTGTTACTCTTATGTGTGAGCTTGATACTACTTTATATTGGTGATTAGTTCACCATCTTGGTGTGTGAGGATGCCTCCCGTATTAGGGAATCTTATTTCCTTTTGTTTACCAGCTTTCAGGAGTAAGCCAATTTTATAAGGGGCAGGATGTAATACCCCTCCTCTTACTGTTTGGATTTATTATTTTTCTATGCTTTCGGTTGCTACTTGTGACTGTGATGATACTATTATTGTTTGATTTGGTTAGTTAGACGTTAGATGATGCTGTTATTTCATTATGGACATGATTATTTCATATGACATTATGGTTGGCGATGTTAGTTGATTTTTAGAATTATAGTATGATGCAATGATTTAATGAATTATGTCATGAGATGAATTGTTAGTTTAGAAATGTTATTTTATCAGTTAGATTATAATTGTTAGGATAGATGTGATGGAGGACAGTGTAGCATCACTCGGTTGCGAGTGCGATTCCTTCTCACAATACAGTGCTTTGGTTTAATGCTTTGATTTTATATATATGTGCACATGTACATGACTTCGTTTGTATGCAGGATTTGCAGGTACAAGTCTCGATTCCACCTGCTTCGGCAGGACAGGGTGAGCACCAATAGCCCAACGGTTAAATGTTGAAACAAAGGTGACGATGAAGTCATCCCGTCCCATGATGTCAGACCATCTTGTTTGATTGGTATTGTTCATTTTTGTAATTGTCATCATTTGTGGCTTGTGTTTTGTGTGTTGTCGTATTTTGATTAATGTGGTATTTTATAAGTTATGATTATTTAATTTTAATGTTGGAAATGTTTGTTTATTTTAATGTTAGAATAAATTGTATTTAAATATTTAAATGTTTTAAAAGTCGTGCTTATTTAATGATAATTTAAATATTAAATTGTGTGTTATTTATTTTAATTAATTATCTTGTTGAGGATAATTATTAGAGTAAATTATTTAAACTAAATAGATAATGTGATGTGCAAGTAAAGTGGTAAAAATAGAAATTAAAACAATAAAACAAATAAAAGAATGAAAAAGTTGTGAGAACGAATAAGAATACAAATCTAATTAAAAAGCTTGCTTTTAAAGAATTATTTTCTTTTATTTTTTATTTTTAGAGTTTTTGGGAAAAATGGACAATATCTTTTATTTTAATTAAGAATTTTTGGAAGTTTTTCACACACACAGAGGATTAGTGATACTGAAGTTGCACAAGTCTTTGGTTATGCATTTTTGAATCTTATGCTATAATTTGGAGGAGAGTTCTAGAACGAGAATTGGAATCTATTACTGGTGTTGCTTTGGAGGAGTTTTCTGAACAGAGAATCAGTTCGAGTTCAAGCACAAAATTCTGTAGAGGAGATGTTGAAGCACAAACAAGGAGCTCTTTGAGGCCGTTAGAAATCAGCTTCATTAGATTCTCGAGAGCGCAAGACCTTAGGTTCCACTCTTTTCTCTTAATAGTTTTAAATCTATAAATGGAATAAAGAGGTGTGTTAAAATCAATCTCTGGTTGAAAAAAGAAAATCTTCTGTGATTTAAATTAAAATGATTTCCTTGAGATTAGAAAATGAATAAACAGATAGGCCTCCATTGAAAGGAACATTCTTGTTAAAATTGGAAATAATGTTTTGCAAACAAACTGAAAAGAAACTCTGTCTAATTCTGTATGAATACGCTTAATTTCTTCTGTTATTTTACTATGGAAAAGATCAATCTTTGTATTTTAATAAATTTGAAATTCCATTTTTATGATTATCTTTGATATGTATTTTAAATATGTGATGATTATGTATTTTATACAAAAAATTGAATTATCTGTGTTTATGTAATTTTATATTTATATATATTCATTGAAATATATATATATATATATATATATATATATATATATATATATATATTAAATATATATATATATAGTGAGATTTATTATATATATATCTTTGTATTCCTTTTTATCAAAATCTTTTGTTCGAAGTATTTATATGTTAAAGAAAACAAAAACTAAAAATTTTGAAATCTGTACCGTGCGAATAAAGTTGTTTCGTTTTCCGTGTTCATAGAAAAAAATTAAATAAAATTTTAAAGGTTATTAGAAATCGAAATTTTATGCACTGTGTTTTTTTTATAAAACAGTTTTAGAAATCAAAATTTTATGTACTGTGTTTTTTTTATAAAACAGTTTTCATACAAAAAGAAAGATTTAAAATTTTAACGAAATCAAAATTTTATTTTTAATTAAAAGTTTATATGGGAATTATTGGGCCGTACCAACCCTTTCCCACTGTCAGGAAACACAGATCAGAATCTGTGCAGTCCGTTGGCACTAGCAGTTGGGAGTGCTTTGTTAAAAAAAAAAAATTATTTTTATTTTAATTTTTAGTTTTGTATATATATATATATTTATATATATATAAATATATATATATATATAACATATATATATTATATATATATATGTTTAAATATATTTATTTTATTTAATATTATTTTTTTATATTATTTTTTTTTAAGAAAAATAAAATAAAAATGTTAGTATGATTATTTATTTTAATATTAAAGAAATGTAATTTTTATTTGGGAATCAATTATTAAAGTTTTTTTTTAGTAAAATAAAACTAATGTATTATGTTATTTAGAGAATTAATTTTATTTGGTGTGGAAATCATGGTTTATTGTGGGCAAGTATTTACATGAATTTCGTCGAGCATGTGTTTCGTATATCATTTTATAATTGAAATGTTTTATGCATTTGAGTTAATTGTTACTTTTGGTTTTTTAAATCGTGTGATCTGGTTATTGTGTTCTTATTAATAGTTGTAAACTTTTCTCGTCAATGTGGGAACCGTTGTTGTTTGCGAAACCTTGTCCTAGAGGCTTGTTTATTTTGAATGTTATTCTCATCTTGAATCTATTCTTTTGGAATTGAAACTTAATGGTTTATGTTTGGAAGGGTTGAACGGGTTGTTAAGACTTTTGGATTATGAATTATTGCGAGAGGGTTAATGCCTCGCGTGTTCTTGTTGTGGTATTATGCTTTTTATGTTTTAGTTCAACCCTTGCCTAGTTTTGATTTATGTTAGGGGTCATAGGGAGAGTGGCTCTTTGTGGGCGTCGGCGCCTCGGGTAAGAGGAAGTGCTCAGGGGAACCCACGTAAGAGTAGTTAAACAAGTGATAGCTTAAAAATAGAATTTAGGGGGATGGGTAGTAAAACACACAAGATAATAAACATTGGATTCCTCGTCTATGCATTAGGGCTAACATAGACTAATGATAGACTGAGTAGGCCATGGTCGACAAAGTCGTAATCTCATCTTCATGAGAGGTTATCGACTCTGCATGAGCTACCCTATGGTGTCGACGCCTCAAGTAGGAGGAAGGGATAGGGGATCCATAGATGGGTGTCGATGTCTCAATTGGAGGAAGTGCCAGGGGATCCCATGAGAGCTATGCGATGACACTCTCCACTTGACACCCGTTTTCCTATTTTCTTGTTGCCTCTGGAATTGCGTACTGAATTGTTGTTTCAGATTTATATGGAATTGTATCCTGGTTATTGTTTTAGATTTATTTGGAAGTGTATTTTGGATATTGTAATCTTTATGTTGTATCTGAGTCTTGTGGAATTGGGTTATGATTTCTATTTGGTTACTTGTATAATTTGTAATGCTTTGTTTAATTGTGATGAGTTTCATAGTTTTAACTTGTTATGTGATTTGTGAATGTCAATGGTTGTTTCATTGTATACCTTGAGTTGTATCTTTTTTTGTACTATGTTGTTGTTGAGTTGGTTTGGCATTCATGGTCGGGTTCTCTTCCTTGTCACCTATAAGCACGGGGGGTGAGTTACTTGTAATTCACATGGTTGGGTGGAACCTGCTTCACACCCGTTGGGTTCCCCATCAACATCCTCTTCTCAGCATATCTGCAGTTGGAGTTGTACCAGTGTTTCCCTTGTTATTCAGATGTTGGTGTAATTTGTATCATCCCACATGTTTGGGAAATTCATTGTAATTCTTATATCAAAAGCTTGTAATGTAATATTATAACGATGATGTAATAGTTAGGATCATTTGTATCTTTATTAAGAAATTTATTATGGTTGTATTATGTGTTGTTTATTATTCTCGCATCTTGGTTTGGATGTAATCCTTATTTATGGTTATTATAATATAAATGGTTATGTTGTAATCTTTATCTTTATTTCTGTTTAGTTGTTGCGATGTAACCTCGCGTGCCCTAGAGAACTAAGTGTGTTAATGTTGTGTAACGTGTTATGCTATGTGGTTATGGTTTAATGTTATTTGCATGTTTAATTTTATTGTTTAAAAAAAAAAAAAATTTGCATTGTGTGTGTTCTTTGGGGTTTGCACGACAGGCGTTACACACCTCACAAATGTATACATACACACACAAAAAAAAAGTTTTCATTGGCATATCTATAAAAAACTCCACGTATACATGATACCCATAAAAAAAAAGTTCCCTTACATTCGTCCACACATGTTCCCATTTCACATGTCCCTATGGACCACGTTCCGCATGCATCCTACAAATTTTAAATACATTTATATTCCCATTTGCTGTCTAAAAACTTTTCCTAACTCAGCTACATGGCTTTTACCTCTCGGCAGGAACTTGACGCTTGCGTCACTTGTTAGTACCTGCTTTTGGCATAATTATTATCAGGGTGATCAAATATGTAATTTTTTTAATTTCAAAATGAGAGTGGTTTTGGATTCTTATTAGTTGAGGATTTTCGTTATCTTCTTTCATTATAATAGTAATTTTATAAAATAATTTGAATATAATATATTATTATAATAATAAAATTTAATCTAATATAATATCATATTCTAAAACAAATCAAATGATATATTTTATAATTATATAATTGTGATTATTTTATTATAATTAATAAGTTTATTCATTTATCAATATAAACAAAATAAATTTATTTGTACATTTAATTTTTAAGTTTATCCTAACAATAATAATTTAATTAACATTACATTTAATCATTGATTTTCTCAAGAAATTTTGATTTATATTAATATTTAATTAATCAATTTACTTTTAAATTGATATTAATAAAATCAATTCATTTTAGATGATGTTCTATTGAACAAATGATATTGTGATAATAGACTTAGAAAATATAAAATATATTTTTTATATGTTCATCTACTTATCATTCTAAACCTAACACTAAGACTAACCATAACCATAACCCATAACCTAATCTTAACCCTAGCCCTATTTTAACCCTAACCTTAAACCTAAATGTGACTCAAACATTAAATATAAATTCAACCCTAAATCTAACCTTATTTTTAAAACTAGCACTAATTATATTTTTTTTTTATTGAATCAATGTGAAATAATACAAATAGAGGGCAACCAAGGTTGTCAAGAAGGTATCCGAAAAGGATAGCAACTAACAACACAACAAAGTACAAAATACAACAGCATTGGACAGCAGCAAGAAGACCCATCAAACTCTAAATTTTAACATTTTCTGAAGCTACTTAGAACACATTACATCACTTTTATGTAGCTGCCAAATATTTCATTTAATCTTGTCTAAATGCATGGAGATCTTCACATTGACTTTAGGCACTCCCTACAATTGAGAACATAGGAAAATAATTTGCAAAATGATGTCAGAGTAAAACCTTAGCATTTCTATTTCTAGAGGAATACCATGATCAACGAAAACAACCATGCACCTACTTTTCCATAAATTAAACAATATAATTTTCCTTATAGAATCAACAACAACATTTTTTTCCAGTCCCAAGCCAAAAATAGCTTCTTTCCAATTCAAAGTATGCTCAAACACAACAAGGAGATAAACAAAAACAACCCTCCATTTCCTTTTGGTCACAAAACAGCCCCAAAATATATGCTTCAAACTTTCAATGCATTTGTAAAAGGGGCATTTAACAGGATGAATCTGCATGTAACCCAACCTGTCACCAACAGGAAGCTTAGAATGCAAGATTTTCCATGCTAAGATCTGAACATTAGCTTTAGTTTTGGAATGGAAAATTTGAGCACTTAGCTTTTTCCATGTTTTCTCTTGAAACTTGCTGTTCCATTTCATATTTAATCTAGGGTTAAGAGGCAAGCGTGGAAGCAAATTTAGGTAGACCTTTTTAAGGGGAAAAAACTCAAACTGGCACTTGGATAGCCACCACCAATCCTTGAAAGGAGTACAATGAAGAGGTGTACACATCTTCATTACCTACTCAAAGGAAACCAATAGCTTAACAAATTTAATAAAGCTTTTATATTTATAGTTGAGACCAAAATTATTCTGCTGAAAGTGCCAATTGACCCACCCGTGAGCATTGAAATCCCACAAGTCCACGAATCTTTGAATTCCTTTCCTAAATAAGTAGTATGTTAGGCTTGGAAAGGCAACAACAAGAGGAAGACCATGATATTGCACTTGTTTATTCCACCATATTGATGATGATCCAAAGCTAAACCCATGTTGAAGAGAACTTATCCAAACCAAAAAATTACTAACCTGCTGCCATGCCTTCCAAATTAAAAGTAAGGGAAAGGAATCTTTAAAGTGGAAGAAAGGTGCTTGTAAAATTTTATCCTCCCAGCTAACAGCTTGCCATTTACCTTTGGTAGTATCTTGAAAAATCTGAAAATGAACCTATATTTTCCACAAAGCATCACCATTAACTGATCTAACAATCCATTTTTCTGCCAAGAAAATCCCTTGAGTCCTTGGATCCAGAAGGACCAACCCTCCTTTAGCCTTGGGTTGGATACAATGAAGCCAAGAGGCAAATTTAAAACCTACTTTACCACCCTAATTCACCCATAGAAAGTTGTGAACAATTTTAATAAGATCCTCATAACCTTTATTTGATGGCATCTAGCAAGAAGAATAATACACATGTGAAGCCAAAAAGATTCGATTCACAACTTGAATCTTGCTAGCAAATGAAAAAAAATTATTCCCCCAAGTACACAATTGATTTTTTAGTTTTTGTAAGTACCAATTCCACATCTCAAAAATTGGGGCACCCATCCCAAATGGAATGCCCAAATACCTAGTAATCTACCCATGTTTAATTTGTTTCCACTCTTTAGGAATCCAACATGGAGGTGAACCAGATTGTACCATCAAAAATTTAGTCTTATGGTGGGCAAGTTTTGAACTAGACACTTCACAATAAAGATTAAGGACTCCCATAGCATTGTTGATCTTTGTCTCTGAATTTTGGATAAACAGCATGCTATCATATGTGAAATGAGAGTTAATCACTATAGCATTATGGGGGATAGAAATACCCTTAATTATGTTCAATTGATTATATTTTTGCAGCAAATAACCTAGAGCATCAGCAACAAGCACATACAAGAACAAAGATAAGGGATAACCTTGTCTAATTGAACATTGTAAATAAAAGGTATTGGTCATCTCTTTATTAATCACCAACTAAGCATTGGCATTATTAAACAACATTTGCACATGTCCACATAGTTTAGGACCAAAACCCAACCATTGCAACATCTTGATTATAAAGCTCTAGTGCATTCCAAAGTTTCCCAAGCAAGGATAAGATTATCCAATATAAACCTCCAACCAAGAAACCCATTTTGTTCAAGTCTGACTATCTCTTTCACAATTAGTTTAATTCTCGTTGCTATAGCTTTGGCAATAATTTTATATGAAGAATTAAGCAAGGTGATTGGCCGCCAACCCAAAATAGTATCCTCATTTTTCCCTTTTGGAAGAAGTTTAATTAAACCTTTGTTTATGTTAGGCCCTAAAGACCCACGCTCCAAAGCCTCCAGGTAAACCAGGTAGAAGTTATCTTTAATGTGAGGCCACATTTTTTAATAAAATTCCACTGGCAATCCATCAACTCCAAAAAATTTATATGAAGGCATAGAAAAAACAACATGTTTTAAGTCTTCAATGGACAAAATACGATCAATATAATTGTTATATTCATAGTCCACCCTTCGAGGAATAATATCCTTAAGCATATCTTTCGAGATAGTTTGTACATCCTGCCAATGTGAGTCTTCTTTGAACAACTCCTCATAATATTTCTAAAACAACCCTTTAATTTCTAATTGTTTGGTGTGAACCAACCCAACACCATCCTTAATAGCACCAATAAATTATTTCTTGTGCTTTTAGTTAAGGTACTTAAAGAAATATTTAGATCCTTTATTCCCTTCTTTAATCCAATGTAACCAGGCCCTAATTCTAGCACCTCGGCCCTTATAATTATCCATTTTATGAATTTTATTTTCTAGGGCAGCAACCAAAGTCTATAAATTATGATTAAACAGATTGTTATTAAGCAATTTTTTGTTGCTTTCTAGCTTTCCATGAAGGGATTTTAGTTTTTGTTTCCATTTCCAAGCAATTATTTTTCCAAAAGCACGTAAGAATTCAACACATTTAGAAATAGCCTTATACCACCATAGTCTATAAGATTCCCCTTCATTTGGTATAGGGAAATAATTCCAAAGGCCCACCAATGCTCCCACACAGGAAGGATTTTTTAAATGTGAAACATTAAGCTTATACAGTAACTCGCAGTCCACATTACTATTATCAACTCTAGATATAGAGAAAATGATAGGATAATGGTTAGAAAGCATTGCAAAATACTAAACCCTGACCACCAAACCTGAAGGGTCTTGAACAACAAAAATATTTGAAGAGATATAAAATCGATCAAGTCTACTCAGCTTCCTATCATCCCCAAATCTTCAATTAGACCAGGTGAACCAATTACTATCATGACTACCCCTTTTTTTATGAATTGGATCAACAACACCTAGTGTATTGCGACATAACAACCACTTGTCAAATTCTTCCTTATTCAACTTGATATGGCTGATCCAACTACAGTCATTATGATGTTCTACCATATTGAAATCACCTCCTATAACCCTATCAGCATTAGGGAGGTTATTAGCCATCCAATCCCACAATTCAACTCTCTCTTTAGTAGAGTTTGAAGCATAAACTGAGAAAAAGACAATAGGTTGGTCATTAATAAAGGTCAGGGCCCACACACAACTATGAGAAGGGTCCTCACCTTTATTAATAACTAACTTATAGACCCAAGGAGCGAATCCAACCACATCCCCCCCTTCCATATCCATGTGACATATGAAGAAAGGAAGCCTCTCTCCATACATCATATAGAGAAGAAGCAAGATGGATACCATTGAGTTTAACCTCTTGAAAGAAGACAATACCCAGTTTCCATTTCACAATAACATCCTTTAAACCATATTTACAATGAGGGAGAGACATCCCTCTTGTACAATCCATGATATAATTTTGTAATTCATGGTAAAGAAGAGATAGAGAGATCCTCTTCTAAAGGCAAATCTTTAAATTGATTGACTAGGGAAATCGTTGGATTAGAGTTTCCCTAATCTTTTGTAATAGGAGGGGACCTAGATCTTTGTCTTGTAGGAGGAGGGGGGAATTAGAAGCCTCGCTTCCAAATTTATAGCTACAATGAGGGGGTGAAAGCTAGAGGCCATGGTGTGTAGCATCACCATTATGACCTAAAACAAAACTAAAAGGTTCTTTTCTCTTTCTCACAATTTTCCATCCATCCTGCATCTCCTCATCTTTAGGATTTGTGTTAATTTTTGTCAAAGCCTCATTACACTTTTGATTTTTAGAAGGTGGATCTGGCAATTTTGCATTGGTTGGACCCTTAAGAGTGGTAGGGATAGGTAACTTGCTATTATTTTGTTGTTGTATAAGTGACATTTCAACACAAGCCTGTACTAATTTATTCCTTCTAGTAGGACAATCTCTAATCAAATGGCCTTCTTGACGGTAGTAAAAGTAAGCATTAGGTTTATTCAAATAGACAACTAGCTGGTGAATTTCAAACCCTAGTCCAATGAGTTTAATATTTTCTGAAAATGGTTAGTTGAAGTCCATTTCCACACATACCCTTGGATGCACCCTAAGGCTCACAATTTTTTTAGAATTATTCTTGCACCAAATAACCCTACCAAGCTATGAAATAATTTCTTGAAGGAAAGGTCTAAAAGCCAAGGTCAAAAAGGGAAGTTCCACCCACATAGGATAATGAGATCTAGAGGGGACCTCAAGGTGAAACTCAAGGGTCCAAGCTTGCAAATAGCAAATCTGACACATATTAACCATGTCCCATACTATAACACAGCTTGAGCATGCTCAGCAGATTTAAATGAACAAGACACATAACCTTTTCCTAACCCTTTCATTGTTTCAATTTCCCACCCTATGTTTTCCCAGTTAAACTTTGTCCATTTGAAAAAGTATGATTAAGAAGGAATGCCCCTTAAAAAGAAGAAAATCACATTTTTTATGTTGGCATTTAGCAATGCAATCCATAACATCATCTGGGAGAAAAAAATCTAGGGTTTTACCTTTTTCTTCATTGGTTTGCTCCTCCACTGCACAGTCATTCTTGCACATTAATTATAATTATAATCCTAACCATAACATTTATTCTCACCCTAACTTTAGTCCTTATCTTAAAGATGACTATAACACTAATTGCAACTCTAAAGTTATTAAAACTAATATCCAATACACACTAGAATAAATAGTTGTGAATTTCAAAAGTTCAAATTTTCTAGCAATTAAGATAAATTAATTTGTAACCAAGAAAAAAAAATCAAATACAAGACATTGTAAAAACTTCATAAAATATTGTTGTACCCGAAATTAAATTTTTTACTTAATTAAGGCATTTTGGTAAAAATGGTCAAAATCTTGTAAAATGGTCACCAAAAGTAAAAAAAGGTCAAACCTTCTAAAAATAGCAAATTTTTTTTTTAGAAATTTCTGAAAAAATAAACAGATCATAGGGTTTTTCTAGGTTTGTTGTCAAGAAGATGCTTGCAAATTTTTTCAAAAAATAAAAATTAGGGTTTTAGGCCCCTATTTTTAGGAAAAACCCTAAAAATAGAATCTTTGTAGAAATGGCTAAAATTGATTTTGATTGATTGATTATTTGTCATGATCACACTAGTCTAGTAAGAATCATCAAAAAGCCAAATTTTCTCTGGTGGGTCTATTTCTCTTTTTTAGAAGAAAAGTTAGGACCTCCAAGGTCATCAATGGAGGATGACCAGATACCAGGTGTCAGAATCTAAGCCTCAAATGTTGCCCAAATCAATTCACAATGAAAGATGCTCAAAAAATGGTGAACGGAGTAGGGGGTTTCAAAAAGTTGAAAATTGTGAAAAATAAATTGTCAGGAAAGATTGGATGCCTTATTTCAAGGGAGGCGCATACCAGTCAATGCCTTAGCCAATTTTTTAGTTTTTGCAAATCATGCACACACAATAGTGAACGTAGTCAACACATCAATAACAACAACCGACACAACCAAAAAACACATGAACGAATGGTGTTGGTGTTGCATGCGAACGACCAGTGTGGTTGGTGAACAACGAACATGGCTAATAAATGGTGAACAAAAGGAAAACAAAAGTTGAAAAATCTTGAAAAAATGGTTAAGCCTGGCAAAGAAAATTGCCTCTGCAAGCTAGGGGCGGCTAGAGATTCAGGGAATTAAAAGTCATTTTTAGGGTTTTCCACTTCCAACAGCTCCATCCCAGATTTAATCCATCTCCACATTGAATCCATCAGCCAGCTTATAGGACTTGTCAAATGTCGACAATTGAAGATCGAATGGACACCAAAAAAAGATGAAGGAGAATTTGAAAATCATCAAGTTTTTGAAGGAAAAGTGCCCCTGCTAGCTAGGGGCGCCCAAGATTTCAAGGGCCCAAAATCACTTCTTAGAGTTTGAAATCTTGGGGGTTCTCCTTAGATTTGATTCAGCTTCACAATGAATCCATCGGCAAGTTCTTAGGATATGTCAAATGGCTAAAATCTTGGAGCAAACAGGAATGTTGCAATAAAGTGAAAATTGAAAATCATAAAAATGCCACACATGGGTGCCCTATGTAGCCAGGAGCACCTAGGGTTTTGAGCCCTCATAAACAACTCTTAGGGTTTACAAAATGGGTCATCCTCTTCAAAATTTTGCAAGCTTTCCAATAAGTTCAGCATCCAGTTCATAGGATCTGTCAAACACCCAAAAACGAAGATCAAGCAGAAATTGTTGAAAGTCAAAGAAAATCAAGATTATAAAAAATGGTTGTCCAGAGCAGAAAAGTGCCCTTGCAAGCTAGGGGTGCCTAGAATTTTGAAGCATCAAATGGAATTTTCAAGTTTCATGACCTCTAGCAGGTCCCTTAGATTTTGTCAAGCTTCGCGACAAGTCCGTCAACAAGTTCATCAGAACAGTCAAGTGACTAGAATTGTGGATCAAACTAGAGTGTTTCGTCAAGAGCTGCAAAGTGAAAATTATATCTTTTGCACACATGGGCGCCCCAATCAGCTAGGGGCAGCTAGGAATTTGATCCCTCTAAAATAGTTGTTAGGGTTTTTAAAAGTAATCATTCTTTTTGGAATCCTTTAGGCTTTCCATTGAATATCTTAGCCTAATCATAGGAGATCCATCAATCACCAAAAATTATAGATCAAAGCACGAGAGAAAATTTGGAGAAGTTGAAAATCATTAAAAAGTGGTTAAGTCTAGAGCACAAAAGTGTCCCTGCTAGCTAGGGGTGCCCAAGATTTCAAGCCATCAAAACAACTTTTTAGGGTTTACAACTTCCAAGACAATCTTCTCAGATTTGATCACACTCCATAGTGAATCCATCAACCATTCCATACGATTTATCAGATGTTTAGAATCGAAGATCAAACAAAGGCATTTATTAAGTAAAAGTTGAAAATTTCAAAAAATATTCTAACACTGCCAAGGAGGGCATCCAAGTCAACTTGAGTTAAAAAAAATTGAAAGACGTCTTCATGCTTTGGCCGCCCTATTTTCTAGGGATTCTTTGATTTGGCAGATATTTTGACATGATGACTCCTAAATTTAAGTTTTTCATGAGTTAACTGCTTCTTTCACCTCCAAACTTTACTTTAGAAGCATTTGGGCATCTATTCTTCATTATTTTGTAGGTTAGCTTCAACGAGCAAACACAAAATTTTCTTCTTAATAGCATTTGGAGGATCAAACGAAGGGTGTTTTTATAGTTCTTCATAGTTTCAAGTTTAGGTTGCACAAAAGACACCTTTCCATAATCCATTTTTCCAAGGCATCATTTTTCATAAACAAAAGGTCATCATTTTCAGCTTTAATCGATCTAGGTCAACTTCTTTTTCATTCTTCTTCAAAGCTTGAAAAACTTTTCCGCTACTTCTTCAGCTTCCACTTTTCTAGGGTTTCTAGCATGTTCAAGAAAAAATATATTTTTGAGAAATCTGACAATCTGGGTTTATTCAACATGAAATTGGCCACAAAACCCATACCTCAAATTTCTTTTGAAAATTTTGCCTTTGGTACCTCTATTGCTTCTACTTTTCAAAAACTCTATCTTTTTTTTTTTAATGAAAAAACTCAGTTTTTTGAAAAATAGACGATCTGGGTCTCTTCAGCACACGAGCACCTACAAAACCCATATCTCTAATTTTTCTTGAAAAATTTGCTTTGCAGCTTCTATTTTTGAGGGGTTCTCGCATGTTGGTGAAAAAATTAGTTTTTCAAAAACGGATGATCTGGGTCTATTCAAAATGACATTCTCTACAAAACCCATATCTTAGTTTTTCTCCAAAAATCTACCCTTTTTCTGAAGAAGATTCAACAAAGCTATTTTTAGCTTTTGTACAGAGTTTGTTCGAACATATCTATGTTCACAGTCAAACTTCATGGTTTCATCACGCAATACTCTTCCATTGAGAAAAATCAAGAAAAGTGTCAGAAGCATAGAGCTATAGAAGAAATAGAGGTCATCACTCCAGTTATAGAGCCACCAAAGTTACCAATTTGTGAACTAACCGTTGAAGTGTGCAGATATTTCCAGGATTAGAACTCAAGTGATGACAACACTTAACTCGAGGCCTTTTTTGAGTTTTAATTGACTTCCCTCTTTTCAAGCATGTTTATTCTTTGGAGTTACCTATTGTATAGTTGGAGCTCTCTTTAGTTTTAGATTAGTTAACTGATCTTGTCATTCTAGTTAATTGTTAGTTTACTTTTGTTTAGACTTAGAAATAAAGCTTGCATGTTGGCAAGACTAATTGTTAACACAAGGAGATTTTAGGGTTCCCTACTCCTTGTTTGCGTATAAAAAAGAGCATCCTTGCTCATTATTTTCTTAACCATGCTTGTGATAACAAAATTGCTAAGCCTTAGTGCCTGTAAGTTTTCTATTCAGTATCTTTTCAACCGTTGTTGCTATAACAAAATTGTTGAGCCTTAGTGCCTACATATTTTCTATTTAGTATCTGTTCACTTTGTTCAGTGTAATTTGGTTTGATCATAAATTGTATGCATATTGTAGCTACAATCTACTATCCCAGATGTGTGATTACTATTGGAATTTGAGGAAATAAATCTTATGCCTACCTAGCTTTGATCCACGTTCTCAAAGACTTTCAGTGTTTTTGTTTCATGTTTTGCTTTCATAATCTTTATTTCAACATTTATCTAAAAGTATAATGAGTCTTCAGATGTGTTATGGAAACAAGTTTGTCTAAGCTTTTTGTTTACCAACCATTCCCTATTTACTTCTAAATTATCTTGCTCTAAATTTACTTGAGAATTTAGAAGCATCATTAGTTTAGGCCTAGTTGTAGTTCAAGTTATGAAACCAAAGAAAATATTAGCTACAACGCAAAGAGTTTTATAACCTTTTTCTCTCAGCTGAGATATAAGCAATTAGTTTAGTATTTTCTTTTTACACATAATCAACAAAGAGGGAGCTTCCCTTCCTAATTCGAAGAGCAGTCTAACTGTGCATAGTTGTTTTTTGCCAATCCACACTCCACAAGTGCAAATTGAAATTCCAACAAATATGTACAAAACTTGTTGAATTTTGTACATTTTTTAAAAGAAAAACAAATCATTGAAGAATTTCTACTATAGTTAAACCATGTCTAGTGTATTTAAACCAATGGAATGGATGAAAAATAAATTACTTTGCAAGTGGGGGAAGTGGTTGGCATATCATGTTTTAGGGTTTCACATGTGGTTGTGGGGGAGGCTCAACCCTCCTTCACACTGGCATCCAATTCGTGGTATGGGTCACTCTAGGATTTGATTTCCATTTCATCTTGCATTACATTTTGGTTTTCATCGATGTGAAGGGTGGGATTTCCTCTACCCTCACTCATGTGATTTTGATTGTGGGGTTTTTGACTAATCATGGAGGGTGATACAGAGCCCACAACAACTCAACAAAAGAGTCGAACCCATAATATGTTGGTAGTTCACAAGGAAAAAAATTTAGACATTGTGGTTGGTGAGAAGGAGCCCTTTCCGCCTAGTGCCAAGTTCATAGTGCAAGCTTGAAAGGACGAAGAAGATGCAAGAAGTGTGTAACATGCCCATTGTTCTACACAGTAATTTTTCCTATGCTTTACCCACAAGTGAATAGTTTATGCATCTAACAAAAAATTTGTTTTCCTTTGAATAATAAATGCACATTTGAAAAATTATTTAAACTTTCCCATTGCATACAAAATAATTCATTTCGTTAATTCAAATAATGATGATACATTATTTCCATATGACATTTCATATTTACAGATCCCATAGAGATGGATACAAGTTACAAACATAGCTTAAACATGCTTACAAAATATATAGAGTACAAATGGTTCAGAAAGTCCCCCTCAAATCTTGGCCACCAACTGATGAGGAGAATCATCACTCAAGTGCTTTTCTGCCAACCACAAACTTACTGTGGTCCCCCACACATCTACCTAATTGCTAAGATGGCCCTACCCTTCAACGAAGAGATTGGTTTGGAAACCTCATAACAATAGCCTTTTATGAGTTTGGTATTGAGTCTTATACATTTCTAGAACTGACATATAGTGGTTACCCCCTACATGTATGTACATCCCTTTCCTAGTACGTAATCTCAGATCACAGTGAAACTGATAGTGTAAATAGTGGCCTCTTTACACTACTTTGGCCAAAGTATTCATCACCTAGAACTTAGAGTGGACGTCTCTTATTCACACACCTTCCTAGCTCGATTTGGATTAATGACCATTCATACTCTATACGTAGGTTACCCCCTTTCCCATGGATTAGACGAATACCAGGAATAACCCACTTAACATCTACTAATCAAACTGACTTTACTACCAAGTAACTTAAAATACATAGGTTATCCCCTTTCCATGGATTATCCCAACCCCAAGAATAACCTAATCAACCATACAATATTCACAATGTCACAACATCAAATGAATCTATTTCAAAAAGTCTAATATCAATAATAAATGTCTTTATTTAAGAGTATATCAACAATAAATGAATTCCATCAAAAGTATAATCTCTTCAATAAATGGATTCAATCAAAAGTATAAACTTCAACAATAAATGGCCTAAATCAAATATATAAACAACAATCAAATTATCAATTAGTTCATATAGGTTAATCCCAATCTACGTGCTTCAATCAATAATCGAGTAAACATTCCAACCAATTACGTTATTCTCAACCTAGGGTTTCATTCGAAAGTAAAGTAATGGTCAAGTGATCTATTAAGTATAGATTATCAATATGGTTTGCATGACTTCACTTCCTACCAATGATGATATGTCTAGTATAGACAAACTACTTATAGTGTTGGGGACTAAGTAGAGAATCAATACTTCGTATTGATACAAATTCCCATATATAGGGTACATACACATCTATATATGTATAAACCAATATGAAAGGTTTCTCCAACATAATAAATAACCAAGAACATACAAGCATGTACAAACATCACAACATATTCAAAAGCATTCTTTTCCAACATAGTAACCAAAACTATTTAACATTTCCAACATAAATGACAAAAGTATAGAAACTAGCATGCTTGTATAATGCTCCAATTGATTAAACTCATTCCTAATTCTAATCCTCAAGCTCACTTGATACCTCCTTTGAGATCCCCTTGATTTCCTTCTAACTTCTCACTAACTCTCACAATAATCACAAATATGAAATAGCAAAACAACTCTCAACTCACTAACTTAGAAATCACGGCAAAATAACATCAAGATAATCAGAATGATAAGTGTAGCAATTGGTAGAATGAGCACCTCTATTTATACTAAATTGTGAGCCACTAATGGCTACAAACAAGATAATATTTATGCCACCCTTCTATCCTCATGCAATAACTCATCAAACTAACTTATAGGTTTGCAACACATAACACCCCTCTCCATTTTAATGTTTGAGTTGACTTGTTATAAGGGACAACAAGACACATTTATTGAGTCAAATGAAAAACAAGCTCACAAACAAGTTTCCTAATTTGAATTCCTTCATATAATGCTGCCAAGTTTACCCTTGACTGGGTCTCAAGGCTAAGATATTGCATGATCAAACTTATGCGCAGTATACAGACTTCTTATACATTCCAATCACTTCTACATTGGTGCCCTTGAATGTAGCACAGGTTTGATTGTTTCTTATGGCTTTTAAAACCATTTTTACCTCTCAATGCAACGTATACATAGTAGCTTATAGAAACTTATGCGTGCCTTTTACCTTGGTTGACTTGGTCCAATATTTTCTTTATGCGTTGGCTTTTTACTATCTCTCAATCTACTAAATATGGACTACTTTGATTCCTTCTAATGTATGTGTATTATTCATGCCTCTTTGTCACTTTAAGCACCACACATAATGGTCTTAAATTTTTTACCTATATGGTTCATGCGCTACACAATACTATTGCATTGTTGGCTTTTATGCATAGCCTTTTACCTTGGTCTTATGTGCAACCTTTTGTGATAGCCTATGCACTTTATTTAATCCTAACTTCAGTGCTATATATATGTGCTTTAGATATATCTTAAACACTAGTCATTCTATATATATATATATATGTATGTATATATATATATGTATATATATATGTATGTATATATATGTACATATATGCATATATATGTGTGTGTGTATATATGTATATGTATATGAATTGTAGATTTTTATAGGGGCTTCTCTCTTACACTTCTAAGGTTTTTCACCTAAAAGGAGAAAGGTATTCGACAAAAACTTGGAGGTTCACTCAAGACTAATGCTAGTATAATTGAAATATGTCTAAATGCAATGTCCTAAATCCAAAGTACTGATAAGAGATAATAAATATTAATGAAAAACCTAAGATATGCAAGTTGTTTGAAAAAACAATGATGTATGCAAAATGACCTACGAATGCAAGCAAATAATAAAAAAAATGAACAAGATTAGAGAGGTGCACCTGGAAATTGAAATGTGATGTAGAGAGGCTTTGGAATCCTATAGATTTTATTGTTGAAGCTCACTGGGACACTTACGCCAAGCTAGGTGACTTAGTCCTGTTTCGGGGAGATTCTGTCGGAATAGGTTTATGCCAAATGGGTGTCCAAAAATGCAAAAAATACTTTTCAAGCCTGGCAGTGGGACTAATTCACCACATATGGTGACTTAGTCCACCTGGGAATCTTGAGAAATTCGAGGCAATAATTTGTAGCTTTTTGTTTGTACTTCCCTTCATGACAAGTGTCCAGTTCAGATTCTGCAGAAAATGGGCTAAAAGAGGTCTCCAAACTTCAATTAGGGATTTTTTGACTTGAATGAATTTGATGAATTTTTGACCACTTTTTAACACCTTCCTCTTTGACAAATTTGCATACAAGACCTATAAAACACATATGCAAAGAGGGGAAAAAGGGTTAAGGGTTAGAGAATAGGGGTTTGCCTTGGTCAAACCCCAGTTTGGTAATCAAACTCTAGAAAATGAAATGAAATAAAGAGATAATGATGAATGAATAACATGCAATATCACAACTCACCAAACCCTTGATGTAGAAATATGAATATATGCAAGAAGATGCTCTAATGGATGCTTGATTAAGCTTAGAATGCTTAGTAATTGCTTGACAATTGCTTGAATGATTAAGTGAATGAATGGGGGAATTAGAAGATGCAAAATGAGGGGAAAACCCTTTATTTATACTTGATTTTACAATATTTTCCAAAAATAACACATCATAGGTCGACCTTAAGGTTAAGAGAATAAAATCCTGCCAAAATTTTGAAATCATTTTGATTTTTGTGCCCAGTGGGACTAAGTCGCACTAGGTGGCGACTTAGTTCCACTATGGAAATTTTACTGGGTGTCAGGAATTAAAGTGTATTTAATGTTGTTTAACAGGAATATTCTCAAAAATACACTTAAGTAGGGCCAAAAAGTGCATTAAAGGGTCATTTAAACATAAGAAAGGGTCAAATTATTAATGACAAGCCTAGAAAAGCATGAAAGTTTGTTACAACTCTTTAAAACACTTTGAAATAATACTTGATAAGTGATAAAAAGAAGTTATTTAGGTGAATTATAATGAAAGAGTACTAGGAAAGTGTGAAAGTGGGTTACAACACTTCACAACACTTTTACAAGACATTCTAGAATTCTTAATGTTTCACAAGGGTCTAAGACCTAATGTGAATGTGTTGACCACATTAGAACATTAAATGTAGGAAAAATCAATCCAAAGTCCATGAGAGAGACTCAAGTGAGCGTAAAAAGTCCAACTATACATTTTTTGGTGATAGTATATATATGTATATATATATCATCTCTTTAATATATATACATATATATTATCAAATACATTTAGTTGTCAATTAATAAATATATAAACATATATTGAAATAACAATCGTATATATATATATATATATATACACACAAATACACATAAGTATATTAATATATATGTATATATACATTATTATATATATGGTATTAATATTAATATATATCTGTGATATTTGTTCAATCGATACTTCGATGCATACGATGTATATGTGCATGGATACGCATAAGTATTCCTACTCCCATATAGGTATGCACACATTCATTCATTATGCATGAGTTATCATTTATACACACACACACACACACACATATATATATATATACATTATATATATATATATATTTAATCATCGGTTCACATAAATACATGAGGAAGAACTCAAACCCAATATAGAGATTCAAACATGCAATTCAACAAAAGAAACAATCATGGAATCAAAGACCAAAACCAAAACCATATTCAATCAAAGACGACCAAACAATCTTCCCAATTTATCCAAGACTTCAACCAAGGTTTACTTACCAAATCCCAATCTATCGTGACTCGACTCTACTTTACCAACTAGGGTGTGACTGTGTGTATGCTTAGTTAGGTTGATTAAGGGTTACCAAATCTAGTTCCTCTCCTGAGTAATAATTCCCCTCTCTTCCAAAGGTTTGAACCTATTCCTGCATTCAACTTAGTACAGTAGTTAGCCATTCTCATGAAATCCACTTGCATCATACATCATTTACATCATTAAAGCATTAACACAATAATTTGTAATACATAATCATTCATCACATTTTGATCAGTATAAAACATAATCATTCATTCAAAGCAATAACATCATAATACATATTTTAGTATTTCATTCACCCTTTTTAAACACATTAAGGTCACAATTAAGATTTATCATCATATTTACTCATGAAGGTAAAAGTAACTCAGTAACTAAGAGATGGGGTGTAACATACTTCCCCCTTGAGAATCATCATTCCCAATGATTTGAAGCACTTAAACATATAGATAAAGTTAAATAAAGGTTTTACTTTCTATCTCCCAATCCATGCAAGAAATAAGTATATTTCTATCTAATCTTCCCTCATAGCACAACCCCTTGCAATCTCATCCTTCCTGGACCTTGTACTGAGTGAATATTCTAACGTATGGGGAGAACTTGTGTGCTCAAACAAACCTTCTCTCTAGAGAACTATACAACATAATTATATTATCTTATACACACATCATAAGTACAATAGTAACTATATCCTATATGACACCTATACCTTAATGACTGGAAAAAAAGGTTCCCCTTGGCTAACACAATTATCCTTAGTATAACCCAAATAGAAAAAGAATTTTGATGCATTGTGCACTACACCATGGATCCCATCCTTCCCTTTGGTTTTTACATCATTGGATAACTCAAAAGCCAAGACCATCCATCACTGACTCAATCATTTACCTTAAGCATAATAGTATTGCTTCTAAATTTAATATTTGTATCAAAAAAGTTTTCCTTGATCATTTATATCTATTATAACCTTTCTAATGTAAGGTTAATTCCATTTTGTAGCTTCTTCTAGCTTATAAGAATTCAACCCCTCTTTCATAAATGGATCAAATTACAATGATAGAAGTTATTGTAAAAGTACTCCACAAAACCTTCAAGATTTGGTTTATCCCTTTTGCCTAGTAGGGTAACTTTAAAGTAATAAATTGAGAATTCATTCGATTGAATTTTTCATAAGATGATCATGGTTTACACAAAACCTTAACATTACTTGCTCGTTTCCATCTGAGATAACCTTCTCAAGAACATTAAGCAACTTTCCTTACACAAACTTACTAACTAGGTTTGATATCCTATAAATCAAATTTCCCAATCAAAATTGGTTATCTTGATGAGTTTATCCACCATAACATTATGTCAGTTCCATCGATAAAGAAATATCAAAATTTTCTAATGATCTACCACTTCCTCTCTGGAATTTCATGAGACTATGCAAGTCCTGCCGATGACATCCTGCCTTCATCCTCTGGCATACTGGACAACAAATTGCTACATATCTTGCAACATCTTACTCTATCCCCTTCCAAGTTATAGTATTTCCTCATCTAACAAATAATTTTGTCATTCCCTTGTGTTCTGAATATGACATCAATTTACCTCATTCATTATTTAATCTCCCAAAATTTGGTTGATAGGTTCTTTCTCTAATTCATAATAGTCTATCCTGACTAAGTGAAACCTCTTCCATTTACTTATGCCACATTTGATTCTCGAAATATAATAATTAAATATTTTTGCAGAGATAAAACTCCTTCATCCTATGACATCCATAACTTGGATTTCTTTCATCCTCTAAGCATTCCCAAAGTTGTAATCCGATTTCAAGCTAAATCTATCTCTTCCAATGAGCATTTTATATTAGTTGAGTATCAATCCTCATTTCATCATTCTAGTTTGATATTATCTTCCAAAAGATATCAATAATTATTACATACCTAGTTTCCAAACATGAGCATTTTCTCTATAACTCACATTCATGAGTTCATAAATCTTCCCTTCTGTATTTCATAGGTGATAATATTGTTTTTCATGATTAAGTATTTTGACTAACCTTTTCCAAAACATTATTGATACTAAAAAATTGATCTTCTAAACAAATACATATACAATTGCATTGTAGATACTTCTCACTTTGGTCAAAATCCTTAACCTTTCCACTACCTTTCTCCAATAATTCCAATACCTTAACCTCTTAACTTTACCAACCTTGTTGTGGTTATTGAGTGCAATACTTTAGTTAAAATTTCTCTCTTACTGGAGATACAACATTAAACTTCATTGAGAAGGTACTTATTTGAGTACATCTAATCTCCCTCTTCCCCCCCTTAGTGTTTCCAAGTCTTTAGATCAACTTAAAGTTGAACTCTTAACATACAGATCTGCTTTCTCCAAATTGAATTGATTTATCATTCATTGTTGTTGGCTTTTAATAGTTGATTGACCATTACTTGCCTTTCTTACCCTCCATGATATTCCTTGAATATACTTTTTTGTTTCTAAAATTGGATTCATCACCACCTTCTAATCTCTCATAATCAATAGTTGGATCCACAATAACAAGATCTAATGAATAGACAACAACTTACAAGCTAAGATACTCCAGTATTTCATTCCAATTCTCTCTTCCATGTATTCTAATATCCTTTTAACCATAGTAGAAAAATATCTCGTATCCACAAAGCCCCTTTTGTTTATGTGTCAAATGAGCTTGCTTGAGGATCCCTATGTCAATGGTGTCTTCACTTTTGTGAGTTGTTTCCAAATGATTCTTTCGATTTGACACATAGTCTCCCTCCATATCCAATTTCCTTTTGGAACATATAAACATAATTTTACTCTCATTGACAAGTTGGTAAGTTCATTTTGCACTTCTACCAAACTATGTACTAATTGAACCCTTGTCGGATTAGTCTGATTTACTTTTCAAGTTTTTAACTTTCAATCATCTTTCTAAGTGTTTTTGTCTCATTTCTCGGTGATCTTATTTTCTCATAACCTTAAACATTCTAAGGTTGTTCAATTTATTTTCCCCATTTCAATCACAAATCCAAGTTAACCTTGCTTATTCCAATTGTTGGAATTATGTTGGCTTTTATTCTTCATAGGTTGCTTCTTTTCTTGACCATTCTGGTCTCTAACCTTTATTCTAAGGTACTAACTCTTCACTCTTGGCTCCAATTATCATTGGAAGATTTTAACCTTGTACCGAATTAGGTTTTTCAAGGGTTATCCAACCTCTTGGTTACCTCCCTAGTTGTTTTTGATTCACAAAACATCGACTTCTACTTCGACTAAAGTTTCCAATTTATGCTAACTATTAGTTCTTTTTTCCCATAAAGCATACTCATAGATTCATAGTATCCTACTTAATCCAAAATCCTTGACTCTTCACATCTACAGGTTTCTATCAATAAGGGAAATTACTTTAATACCTTCTATCCCTTAGAGTCTTTTAACCTATTTTGTAGGGTGAAGGTACTCATTGGAAATCCTCCATAACCTTCCTACTGAACCTAGTTGCATAATCTTCCACAATCCAAAAGTGTATCTTAATGAGTTGTTGGTTTAAGAGTTTTCAACCCCTAGGATGACTCTTTCCTAGTCCCAAACTTAAAAAAGTTTATAGGAATATTAACTTCCCTTTTGTTTCTCCTTTGTTCTTTCCTTCTACCATCTTGGTGTAAGAACTTTTCAACCATTATCTTCTAATAGGGTGTACACATCACTTACGTAATGAGCTCATAGGTTCTAGAGCTAAACCTGGTAGCTCTGATCTTGGTTGCCAACTAATGAGGAGAAGCATCAATCAAGTACTTTTTTGCCAACCATGAACTTATTGTGGTCCCCCACACATCTACCTAACTAGTAAGATGGCCCTACCCTTCAATGAATAGATTGGTTTGGTAACCTCAAAACAATAGCCTTTTCTGAGCTTGGTGTTGTGTCTTATACATTTCTAGAACTAACATATAGTTGCTACCCCCTACATGTATGTACATCCCTTGCCTAGTACGTAATCCTGGATCATAGTGAAACTGATAGTGTAAACAATGGCCTCTTTTCACTACTTTGGCCAAAGTATTCATCACCCAAAGCTTAGAGTTGAAGTCTCTTATTCACACACCTTCCTAGATCGATTTGGATTAATGACCATTCATAATCTATACCTAGGTTACCCCTTTCCCATGGATCAGAAAAATCCAAAGAATAACCCAATTACATGTGTCATAATCAAAATTACTTTACTACCAAGTAACTTAAAATACATAGGTTATCCCCTTTCCATGGATAATCCCAACCCCAAAAATAACCTAATAAACCATACTATATTCACAATGTCACAACATCAAATGACTTTATTTCAAAAAGTATAATTTCAACAATAAATTTCTTTATTCAAGAGTATATCAACAATAAGGGTTTGTGCAAGATCATGGGGGTCCAAAAAGTGGCAATGTGAAAAAAAGGCATTTTTAACTTGCTCAAAAACGCGAAAAATCCACTTTGACTTTTTCTAGGCTTAGGTAGAAAGTACATGGTGCCATAGAAAACACCAAACCTAAACAAATATCCGTTCAAAACATATATTTTTTTCGTTTAGGTTAGTTTTTTTAATTTGATCGGGTTTTAGACCCGACCCCCATATGTTATGCGCAAGCATTGTCTGTATTATATATAATATATAATATTGAAATATGATATTATTATATAATATTGTAATATTATAATATCTTTAATATTGTAATATTATAATATCTTTAATATTGTAATATTATAATATCTTTAATATTGTAATATATTTAATATTATATAATAATATATTTAATATATTATAATATTATATTATATTATAATATTTTTTTGGTACGTAAATATAATTTTATTGATATAAAAAAAACACCATTACATCGGACCATATCTATGACCAAAATTGAGTAAGGCAACCCTTACATTCATTGTTCATGGACTACCACCCTAGACCCCAACCTCAAAATGAGGGAGATACTATCCACCCTGACCGACTATAAAACAAACCTACAAACCCAAGAGGAATAGAGTAAAATGTTCACCATCTCGGCCTAAGCACCATCCTAAAAAATCCACTGTATCGAACTACCTGAAGACCACCAAGTGTGCACCACCTTCACAACCACCAGACCTCACCACCTAGACAAACCCAAGTAGTAGCCACTCACCAATGCTAATGCCACACAACCACAAAACCATTACTATTAAAAAATGCCCGACAATGAGCCCATTACTCATCCAGCTCAACCCCTTCAGCCAGCAGGTACTCGCGGAAGTACCACCTCCAATCCACCCTGCTCGTAGGTTCCAGATAAAGGTGATTCTTTAGGAAGATGAGGCCACACCTTGCACGATTCCTATTCTCCTACAATGCTTCTCCTTTGAGGTCCAGTAGAAATGGGTACCGCTTGACCACAACCCTAGGTATCAAGGCCCTATGCATGTCCCTCAAGCGTGGGAGACCAAAACCCAGCTCCACTATTATGATCACATCCTCTACACCATCCAATTGATTACCCATCATTAACTTACGAACCATCAAGAGCGTCACCACCTTAGGCACTTCCAAGTCCAACAACGCAACCACGAAGCGGGAAGAAATATCTGCATTTGTGTGGTATTGTTCATCCAATGACATGTATTCCTCTCCCAGAAAAAGGTGCATAGCCTCTAGGACTAGAGGATCCTAGTATTTGAAGACTGACTTCAATCTTCCATAGCAAATTTTTCTAAAGAATGCCCAAATCTTTCAAGAAGCCTTGAGGCAAACCAACGTCTCCATAGTTTTAGATAACCAAGAATTCAAAAAAGCCAAAAATATAAAGACGAGCATCACCCACAATACATGTGGTGATACCGTCACAACTCACCACCATAACCTCAGAAATTTAAGCCTCTTGCAATCATCGTCCTTCCAGTGATGCAATGAACACCACACAACAACAGTGATGTCAAATCTTGTAGACAATGTGACGATCCCAACAACCTTGGATGATGTCCACAGTTATTACCACCCCACATCATCTTCATCATTAATTACCTCTCTGCCACCAAACTCCATGGCTGCACTAGCTAGGCACTATACTGTCCATCTCCTGCCACCCAAACAACACTAACTTCAAGACTACCCACCTAGCAGCCGTGAGATTATTTAATAATATATTATATATAATACAAACAACGCTCGTGCATAGCATATGGTGGTTGGGTCCTGGATCCAACCAATTATTAAAAAAACAACATAAAGGAAATGAATATCCATTTCTTGTTGCATAAAATCAAAAAAGAAAAATCCAAGAGCTTATTTCTATAGTCTGCATCTCCTTTTTGTGTGTGGGATTTCTATTAAGCAACTCAGATATCCATTTGGGAGTGGTTTTTTTGCTCAAATCAATCAAAGTTTAGAGGTATTTATAAATTTTAATGTTTTTCTTCAATTTTATATTAGTTTTACTTTGTTTTTTTGTGAATTTTAGTCAAAAATAGGTTTTTTATTACATTAAAATGATTGTTAATTTTTAAAAATTTCATCAATAAATAGGCTTAAGAATGGTTGATCCCAACCCCGCTCAAGATGAAAACCCTACAAATACTCCTTTACTGCCACTGATGTTTCCAAACCAAAACGTGCCCACAATACATGAATCTATTCATAGAAATTTAGATCAATTGAGAAATGTATGTCAAATTTATGATACACTCCCTGAGCTATCATATATGAAAAACACTTTAGAAACAATCATTTCAAATGTTGAAACTTTGGAAAACCAACACAATAGTTTTGCATAGTGGCGAGAGTCCCAAGGGAAATTTTATGCCAATGGATTATCATATGATGAAGTGAGAGCACTTGATATTGATAAAGCCCAATTAGCCTAGTTATTCATCAATCCAAAAATAGGACAGCCTGTAAATGTGTGGGAGCCAAAATTTTCAACTAAATGGTGCACACATAGAGGCATATTAGATAATTTATGGAGACATTGGTGGATAGTTTTTGATAAACTTGTTGTCATGTGGGACCCTCAATCCTCATTAGTACCCCTTAAACCTCTTTGATGTCGCCCTCATTGACAGCTTAGGCTTTTGGTTTAGTGGCAATTGGTTTGTGTTAACAAAATTGGCGACTCCGCTGGGGAGGGTTTGACTCCCAATCTTGACACTCTTTTCATCTGGCAGTCGACTATGTCTATCGACCTCTCGACTGGGGGTAAACTGTTGTCACGTGGGACCCTCAACCCTCATCGGTACCCCTTAAACCTCTCTGATGTCGCCCTCATTGAGAACTTAGGATTTTGGTGTAGTGGCAGCCGGTCTATGTTAACAAAACCACCCAACAATAATCTTGATGTCCCTTAGTATTTTCTCTAAAAGTTATATGTCAAGTTTTTCCTAGGGAGGCATGTCAATTACTTTGACATGTGAGATTTCCAGGGTGTGGGTAAAGGGACACCATAGGATAGACCTAGAGCACATCGAGTCACCCTAGTTCTTCCTGCTCCGCCCTTTAGATGGAGGGAGTTAGAGCATTTTTTCCATACATGCATTGAGTGATCATTTGATCACATAGAGCCATCATGTTGCATAGTCGTATGATGGTGCATCCCATCATCATGTTGATGCACCTAATACATCCCAACATGATGGTGATGCACCTGTTGCATCAATTTTGACTAGTACACCCTCCTCTTCAACACATATTTGTGTGCCCCATTATTGCATCACATGCCACAATATATGTTAGGGTCCTCTTCGACAGTTCACTGAGGCTTCCATAGACACATTTGACTATGAGTTCCATGATATGTCAGATGTAGGAGTTGATAGAGCACAGAGTGGACCATTTCCAAGAGAGACATTGAGTGCTAGAGACGATGTGGGAGCATCGATAAGACTTAAAGTAATTTCATAGTGTGTTTTATCTAAATTATTTCATATTTTATAAGAGATATTTGTACTAATATATGTTTATGTGTCAAAATATTTAACAATTACTGACAGAGGACCAGATTTCCCAAGTGCAAGAGGCTACACAATCAACCATTTCATTTGGCCTAGGTACTTAGCATACAGTATCATTTAAATTGTTATTTAGATATTAATTTTTGAAATCTATTATGTTTAAATACATGCACATAGATTGATAGTCTAATGTAATATTATCTTTTTATGCAACAACCTAATACTTTTACAACCATGTTTACTAAGCCTGGCCCATTGGAAGAAGCTACACAACATGTATATGTTTTTTTTATATTTTCAACATTATGATTATATGTGCATGTGTATTTAAATTATGTTAAATTCTTGCCATTTTTTATATAGGAAACCATCTTAGCTGCTTCATCCATCATGATATTGTCTAGTGTGGAAGCATCACAATATATATGTGTTTATTTTATATTACAAATATTTATGTTGAGATAGGAGTAGATATATGTTTAGTAAAATGATTATTTGTCAACAATTATATGTTAATTAGTATCATTTTTATTTTACCTACTATAGTCCCTTGCTCGATTTAGCAATGTGACAAGTGTGGGACCATTTTGATATACAAGGATTCCTGATCACCCTAAGGGACAATCGTATGTAGAACATCTTGCAAAAAAGAGAGCAAGACTTGAGGTAAACAAGAATTGCATTTTTTATATAAAATAGTTCAATATAGTGATTTCGATGTTAAAAAACAATAATTTATAAATTATAGTATACATGTTTCTATTTACTAGTCTATCTTCAACCAATCACATAATTAATCTAATTTGTGGTTTGAATTGTTATTGTGTAGGAAATTTCAGAGCCATTAAGTTCTTCGAGGAGGCTCGATTTTGATGGTCTAACATAGGATTAGGATTTGATATAGATTGATATGTATTTAGGGTTTGATAGATCTTGAGATGGCATATATGCCACAATTTCTAAAACTTGTTGTAAAACTTGTTTTGAGTAGGCATATATGCCAAATTTGTATATACACAAACACAATTATTCTACATTTTGATATATAAGAATTGATATTTGATCTAATTTGTTCCTCATGTGCATGTCTTTCTACTTTGAATCTTCAAAATGGCATGTATAATTATTTTAGAATGGTTTAAAGTTATGACCAATAATATGTTATAGATTAACGAAATTGTATTTTAATAGAACATGAATTACAATCAATAATCCATCTATGTTAGAGTTAATTCATATTAAGTTTCACATACATTACATTCCATGAGACCACATTTCTTTGAGAAATTTTTTCAAACAATTCACTTCCTTTTCTATTGTACCACATTTTTCATACATGTCTACCAAAGCATTTCTATCAAACACTCAATTTGAGAATACACATGATTTTAAGTTCTCTCGAATGAATTTACATTTGACATTTTATTTTTTTTGAACTCATGTTTAATGAAGTGGGCAGCTAGTTTTTTTTTCAAAAGAAGTTAAAATTAATGAAAAATGGTATGCGAAGCACTATATAATATTTGTTGAGAAGAACTATTTGAAAATATGTATCAAAGAATTGTTGTCTCATAGACAAGGAAAAAAAGATAAAAAGAGCAACTTATAACAGTCTTATGGCATTATTCTTTTGATTGATTAAAAACTTCAAACAAATCCCATACAACTTAATGAAATATATATCATTACAGTGTTCATTCAAAAGTAATATAATCATCTTGATTAAAACCAATGTCACTTAGTGGTGCTAAACACTCTATACAAACCATATGAGTGATGCAACCATCAAACAAAAACATTACAACTCAATTCAACATTCATTCCATTAAAACCTTCAAGCTTAATAACAAGTAAAAGGTATAAAATCATCATTTATAAGAATCACTATCTTTCAACCATGATACATAAACAAGAACATTATGTACACCATAGGGGTTTGATGCAACCTTCAAACAAAGTCCTTACAATTGAACAAGATGCATGTTCATTAGATTTTTCATGTGAAATCTATACAATAATCATGATCAACAATTAATACATCACTCAACCATGATGCATGAATAAACACTATATATGGACACCATATGAGTGTGATACAACCATTAAACAAACCAAATACAACTCCACGACATGCATGTTATTTTACCTTTCACATGCAATTTGTATTATTGTAATGCACAACAATGAATGTTACTAACCATAATGCATGAATAAGCAAGCTAGGTATACCATATGGGCTTGATGCACACTAGTCATAATGCATACTTCACAGAAAATCAATAACACTCTTATGATATTGTCATATATGTCAATCAACCTTGACCCACACCAAACTTGCTATATCGCAATTGTTGTCATATATGCCATTCAACCTAGCACAATTGAGGTTTTGTATTTGGTAAGAACTTGTGCAGGAAAAGAAAGTGAGAGATGATGCTATAGGTGGATTTGAACAAATGAATTTTTTGTTCTAAGCATTGAAAAATCTATCAAACAAAGGGATGTTGTCGTCCTAAGCGTTGAAATTGAAGCAAAACAACTGAAGACTAAAATTAACCACTTAGAAAAGGAATGAAAAGATAAGAAGACAATTTTATCTTCAATGAAAAGGAGGTTATTATGCTTTAAAAATAGTTCCAATGTGTTTGGATGGGTATGTTTAGGCTAGGCATGGTCCTATTTCAAACCCAAACATGCCAAAACAATTTGAGCTACATTGGACCAGTGATATCCCTTAAGAGTCCAAAGTGCTAAAAGGAAGCAATATTTGATGAGTTGTTACTCAGAAACCTTGTCATGTAGAAACTATCTGTCTGAGGATACAAGATCATGTAGGGCCCCTCTACAATAGCCTCTCTCAATTTTTGATATCTCTAAGGCATTTTTTTGTGGTGTCAAGTTTTCAGTTGATGGAAAAAGGGTCAGATGCATGCAATGCAAAGTTGCAAAGGGGTGTAACTTTTGTTATGCTCCTCAAGTGACCAAACCGATGGTTCCAACATGTTCAGATTGGTGGGTTTATGCTAGGAATGGTCTTGTTTCACACCCAAATACATCGAAATAGTTTGATCTACATTAAACCAACGATATCCCTTAAGAGTCCAAAGTGCAAAAAGACAACAATATTTAACGAGTTGTTACTCAGAAACCATGTCACATAGAAATAATCTATCTAAGGCTATGGGATCATGTAGGACCCCTCTACAATAAGCTCTTAGTTTTTTATATCTCTAAGGCATTTTTCCATGGTGTTGAGTTTTCAATTGATGGAAAAAGGGTTAGATGCATGCAGTGTAAAGTTGAAAAGGGGTGTAACTTTTGTTCTATTCCTCATGCAACCAAACCAATGGTTCCAACACATTTGGATTGGTGGGTTTAGGCTAGGAATGGTCCTATTTTGAACCTAAACACGCTGAAATAGTCTGAGCTACATTAGACCGGTGATATCCCTTCAGAGTCCAAAGTACTAAAAGGTAGCAATCTTTGACGAGCTGTTACTCAAAAACCGTGTCACCTAGAAATAATTCGTCTGAGGCTACAGGATCATGTAGGGCCCCTATACAATAACCTCTCTCAATTTCTAACATCTCTAAGGTTTTTTCCTATGGTTTCAAGTTTTTCAGTTGATGGAAAAAGAGTCAAATACATGTAGTGTAAAGTTGCAAGGAGGTGTAACTTTCGTTTTGCTCCTCATGTGACTAAATCGATAGTTCCAACATGTCTAGATTGGTGGTTTTATGCTAGGAATAGTCCTGTTTCACACCCAAACACACTAAAACAGTTTGAACTACATTGGACCGATGATATCCCTTAAGAGTCCAAAGTGCTCAAAGGTAGTAATGTTTGATGAGCTATTACTCAAAAACCGTGTCACCTAGAAATAATTTGTCTAAGGATACAAGATCATGTAGGGCCCCTCTATAATAACCTTTCTCGATTTTTGATATGTCTAAGGTGTTTTCTCGTGGTGTCAAGTTTTCAGTTGACAGAAAAAGGGTCAGATGCATGCAGTGTAAAGTTGCAAAGGGGTGTAACTTTCATTCTACTCCTCATGAGACCAAATTGATAGTTCCAACACTTTCAAATTGGTGGGTCTAGGCTAGGCATGGTCCTATTTCAAACCCAAACATGCTGAAAGAGTCTAAGCTACATTGGATTGATGATATCCCTTAAGAGTCCAAAGTGCTAAAAGGTAGCAATCTTTGATGAGTTGTCACTCAAAAATCATGGCACATAGAAACAATCCATTTGAGGCTATGAGATTGCAGATGCCCACTCTACAATAACCTCTCTCAATTTTTGATATCTCTAAGTGGTTTTCCTATGGTGTCAAGTTTTCAGTTGAAGGAAAAAGGGTCAAATGGATGTAGTGTAAAGGTGCAAAGGGGTGTAACTTTCATTTTTCTCCTCATGTAACCAAATTGGCAGTTCCAACACATTTGGATTGGTAGGTTTACAATAGGAATTAGTGAATAAGAAAATCATTTACTCAAATACACATAAGTCATGAAGTACACACATGAATACAAAGTATACATACAAAAACATGTAAGTTGTAAAGTATACACTGGAATACTCATAAGTCACAAAGTATACACATAATTTATAAAATATACACTTGAATACACATAAGTCATAAGTCGCAAGTAATGATCAACACCCATGCCTACAACATTCAAGATAAAAGTTACACAATACTCATGATATCATCATTCAAGAATTGCTATCAAATATAGGATTTACAAAATGCCATGTAGGCATACAACAACGACCCTAATACATAGTCATTTCCCACTAGGGGAAGGAAATAGATCACATGTTACCTTCACGGTTGGATGGATGGAGTTTCTATTGATTCTTTTTGTCTTTTGAATGTGCCCACTAGTCCTCCTTTCTTCACTCATTTGGAGATGCAACTGATAAAATAAGAAGTATATACGTTAATATATAGAAATTAAAAAATTGTGGAATGGCATATAACAAAATAATCACAAAAACATAATCATCATGCTCTTCCACAATAGGAGCATGTTGATGTTCTGGATTGACAAGAACCTATAACAATCATCAAGATAGCAATTAAACTATATACAAGCATTATGAAAAATTTCAATAATAGACCATAGAAGAGCAAATATAATGTCAAATTTACTAATCTGTCACATACCTTTTCCAAATGATCAAATTTGGTTATTGTTGCAGCAACTCCCCGGTCTATCGTGCCACAACCATCACAATATACTTAGAATGACAAATCTATATGATCGTAATAGAAAAGATTCTTAGAATAACAAATTTATATTATTCTAAACAACCTAAATGATAATGCAAACTAGAAAAGATGCTTAGAATAATAAATCTATATTATTCTAAACAACCTAAATGATGATGAAATGGTAATGCAAACTAGAATAACAAATCTATATTATTTTAAACAACCTAAATAATGAACCTTAGTAGATCAAGCAATTTAATTATTATGAACATTAATCAAAATAAGATGAACAATATCATATGTGTCCCATACAAAAAATGATCCGCTACTCAAGTGTGCCTGAAGGGTCATATCTTACCTTCAAAGTATTGATTAATGCTTCATGATCAACACTACTAATTGTCCATATTTCCTTTATTTTTGGTCTAGCATGATGTCTCAATAACTTAAAATTTGTTTCTATAACAAGGTAAAAGTACATGAGAATTGTTTTATGTTTCTCATAGTCTTCAAATGTAGGTATGTCATTCTTTCTAATCACATATGTTTGCAACCAAGCTCCAAAAACAACAATTGAACTTGTATGATCATTAGTTTTTTATCAACAACTAAATATACTTAGAATAACAAATCTATATTATTCTAAACAACCTAAATGATGATGAAATGGTAATGCAAACTAGAAAAGATGCTTAGAATAACAAATCTATATTATTCTAACAACCTAAATGATGATGAAATGGTAATGCAACCAAGTTCCAGAAATAATAATTGAAGTTGTAGGATACATGAACCCATCATCATCTGTCATCGATTGTGTTAGATTCTTATTTCCCTGTACACATGATTCCAACCAATAGTATATCTCTTCATTCCCTTGTAGTGCTACAACTACATAGACATGTCCTAGCTGTACAAGATCTGAAAGATGCTTGTAGTCAAGTGAACTTTCCATTTCATCTTCTAAAGAGGATTGTGTTATAGATAAATGGGTTAGGTACTAAGAAATCCATGTATCTACCCACTCACTTGATTCATATTGATCCCAATCACACTTAATACAATTCTCACAAAAACAAGCCAACTCTCATGTCCATATGGTCCATGCACCCGAATCTAAGTTCGTAATGAACACATCTTTGAAGATTCTCTAATTTTTTGACATTCCAATTTGTCTCCCATTGTGCCCTCCTCAACCAACCAAAATAACCTGTATACTTGTGAATCAAGTGTTCCTCCTTGTGATAATGCATAAGTACACCAATCAACAATAGAATGTGCATCACTGAATGTTGCACCACCTTTGATCTTTGTTTGCTCCTTAACTAGAGTTCTCTTCACACATGCACCTGCATCATCATGCTTGCCTTTTCTATGCCCAACTTCAAAAAAATCCAAATATGTGGTACACCCCTCTCTATATGCATCCTACTTAACCAATAAAACATGTGAGAATTCTTGAATTGCCCTATGCCATTATTTGACCAAATGAAATGTTGACCCATTGCAATACTTTTTTCCTACAAGAACTCAAAAAAGTTTTCAAAACAATGTTGCACAAAATCAAATGAATGAGATCTATCATCACTCATGTAAAAATGGTACTCCTTGATTATCTTCCTGTCCTCTTTTGTACTATCAAGGGCATGTCTATATGTTATGTAGACAAAAATAACAATTTGAATAGAATTATAATATTGTGATTGTACTTCATTTTGTGGTTGCAATGTGTAATTTAAAAAAAAATCAACTACGGATACAATAGTTACAATAAGGAAAGAGTCCTTACACATCCTAAATTGTTGATCCAATCACTGTGACCTGTGGCTATGCCTTGCATACTTATAAAAAATATTTTTCTTAAAATAAAAAATAAAATCAGCAATACTTACCTCTCTTGTAACCAACTCGCATCTAGAACCTTCACCTCCACTCTTTAATGTGTATTTGATTGTCTCAAACCTTTTTTTCTCAACAATCTTGTTAGCAAAATCATGTTTTCTACCCTCATAAAAACATGTTACAAACTTTGATAAACCACCACATTGCAAATGTGTTTCATTTAAACAATCATTTCTATAAAATAAGCAACCATCACCTCTAATGCATAAAAATAAATCTAACAAGTCCCTGGATGACTTGCAAATTTGCATTGCATGACACTTCTACAACAATTTGTTAGTATGCATAGTAGAACAAATATGGCATAATAATTCATGATATATTGAAAAATCAATGTGGTATTTACAACATGTATTACAAATATTAATAGGTACACAATAAAATGGCTTGCAAGACTCACAATTGCTTTGTGATATTTGCAAATTTGGATGTTCTTCACAAAATTGTTTGTACATAATTGTTTGGCTACATTCCAAGAAATGTTTAGGATGCGGTGTGCAATCTTGATTACCAATTCGTAACTTTAAAACATCCTTTACATTTGGTGATACTCTACAGTGAGAGTTCCAAAATTGTTCAATTTTAATCTTTACACTATCGTTAGCTTCTTATCAACACGTGGAAGCCTCCCACTAAAATCCCATGTATCATTTTGAAGAGGACTATCGAGTTTTCTCTTGTTGAGAGTGCTCTATTCAATATTTTATGATTTAGATTTAAATCAATACAAGTTTGTCTCATTAAATAAACCTTTCTCAAATGATGGTTTACTAGTGAGGTTGTGATCATTCTACGAGCAACGCTTTTATCTTTTTCCTTACTAGTCTTTCCAATAGAAGTTAGAGCAACCATTTAGGGGTTCTCATGTAATTATATTTTACATAAAGTTCATTTTCAATGTTATCAACATTTTCAATAACAACTCCAACATTTTCATTTTCAAATTTAATCTTATTAACATTTTCATTTTCAATTTCAAAATTTTCAATATTATTAACATTTTCATTTTTAATGTTATTGGAATTCATTTTCAATACCAAATTCAACATCTTCTATATCAATTACAATAATTTTGTTTTCAATGTTGTTAACATTTTAATTTTCAATTTCAACATTTTTTCTCTCTCTCTCTCTCCTCTCTCTCCCTTCTCTCTCTCTCTCTCTCTCTGGGGTCTCTCTCTCCAACTCTCCCTTTCTCTCTCTCTCTCCCCCCACTCCCTCCCTTCCTCTCTCTCTTTCCCTCTCAGGTCTCCCTATCTCCCCTCTTAGGTCCATCTGTCTCCCACTCTCCCACTCTCTCTCTCCCCCTCTCCCTCTTTCCCTCTCTCTCTCCATCTTAGGTCTCTCTCTCCCACTCTCCCTCTCTCCTTGTCTCTTTGGTCCCTCCTACTCCCTCTCTCTGGTCTCTCACTCTCTATATCCCTCTTAGGTATTTCTCATTCTCTCTCTGTGGTATCTCTCACTCTCCATCTCCTCTTAGGTATTTCTCATTCTCTCTCTCTCACTCTCCATCTCCCTCTTAGGTATCTCTCTCTCTCTCCCACTCTCTGTCTCTTAGGTCCCTCCCACTCCCTCTCTCTCTCCCCCTCTCCCTCTCTCAGGTCCCTCCCACTCTCTCTCTCTCTCTCTCAAGTCTCTCTCTTTCTCTAGTCTCTCTCACTCTCCCTCTCCCTCTCAGGTATTTCTCATTCTCTCTCTCAGGTCTCAAGTCCCAAACCCCTCTTTGTCTCAGGTCTCTCCCTCCCTCTATCCCTTTCAAACCCCTCTATAATATATTTATTATATATTAATATATTATGTATATTTATATAATATATTTATTATAATATTAATATTATTATTATTTGTGGACACATAAAAAGTAACCCTTCTAGTGAACTTTATTTTGCCTAGATTTAATGTTGTAATGTGGCTAACACGTTCACATTAGGTCTTGGACCCTTGTGAATCATTAAGACTTCTAAATTGTCTTGTAAAAGTGTTGTGAAGTGTTGTAACCCACTTTCACACTTTTCTATCATCACAATTCACCTTAATAACTCATTTTTATCACTTACCAAGTTATATTTCAAAGTGTTGTAAAGTGTTGTAACCCACTTTCATGTTTTTGTAGACTTGTCTTCACTAATTCAACCCTTTCTCATGTTTAAATGACCCTTTAATACACTTCCTGGCTGTTTTTAAGTGTGTTTTTTAGGATATTCCCATTGGACAACATTTAATGCCCCTTAATTCCTGACACCCACTTAATTTGCTTAAGTGGGACTAAGACGCCAATAGGGGTGACTTAGTCCTTTTTTGCACAAAACTCAAAATTATTTCAAAATTTTGGCGAGATTTTGTTCTCTAACCCTTGAGGTCAACCTGTGATGTGTTATTTTCATGAAATTTTAGTAAAATCATATATAAATAAGGTTTTTTCCCCTCATTTTTCATCTCCTACATCCTCCTAGCTCTTGCACTTTCATAAGTCATTAAGCATTCAATCTCTCAAGCAATCAAGCATAATCAAGTCATCCATTGGAGCACTTCATTGCATATCTTCAGATTTCTACATCAAGGGTTTGGTAAGTTTATGACATTTCATGTTGTTTATTTATAATTATCTTTCCATTTCATTTCATTTCATAGGGTTTGATTACCAAAGTGGGGTTTGACCAAGGCAAACCCCTATACTCTAACCCTCAACCATTTTTCCCTCTTTGCATGTTTGTTTGCAAACTTTGTAGGTAGATTTTTCAAAGGATTTGGTGTTGAAAAGTGGTCAAGAATTCATCAAAGTCAATCGAGTCTACATAACCCTAATTCAAGCTTGGAGATACTTTGTACCCTATTTCTGCAGAATCAAGTGCAAACACATGTCAAAAAAGCAAGTGCAGACCTGAGGTTACAAGATTTTGTCCCAAAATTCCTGAGATCTATAGGTGGACTAATTCACCACTATTGGAGGATTAGTCTCACTTCCAGGCCTGAAAAGTGATTTTTACATTTTTGGATACCCATTTGGCAGATTCCTGTTCCGACAAGTTTTCCCGAAACTAGGACTAAGTTGCCCAGCTTGGCATAAGTGTCCCAGTTAACATTTTCTGTCAAATTTTCAAGATTTCAGAATCTCCCAGCATCAAGTTTCAGGTTCCAGGTGCACCTCTCTGATTTTGTTTAGTTATTTCATCATTTACTTGTATTTTTAGGCATTTTGCATATCACATTATGTTTTCAAACAAGTTGCATTTCTTAGGTTTTGCATCATTAAATCATTTCATTTTCAAATTAGTGCATTAGTACATCTTAATTAGACATAATACATCTCATTCAAATTAACATTGAGTGTAGATAATTGTATTTTGGATCCCATTCCTTTCTCCTTTTAGGTGAAACACCTTAGAAGGAGCCAAAGCAAGTGTGGGTAATCCAAAATCATTGTCCACATTTTGTTGAACCCAAATTTTGAGCATCTTTACTTCTGATTTTAAGTGCATCCTAAGTTTCATTTACATTTAATTAATGAAATTGCATCCTAGGATTTTCAAAATTGCATTTGTGAAAAGCTCAAATAGGTTGCATTTTTGCATCCTTTTTGCATTGAAAAATAACAAAATTTTTGCATTTAATATTGTTGTTGCATTTGTGCATCCAAAAAATATAAAATTGCATTCAAATTTTTTGAAAAATATCAAAAAAATCATTAGCGGGACTAATTCGCCACACTCGGCAACTTAGTCCTCCTGCACTTTTTGCACTGCAATTTTTGGGTATTTTCTGCACTTCTATTTCCTAGTACTGCATTCCTATTTTAGTTTACAAAATTCTTGTTATTTTCATTTTATTAGTCCTATATTGCATTGCATTTTCATCCACCCCATCTCTTGTGGTATTTGTGTGAGTGTTTGGTGCCCTATTGCTAATACTTTTAGTGAGAAGAAGTTCTCAACTAATGGCATCCCGCAATAACACACTCATTGTGGACCTTGGGTTTTCTCGATCTCCTACTCTTGGTATGGACAATGGTGCATTAGGCATGGATACTACCACTAGTACACCTTTACCCTCACATACAATGCATGTTGACACATCAAATGCCCACATTCCACAAGATAAAGTAATTAGCATTCATGAGGATTTAGCACATTTGCAACAAAACTTGTGTCTTGAAAGAATTTCCACCACTGCCATTCCTACTATAGACAAAATCCATCGAATGCTTGAAAATGATGAGGGCTTAGATGTTATGAAACAAATTGTTGAGATATATCAAAAACATGCCTCTAACACATCTCAACCAACAAACACTATGGTTAGCCAAGGAGGATCTCACATTCCTCCTCCTTCAACCATAGCATCCATACCCACCTATAACACTCCTCAAGTGACAACAACCATGCAACAAGTTATTCATGTGACTCCTTTCGCTATTCCAACTAGCGTCCCTAGTTCTTTTGTGGAATCAAATGTTCCATCCTCCACCACCTTCACCCCTCTTAGTATAACATTCACTTGTCTCAACATTACATACACTCCATCAACGTTCTCTCTTCCACCTAATACCACTTACACCAACCCTTTCATTACACAACTCTTTCAAACAGTTTCTTCCATACAAAAACAACTATCTACCATAAACCAAAACCAAACCGCACCACCCACCTACTATGTTCATTGTAGCCCATTATCTTTGGAAATATTAAGAACAAAGATGCCACAAGGAATTGATATGCCTAGGTTTGAGAAGTATGGAGGTAAAGGAGACCCTACTAATCATGTCAATGCTTATACAACCTTATGTAGTGACTTTCTCCCTGACGATAAACTGTTAGCTAAACTATTTCCTAGGACATTAAAGGAAAATGCTTTGGAATGGTTTTCAAACTTACCTAATCATTCAATTCGATCATTTAATGAACTTTTTGATGCCTTTATAAGTCATTTCCAAGGCCATATGACTCCCAAAGACAATGGTTGATTTAATGCGATGTAAACAAAATGTGGATGAAAAAGTCACTGATTTTATTTCATGCTATCAATCATTGTATGCTCAAGTAGATGTCAAGATTCTTGATTCACATCTCCAAAAAATGTTTATCAAAAACTTGCAAACTCAACTTCAAGATAAATTGACCATAATGAAATTTCCTTCTTTCATGCATTTGTGCACAACCCTTTGTGACTATCACAAATTGGTTACTAGTTGTGATGCCAAATCCACTTCTAGCCGAGTTGATAAATTTGAACCTAGCACTTCAAACAATTCACAACCATTTCACAAACCAAACAAAGGGTTTTTACAATTCAACCCCCCTCCTCAACAACCACCTCAACCTATCAACAATCAAGTAGTTATTATTAAAGCCGTGATACCTTACAGTTGTGGAGATCCAAAACAATAGTTTACACCCTTACTAGACACCCTTCATAACACCATGACCCAACTTATACAACAACAAATGATTTCCTTACCTCCCTTTAAACCATTAGATACCACTAAACTATTTCCTCCAACCTTTCAACCAAATTCTTATTTCCATTATCATAGATAGAATGGACATGACATAGAATAATGTAAGCATCTTAAACACATAGTGCAAGACCTCATTGATTCTAGTTATCTATCTGTTTCAAATGTTAATGCAAAAGGTAATACGTCTGTTGCCCCACCCGACCAAAATTTTAATTTTTTTATCAATCCCATGCCTAAACATAACGCGTCATTCATCAAAGCCATTGAAACTTAAAACAATGATGTGATGATTGTTCATAAAGAGACTGAACATCCTGATACACCCTCTATTAATCCTATGGATGAAATGGTAGGAGTGATAAACACTATCCCTCGTAAGGGCCAACCTAAGAAAAATCTTGATATTAATTTCACTTCTAAAGATATTCTTCCAAATCTTCCCAATGGTCCTCTCTACATAGTCAGACGTATTTATGATAAGCCCACTAATGGGATACTCATAGATCCTACCTATGGTGAGAATGTGATCACAGAGGAATTTTTGGTATTATATGAACTTTATCAAGATCACTATGAGAAACCAAGAGCATGGATCAAAACACATAATGGTTTCGCGTGCCCTACGATTGGATCGATCATTCTTCCATTACAAATAGGACCTAATACAATGGATGTTACATCCTCTATCATTCCACAATCAGATCAATTTCATCTGTGGCTAGCCTATCCATGGCTTCGCTTGATGAAAGTTGTTCCTTCAATCATACACAAATGTTTAAAGTTTCTGCATAACAATGACATATTCATTATCCACCATAGTGGCTTTCATCCTTTGTCTTCTAAAGGAAATTTCTACTTAGAAGCCTTTTGGCCAGAACCCATGGAGCCCATCACACCTCGCAAGGATTTATTTTTCATTGCTTATCAAAAGTTAAAAGCCAAGAAAATTGCTAAATTGTCCCTCCACAATCAATCCTCCTTCGTCTCCATTATCCCAATCCTTGATGAGACAATGCTTGAACTTGAACCTGAACAAGAAAACTTAGATCAACCAGCCCTAAACACTTCCATTCTTCCTTGAAATTTCCATGAGATAGAAACCAATCCCGTCATGCCCCCTCACATAAAACAGGTTTATAAAGTAAAAGAGAAAGTGATTGACCCATCTCCTTTGGTTTCTTCCGTTCTTCCCCCTTAGGAAGAAAATGAGCCTATGGTGGATCAACCCGCTCTTACACCTCAAAAAATTCAAAATAGAATCAAACAAAATCGTAGTGCTAGGGAGCATAGGCGTCATCGTCTACTTGCTCGTCAGTTGCAAACAAAAGAAAACAAAGAAAATAAACCTTTTCCTTTGACAGAAGCAGTACCTGATCACCCTCCTCCTCCTAACCCGCCACAAGATAATACGTTACAACCATCACAACAAAATGATCTGATACCACAACCACAACTCCTGATACATCCTTCATTGGAGATTACAATCCATCCCCCGTCGTGATTAATCTAGGTGATGATGGTGATGAGATCTCTAAAATAGATGAAGAGGTACATAACGATCTAAATTATTATTTTTCATCTTCCATGAGCTTAAATGATAAATATTTCACACCAAATGAAGAACCTAGTACTTCCCCTAGTTCGACACTTGTAATTATTCCTTTGGATAGTCAACCGCCCTCGTAAAACACTGAACATGATTGGGAGGCAGATGACTTGTTAGACAATTGAATTGCATTTGCCTTGCTAGCCTTTTGCATTTTTCTTTTATTTTCATTTTCTTTTGTGCTTCTCTATGTGTATTGTGTTCCCTCATAATGTGCATTTGATGTTCTCCCTCTCTTTGTGCACTTCCTCTATTTGTACCTCCATTCTTCTATATGTCGTACATCACCTTTTTCAATTTTTTTTTGTGTTTTTCTTTTTAGGGATGACACAAGGAATTGAGAATGACATGTCTCCTTCATGTTGACCCAAAAAAAAAATTATTTTCTTTTTCCTTTTCATTTTCTTTTCGCTTGTGTTTTCCTTTTGGGATGATGCAAAGTGTTGAGACCATAATGTCTCTTCCATATTGACCCAAAACGGATTTTATTTTTCTTTTGTTTTCACTCTTTTTGTGTCATTCTTCCAGTTCTATGTATTTAGGGAATGATGACAGTTCCAAGCTCTTTAATAAAAACATTGTGACAACGAACATACTGAGCCCAAATCTATAGATCCCTTATGTGTTTGGTGTGTTCCTTTTTGGGGGCAACCCCTCTTTCTTTTGTTCCTTTTCCTTCACATTAAGCAACCTTACTCAGAAACGTATGACTTGGCATAGGGGATTTCCAAGTTGGCTCCCATGTCTTGTTTTCTTTTTGCATTTTTCATTTGCTACTTTAAAGTAATTGCTCACAGAACGATGTGTAGCAATTCCTTTAAAGTGGGGGAATACATTGGCATTATCATTTTGCATTTTTCCTTTTTCTTGTTTCTTAGTGGAGCCTTGTTACTTCATAAGATGCATTTATCACTTTGTGCATGGCATTGGGTGTGATGTCCTTCATAAGTGTAATCTATCTTAGCATATTACATTCCTCTTGGTGGCCTGATATGACGCACTACATCCCCTAAGTTGTGAATATTCTATTCTTTGATTTTTCCTCTCTTGGAGACATTAGACACAATGTTCCCTAAGTTATAGACCTCACATGAACTTAAAAAGAATCATTTGAACATCATTTACATTTTACATTTTTACATTTTGCATTCATATGGCCACCTTGCATACCACAACTTACATGCCTGTGGTTCCTTTGCATTTTTTCATGAGTTCTAAGCATACAAAATTTTGTTTGTCTCATGAAGCATGAACCAAAATGATCTTTTGTGGTGCCTTATTAAATTTATCAAGAGGTATAACTTTAGTATGGTTGAGCAGAAGCCCATTCTACGACACAAATTTTCCCCATAGCCACCTACTTGTGTGAGTACATACCAATCGAGCGTATGTTTCTCACCTTTTGGGCCTTCTCACCCCATAGATAGCCATAAGTTTTGTGGCTCCAGAGTGAGTATACTTGGGCTTTCTCACCCAGCGGATAGCCATAAGTCCCATCGCCCCAGAGTGAGTACACATTTATTTTTCCAAACAAGCAACCTAGATCTAATCCACAACGAGCTAGACAAATGATCAAATATTTCTTCTGTCTTTTCTCATCATCATGTGTGTTCCTTTGTGTTCATGTTTTATTTTCCATGGGATCGTAATCCTGGGGGCTTGATCATCCCTCTTGATTATTGTTATCTCACCTTATCAAGTATTAGTGCATTTGAACCCTTCTTGGTTGCATGATTGGCTGCTTTAGTGCAAGTTTGAAGCAAGTTCATCCTCTCACTAAAGCGGGGGCTAACTATGGACACAAAAAAAAAGTAACCCTTTAACTTTTTCATGTTCAGGCCTTTCTAGTGGAATTTGGCTTGATTTTTCCTAGATTTAATGTTGTAATGTGGCCAACACATTCACATTAGGTCTTGGACCCTTGTGAATCATTAAGACTTCTAGGTTGTCTTCTAAAGTGTTGTGAAGTGTTGTAACCCACTTTCACACTTTTCTAGGACCCTTTCATCATAATTCACCTTAATAACTCCTTTTTATCACTTACCAAGTCTTATTTCAAAGTGTTGTAACCCACTTTCACACTTTTCTAGACTTTGCTTCACTAATTCAACCCTTTCTCATGTTTAAATGACCCTTTAATACACTTTTTGGTTGTTTTTAAGTGTGTTTTTGAGGATATTCTCGTTGGAAAACATTTAATGCCCTTTAATTCCTAACACCCACTTAATTTGCTTAAGTGGGACTAAGTTGCCAATAGGGGAAACTTAGTCCTTTTTGGCACAAAACTCAAGATTATTTCAAATTTCTGGTGGGATTTTGTCCTCTAACCCTTGAGGTCGGCCTATGATGTGTTATTTTCAGGAAATTTTAGTAAAATCATGTATAAATAAGGGTTTTTCCCCTCATTTTTCATCTCCTACATCCTCCTAGCTCTTGCACTTTCATAAGTCATTAAGCATTAAATCTCTCAAGCAATCAAGTCATCCATTGGAGCACTTCATTGCATATCTTCAAATTTCTACATCAAGGGTTTGGTAAGTTTATGACATTGCATGTTGTTTATTTATCATTCTCTTTCCATTTCATTTCATTTCATAGGGTTTGATTACCAAAGTGGGGTTTGACCAAGGAAAACCCTTATACTCTAACCCTCAGCCATTTTCCCTCTTTGCATGTTTGTTTGCAGAATTTGTAGGAAATTTTTTCAAAGGATTTGGTGTTGAAAAGTGGTCAAGAAGTCATCAAAGTCAATCAAGTCTACATAACCCTAATTCAAGCTTGGAGATACTTTGCACCCCATTTTTTGTAGAATCAAGTGTGAACACCTATCAAAAAAGCAAGTGCAAACCTGAGGTTACAAGATTCTGTACCAAAATTCCTGAGATCTGCAGGTGGACTAAGTTGCCACTATTGATGAATTAGCCCCACTTCCAAGCCTGAAAAGTGATTTTAACATTTTTGGATACCCACTTGGAAAATTCATGTTCTGACAAGTTTTCCTGAAACTGGGACTAAGTCGCCCAGCTTGGCGTAAGTGTCCCAGTTAACATTTTTAGTCAAACTTTTAGGATTACAAAATCTCCTAGCATCAAGTTTCAGATTCTAGGTGCACCTATCTGATTTTGTTCAGTTATTTCATCATTTACTTACAGTTTTAGGCATTTTGCATATCACATTATGTTTTCAAACAAGTTGCATTTCTTAGGTTTTGCGTCATTAAATCATTTCATTTTCAAATTAGTGCATTACTACATCTTAATTAGACATAATAAATCTCATTCACATTAACTTTAAGTGTAGAAAGTTGCATTTTGGACCCCATTCCTTTTTCCTCTTAGGTGAAAAACCTTAAAAGGAGCCAAAGCAAGTGTGGGCAATCCAAAATCATTGTCCACATTATTAAGGTACATAAATTATATAGTATATAAATTATATTATATATTAAATTGTATGCATAGGGGAAGCTTCAAATCTTAAAAAATAAATAACATATATCCATTATTTTTAGATTTTTTACCAACTGAATAATATGTATGCATAGGGGAAGCTTCAAATCCTATACAATAAATAACAAATATCTATTTGTAACGAATATCTGTTCGTAACAGATATCTGTTAGCATTTGATTTTTATAAACCAAATAATACACAAAAATAGTATTATGTATTATTAATATATAATAAATGTATTATATATTAATATATAATAAATATATTATATATTATGATATATATTATATAATATATTATATATAGTATATTTAATATATATACTACATATTATATATCTTATACTCTCTACCTCTCTAGCTCTGGCACTACTACTGATATCATACTTGTATTTTGTATTGAACTTTTGAACAAAGTAATTAAGCATTATGTTATCAAAATCCTGACCTCCCAAATGCATATCCCCTCTAATGGCCTTGACAACAATATTACCCTTTCAAATAGAAAGAACCAACACATAGAACGTACTTCCACCCAAATCAAAGATGAGAATGCTTCTTTCTCTAGAGAATACATCATGGAAGCCATAAGTTATAGTTGTTAGAAACCAAGATCAGATTTGCAAACCAGAACAATCCTTCCACAAAAGAGAAAAACAAAAAAGCAAGAGATTTGCAAGAAGATGTGCAAATTGATATATTCGAGAATTCAATAATTACATGATAATGATTTGCTTTATAAATGAAAAGATGCCTAAACCTAATCTTATCTTGAGCAAGAAGATAGCTCAAAAGATAAAGATAAGAACCTAAAACTTAGGAATTAAATATGCCTAAGTAAACTTATGCAAATGTGTAATTAATAATTAATTACACCAACACCCCCCATAAGTGCAACTTAGGGAGAAGAAAAATTATTATGCAAAGATGAGTCCTGGAAACAAGGCTTGATAAGGTACTCATGTACAAATGCAAGATGAGGTAGAGAAGGAAAACCCAGTGGGATAAAACCCCCCTACAATGAGATGAATACTGCAAAGAAGCACTGGAAGAACACTGTGGAGTAACACTGGAATCGCAATCTGACAAGCAAGGAAAGATACTTCTGTCTACAACTGAAACCAAAATCGAAATCATGATAATGTGACAGCAGACCCAATGCCATGGAACACTCGAAAACTCACAAAATGGAACAACCCTAGAATTTGTGAAGCAACAGGAGATGAAATGATGATAGAATCTAGAAGCCGTGTATCTCGATGCTGATGCCAAACCATGACTGAAACTCTTCCATGGGAAGGAGTACCATGAAGACTCTGGAACATTAACCATAAAAACATGGCCCTCAAACTGAGATGGATCCAATGTGGATCATTAACCATAGGCTCTCAATCTAAAGTGTGAACCAGATGTGAATCTAATATGTGTCAAGTAAGAGAAAAAATGTGGCCAAAAGAAACTAAGAAACTAGATATATGCATACAAGCTGCCAAAAAATCAAAATGGATATGGAGATCAAAGTGCATGCACACTCTAATCAGATTTATTATGCAAGAAACCCCCCTGAATGGAACTTTATCATAGTTCATTTATTACAATAACTTGATGATTGTAAAAGGAGAGCATACAAAAATGCATTAAAAAAAATAGACCTCATATCTGTGTAGAGGACTGAATCAGCTTTCCAATGCCACAAAAATGACGAAAAACGGATCACCGAGTCAAAAGATATGCCCTCCAGAGTGAAAACAGTAACATTTGAGTTCAAAGGCCTGAAAAATAAATCTGGAGCAATATCTAGTAAAAACACCTACACCATTGGATTGGCATTGGAATTAGCTTTCCAACGGTATCTCGTTTGCAAAAACGGAGATCGTATGCAAAAAATACACCCGATTTCGTGAACACTGCTCTAGAATGGGGAAAATACAGTGCTGGATTAAATTTGACGGTCATATGGCCATCGCAGCAAAATCCGAGCCTAAATTTGATAGTCAAATTGCCATCGGCAGATTTCTTCAATTGGGCTTATTTTAGAAAAAAATATTTTTTTTATAAAAAACAATAAAAAAATATTACAAATTATATTTTTTTTGTTAAAAAAATATATTAAAAAAACATTGATTTTTAAAAAAAAAATCATAAAAAATTGTGACCATGGGAAGGTACATAGGTACTAACTTGCATAGGTCTACGTAGGTCAGTACCTGCACAATACCCTGTGCAGGTACGTACCTTCCAAGGACTTTGTCTTTTTTAAAATATTTAAAAAAAAAAACTGCAATTTTTTTAAAAATTTCTAAAAACTTCTGAATGATTTTTAAAAAAAAATTTTGCAGAAAAAAATTAGATGATTTTTTTGATTTTTTTTTTCAAAAAATCATCTCGAACTGCATGCAGAAGACGAACAAGGCCGTACGGATAAAATTTTTTGCCTCACGAATAGCCGACACCGAATATAGACGAGTTTACCATCAATCTTTAGGTTTTTGGCCGCTCCGGACATGATGGTGACCTCTGTTTGTGCCCAAACTGCTCCAAAAATTCAACTACCTTTTGAATTTGTAAAAAAATCTGAACTTGAAACCCTCACAGATCTGGCAAACAATGACCAAAATCTACAAAATAAAAGCCAATCTTGACTTTTTCCAGTGCTCTAAATCTAATGGTGAAGCCTGATCTAATCCAAAACAATGCATAGATGAACTCAAGGCATGATATCCTCAAGAAATCCTGAACGAACCCTGCAATGATTTTTTCAAAAATTTGAGAAGAGGCTACAAATCAAGGCTCTGATACCATGTTAGAAACCAAGATCAGATTTGCAAACCAGAATAACTTTCCACAGAAGAGAAAAATAAGAAAAGGCAGAGATTTGCAAGAAGATGTGCAAATTGATATATTCAAGAATTCAATAATTACATGATAATGATTTGCTTTATAAAAGCAAAGATGCCTAAACCTAATCTTATCTTGAGCAAGAAGATAGCTCAAAAGATAAAGATAAGAACCTAAAACTTAGGAATTAAATATGCCTAAGTAAACTTATGCAAATGTGTAATTAATAATTAATTACACCAACAATAGTTGCAACCATTAGCTTGATAATTGTTCTCATGTAGCATCCTTTGTGGCCCTCTTCTACACATCATTAAAATAAGTAGGCACAATAATAACCACATTCTTCACCTCATATTAAAATAAGCAACATGGATGAGATATCTTTAGGCGCAAATAACTCTCTCTCAGGTCCCTTGACTCTTAGGTCTCTCCCCCCTCCCTCCCTCCCTCTCAGTTCTCTCTCTGTGAAGTCTCCCTCCCTCCCTCTCAAGTCTCTCTCTGCCTCCCTCTTAGGTCTCTATTTCCCTCTTAGGTCTTTCTCTCTTTCTCTATCTCCCTCTCTCTCTCTCAAGTCCCTCCCACTCCCTCTCTCTCTCTTGTGAATTGGCCACACATCAATAAATATAAATAATATATACTATGTAGTATATAATATATACTATGTATTAAATATATTATATACTATGTATTAAATATATTATATAATATATATATATATAATATTACATAATATTAATCCAATATTTAATATTTAATATTTAATATATATACTATATATAGTATATAATATACAATATACTATATAAAATATATGTAGTATATAGTATATAATATAATATATAATATATAATATAATACATAATATATAATATATAATATACAATATATATTAGTATATAATAAAATATTAAATATTATGTATTATGTATTATAAATAATACAGGTAATGGATATCAGGATCACCTATTAGTGCAATGGTGAGATGGTTGCCTATTTGTGGGGCAACTAAGGTTCAAATCCCCACCTAGACCGATAGTAGTGTTTACATTGGTTTGGTCCCACATTGGTATCAGAGGTAAAAATAAGTGGCAGCTAATCTTGGAGGATGCATAGGTGATATCAGCGGACATGGTGACTGATCGTGCTAGACCCGGCTGGGTTAGGTGTGCTCACAGACCTTGTAGGTGTGTGTTGCTCATAGATATAGTTTCTTATCAACGTGTGTTGCTCGTGGACTATTCTCGGACCCACACAGGTCTTTCACACCTGGCGGTTCTCTATCAGACCCTCGTGAGTCTTTCACCCCTTCCTTGGGGTCCCTATTGGGATTCTAGGCTCATGGTTCTGCATGGTTGGTCTTGGAGAGATAAGGTTGAGGATGACACAAAAATATATAAGGGTGTTACTTGAGTGTCGAACATATCTGAGGATGAGGCCCCTCAACAATGTGGTCTCACTAGTTCTCTGCTCTAGTAAAAAGCACCTCGACTTCAACCCATTACCAATAAAAAAAATACAGGTAATGGATATCTGTTCTGAACAGATATCCATTTTTTTTGAAAAAATCAGTACGCTTGGGATTTGGTTCAGGATTTCCAAACTTGGAAAGTCACCACAAAAAATGAGTCTACAAAATTTGCTTAGTTTTCTAAAGTTTTCCCTTGTGGCTAATGACTTTTTTTTATCTGAATTTCATGAAACAAAAAGGGTTTATAGAAAAAATTGTCAATTTTCCACCAATATAAGATATGCCTTATTTTGAATTTAATAAATAATTATTATTGATTTTCTACATACATTACGACTAAAGTCCTGATTGATAGGCTGATTCAAAAACTTCTACAACTTTCAAACTATTTCACATTTTTCAAATCTAAAAGATGCGTCACATACTATAGGATAAAAAAATTTGAATTTCATAAATTTTTGACCAAGTTATGGTGGTTAGATAAACACATTTTAATAATTTTGAAATTTTCTAATAAAAAAATCATAACTAATTATTTACATGCAAAAAAATTACAAAAAATATCTAGCACATTCGAGCATGTGTCCTCTACATATATTGAAAGTTTCAGAAACAAATATTATTTTTTTCTTGTACTTAGGTTGGTCAGACATACACCTATTTTTTATCTTTTTCTTGAAAATTTAGTACCACTACATTGAAATTTCAATTTTTTCGCAAAATAGATTTACCTTTTTCCAAAAAAGGGCTAGTAGCCTAGAAGCTACATTCAATTTGCTACAAGTTTTGTTCTTACATATTTTTCAAATTATGTTAATAACCTATTCAAATTTTTATGTCAAGTTTCCTAACTCTATTTTTCTAAATTTTCATTGCCACTTAGGGGCCTAGTTTGGACCCCATGATCCTGCACATACCCATAAAAAAATTCCATAAAAAAGTATAATCTCTTCAATAAATGGCTTCAATCAAAAGTATGAACTTCAACAATAAATGATCTCAATCAATGATATAACCAACAGTCAAATGATCAATCAATTCATATAGGTTAATCCCAACCTATGTGCTTCAATCAATAATCGAGTAAACATTCCAATCAATTAGGTTATTCTCAACCTAGGGTTTCATTTGAAAGTAAAGTAATGATCAAGTATAGATTATCAATATGGTTTGCATGACATCACTTCCTATTGATGATGATACGTCTAGTATAGACAAACTACTTATAGTGTTGATGACTATGTATAATATCAATACTTCACATTCATACAAATTCCCATATATAGGATACATACACATCTATATAAGTATAAACCAATATGAAAGGTTTCTCCAACATAATATTAAACAACCAAGAACATGCAAGCATGTACAAACATCACAAAATATTCAAAAGCATTCTTTTCCAACATAGTAAACAAAACCATTTAACCTTTCCAACATAAATGACAAAGGTACAAAAACTAGCATGCTTGTATAATGCTCCAATTGATTAAAATCCTTCCTAGTTCTAATCCTCAAGCTTGCTTGATACCTCCTTCAAGATCCCCTTGGTTTCCTTCTTCTAGCTTATCACTAACTCTCACAATAATCACAAATATGAAATAGCAGAACAACTCTCAACTCACAAGCTTTCAACTCACTAACTCAAAAATCATAGGAAAATGACATCAAGATAATCAGAATGATAAGTGTAGCAGTTGGTAGAATGGGCACCTCTATTTATACTAAATTGTGAGCCATCGATGGCTACAAACAAGTTAATATTTCTACCACCCTTCTATCGTCATGCAACGACTCATCAAACTAACTTATAGGTTTGCAACACATAACAATCCTCTCCATTTTAATGGTTGAGTCAACTTGTTATAAGGGACAACAAGACTCATTTATTGAGTCAAATGAACAAAAATCTCACAAACAAGTTTCCTAATTTGAATTCCTTCACATAATGTTGCCAAGTTTACCCTTGATTGCGTCTCAAGGCTAAGATATTGTATGATCATAATTATGTGCAATATACAGGCTTCTTATGTATTCCAAACACTTCTACATTGGTGCCCTTGAATGTAGCATGGGTTTGACTATTTATTATGGCTTTAAAAACTACTTTTACCTCTCAATACAATGTATACATAGCAAATCATACAAACTCATGCGTGCCTTTTACCTTGGTTGACTTGGTCCAATATTTTTTTTATGCATTGGATTTTTTCTATCTCTCAATCTACTAAATATGGTTTGCTTTGATTCCTTCTCATGTATGTCTATTATTCATGCCTCTTTTTCACTTTAAATTCCACACATAATGGTCTTAAAATTTGTACCTATATGGTTCATGCACTGCACAATACTATTACATTGTTGGCTTCTATGCCTAGCCTTTTACCTTGGTATTATGCATAGCCTTTTGTGACAACCTATGCGCTTTAATTAATACTGACTTTAGTGCTATATATATACACTTTATATATATCTAAAACACTAATCATTATATATATGTATATATATCATCTCTTTAATATATATATATATATACATAAATATTATCAAATACATTTAATTGTCAATTAATAAATATATAAACATATATTGAAACAACAATCGTATATATATACACACACAAATACACATAAGTATATTAATATATGTATATATACATTATATACATAATATTATTTAAATACCGTTTTATAAACATATATAACTATCTATTCATCAATCGACAATTATATATACCAAATGTATTAATACATATATTTATCTGTTATATATGTTCAATGGATACTTCGATGGATATGATGTATCTGTGCATGGATACACATAAGTATTCCTACTCCCATATAGGCATGCACACATTCATTCATTATGCATGACTTATCATTTATACACACACACATATACATTCTATATATATTTAATCATCAGTTCACATAAATACATGAGGAAGAACTCAAACCCAATATAGAGATTCAAACGCACAATTCAACAAAAGAAACAATCATAGAATTAAAGACCAAAACCAAAACCATAATCAATCAAAGATGAACAATCTTTCCAATCTATCCAAGACTTCAACTAGGGTTTGGTGCAGGGGCACCAAGTGAAAATTTTGTAAAAGTTGTCAAGTAAGGTCATATGGTAGATTTTAGGTTGTTTGAGTCATTTTTTTTATCAAAATAAGGTCATGATGGACCATTTAGTATGTATTTAGGTGTCATGGGATTTAAATTGTCAATTTGTGCAATATTGTAAAAAGTTGTCAACAAGAAGATGTAAAATTGCAAACTTGCCAAAAGTTGCAAAAAGGAACTTTAGTGGAAGATCAACGGTCAGTTAATTCAAAAGGTAGTTTTTGTAGGATGAGGTAGTTAGTTTTGGAGAAAAAAGGATATATATGGTTGTAAAACATCGATGTAAACTCTCTCTGGATGATTTGAAGGAAAATCAATTGAAATATCACTATTTTCTAGTAAATTTTATGTTTTATCTTTGTCTTTAGACCTGTACAATTCCGTACAGTAGCTTAACTGTTCTAAAATCTTTTGAATTGGTTAAAGGAATGAATTAGCTGCAATTTTCTTTTGATTTGAAGGTTTCATCTTAAATTTGGTGAAAGTTTGAACTAATTTTTTGAAGTTGTTTGTGTATACCTTGTTTAAGGATTTGAAGGTCTTTAAAATGCATTAAATGAACCTTCCACCAACTGTGATCTTTTGGAATGGGTAGAATGGGTCAAATTAAGAAGGTTTAGAGAAGATTATAGGGTTTATTTGAGCAGGGGAGATGATTTGGTGTATTTTTGATGATTGCCCTAGATGAGATTTTGTGATTTTTGGCATAAAAATGGAGGTTTTGAGTGAGTAATTGATGAAATAGCATTGAAAGTGGTTGGGAAAGAGATTATGAAGAATGTGCAGGCTAATTGAAGCATGTTTGGTGCATGGGTAAGGTCTGAGATAGTGGGAAACAGCGAGTTTCAATAAACCCCCATGAAAATTGTTAAAAAGGAGGGTTTCTTGATATGGTGTCCTGGGAAGCGTGTCTCTGAAGATAAGTTATGAAATTGGTGGTTTTGTTGACTAGTTAATGCTTCCCAATTGATTTTTGGGTTGAATGAAGTGTTTAAAATAGGGTTTCTTTGAAAAAGTGACCTAATTTGGGGTTTAGGATAGCATACTAGTTGAGTTTTGAAAAGGTTGGTCCAAAGTGACCTAGGTTGAATTTGAGATATGATTTGAATGGGAATAAAGGGTATCTAAAACCCTAATATTTTTTTGGGTTTGAGCAGGCTTTGAGGAGTTTTACCTTGATTTCTATGTTTGGAACCTTATAAGGAAGAATAGGTGGGAATGAAGAAATTTGTCAAGATAGGGTTGTATGATTTGAAAGTTTGTTTGAATTGAGTCAAATTGTGATTGGAAACAAGTTTCCTCCCTACTCTACATCATACTTTACTTACCAAATCCAAATCTATCTTGACTTTACTCTACTTGACCAACTAGGGTGTGAGTGTGTGTATGCTCAGTTAGGCTAATTAAGGGTTACCAAACCAAGCTCCTCTCCTGAGTGATACTTGCCCTCTCTTTTAGAGGTTCAAACCTATTCCAGCATTCAGCTTAGTACAATAGTTATCCATTCTCATGAGATCCAATTGCATCATATATCATTTACATAATTAAGGCATTAACATAATCATTTGTAATACATAATCATTCATCACATTTCCATCAGTATAAAACATAATCATTCTTTCAAAAGAAATAACATCATAATACATATTTCAATATTTCATTCACCCTTTTTAAACACATTAAGGTCATGATTAATATTTATCATCATATTTACTCATGAAGCTAAAAGTAACTCAATAACTAAGAGACAAGGTGTAAAAAAGTGGAGAGCAAGGTAAGTGCCCCCCTGCTTCCTCTAAATTGGACATCTTAGTTCCAAACCACGAATTAAACAAGGAAATATGTGAAGAAGATAACAAATTAAAGAATGTGGTAATTTTTTGGCAATTGTGGACCTTAATAAGGTCCCAACTAGGAAGTACATGGATGAATGACTTTCCAGTGTTTGGGGTAAGAAATTAGGGATTCATTTCTCTTATTGGATAATAATTTAGAAAGGCTTATTTGTTATTTTTCTTAAAAACCATGAAATGCAAGAATCGTAATTAAAAAAAATTAGAGCATTGGGAAAAATGGTTTTCGGGCTCTGGAGTGGTTGCTGGAGGCCCTAAATGATGAAATCGTGACTCTTTCAAGCCTTAAGTGGGTCATTATTAAAAGCGTCCTCCCCGGTATGGAAATTTATCCCCCTCCTACTTGAACCATGGGAGAGGGTTATCATAATAGATGATACTAAATCCTCCCTGTGGAATGTGGATGCTAGGGCTCTTGTATCCTTGATCCTTAGAGTGGACGTTCCATACTGGATTTTGTTAAAATTGGATAGTGGAGAGGTTATATGTGCCATCGAGATGCTTAGGGGTTTAAACATGTGCTACCTTTGTAGGAAGGATGGGCACATAATGAGGAACTGCCCACTTATAACCAAGAAAAATCTAGTTTCCAAGCCTTCGATTGGGCACAAGGGAAACATCCCGCTCGAAGGAAGTAATTCCAATGCACAAATGTTGGGCGAAAATGACATTGTGGAGGTCAAAATTAATGGGTATAGTGGAATCCTAAATTTGAAAACAATTATGGAAACCCTAAATTTGAAAACAAATATGGAAACCCTAGAAAATATTGGGAACTCATATGCTCTAAATGTGAATACGAATTCATAAACCCTAAGTGGAAATAAGAATATGGATACAGTAGAGGATAGTGTAAATACGAATACCTTAATTAGAAATAAGGACCTGGAAACCCTAAATGGAAGCATGAATATGGAAAGTTTAAAAGATTGTGTAATATGGAAACCTATTATATGGAAAATGTATAGGAAGTCCAAGATATTGTTCATGGCTTGGGATGTCCACCCTAGCTTGAGGAATCATTATTTCCCACCAATAATTTCATAATATTCAAAAGTAGCTTGACAATTTTAAAAAAGAACTGAAAACTCACTCTTCAGACTCCTTGTTTGGAGATAATAGAAAATGTAATAAGATTGGCCACTCTAATTAGGCCATAAATAAACATCACACCTCCATTATTGAGGGGGGAAAAAAGAATGCATAATAACTAGCTATGAATAGAATAAGACAAAGTATAATTGAAAATGAGAAAACAAGGAATAATAATAGGAAACAAAGAACCTAAAGAAGAGGTGTTGTATATAAACATACTTAAAACCAAAGAAGATGTAGATGGTAAAAATTAAGAACATTAAAACAAGGATTTTATAAAAGAGAGCTTCTATTAGAGTAATAAAACAAGCTCACCAACCACTATTAAATAAATAGTGAATGCATTTGAAACAAGAATGCAATCCATCTCTATCCAACAAGATACCATCGATGGATTGGTTCCAGGGAAATATGCAATTGGGGAAGGAAATAATGGTGTTGATGGTTCTAAGTCACATAGTAACCAATGCACTAATGATATCTTGATGGATATGGGTGTATTGCATTCCTATACAAAGGATGTGAATTAAAAAAAGTAACTGTTAGCCAAGAGGCTGACAAAGGGAGTACAAAAGGTTCCTCATATTCAAACCTGGGGTCTAATAATAGAAAGGAATGTGATAAAAATTCTCTTTTAAATCCCTTGGATGCAAGTGATCCTAGTCTACATAGAGACCTTGATTCTTCAAGCGTTATAGGGGAGTCAATTGCTAAGGAGGCTAATGTTGGGGGCATATACTAAATTAGGGAAACTTCAAAGAAAAAGAAACAATAATCCTTGCAAGGAGAGGAAAATTCAAAAAAATGGAAAAACAAAAGAGAAAAAATAATAGTGTGTGTAGATTCTAAACTAATGTATTGTAAACTTGGTAGAACCTACACAATTCAAAGGTATATTTGACTCAACAATCCAATCAACATTGTAAAGACTACATTAAAATGTCAACCCAAGTTTGTAAACTTGTGATGATGCTGCACTATATGTTCCTTCAGAGACTCAAGGCTACCTATGTTATCTTATTCAAGATGTTCTAATTGCTGAAAACTCACAGAATTGCAAAATAGTAAAAGAAACAAACTAGCACTAATGGCTACAGGTGCCTATAACTTAACCTGTAACTGAACTATTGCTAATAAATAATTATTATATCAACTAAAAAATGATCAGAACTAACAACTAAACTTATTCTAACCTCTGGAGTGCTATTGGTTAACCAAATACATGCATTCCCATGAACATTCATTATTAATAATCAAAGTATGAGATTCTAATTTAACTTGCATGTAGTTCATGAAGTAATAATAAAAAAAATCAAATCTCACTATTAGATTCTATGCATCCATGTAAAATTGACTTCATTCATTGCATATCATAAAATATTACACAAAATATTCTTCACAAATTGTATTCAATGAAAATAATTCTGAATAACCATCATGTTTGTAGATAACTAAAAATGAAAAATAATTGATAACGAAATACTGAAAATCAACTAACTTATCTAAGGACTCATCCATCGGCTATATACAAGAACAAGAGAGTTTATTCCAAGCAACAACTAACTTCAATCATTAACTTCCACTCCTAGATATCAAAGCATATAGTTAAGATTGAATTGTTCAAACCATAACTGAAAAGAAAGAAGAGTCCTAATATAATTGAAACTTTGTAAAACAAAATTGTATGTAAAACACACAAACATTTACTAGAATCCTATCAGCAAAAGAGTTCTTCTTTTCTAGTGCTTTATTAACTTGTTCTAGTGATGTAGGTTCAATCTCCATCAGGTGTCTTCAAACAAGTAGTTATTGCATTCAGTTTAATCTAAAACTTCCCTTGCTTTGTTGTCCTAGTCTTCCTTTTTCTATGGGTTACAACTTCCATTTTCTATGTGCCATAGTTCCTCCTTGGCTACAAAAAGGTTAATTCATAAAACATACACTCAAGGCTAACTACCATAATTAAAACACAAAATTCCATCCACATTTCATGCAACTCACATATAAACCATGCAATACTATTATGTCATAACCATATTTCCATTACTATGATTTAGGTCCAAGTCTATATAATAAGTATGAAAAGATAGCATAATATAGGAGTATTGTCTAAAAGGTATATCTAAATTTGTCTATAAGTATGCATAAAAGTAACAAAAAATAGGCCAATAAAGAAACCCATCATTCTCCCTAACTATACTTTTGCTTGTCCTCAAGAAAAACACTAGGGGTACAGTTATATTGCAAGGTGATCTACCTCAAGTCCATAACAATATCAACTCCTTGGATTTGTTTCAAGTAAAAACCTCTATAAGCTGCAAGTTGCCTCATTCCAGTGCTCCCAACTCTCTCACATTACTCACCTTTCTCCCCAGTCCAATGTTGAACTAGATAAAGTAGCATAGGTGGGTGAAATGAGAGTGGTGCCCAATAAACCCCCATGTCAATACCAATTTTCATGTATCTTTGTACCCTTTCAAGCATGGTGGTGAAATTATACATGGAATGAGGTTCCTTTCTCTATAATTCTGGGGTCAATATTTTCCATCTACTCTATATATAACTGTAGCATTGTTGACCCAAACCCACAGCTAATGTTTGCATTCTTTTATAATTTGTTGTGCTCAATTTCACAATTTTCTTTCCTACACCTTATGATACAAGAGTTCAACCATTCATCTATAACTGCATCAAGGTTTTTAGATTCTTTCCTTATGGGGAGAGCAATTGATTTCTCCCTCTCCTCATATTCTTCCATTATTTCATAAGTTGTTCATTTCTGTAATAAGATGTAAGTGCCCTTACTTGGAGATCCCATACAAATATCAAAGGATTCCACTCTATTTCATCTAGCACCACATAATTGTGTAAACATTATTCACACAACTGGTCTTGCTCCTTAGGTTTAGAATCAACAAAAACATTAAGAAACAAAAAATTTGCTCATCCCAACAAATTGATTACTAATTAGCCTACTGAACTAAAAATGTAGAAAACTTTCCTATAGAAATAAAGTATATGTCCTCACTAGAGGTATGCATCTTATGATCTATGTAGCATTGTCTGCCACTTCTTCTAACCTAACTACTAATCTTCTTAACTCCATGTCTTTCTTCTCCAGCTCCTTAGCATGTTCTTCAATAAAAATCTCTTTTTTCTTTATTCCACTTTTCCTTTTCTTGTGCAAACTCATCAATCACTCTCCATAGATGAAAACCAAGTGACAAGGTGGTATGGTGAATTGAAGTTTTTATGGGAGAAGGTTTATGATCTGGTACTAACAGTTCTCCATCTCTAGTCTTAGTTATGGTCAATTGTTCAAATAAATAAAGCTTAGTAACATGGCCACATGTTTGCAATTTTTCCTCCATTTCCTATATTTTTGTTTCCCTCTCCTTGTCCTTCTTTTCATAGCTTTGTACTAACTCTTCTAATTGTTTGATTCTATCCAAGGATTCTTGGAGATCCTTCCTAACATATCTTTCTTCTATATACATTTCCTTTGTTTCCATGAACTCCTCATTACCTCCCCCTTCATAGTCCTCATAGGTAAAATTGTCTAGGTTTCCTTCTATGTTTTCTTAGCAACAAACACATCTTTTGATTCTGAATCAGAAGTAGTAGACACATATCTCTTCCTTTTCATAGGTATATTTACATTTCTAGGGATATATCCCTTCCCTTTAGAGTATGTCTCTACTAACATGACACCTTCCTCCTACTATTCTTTGCTATTTTCCTCTTCTTTAGGTTTCTCTACATTTCCCCTCATGACACCTTGACACTTTAATTTTCCTAAACATCTAGGTGTAGGTGTCTCCTTCTTAACATCCTTCTTCTTATTTTCTATTTTAGGTATGGATGATGTAGATGTATTGCCTCTTTTTCTCTTGGGTCTTTGTTATTTTCAAGAAGATATAATTTCCTCAATTACAGGTGACCTAGACTCTATCTCATTATGTTCCTCATGCTCAATTTGGCTACAGGTAGGTGAAGCCATAGGTGAGAAATGAGGACTTTCTCTTATAGGTTCATCTTGTGGCTCTACAGTCTCAAGTACCACAGGTGCTTCTAGTAAACTATTAATATCTTCGCATTACTTAAAATATTCCCAGTCTACTTTTGGGTACTAAATTCTCAGACTTATTTTTACCAATAAAGAAATCAAGCAATCGTGTGATAGGATAGTGTCAATTTTTTTCCTTTGATACCCTGATGCCATTCTTTTCAACATGTTATAAAGAAAATTTGGCACATTTACCAAACTATTGTGCTAAGCAATTTAAAATGTATTGTATACAAAATATTTTGCCTACCTTCACAAGTAAGATATCTAGCAATATAGGAAGCACAATTAGCCCATAACCATGGAAGAGAGAGATTCTTTGTACCTTGTGAAGATGAGTCCAAATTCTCTCCTCATTCATAGAATTCCTCTCTGGCTGCAATTGCATCAACGCATACTGGAAACTTTGCTACAATTCTAGGTAGCCTAGAAACTTGTGCTATGGTGACCTTAGATGCATCCATTGATAGTCCTTTCACCATTGCTTCATAATGCTCCAGTGCAACTGCAAGCCTTCTTATTATCTCATTATCAAATTTTGATAGTTTTAGGAAATAATCAAGCCAACCAACTCTAGTAAAAATAGGTAAGACCATTGCATCTTCCAATATTTTCTTATGAGTTGATGACTCTCTCTTGATAACATCGCCTCCCATTATGACTTTTCTTTACTTTTCTCAATGTTTTCCTTGAAAATTCAGCTCAATTCACTCCACCACCTTCAAAACCCTTCTCCTTCCTATTATTTTCTCATGTACTTTTACTACCATACCATAATTGCAACTCCCCTTCTTCATATCAACTTAATCGGAGCTCACAAATACATTCTAGGTTTGACTCTGGGTAGGATTTAGCTTAAGTTCTCAAGATTGGGAATTTGGCAATTAGAATTACCACCAAAAAGTAGGTATAATTTTAGGAGGGTTTTGCATGTTGCATCTATCGATTGCATTTGATTTGGGTGGCATATTTCAAAAAAATTGGTTGAGTTGTACCCTCCCCAAAAGTTAATGGTTGAAGTGACCTCACTTGATTGTGTGATTGGGAAATGGTATCATTAGAAAGTATGCAAATTAATGGTATGAATATTTTGCATGCATAAATTAATATGAAAGACATAATGAAAGTTTAAAGAAATCTATGGTAATTATGATAGCATACCTTGTGTACCAGCCATAAGAGACTAACTGATCACCAAGCTGTAAACTGAATAGCATGTATCCGGATTTTGATTTGATGTGATAAAAAAATAACTTTTGGTGAATGAATTGTGAGGTGGTGGATGAAAATTGATGGAATGGATTAGATAGATAATAGCTAGTGATGTGACAACTTGAGCGTTCAAAATTTGAATTGGTAGCAAGAAATTAAAGAAGCATGTTGCAGGTACTTAATTATGAAAATATGGATAGTGCATGTGAGTAGTCTAAGGTGAATGCACATGAATTGTAATTAATGTGACATCAAATGATTTGAATTATTTCTTTTCTTCTGCCAGACAAAACTATAGGTACCTTTGACAATAGGACCTCTTCTGAATGTTGACAACTATTATGCTACAGGTCCCTACGACATCAAGAACCTTTTTGAATGTGTAATAGTTAAATATAAAACAAGTCCCTCTAAAGAAAATATGAACATAATTATAACCATGTCATGTGTGCTTGTGAGATAAAGTAAGAAATTAATCTTGAGTGATCTTAGGGATTGAGATGTGTAGCTCAATCTCTGGGTCACCTGAAGTACTTGGTATGTCATGTGCTACTGAGATGTCACTGTTGGTGTCTGAACCTGTATCTGGATCACTACAAGCGCCATATTGCTGAAATAGGGAGAAAATAAATTCATATTTTTGTAATGGTTTCTTATATAGCTTCAATCTATGGCTATTATCCAGAAGAGAAAACTTGATTACATCTATGGTGTGGAACTTAATTGCTCAATTAGGATAGACTTGACTTATTTCATAAGGACCCAACCACCTGCATTGGAGTTTCCCCTTGAAATATTTGTACCTTGAATCATATAACAAAGCCTAGTCCCCTACATTAAACTCCTTTGTTTTGATATACTAGTCATGCCACTTCATCCTTTATTGTTGTACTACCTTAGTGTGATGGATTACCTCCATCCTAATTTCATCCAATCCATTTAAATTATGTAACCTATCTTTTTGAGTTGCTATTATATCCATTCCCAATTCCACTATTGTCCTTAATGTCTTATATTCAAACTCAATTGGAAGGACTGTTGTTTTACCATACATTAGCTCATAGGGTGTAAAACTAGTTATTTTTTCTAGGTTGTTTTATACGCTTCTGGTAACCTTGCAACCCAATCTTTTGTTGAGGTGTATATGGAGTAGTTTTCTATTTCACAATTCTTGCATGCTTACAATAATCATCAAATTCCTTAGAAAAATATTCACCACCATTATCTGACCTCAACACTTTTATCTTATGATCTGATTGTTTCTCAACCAAAGCCTTAAATTCTTTAAACTTATTGAACACATCAAATTTTTTATGCATAAAATAGATCCAATTGTATCATGAGACATAATCAATAAATGTGACATAATATCTAGATTTTCCAATAAAGTCAATATCCACAGGACCCATAACATCTAAATGAATAATCTCTAATAATCTTTTAGCTTTATTTTTTCCATTAGGAAATGAAGATCTAGATTGCTTTCCAAAGACACAATGCTCACAAAAATCATTTTTTCCAATATTATAATCAAGAATACTGTCTACTAATTTCTTATTAAGAATGGTCCTAAGACCTTTGTCACTAATGTTTCCCAATCTATGGTGCCACAACATACATGTATTTTACGCTTTAGTTACATTGGATGATTTATTCAAATTTGAGGTATTAAGATTAAACAAAGTCGCAATCTGAGATCCTTTAGCAACCACCATATTCTCTTTCACCAATCTACAACCACCTTTATCAAATGTCACATGCATTCCAAAATCATTGAACTTAGATACAAAAAGTAGATTTCTAGCAAGTCTTGGAATATGTAAAACATCATTGAGGGTCTTAACCCTACCATCACTGAAACACAAATTTACCTCTCCTTTTCCCACAACCTTTTTTGTGCTATTATCTCCAAAGAAGACATTCCCTCCGTAATATGTAGTATACTTAGTAAACCACTCCTTGTTAGAAGTCATACGATAGGAGCAACTTGAATCAATAAGCCAAGAGTTATCACTAATAGTATTAGATGAAATGACCAACACATCATTATTGTCATCCGAGGATTTCTCTATAGAAGCATCAAAACTTTTTTTCGTGTTCTTACAATCCTTCTTTACATGTCCAGGTTTCCCACAATTCCAACACTTTACCTTACTCTTACCAAGGGTTTTAGACCGTCCTTTGGAATTTCCCTTTCCTTTCTTGTCTCCCTTAGGTTCCTTTTCCTTAGGCCTACCTCTTACAAACAAGGCATCTTGGGATCCTGTTTTAGACTTCCTCCTCATATCCTCTAATAGGAGAGTCAAAACTATAGTGTCAATCTTAGGATCTGTACCACTACCATTGATAGCAACAATTAGATTTTCCCAAGACTCTGGTAAAGAACAAAGTAACAAAATGCATTTATCTTCATCTTCTATCTTTACATCTATAGATGCTAACTGACTTAGAATCAAATTAAAAGAATTTAAATGATGTGTAATAGAATCACCTTCTTTCATCTTTAAATAATACAACTGTCTTTTCAAGTACAAATTATTAGTAAGACTTTTGGTTTGATAGATATCACCTATCCTCTTCCACAATTTATATGTGGTAGTTTCAACTGAAACATTCAAGAGAATATCATCAACAAGACATAATCTTATGGTTCCTCTTGCCTTCTTATCAAGCTTAGCCCAATCCTCATCTGGCATCGTTGTGGATGGATTTGTCTCATTACAAATAACTAACCACTGATCTCTCTCTTCAAGGATATCCTCCATTTTTAGTTTCCACATCTCATAACTAGATCCATTGAATCTTTCAATATCTAGACAAGAAGTAGAACTCATTGTAACACACTTCTTTTACAAATCAGAAATAAAACAATAGTAAAAGCTCCCACTACCACAAAACAACCTTCAAAATTTTAAGAGAAAGGCGTCCCAAACTCTACCCAACCATTAGCTCTGATACCAAATGTTGAAAATGAAGGTAATATTGTATCTTAAAACTTGTAAACCTATGTGATTGTAGATTCAATTAAGTGTTCTTTGTTACAATTCTTTGTGTATGATTATCTGTTTAGATTAATTTTACCAATTGTAGAAAGAGATAAAAGATTGTAGAAGAATGCGACAAGAAGATAGAAGTGACACAACATTTACATGGAGAAACCATTTTGGGAAAAAAATCCACTAGAATCAATAGTGCTTGTATTATTTAACCTTAGAACAAGATTACAATAATACTGTATCAATCCTTGATTGATATGCTTCCTTTCCTTCAACAATCCTTCTTCACAACCTGCAATAAACTCTCAGACACTTCTGAAGCACAAGATTTCCATGCATTCCATGTGACCAAGCATGAATCCACACATCCCATGCCATGCTTCAAACCATCACACATGCACAAGCTCAACCTGCTAACCTGCAATAAACTCTGATGAAATTGCTGCAATAAATAGACAATCAATGAGCATGTAAAATCACAAGAGTTATCAAATACAAGAGAATAAAGCTCCTCTGAAAAATCTACACCTATATTGTTCAAGTAGAGTTTCACACTGTAACATGAAGTCAAAACCAAAGTCTCCTCAATTTAGGAACCACAAACTGAACACTTAACTGATCGTTGATCAAGAAAATATCTTGAAAGCATCACCTCAAAGTTGGAACCCAAGAATGGGCCCACTTAACTAAGCCTTGTAAATATCTTCTCATGCAAAAGGTGTTAACTCAAAGATGCCAACTTGGGCACCCAAGGTGGGTCCAAGTCAATCTTAGTTAACTGAAACATATCTCTCCACCAATTCATGCAAACATTATGCATGATTTATCATCCCCACATAACTGAATGTATCCACCTATTATCTATCATGCAATTGAAGTAATTAGTCATGCAACTCAAGTCAACTGAAGTCAACTAGCATTCAACTCAAACTAATTACATGCAATTGAAGATAACTGAACCATAACTAAACTAAACTGAACGCCACTTATGTAAATATCAATCCCTAACTTGTAGGATCTTTACATGCATTACTAAAGTGTTATCTATCCTAAAAATAGTTAACTTAAGCAAGGTGGGTTCCACCTTCCATGTGGGCACCCTGAGTGCTCTTATTTTTGGGAATAGGACGCCATTTAATTGCAATCCTAAACATTATTTCATGTATCTCCTAAGTCCTTGGAAAGTTTTCCCCAAACACTAGGATTAGAAAGAGATTAAATTCGAATGAAATGAACATGTAAATTGACATTTGTAATTAATTCTAAATGAATTGATAGGAACATGTGGGGATGCCCATGAAGAGCTCCTACAAAATAGGAGCACATGGGGCACCCACATGGAGGGTGGAACCCACCTTGAGTTAAGTTAACTATTTGGAGTAAAAGATAACACTTTAGTAATGCATGTAAAGATCCTAGAAGTTAGGGATTGATGTTTACATGCATGGAGTTTAGTTCAATTCAGTTATAGTTTAGTTATCTTCAATTGCATGTAGTTAGTTTCAATTAAATGCTAGTTGAATTCAGTTGATTTAGAATGCATGGCTAATGACTTGAGTTGCATGATAGATAACAGGTGACACATTCAGTTAAGTGGGGATGATCAATCATGCATGGTATTTGCATGAATGGTGGAGAGATATGTTGTAGTTAACAAAGATTGACTTGGACCCACCTTGGGCACCCAAGTTGGCATCTTGGAGTTAACATTTTTGCATGATAATATATTTTATAAGGCCGAGTTAAGTGGGCCCATTCTTGGGCACCAACTTTGAGGATAAGCTTAGAAGATATCTTCAGAATCAATGTTGAGTTATGAATTCAATTTAGGACGCCCAAATGGATGGACTTGTTTTGACATTTTCTTCACGGTAGAACTCTACTTGCAAAGAATAGGTGTGGGTTTTGTGAGATACGCTTTGTGCTTTGTAATTGTATACTCTTTGGAGTTTACAAGGATCATTATTTTCTATTTATTGCAGAAAGTTGAAGAGAGTTGATCAGATTTTATTGTAGGTTGCAAAGAAGAATTGTTGAAGGAAAAAGAAGCATCTCAAGCAAGGATTGGAATTATTGTAATCTTATTCTAAGATTAAATAATACATTAATTCTTGGTGGGGTTTTTCCTTGAAAGGGTTTCTCCATGGTATATGTTGTGTAAGTTCTTTCTTTTGGTATTATTCTTCTACAATCTTCTATCTACTTCTACAAATGGTAAAATGAATCTAAATAGATAATCATCCACAAAGAAAGTGTAACAAATACTACTTAATTATATCTACAACTACAATAGTTTTACAAAGTATTAAGCTACATAATCACCTCCATTTTCAACATTTGGTATCAGAGCTGAGTTTGGGATGCCTTTCTCTTAAAAGTGTGAAGGTTTTTTGGTTGTAGTGGGAGCTTTTACTATTGTGTTATTACTAATTTTGGAAAATAATTTTGTTATAATGAGTTTTAATTCTTGTTTAGATATTGAAAGATTTAATGGATCTAATTATGAGATGTGGAAACTAAAAATGGAGGATCTCCTTGAAGAGAGAGATCAGTGGTTAGTTGTTGATAATGAGACAAAGTCACCTACAACGATGTCAGATGAGGATTGGACTAAGCTTGATAAGAAGGCAAGAGGGGCCATAAGATTATGTCTTGTTGATGTTGTTCTCTTGAATGTTTCAGAAGAAACTACTACATATAATCTATGGAAGAGAATAGGTGATATCTATCAAACCAAAATTCTTACTAATAAGTTGTATCTGAAAAGACATTTGTATTCTTTAAAGATGAAAGATGCTAATTTTGTTGCAAATCATTTGAATGCTTTTAATTGATTCCAAGTCAGTTAGCATCTGTAGATGTAAAGCTAGAAGATGAAGATAAATGCATATTGTTACTTTGTTCTTTACCAAAATCTTGGGAAAATCTAATTGTTACTATCAGTGGTAGTGGTGCAGATCGGAAGATGGACAATATAATTCCTACTCTCCTATTAGAGGAGATGAGGAGGAAGCAAAAAATGGAAATCCAAGATGCCTTGTTTGCAAAAGGTAGGCCTGAGAAAAAGTAACCAAAGGGAGACAAGGAAGGGAAGGGTAAGTTAGAAGGACGAAGTAAGGAAAAGTGTTGGAGCTATGGTAAACTAGGACATGTGAAGAAGGATTGTAAGAACAATAAAAAGAGTTTTGATTCTTCTATAGAGGAATCCTTGGATGACGGTAATCATGCTTTGAGAATTTCATGTAAAAATGTTAGTGATGACTCTTTGCTTGATGTTAAAGAGTGATCTTCATGATGAGGAAGGAAGTCATGATGCCATGTGTAGCTCGTACCATGGTTCAATGGGAGTTGTTGGAGTGACGTGGATGCATCATTGGTAAGGTTATCTTCATGTGATTGGGGATATGATTTTTTTTCTTGGTTTAGAGTGATTTATATTATGTCATGGTTTACTCTTGAAATTCATTTAGAGTTTGGCATGGTACTTGTTCTCTTGAGACTAGGATGTATATATGTTATGGTGCGTGTGATCTCCTAGTAGGAGATGGTTAGATCATGTTGTCAGGTTTATGTTCCCGATTCATGATTGGAGCTTTGACATTGATGTTGTGTACTTCTCATAAGTATTGGGTACATTAATCATTTTCTTGATTACTTCATGATAGTGCTATGTTGCTTTTGGAGTTTGGCATGGATTGGTTGGTTATAGGTCCTCATGGATACTTGAAGAAATAGGTGAGGCTTGAGTTCTCTTATGGTAAGAGATATATGTTGGAATGGTTACTAGTAAGAAAATCTATTTTCAACAGTAGAGACTGAGAAGCCTATACCTTGGTTGGACGTGAGTTCAACACACTCAATGGTTTCACATGCCTCCAAAGAGGCAGCTTAGATACAAAGACTTGGGAAAGGTATTGGTTTTAATTGTGACTAAGTTAAAATTGAATGTGATAGTCAAGTGCTATGTGTTTAGCCAAAAATCCTATGTATCATGCTCATACTAAGCATGTTGATGTTTAGTATCACTTTGTGTGAGAAATGGTTGATATTGGGAAGGTATTAATTGAGAAACTTGACACTTTAATTAATGTTGTAGATTATCTTATGAAACCAGTTCCTACAGATAAGTTCTCTTGGTTTTAATCATTTGCTTGGAGCTTCATGATTATGCAAGTTGCATTTGAAGTTGGCATGGATTGATTAGTTGGTGCAAGAAGGCCAGTGGCATTGAGTCCTATACTTGATTTATAATAATGATTCCTTGTTTAGAATAATTACAATGTATAATGTCAAGTGGGAGAATGTTGGGAATAGGATGCCATTTAATTGCAATCCTAAACATTATTTCATGTATCTCCTAAGTCCTTGGAAAGTGTTCCCCAAACACTAGGATTAGAAAGAGATTAAATTCAAATGAAATGAACATGTAAATTGACATTTGTAATTAATTCTAAATGATAGGAAAATGTGGGGACGCCCATGAAGAGATCCTACAAAATAGGAGCACATGGGGCACCCACATGGAAGGTGGAACCCACCTTGAGTTAAGTTAACTATGTGGAGTAAAAGATAACACTTTAGTAATGCATGTAAAGATCCTAGAAGTTGGGGATTGATGTTTACATGCATGAAGTTTAGTTTAGTTATAGTTTAGTTATCTTCAGTTGCATGTAGTTAGTTTCAATTAAATGCTAGTTGAATTCAATTGAATTGGAATGCATGAATAATGACTTGAGTTGCATGACAAATAATAGGTGACACATTCAGTTAAGTGGGGATGATCAATCATGCATGGTATTTGCATGAATGGTGGAGAGATATGTTTCAATTAATAGAGATTGACTTGGACCCACCTTGGGCACCCAAGTTGACATCTTGGAGTTAACACTTTTACATGATAAGATATTTTATAAGGCTGAGTTAAGTGGGCCTATTCTTGGGTGCCAACTTTGAGGATAAGCTTAGAAGATATCTTCAGAATCAATGTTGAGTTATGACTTCAATTTGGGATGCCCAAATGGATGAAGGACTTGTTTTGACATTGTTCTTCACGGTAGAACTCTACTTGCAAAGAATAGGCATGGGTTTTGTGAGATAAGATCTGTGATTTGTAGTTGTAAAATCTTTAGAGTTTACAAGGCTCATTATTGTCTATTTATTGCAGCAAGTTGAGGAGAGTTGATCAGATTTTATTGTAGGTTGTGAAGAAGAATTGTTGAAGGAAAAATAAGCATCTCAAGCAAGGATTGGAATTATTATAATCTTATTTTGAGATTAAATAAAACATTGATTCTTGGTGGAGTTTTTTCTTGAAAGGGTTTCTCCACGGTATATGTTGTGTAACTTCTTTCTTCTGGTCTTATTCTTCTACAATCTTCTATCTACTTCTACAAATGGTAAAATGAATCTAAACAGATAATCATCCACAAAGAAAGTGTAACAAATAATACTTAATTAGATCTACAACTACAATAGTTTTACAAAGTATTAGGCTACATAATTACCTCCATTTTCAACACTTATTTTGTAGGAGCTCTTCTTGGACGTCCCCACATGTTCCTATCATTTAGGAATAATTACAAATGTCAATTTACATGTTCATTTCATTCAAATTTAATCTCTTTCTAATCCTAGTGTTGGGGAACAATTTCCAAGGACTTAGGAGATACACGAAATATGTTTAGGGTTGCAATTAAATGACATCCTATTCCCAACTTCTTTCCTATGTAGCTGTACTATTTTGGTGAAAATACTTTCAATTTCTCTATTAGTGATCTCCACCTGACCATTAGCCTGAGGGCGGTAAGGTGTTGATTTCTTGTGCCTAATTTGGTATTCTTCAACCATTTTGGTGATGAGGTTCGAAGTAAACTATGGACCCTGATCAGTCACTATTTCTTTAGGTATTCCATACCTAGTAAATATATCCTCATACAATAATTTAGCTACATTGCCATCTCTAGAAAACTATAAGGCTTTTACTTCCACCCATTGAGTTAGATAGTCAATGCAAACTAGAATGTATTCCTTGTTATTGGAAGTAGGGGAGATTGGTCCAATAAAGTCTAGACCCCATTTATCAAAGGGATCTAGTGTTAACTATGGTTACAATGGAATTTCATCACTTCTTGTTGGTTTGCCCGTCCTTTGGCATCTATCACGACTCCTTGTGTATTTAACATAATCCTTGTGCAAAGTGGCCTATAATAACCAATTGTGAGGATTTAAATGCTATTCTTTTTGTTGCAAAATGACCTCCAAATGGATCATCATGGCAAGCCTTCATGATATCAAAGATTCCATCTTCCCTTATGCACCTTCTCATGATGTTTTCAAGGCCAATGTAAAATAGATAACCTAATATCCAAGAGTATGGAAAACATTTATGTACCAATTGTCTCTTTTCCCTTGGAGAAAAGTGTGGTGGAATCTACTCTGTTACTAAATAATTGGCAATGTCAGCATACCAGGGAATATGTACATTTAGAGAAAAAAAGTGTTCATTTGGGAATGAATCATCTACCACTCCTTCAACTGATTGTGTTGGAAATATTGATATAAAATCTTCCACTACATTATCCTTACCAAGTTTTTCCACTATTGTAATATCAAACTCTTGTAGAAGTAGCAGCCATATAACTAGTATTCCTCCTTCTAAATTTGTTCATAAGATATCTGATAGTAGTATGGTTTGTATGGACAAAAATTGAATAACCAGTAATGTAATTCCTGAATTTATTGATGGCATATACTACTACCAACATCTCCTTCTCCATAATAATATAATTCAATTTAGATCCCTGAATATTTTTGCTAATGTAGTGAATTGCATACTCTTTGTTACCTTCTTTTTAATCCAAAACAACTCCAATAGAAAAATATGAAGCATCTTTATGCATATGAAAAGGTAAGGTCCAATTTACCCCCTCAAAATAGGTGCTTGAGTCAAGGCTTTCTTCGACTCTTCAAATGAGTGTTGGCACTCTGATGTCCACTCAAATTCAATGTCTTTACTAAGTAAAACAAACAAATGTGTAAGAATTTTACTAAAGTCTTTAATAAACCTCTTGTAGTAGCCTGCATGGCTAAGAAAACTTTTGATATCTCTCTTCTTCTGTGGAATAGGTAATGTAGAAATAATTTCTATTTTATGCGAATCAACCTGAATCCTTGCACTGGATATGAAGTGCCCTAAAACAATGCCCTATGTCATCATCATAAAACACTTTTCATTGCTGAGTGACAATTTTCCTTCTTTACATATTTTTCATACCTTTTCCATATTGTTGAGGAATTCCTCATAAGTTTCCCTATATGTGGTGAAATCATTTATATATATCTCCATATAGACATGAGCATAATAAAAAAAGATGTTGAGTACTGCCCTTTGAAAGGTAGCTGGAGCATTGCATAAACCAAAGGGTAGAACTGAACAGGCATAAGTACCCCAAGGACATGTGAATGTAGTTTTGTCCTAATCTTCTGGAGCAATTTTTATCTAATTGTAACCATTGAAACCATCTAGGAATGAAAAATATTTTTTCCTAGCTAAAGAATCAAACACTTGATCTATAAAGGGAAATGGGAAGTGGTCCTTCCTAGTGGTTGTGTTCAATTCCATATAATCCACACAAACTCTCCACTTTCTACCTTTCTTGGGAACAATGACCAAAGGTGAGACCCATTCACTATGAGATATAGGATAAGTAAAGCCTGCATCAAGAAGTTTTTGAAGTTCAAATTTCACTATTTCTCTTAAGGCAGGGTTCATTCATCACTGAGGTTGTATAATGGGTCTATAACCATCATTGATATAGATTCTATGCATACATAAGTTAGGATCTATGCCTTTCATATCATGGTAATCCCATGCATATGTTGTTGAGTGTGCCTGTAACACTATGTGCAGGGAATTTTGTTGCTCTATGTTCTAAACCATACAAAAGCGTATCCCCCATTTTCTATTGTTTCATTTTGGTGAACCCGCATTTAGAACATTTTATTTTTTGATTTGGAGTGCATCATCATCCTAGATCTTGCTTGCATTAGGGTTTTCATTAGTTAATTGGCATTCTAGGGCTTAGAAATATTGCATTAGTGAAAGTACATATAGCTTGCATTTTTGAATCTCAAATAATTGAAAATCATATAAAATCTGCATTTTCACTTAGGTTACAACTCATACAAACTAGAAAGCATAAAGATTACTTAAAATTTCTTGAAAATTGTGAAAAAACCTTAACTAGGACTCATACGCCCCTATGGGAATTTTAGTCCCAGTCTAGATTTTAAACTACCTTTTATAGCATTAAAAAAATCATTTTTGTGCTTCCTAAGCTTGATGGTAACATATACTATAAGTCTAGATAGTTTCATGAACATCTGTTTTATGTATCTAGGTCAAAAACATCAATTTAGGGTAGTGATTTTTAAAATCATTTCAATAGAAAACATCATTTGATTTGAAAAATGTTCACATTTCTAAAACTTTGCATCACATGGATAAAAGTACTTTTCACTTTTACATATACAATGTTTACATTCATAAAACTTTGCATAAGTTTGATAAAAGTGCTTTTCATTTTTGGATATACATTGTTTGCATTATTAAAGTTTTGCATACGCTGGATAAAAGTACTTTTCGTCTTTAGATATACATTGTTTACATTCTTGAAGCATTTCATAAAATGGTTAGAAGTGCTTTTCATTTTTGTTCAAACAATATTAGTACCTTACCTTTCTAGGCATGTTAAGAAAAAGTCCATATCCCTTCCCTCTGAGAGTGTTTTAGTGAAAGAGAATACAACCTTGGACAATCCTAATGATCATATCCATTCTTCTCCTAATATCTCTCCTATTGTTAGAAGAACCAATCAATGAGAGTTTTGAGAATCCTAGTTGTTTCTCTCCTTCTACCTCTCTTATTAGGAAAGACATTGATGAACATGAAGAGACAACCATAAGTAATCATGCTGATAACATAACACAACAATAAACCATTGAAACTTCAACTCTTTTACATTCATCTCCCAACACCTTCCCCTCTTGTGATAATTTTTTAGAAGATGAAATTGTAAGTGAGGAAGATACACTAGTGTTAGATGATCAAATATTTAAGATCTATGACAACCCTCTTTATGATTCTTCCGCTACCTATCCTATTTTAGAAGACATTATGGGACAAAAGAGTGAAAATTTGGACAATCTTGACAATCACATTGGTTCTTCTCCTAGTATCTCTCCTAGTTGTGAAGATGATACTTTGATGTTAGAAGATATAATTGATGAAAGTCATGGGAATCTTTATTTCCTCTCTTCCCCTAGGAAAAACATTATTGAACAAGGAAACACCATCATTGACAAGCAAGAAAATCCAACCATTAATCATTCCCCTACTTGTGATGAAGTCATTTTAGAAGAACCAATCTTTTAATGTCATGAACATTTAGTTTTTAGTTCTCCTACAAACTCTCCTCCTAGGGAGGATATCATGGTGGAATAAAATGACAACATTTCGGCTTCCCTAAATGTCGATAAAAAGATGATACTAGATTACCCTTTATTAGAAATAAATCAAACCAAGACCACTGAGGTTATGAATGCACAAGTGTTTGTTAGATCCCCCTTGATTAATGGACCTCCTACATACCCTGTGGGACATCCAAATAATCCTCTAATCTTTTACCCACCTTCACACAAACCTCAAACTCAAAAAAACCCGAACTTAGCCTCTACCCACCTGAGAATAATGTGTCACAATAGCCGAGTCATAATACCATTTCTCATACATATAGCACTAGAAAAAATCCAAAAAAAATAAAAATACCTTTAACATCCATCCCATTTCCCAATCCTATCTTACCTGGTCCTCCTCATTTTCCTACACAAACTGGAAAGGAGTACGATCTTGTTGAACAACTTAAGAATACTCCTGCTAAGATATCATTATGGGACCTTATTCAAGCCTCCGCTCATTATCTTAACATGATTCAAAATGATTTAAAACAAGTTCCCATCCCTACTAATGTGCAACCAAATGACATAGAAACCTTGATTCAAGGAATACAAGCTTAACATTGTTTTCCACCAAAGTGAACTCCCCCCTTTGGAAGGCAAAAAAAATGAAGCTTTCATAATAATATCTTGATATAAAAGGACAAGCATAAAGAGAACCCTCAATGACAATGGCTCAGCCCTAAATGTGTGTAGTGTGACCCTTTTGGATACTCTTGGCATGGATAAATAAAAAATTCAAATTGTTTCTTTATCTATTAAGGGATTTGACAATGTAGGAAAACAACCGCCTGGTGTGATCACTTTGCCTATTACAAGTAGAAAGGCCACATTAGAAACACCGATCCATGTTATGGCTCATGATATTTCATACAATCTCCTTTTAGGCAGATTGTGGATTCATGCAATGAATGGGGTGCCTTCTACTCTTCATTGTATAATGAAATATGTCTACAACAAAAAAGTGTACACACTCAAAGCTGACCCTGACCCAAAAAATTGTTTGAACATTGAGAAAAATAAGGAAAATACTTTGAAAACATTAACATCAACTACACAAGTAAAACCCATACAAGAAAAATAAAAAGATAGATGTCCTAAACCCTTCACAATGATATCACTAGATGATTTGGGATTGTTGAATTTTGAACCAACATTCATGGGAGAATATAAGATCATAAACAAATACTCTAAAAAGGGAAAAGAAAAAGTAGTAATGTCAACACAAAATTTAGAAGACCCTTCGAAAGCATCCACCTCAACCACTTTAGAACAAAAGACAACAAATTACACAACAAACTTTGATTAACTTAATTATCAGCAACCACCGAATCTAAAAGAGATAAAAAATATTTATTGAAAATGTTATGAACTTATGAAACAACTTGGTTATAGTGGAAAAGTATGTGGTACTAGAGAAAAAGTTATCCATGTCCCTATAGAGCCTCACACACAAGAAAATACTAGTGGTCTTGGTTATTGTCCCTCGAAAGACACAAACAAGCCTTCACTTAATATCAACACTATTACAAAAGACTCCACTAGGCCAACTTTAACATTAGTGCATCCTAAATTGATAGACACTAATGGTCTTGATTGTTATCCTTTGAAACAAACAAATAAATATTCGCTTAATATCAATTTCATAACACAAAACATCAATGATTCAAGTTTGATAAATTTTACACCCTCCTATAAAGGAGAGAACAAAATCTCGCAATCTAAAGATTCTTGTGTAAGTATGACATCCTGTACTAAGCAAGAGATATATTTGTCGCAAAATAAAGGAACATCTTCTAATTTGGATCAAGAAGGTATCTTGTCGAGACTCATCCAAGATCGTTTGATATCCCTCCCTCCAAGAACATGAAATAAATTTTACTAAAAACATTCATTTTATGCATATCATAGAGTCCATGGTTATTCTACTAATGAATGTAAGTTTTTGAGTAACATAATTTGATATCTTAAGGACTATGGTGCTCTCCCTTGGGTTGAAGCACCTTGTTCCTCTTTTCATTTTGGCTCATCCTTGTCTTGCACTAAGTGGGGGCAAGGGGTTAAGTAGCCTTTTTCCTCATATGTCACTTGTCATTGTCTATTTTGGATAGTTGATCACCTTTCATGTACATATAAGAGCAAGCTTGGGATGTGGACGACATGCCTTAAGTGGCTTGGCATGTGACATACTACCTCTTGGGAGCAACCCCTTTTTCATGACGTAGCTTATTGGAAACATATGACTTGGCATAAGGCTTTCCGACTAAGATCTCATGTCTTCTTCTACTTTAAAGAAATTACTCACAGTAATGGTGTTAGCAACTACTTTAAAGTGGGGGCATACATCGACACTCATTTTTCATTGGGAGATTCTCTTTATTCTTGTGATGCGTTCTTTACTTGGTGGTGTCATTGGGCTTGATTTCCTTCAAGAGAGTGATATTTCTTTGACTTGTCCTCTCTTGGATACATTAGGCACAATGTTCCCTAATAAGAGACCTCACATGAACCAATCAAAATCCCTTTGAACACACCTTACACTATTTTTTATTTACAACATTGGTTATATGGCCACCTTGCATAGTACACTTTGCTTGCTTGTGGTGCCATCTTGTTTGTTCACGAGTTCCAAGAATACAAAGTTTTGCTTGCCTCATGAAGCTCAAAGTTCATTGTTTTTCATGAACTCCAAGAATACGAAGTTTTTCTTGTCTCATGAAGCTCGAAGATCATTATTATGTGGCACCTTGTCAAATTTATCAGGAGGTATAGCTTTGGTATAGTTAACACATGATAAGAAGCCTAAACGTGGGCATGAATTTCTCATTATATGGTGAGAAGTCGATATAAAGGCATGAATTTCTCACTAAGCCACCCTTTGGATACTCACCCAACAAATAGTCTAAAGTTCTATTGCCTCACAGTGAGCGTGCATTTTTGGACAAACACCTTAGATCTGATCCACATCATGTTGGAAAAATGATACTTGAGGCTTGATCCACCTCTCTTTATTCTTGCTTGTTTTTGTTTTTCTTTCTTTTAATCATTTACATTGCATGTTTGAGTATCTTGATGCTACAAATCATACACCTTGTGCATGTCCTTTTGTACTTATGTCAGTTTGACTTAGGATCTTAGATCCTGGGGGCTTGAACACTTCCTTGATCTTTGTTATCCTAGACCATCCACATCGGTACACTTGGACCCCTCTTGAATGTCTACTTTAGTGTGAGTTTGAAGCAAGTTTATCCTCTCACTAAAGTGGGGGATAAATGTGGAAACAAAAAAATTATGCCTTTTCCTTGTTTGATTTGGGAATAATTAATGATAAATTGGACTTGATATCGCCTTGATCTAGTGTTGTGATATGTTTTACACATCCACACTAGGTTTTGGGCCCTTTTAAAGCTAAATAAACTTAACTTTTCCTTAATTTAGTGTTTTAAAGTGTATTTATTTACACCTTCACATTAGATTTAGGAGGCTTGTAAACTAAATGGACATAATCTAGTGTTGTAATGTGTTTTACACATTCACATGGGATTTAGGGCCCTTTTGAGCTAAATAGATCTAATTTTTCCTTAATTTAATGTTGTAAAGTATATTTATTTACACTTTTACATTAAATTTTGAGCCCTCTTACATTTATAACCTATTTATCATCATTAATAGGCCCCTAAGACCCTATATTGTGCATCCTAAGGCATATTTTAACCAAAATCCTGACATAGAAATCAAATAAACTTAATTTCTCAACTCTCTGACACTTTCTCTCTCCAAAAAGGCCTTCTGGGACTCGTACGCCACCTTGGGTGTATGAGTCTCATCCAAGTGGGACCCATATTCCATAGATGGTGTATGAGTCCCATTTGGCCTATTTTTAAGGTTTTGAGTAGGAAATTTGGGTTTTAAGTTCAAATTTTTTTAATGTCGACCTATGAGATCCAATTAATGGGATATTAGATGGATTTCCTATATAAATGAGGTCTCAAATCATTATTTCATATAAGCCTACATGATATCAAGTCAAGCACTCAATAGTTAAGAATTCCAATACTTTACAAAATCATCAAGAGAGCATTCAAGATCATTTCTAAGGCATTCAAGGGTAGATTTCTTCATCAATCATTTCAACAATTCAAGATCCATTATCATGCCAAGATTATCAAGCATCAAGCATGTTCTTGAGCAAGTGTTGTGATGTATCATTGAAGATCCAAGATCAAGCATTTCTCTACACCTATTGTCAAGATCAAGATCTACATCCTTCATGGCCACTTCATGATGAGTTGCAGATTTACAAGACATCATTCAAGGTATTACTGTCCTGATTCATGTTCTTTGTTTCATGTTTCATGCCTTCATTTCATTATCTCATCATTTGGTTTAATTACCTATAAGGGGTTTGACCAAGGCAAACCCCTATTCCCTAACAATCAACACTTTCTCTCTCTCTCTCTCTATGATTGTGGATCTAGGTGCTTTGAATACTTGAAGATCCTTTGGAGATTAGGTTGCAAGGTTGAGAGAAGTTGTCAAGTTATCACAAGGTTGTCATCTTCACAAAAAGTTGTTGAGATTATGGATGCATAGTCCCTGAAGCTGCAATCTTCAATGGAGGACCTTTGAGCTAGGAAAGATAATCAACCACAAAGAAAGTGTTGCAACTAGGCATGCACAATAGAGATTCTATATTGATGAAATGATTGATATTGATATATTACAAATGAACAAAATTCCTGAATATAAAGGAAAAAGAGAAAACCTAAAATGCATGAGATGTTGCCAAGTGTTATAATCTAACAACATGTGACAACATGTGAACCCTATCTAGATGATTATTAAATGTTGAGATAAGTTCTAGAAGGACAACTCATCTTCTAGAAGGAATCTTATCTCCTACAAACAAGGAAGGGAATATTATCCCATTATTTATGATTTATTAAAAAGCAACCTAGGAATAATTAAAATATGACCTAAGTTAACTTATGCTAGTGTAATAATTAATTAATTAATTAATTACACTAACAAAAGTCACCTATAGGTTTGAAATCAACAATTTTAGATCCAAAAATCAGGTCAAGGAGAAAGAGCAGAAATTGAAGAGTAGAATCAAACCCTAATTCTCTGAAAAAGTAGAACGATGAGTCCCACTATAGGAATTTTCAAGATTTTTGCAGATCTGAAATCTATAATGTTAGAAACTAGTTTCAGACCAAAAACCTTGATATGGGATTGATACACTAGAAGTGGCGTATGAGTCCTAGTGTGCTCAAAATTAGGCTTTTTCGGCAATTCAACGTCGTTTCTAGGTCTTCACAACTTCCTAGGTGCACCATTTTGATTTCTTACCTTTTTGTTCTGCTTTGCATGCATTTCTAGGCCATACATTCAAGTTTCATGCATCACTAGGTTTTATCATTAGATCTTGCATTTCATTGGTCTTTCCAAGCCCTAGCTTGGTGGTGAACCCCTCATTAGTTTACAATCAGTCCTTAGGGAAGCCATATTGCAAGATATCTTTCTCCTTTGCATTGAGATCTCTAGGGTTTCGCTTCAATGAGATAATTGGAAAGTGGGTTTTCTCTATGTTCTAAACCATACGAAAGTGTATCCCCCATTTTTTGTTGTTTCAATTAGCATGGTTTCCTTCATCTTCCACCATTAACATTATAGGAAATGATGTTTTACATAGGAAAGTATTTTTGGAATAATTTTAGGGTTCAATCCAATCATTAATAGTGTTGTAGAAATATCTAGTGAGTGATAGAGGTGATCTAGAAGAGATGAAGATGTTTGGTGTGGATGAGTGGCAATAATGGGAGATGTGGGTTTTTTTGTGAGATTAAAGGTCAATATTTGAAATTACAATAGAATTCTAGAATTCCATCAAAACTCCATAAATGGCTGAAAATATAAAAGGAAGTAATATGGAGAAATATGGGAGAGAGATGCAAAATTGGATATTAGGATGATACATTGGAATAGAATTCTAGAAGTCCACTAAAATTTTAAAGGAGAAGTTTGGAAGGTGTGGACTGAAAATCCCTAGAGCTCCCTTTGGGTTGATGTTATTATTTTGATAAGCCCTGGCCCATGCCTCATATGTTTGTATATCTTTGGGCCCTTTTTGAAAAAGTTTCTCCTGCTTGCTCCATGTGCCCGCCGCACACTCCTTGGAAGGATTTTCTCCATTGCTTCTTTGTCAAGCCCCGCCATGTCTCCATGTGTCAACAAAGTGGGCCTTTGTGAGCCCAATCCCCTTTGCTTCTCTATTGAGCTCCACCCACGTACCATGTAGCATCATTCCGTGGTCACCATTTTGGCAGATCCCACAATCAACACTCAAGACAAAGACTCCTCCACATGTCTTCTCTTCGGGGAATTTCATCGCAAGGAAGGGAAGAATGAATGAAAAGCCCCGTCTTGTTGCCACATGTCCTAACCAACTCTGTGGGTGATTGACACATGTTTGCATGGGAATTTTGTTGCTTCCACACTAGGACCACAATCATCATTTGCAGAGGGATGAATCTTGTTCAAAGGAGATTGTATTCTATGTTTGGGAATCTTTTCTGTTGCAACAGTCTTGGGAAATCATTGCGATGGACATCATTGCTTTTTCCTGGGAATATTTTTTGTTATTGGATCTCAAGTGGTGGGAAGCTTTTCTATATATACTGCTTCAAATTTTCGAAAATGAGTTTGAAGAATACACAAAAAATTGTGGAAAGACATCAGGCCTTTGTATTGTTTTGATTATTGTATTAAGATTTACAAACTGTGCCATTTGTTTAGCCTTTCTATTTCTTACTTAGTTGACAAAACATTATACTGTGCTGTTATTTTACTGAGTAGTTTATTTGCAAAACTTTTATAATTTCAATATAAGTTTGTTGATTCAGACCATGTCTTAGAGTCTTGTTGTTAGTGAATGTGTATGGAAGTTATTTTATGTTATTTAATAGACTGCTTGGGTTTTCATTTGTACTTTCTATTATTTCTAGACATGCAAATTGTTGAATGGGCCCTTAAATCTCATTTGAAAGAAAGATTTAACATGCCCATACTTAACTCTTGGTGCATCATCTTAGATTAAACTTTATTTTTTATATCTGCTTCCTTTTCCCATTCCAAACCCCCAATTATAGGAGCCGACTTCTTTAAAAAACCTGGAGGTTACTAAGTTTAGTGCAATTGGTTCCCCCATGAACTGAGTTTCCCATAAGGTTATTGCTTAGCATTTTTAGGCATCAAGAGAAGGAATATTGAAAAATGTGGAAATATGGGAGGTTCAAAGTTTCATAGTATAACTAGATGTGAGAATTGGATGAATTCTAAAGTTGTAGTAGAATTTTTTAAAATAGAAGTAGAAGAAAATGTGGGAATGGATTGAGGAATGGTAGGCTTGGATTTTCAGAGGTGGGAAGGAATTCCATAAGATTGATTAGAAATCCTTTGGGAAACACATTCAAAACTAGAGGAGGGAAGCAGAGGAGATGGATGGGAAAAGGAAAGTCTAAATAAAATCTAAAACTATAGAAAGGAGAGGAAATGGACGATTGTAGGGATTTGATGGGGAAGAATATGAGAGGTTGGGAGGAAAAAAATAAGTCTATATTTCCCTCAAAATCCCCCAAATAGGTGGAACAAAGGAAAATGGAAGGAAAAATGACTTGATAAATATTACTCATATGGGACCAATGGTTAGGACAAGACATTGGATGAGAAAAATATGTTTGGAAGTCTACTAAAACTTTGCAACTATGCCAAAACTTTAGAATTTGACAAAAATACTTCCATACTTCCTAATTTATTAGATTTTTTCAAGTTTTGAGATTTGATATAAAAATAGGGGATGAAAAGGATGAATACTTATGAAAATTGAACCAAAGAAGGGAGATTTCTTAGATTGATTATAAATGATGGGAAAATGAGGCCAAAGGCACATGGGGGCTTGGACTAAAAGAAATGTACTATTAGATTGAGTGTCAATAAATCTAATGATAAATTAATATTGATAGGTAAAGGAATGTTAAATGGATCACAATCATGCATCATAAACCTTTAGAAAATAATCTAATTATACTTATTCTAACTAAAGGGAAAAAATTCCATTAGATCCTTATTAATCTTAAGATTTAAAAAGTATTTCATATCCCCAAAACACTTCATAGCAAAGACACCATATAAATAAGTATTAAACTCTTTAAGCATTCCCTTAGTATTTATAATAAACATTTCATCATCGTACATGATAAGGATTAACAATTAATCTTCAATTAAGTTAAAATAAACACAATGATCATATGCATTCCTACGATAGCCAAGTTCCAATGAAAAAGTATTTAAATTTCAACACCACATTTGAGGTAACTTCTTGAGACCAGAGAATGACCATTTAAACCTATGAGATTAATTTAGAAAACTTTTAATGACATCAAGGCATGTTTCCATAATGCCATAATCTTGGAAATAGGTTATATTTTATATATCTTTCTATTAATCAGTAAATAAAGTTCAAGTATTTGATAACTAATATTTTTTGAGACATAAGTAATAGATAACCTCTTTTAGTAAAGATCTTGTTGTGAGGTGAATATTCGTGTTTTTAATGATTTTGTGAGTGGAGGAATTCAAACCTCTATCGAGTTGGCCACTCAACTTAGGATTTAGAGTGTATAGTAAAGATAAGTATTTTAGTTTTCATTGAGTTTATGTTTGTATATCTCGTGTTCATATTTTTTATAACGTATAGGTTTAATGTGTTCAATATGTTTAATATAGTAATGCTATCTATGTTATTCCATGTCATCTATATTATCTATAATATCTATTATGCTATTTTGTTAGTATGTGTTTACGCAAATGTTATGTATTTCATAGAATCCAAAATAAATTGTTATTTTTATGTTGTGTCAAAATAATTATTTAGAAATTGAAATCTATTGAAATATTTCATGCTATGTTGAAATATTTATTTAGAGAATAAGAAAAAAGATAGAGTAGTTTATATTTTACTATCAAAATTTTTGTAGTTAAAGAAATTCCATTTTGTTGTAGCAAGATTTTAATTAACTTTATTATTTTTGTAGGTTACATTCCTTATTCCTTTGTAGATTAGAATTTTAATTTATTTTGAGTTAACATTCCTTTCAAGCATAAGAATTCTCCACTTTTACAATTTTTAGCATATATTATATATCTGAAATCCTTCTATAGATAGCCCACGACAACACCCTAGTCAAAATGATGATTAATTAATTAAAGTATGAGACTTGACTATAAATTTTTAGTTTTTAGAATTTTCGTTGGCGATAATGTGTTATTACATTACCTGTCTTATTAGGAATTTAGATAGTTTAATTTTTTTTCAAAAGGACATCTTCTTTCTCTACATCCAATAAAAAAGAGAGAACCCGACAAGAAATTCATTGCCAAAATGTCCAAACCACAAACATATGAAAAAGAGAACAACCAAAAAGGATTCTTAGTTGAAGAAATCCATGAACATAGTCTTTTGAGACCCACCTTAGACTCCCAAAAAAAGCTTTGAGGAAATCTCTAAAAACAACCTAGCTAACATCATGAATGATGGGGAAATAAATAACCACAATTGATGGGAGGCAAGGAGGATTGAAAGAAAATTCACCTATCCAATTAATTTGAACAAAAATGAAGATGTCCCCATGAAAATATTTCCCTTATCGATCTTCCTACATTTTGAGGTTTATCATTAGAGGACCTAGATCAATTTCTCTTTGAGTTTAAGATTCTTTTCCAGAGATATGATTACAAAACTAACAATCAAAATTTAAAACCATTCCCTTCTACTTTAAAGGATGCAATAATGTGATGGTTTATAGGATTGATCGTTGTGTCAATTGGCTCATGGCGAGAGATGGAAATAGTTTTCTTAGATAAATACCAAGATTATTACATAGGATCAATGCTAGAAAGGAAGAATTATTCCATCTTAATAAAAAAGAGTAAGAAAGCATAGACGTCCATTTAGATATATTCCTTTTTTATGTCTAAGTGTTCTAGTTGTGAAAACATCATACTTGTTGAAGTCAATTTTTTTTTTTGAAAGGTTTGGAAGAAGAATCATGATGAGCCCTTGAATTAATGGGGAATGGAGACACTGCTAAGTTATGCCTTGAAGAAATATTTGCAATCTATAGGATTTAATCCATAACTAGAGGAGGAATAAAAAATAATAGTCTAATAAGAGGAATAAATTAGATAGGTCAATTAAGAGAACAAACCTAAAAACTAGTATCCTTGTCCAATTGAACACTACTCTTGATGAAATCCAAGCTAAAAATAGAAACACAAATATACTTTCCATCATTTCCCCAGATGGATGAATAAACAATTGCTAAGAGAATGTTCCCTAGGAAAAATAGACATTTATCAACTCTATGATAAGGACCATAAAACTAATCAATGTGACCTACTATAGACAATTAAAAATTCAAAGAAAAAGTCATCTATACTTGAGGAAGAGGTTAATTACATGGGACAATGACCTATAAATAATTTTTCCTTTGGTCAAAATTCTAATTCCTCTTGGCATCCTCAACCTGCAGGGAACAATAACCAATGTAATGCACCTTGGCCACAATATCCAAGATTAAAAAATTAGGGACCATACGCTTGGGGATCCCCAAAGTTTATAAATCAATAATGTTCAAATACAAAATGAGTTAATCCATAAAAATAGACATGTTTTCATCAAAAACCTATCCCACAATGGAAGTTCCAAACTACTATGGTGATCTAAATCCAAAAGAATTGATTGATTGGATAAATGAGTTAGTTGATAACTTTGAGTGGGAGGATATTAAAGACCCCAAGAGAGTTAGGTTTGTAAAAAAAAAAAGCTAAAAGGTCATGTTATTGTTTGGTGGAAGGAAGTACAACAAAAAATAAATAGGTATGAAAAGGAAAGAATAAAAAAATAGGAGAGGATGATTGCAAAATTGAAAAGACAATTCATACCGAAGGACTGTGAGTTGGAACTACTGAGGAAATTGCCAAGTTTGAGAAAAAGGGACATGAATATGAAGGAATACACCAAAGAAATCATAAATTAATTATTTGGATAGGACACAATGAGGTGGGAAAAGAGAAGGTTGTAAGATACATCAATGTATTAGGGAAAGTATTCAAGAAAATTTGAGTTTGGTCAAATTGACCACTATAGAAGAAGCATACCAATTTGCGATCAAGGTGGAAGGCAAGTTGAAAAAGAGGTTTAAAAAATAGACAAATCAATAGATGAAAAAGGAAGATGTCCAAAAGGGATAGGTCATGGTTCAGTGATAGAATAACCTACTAAGAAGACATGGGAGATGATAATTTCAACTACAAAGGCAATGTTGCATGCTACAATGAAGAAAGAAGTTAAGACACTTACTGCAAAGGCTAGGAAGATAGCAACTACTACCACAAATATGGATACTAGACAGGAAGAGAAAGACATCAAAGGGATGATAAGGGACCCTTCAAGGAAAAATGCTTCAAGTTAGAGAAGAAGAGCATAATGAAAATTTGAATGCTTTCAAGACTAAGGAAAGTGGCTAGAAATAAGTGCTAAAATTATATTTGGGGAAAAACGTTGCAAGTCATATGAGATAGATGAAAAAACCAAACATGGAGAATCACTAATGATTTGATAAGGGCTTTGATGAAGCATCCTAAGGGATTAGGAATATTACAAAGAAAGAACTTGTTTAGAACTAGATGCAAAGAAGGGGAGAAATGTTGCTAGGTGATCATTGATAGTGGAAACACAAAAAACATAGCATCATAAGAAATAGTTGAAAAATTAAACTTTAAGAGGTAGGAACACCCAAAATATTACACATTTATTTGGTCATAGAGATAACATAAGGTAATGGTAAATGAAAAAGGTTGGATAAGATGTAAAATAGGGAGTTACCATGATGAAGTCTTGTGAAATATAGTGATAATGGATGTGTGTTGCCTATGATTGGGGATGCCTTAACAATTTGATTGAAATGCTATACATTATGGGAGTGAAAACACATATATTATAACTAGGAATTATTGAAGAGAAATCTTAATGCTACTAAATGATAGAGAAGATCAAGTTTGTAGAAATGCTAGGATATGCTTGATAGACAGAAGGAAGTTTTTTGATGGTGGACTAAGGCATGAAAATGTTTGTTTTGCACTAATTTATAATGCATTAAATAATAAAAATGAATGGAGTGCTATTGGAATTGATGAGGAAGCACTTCAAAAATAGAAAAATTATTAGGAGAATGCAAGAGTAGACATATCTAACAATATGTCAAAAGGGTTGCCACTAGTAAGGAGTACCAATCATCACATGTATATGATTCCAAGACCTAGTTTTTCAAATAAAGAGGAACATAGAATGACAATAGTAGAGAAAAATGAGCTAATTAGGTAGGTGCATGAGTTATCAAGGAAAGGTTTGATCTATAAGAGTTTGAGCCCATGTGCGTACTGATGATACAAGTACCCAAGAAGGAAAATGAGTGGAGAATACATAAAAATTTGACAACAATCAATAAAATCATTGTAAGATATATATTCTTGTTGCCAAGGATAGATGTTATCATGGACTATCTAAGTAGAGCAAATTATTTCACTAATATTGAATTGAAGAGTGGTTATTTCTAGATTGAGATAAGGGAAGGAGATGAATGTAAAACAACTTTCAAGACTAATGAGGGATTGTATGAGTGGCTTTTTATGCTCTTTAGATTAACTAATGTGCCAAGCACATTTATATGGTTTGTGAATAAGGTATTAAGGAAATTATTGGGCAAGTTTGTAATAGTTATTTGAATGATATTCTAATTTTTAGTAATACCAAATAAGAACATTTAGAACATATCAAATTAGTACTATAGAGGTTGAAAGAAGAAAAGTTACTAAATAATTTGAAAAAGTGTAGTTTCATGAAGGAAGAACTAGTATTTCTAGGATTTGTGATTTCAATGAGAGGTTTGAAGATGGATTCAAAGAAGGTCAAAGTCATTGTGGAGTGTCCTACACTAGCAAATATAGCCAAAGTAACATATTTTCACCTATATAAATCTTAAGATTACTGCCATCAAATATACCACTATTACTAAATTGGGTTGTCATACTAGGGTTTACGTGAGGATTACTTCTTAATGGGTAATTACGATCACATGAAGCCTTAGCATAAACAATGACATGGCAATTAAATGCAATCAAATAGCATTAAAAATCATACTTTAAAATATGTAGATAACACAAACCTTAAAGCCAAGATAAGGGTGGGTAGGGATAATAAATAGGAAGTGTAGTGAACACCAAGAGAAATCAATGAAGCATAAGTAGAAAAGGGGTTCAAATATAAGAAAAAGATGTAATCTCAAAAAATCTAGATTTGGAAATCTTGATGTGGATAAGAAATCATAGAAAGGATGATTATGTTTTGTAAGATTGATCAAATTTACCAAAATGAAAAGGGAAAGAACAATCCATAAGGGTTTTGTCTAGGCTAATCCAATATAATCCAAACACAAACATCAATAAACATAGAATAAACTAGTCAAGTTTGATATTTTGATAAATGTACTTGCAATATTTAGAAAGGAAATAATGACATGAATGCTTAGCTCTATGGTTTAAAAATGTTGCATAATTGATAAAGACTCTAGGATATTCTATTTCTTTGTTTCAAAAAACATGACCTTGTAGTTTAATAAATTCTTTGACTTTGATCCTACATTGAAGACCATAAAATGATAACTTGTGAATCTAGTACAAATATAAGGTTGTTATCTAGTCCTTTACACATGAACTTGTCTTGACCTTGACTTAAACTTTTGTTATTTTTCTCTTTTCACACCCCATCTTTTTATTATTGAATTACTTTTACCTTCACAGGTAAAAAGGATGATAAATGTAATCATGATTTTGATATGCTTGCTAAAAGAATGGAATACTAAAATAGGTATTATGTGAAAGTATTGATAAATGCTAAATGTGGCTTTGAAACAGTAAATATGTTTACATTGATGAAGATTATACATTACTATATGAATATACTAAAGTTTTATGATGCATGTGGATTTATTATGAATGTCTAACTACCATTGTAAATGCGCTAAGTTGGTTTTAGGGATAGGTTCAATCCTCCAGAAGGGAGGGGAAGTATCACTCAAGAGAATTGATTGGTTAGTTAACCTTAAATAAAAATTAACCGAGGTTACACACACGCACACACACTCACAACAGATTTGACATTCATGTTTTACCTGATATTCCTCAATGTCAATATCTCGGTGATGATCTAGTCTCTTGGCGGAACCACTCTACCGAATGCATGCAATATCACCGCCATGGCGGAGAACAATCTAATTGACGTAAGAATTTTTTCACCTTAGCCCGCTATGCCTATATTTGCAGAGATATCAACTCCCGCCCAAGAGATAACATCTACCAGTGCGTCCACTCCTCTCCAATCTATGTATGTGTATTTGAGCATGCCACAAAATGTTGCTTCCATGTATGGCTCTTCAAAATATGAGATGAGTGATGTCAAGGAGCTGTTGCAGAGTATCTCAAATGAAATAACTACCATCAAGCGAAACCGGTCCTCGCCTCCAAAGCCAACCTACCAAAATTATCAAGGTGAAAGATCTTCCTACCAGCAAAATCAGTTCCAAGTAGGATCATGCACAAATCTACAAATTCAAACAATTAATCAAATGGTTTTAGTTCCTACTTCATTGCAAAATTCTCACCCAAGCTTGAGTAGAGAGTTGACAGCGGGGCAAAATAATTTTTCCAATGACATCAATCCCAGGTGCTTCCCTTGCAATGAAGCACATATGCCCTAAATTTTTTTGTGTTACAATTTACAATAAATAGTGGCAAAAAAACATAGTCAAGGTGTGGCATTAGATTCAAGAGGTTATGTATATGCCTCTCCACAAATGAAAATGTGGTACTCACTCCACAAATGCAAGGAATGCCCCTAGATCAAGAGACAAATATAGCTCCCACCCACGTGCTCTTCTCATGGATGGAAGAAGAGGCGATGTTTGCAAATGATGCATCCACATAAAAGGCCCCACAAGTGCACTCAGATTATAACACTCGCTCTAAGAGGAGATTCATGGGCGAACAGGTCATCCCGCAGCTCAAAAGCATCCTCGACCAAACTCCTAGTACCTCTGCAATTGCACAACAATTTCAGCCGTGAAAGGAGATTGTTATAACAAAGGCTAAGGAACAAAAGCCTTTGAATCCATTACCATTCAATGTGGTGGAAAATTGAAGAAATCCTTTGCTAATGTATCTCTTTGGGATATCTTAGCTATTCTAGAGTAGAAGTCATTGCTACAGAAGGCCCTACTAGAGGATACCAACACTGAGCTAACAAAGCAATCACTTAAGGGAAAGGCTGTTGATTCATCACCTCTAGCCAAAGTCCTCACAAAAAGTACAGAGGAATCCTCTACCAAAGTCAGAGGTAAGCCTAAACCAAAACCATTCTTCTTGACTCTCATTGTGGGTAAGAAGTTGTTGCACAATTATATGATTGACTCTAGTGCTACTACCATAGTCATGCCCAAGCAGATAGCTGAAGCCTTAGGACTTAGTTATGAACCTTTAAATAGATGGGTTATGTAGCTTGATGGGAACAAGGTTGAAACCATAGGTGTCATTAATAACCTCCCCTTGACTCTATTCTCTTGCCCTAGTATCACAGTTCCACAAGATACCGTGATCATAGACGTTCCCCCCATGTTCGGTATTTTCTTATCTCAGGAATTCACTTCCAAGATAGGTGGATATCTTTTCTTGGATTGGTCACACTTGATCCTCAAGACCAAACATGGAGCTAAAATGAAGATAGTGTATGAACCTCTACATTCATAACATGTAGCAGATGAAGCCATGATCAACTTTGAGGCCGCTCATACCTCTATCACCAAAGAGGAAATATATTGTACTGAGATACTAGAGGATGAGAAAGTAACAAGAGACCAAACTGATCAAGAAGAGGTCCTCTTGAGCGAATATATAGACATTGATCCCTTCGAAAATTATCATGCCACTGAATTGGGAACCTATGTCATCTATGATGAAGATCAAGTGATTCTAAAGGTCATGAAGGAATTTGAGGGTGGTAAAGCCTTAGAGCTATGGACGCTGCATTTTGATGGAGCAAGATGTAAAGTTGGTGCAGGAGTTGGGATATGTTTGATGTCCCCATCCAATGAAAATACCCTCAGGTCTTTTTGCTTTTAGTTTTCCTGTTTGAACAATGAAGCTGAATACGAAGGCCTAGTGCAAGGTCTGAGTCTTACAGAATGGATGGGTGTCAAACAAATAATGGTGTTTGGAGACTCCAAGCTAGTATTCAATCAAGTTCGAGGGCTCTCCATAGCAAATAATTTCCACATGAGATCTTATAGGCATAGAGTTTGCGATTTGATCAAGAGCTTTGAAGTCTTCAATATCCAGACAGTGCCCAAAGAGAAAAATACAACCACTGATTGCATGGCAGTAATTAGATCTCAATTTGACCCTATTTTTGACCTAATTGATAATGTACACTTTGTGCGAGTGATTGTTCGACCGGAAATCCCAGATAATGAATAGAGCTGGCAAGTGCTCGAAAGTGATGAACACATAGCCTCATTTATCCAATAGTCAGGAGAGTTCATTGAGCAACTCCAACCAAAAATTTCTAAGGCCTATGAAGGGAAAATTATTTAGTTAAGGTTCAACAAGCTTCCAAAAGGATTGGTCACTCTCGAAAACCTATTTGATTGTGATGAAGCAAGGAATGACAAGAGGAAGTTTGTAGCGGACAAAAGCGACTATGCATATCTTTAGATTGGGGATGGAAGGAAGCTCAAGGTTGGAAAGGATGTCCCCCAACATGATAAAGAAAGGCTTATCCATTTTTGTGAAAAACATGGAGTAGTGGCCTAGTCATATGATGACCTTAAGGGATATGATCCTGAAATCATCCAGCATACTATAGAACTAATGAAAGGAGAAAAACTTGTTCACCAGAAGTAGAGACCAGTGTTGGCCTCCTACAATGATTTAATAACTAAGCTCTTAAAGTTGTGATTTAGATATTGGAAATCTAATATGAATAGCTATCTTAATCATTATGAAGGTGCATTTAACTTGTCAACCCAGGGACGTAGACTTGAAATGGGTCAGCATAGTATGTGCACTAGGAATCCAAAGTAGCCATATTCATTCTATAGCTAAGAAGGACATAATTCTGAAAGTAAATTGCTTAGAAAGGAGTAACATAAGTGTTGAATATCAACCAACAACTATACTAAGCTGAAATGCATGATAGGAATGAAAATCTGAGCAAACAGACATGAAACTACTCTGTCTGCTTTGGCTGTAGGAATAGTCACAGAATGGAATTCTAGTGGCTGCAGGAACAAACAGTTGCCAGATTCGTAACTATTTTCTAAACATAAAAGTAATAACTAAGCTAAAGGATGGAATGCTCACCAAGTGGGGCCCCTTGGATGAGTATCCTTAAGAAAAATTTAAAATTAGATGCATAAACTTATAACTTCATTTTTATTCATTGGAAAGCATGACTACAATCGAGCAACATAACTATATTACTGAAAAACTAAGAATGCAAGTACAACATCAGATTAATCTTGAACCTTCTGAGAAGGAGCATTCAAGTCTTATTTATAGGAGGAAAAACTACTAACTAACTACCTAGCAAGCAATCAACTCCAATAGATTAGGAGGTCACCACTTTAGGGAAAGCATAGAAAGTGGAAAGGAGGTTATGCATGCATGGAATCTGGTCAAACCGGTTTTCCTTAACACAGGTCTAGTGTAACAATAGCTCCTATATTCTCTCAACAAACTATTAAGACCATTTACAAGGCAATTACAATTTTTGATTTAAACTAAGAATCTCCCTCCACTGAGAGTCTTCCCTCCATTGACCTTTGAATGATCGCCTTGTTGACCTTTATGGCAAATGACCAGCTAGAAGAATCTTCCTCAATTTTGTAAGCTCTAATTATATTTGCATGACAACATTAGTACACACAAAAATTGCATATCTATAACTATCTTAAAGTAACATTCATTAATCCGCATGTAAAACTAACATAGATAGTTCATATAACATGTCAGTGTCATTTAAAAGTTACAAAAATAAGCTTATGCACAATGTCTATGATTTTGAGGAAATATCATGAAAATGTCAGCATCCAAGTATCAAGGTCTATGACAACTACAGTAAATGGATAATAAACTTCATCAAAATTGAGCCATAAACTAGACTCATCATTCCCCCTAACCTAAGGTTTTGATGGTCATCCAACAGAGGAAGGGTTGTTATTTTTCTTAGTCAATACCCTAAAATTTGCAACTTCCAACTGCCCCACAACAGTTCTTGTAGTGTGTGAATCAATATCCCAATAGAACCCTTGCTTTTTTTCCAACCTGTTCCATCTCTGTCTCTCTGCAGCTATATCATACTAATAATACCTAAAATTTGGCACATGCCATAATAGGATAGGTGGCTGAAAAGTTAGTGGAAGCCAAAATTATCCTTTCATCCTTCCAATCTGTATATATCTATCAACTCTTTTGCATGCTACAACATAGTTTTTTAGATAGTGAGGTTCAACTTGTTTTAACTCATCAGTTAGATTGTTCCACCTCTATGATAGATATCCCATTACAGATTTCCCTGTGGTCTCTACTACTTTCTCATATTCTTTGTAAATTGCTTCTCTCACAGGTAGGATCCTACTACCATAACTTGGTCAGTAAAGAAATTTGTGCCATTCCCTGAAAATGTCTCCAGGATTTCTAGATTCAGCCCTAATGGGCAAAGGAGTGTTGGATTCTATTTGCTTATAAGTCTTGAACTGTTGTCCCCAACTAATTTCATTATGTATCCAAGACATGAATTCCCTTAATTGGAGATACCCAACATACAATAATGGATTCCAATCATGATCTTGGGACACAACATAATTGTGCAAATAGAATTCACACAAAAAAAATTTCATTTCAAGAGGAGCAATCTGATAAGCCTGGAAAAATTCAACAGGAGTATCAATGGAAAGATTCAAACCTAAAATTATCCTTGCTAGTTTAAAAGAAAGATTCCTCTCCTTCAAATATAGAGCATAGACCCTTGAAGGAGTCCCGCACTCTAATATTTTAGGTACTAAGGTTGCTACATTGTCCACCACTTCCTTTAAAGTAGCAATTTTCATATTCTTTTCTTCAATCTCTTCATCTCTCTTTTTAATTTCCTCCTTTAGCCTGTGTTTCTCCTTTTTCCTTTCCTCTTCCCTCCTTTGCATCTCATTCCATAAGTTTATGGCTACCATATTGAAAAATCAGAGGACTTATGTATTCCTACCAAAAAAATTCCTGGCACCTATTCTTGTTCTTGCTATGGCCCCAACTGTAGGCATTCTGATTGCTCACCCAATTCTGGCTACAGAGGTTTTGATTTTTCACCTAGTTATAGCTACAAGGGTTCTTGTTCTTACTGCAGGAAATCTTGCTCTTGTTGTAGGAGCTCTTGATTCTCATTATATTCTTGGCTCTCAACCTATTCTGCGATGGCAGCAAGCTCTACTAGCCTTATATCTTCCTGTTCCTCAAAAATGTCATTTTCCTCAATGTTCACCTGCCCCATTGGGGATTTTGTGTCCTCTCATGATGTTTCTCTAGGATTAGGGATTCCCTGCAGATACATACCAATGGTTGGTCTAGCTAGTCTTGTTTTTCTAGGAGGGATTTCATGTTTTTCTTTGGCTGTAGGAAGAATAGTATCAACCGTCCATTTCTTAGAGCTTGGTGCTTCTTTTTCTATCATTTTCTTTTTAGATTTTCCTTTCCTTATTTCTGCCTCTTTCTTTTGTGCCCTAGTTCGAATTAAGGTTTGAAGAGGGACATCATCATCAGAGTTTCAAGAGGAACTAGCTTTGTCTAAATGTCCAGAATAACTAATCTCTATAGTTTTCTCAACAACAAAAAGGTTTACACTAGGGCTTGCACTGGAAGTCAAGGCTCTAGGAGTGGCTTCAACCATACTCACTCTCCTCCTAACCCTATGAGGTGGAGGAAAAAACCTAGGTCACAAATGCTTTGGTCAAAATTGATCAATATTTAAAAATTCCTCCCAATTCATATTAGACACATCATGTAGAGACTTCTCTACTATTAATTTGATCAGACAATGGTAGGAAACAAAATTATCCCTACCTTTTTTGGTTTCAACCGCCATGATTAAAGGAGATGATATAGCACGTTTGGCACATTCATTCTTCTACCATGCCTCATATGATTTAGGAGTTTGAAGTGCATAGAATGTAGGTTCGAATGGCGGCCTTCACAAATGATGTACTTCACAATGCAGAAAACTACTTGCTTCCACGACTTAGGTAGAGAGGTTCTCTTCGCACCTTGCTTGTCCACATCCAATGGAGGGTCACCGAGTTCTATAAATTCAACCCTAGCTGACCTTGCATCTTTGGTAGTAGGGTAATGTTCACCATCGACAGGCAACCCTATAACTTCTGCAATCCTCTCTTTAGTAGCTATTACCTCCAACCCTTTTACCATGGCCTTTCCTTTAGGAAATGTTTGTGCAAATTCCAATACAACATCTTCATTATAGCCATTCATCTCTAGGAAATAATCTAACTACCCACAATTTCTAAACTTAGCTTGTGAAGGTGCATCCTGGAACACAACATCATGAACCATGGGTTCATTTCATATTAATTGGCCTCCCATATTTTTAGTTGTTTACAATTAAGCAAGCACTTCTGCAAGGTTTCCCTTCCTGCAATTTCTCCTTCCTACAATGCTATTTAATTCCCAACACCAATATCGTATGAACTTTACCTTTTTGGTGACTTAGGATCATGATAGAGGCAATATAGGTAGTAAGGGATAATAAATGAAGGATACGACCAAGAAGGATGGTGGCGGCATGGTGTCATCTCACACATGCGAGCTGCCACCTTACTCAAAATTCAAATTAGCTAAATTTAAATTTTGCTAACATGGGCTAACATGAACTGACACGTGGACATGCTATTCACACTCCCCCAACCTAAATTTGAGCATGTGTCCTCACATGCAAGATAGTAATGACAATTTGACAGGGGCAGGGAATAATTACATGCTATGGAGAACATCTACATTAATGCACAATAATTAAATGAATGTACCAAAAGCTAATTAAGATATAACAAATTGGTGCATATGTACCTAAATTTATGGAATATCTCTTGCAAAGAATATTGAGGAAGTATCAGTCACCTTTTAAGAAGTTAGTTGACCAATTAATGAAAGTGGAGATGGAGTGAAGTGGAATGAAGTGAAGCTATGGCAACGTGATGGAAGAGAGAGAAAGGTGGAGATGGATGGGCGGATGGGTGGATCAATGAAGAGGTGGAATCCCATAGGAGTGGAAGTATTTATTATGACAAGTTACATACCTTGATTAGCCAGATAGAGGGACACTAGGTCTGCTTCCTTCAGCTGCAGGAAGTTTGGGTGTTGCACGTTGAGTGAATTGCTATAGGAATTCCTCCTTGGAAGTTGGCTTGTGATACAACTTGAGGTGATGACCATTGAAAAGTAGCTTAAATCTGACAAGGTCAATGGTAATGAGTTGAACATCACCATTGGAGAAGACTTCAACAACCTCATATGGCCCCAGCCACCTTGTCTGTAGCTTACTAGCATTATCCTGATATATGGAGTCATAAAGGAGTGCCTAGTCTCTTGGCTGGAATTTCTTGTCCTTTATGAATTTATCATGCCATTTTATTCTCTGATTCTACACTACCTTTGTGTGATGCAAGGCTGTCATTCTCATCTCATCCAAATTATTTAGCTGCATGATTCTATCCTTTTGTGCCTTAGATATGTCCATCCATAAGTCTAGTGCAGTCCTGAGAGTCTTATGTTAGAATTCAATGGGCATCATAGTTTTCTTTCCATACAACAACTCAAAAGGAGTGAATCCTATGGTTGTTTTCCAGGTGGTCTGATAGGCCCAAACAACTTCTGGCAGCCTATTTTCCCAATCCTTCCTATGGATAGCCACTATTTTGGTCAGAATGGATTCAATTTCCCTGTTGATCACCTCAACTTGGCCATTGGCCTAAGGGTGATAAAGAGTAGAAATCCTGTGCCTTATGTTGTATTCATTGACCAGTGTTGTAACAAGGGTTGAGGTGAATTGAGCCCCTTGATCAATCACTATCTCTCTTGGAACCCCATACTGTGTGAAAATTTCTTCATAAAGAAATTTTGTAACCTTATTATCTCTTGCATGCTTCATTGCTTTAACTTCAATCCACTTTGTCACATAATCAATGCATACCAAGATATAGGATTTACCATTTTATGGGGGGTCAATGGGTCCTACAAAATCCAATCCCCATTTATCAAATGGAGTGATTACTACCTATGGGTAAAGGGGTATCTCAATATATTTGGTTGGCCAGCTCATCCTTTGGCATCTATCACACTTCTTTGTATATTTCCATGCATCCTTGTGTAGTGTGGGCCAGTAATATCCTATGTTTAGAATCTTCATTGCTGTCCTCTTGGCTGCAAAATTTCCTCCATAGGGTTCATTGTGATGTGCATGCAATATATCATATGTCTCATCTTCCCTCACATATCTCCTCATGACATGGTCTGGTCTCGTGTAGAACAAACATCTTGAAATCCATAAGAAAGGAAAATATTTTTCAATGATCCCTTCTCTCTTTTGGAGAGAAATGAGGAGGAACTCTCCTTGTGACCAGATAATTAGCTATGCCAGCATACCAGGGTGTATGCACACTGATGGATAATAAATGTTCATCAGGGAAGGAGTCATCAATGATTTGATTTTCCTCTAATGTAGTTAGTTTGGAAATAAAATCTTCTACAACATTGGCCTTCCCTGGTTTATCAACAATGGTTATGTCAAACTCCTGCATCAACAACAACCATCTTGCTAACCTACCTGAGATCAGGAGCTTATTCATGAGGTATCTAATGGCTGCATGATCTATGTGCATAAAGATCTGATAGCTTGTTATGTAGTGCCTAAATTTGTTAAGGGCATAAATTACTGCTAGCATTTCCTTTTTTGTCACTGTATAATTGAATTCAGCTCCTTGCAAGTTTTTGCTGAAAAAATAAATAGCATTTTCAATAGCTCCTTCTTTCTACCCCAAGACTACTGCTATGGCATATTTTGATGCATTTGTATGAGTGTGGAAATAAATCTCCCAATTGGGACCTTTGAGTATATGATCATGAGTTAAAGCCGCTTTGAGATCAGAGAATGCCTTGTCACAGTCCTTTGTCCATTGAACATTTTTAGTGAGAAGATTGTACAATGATGCTACTATTTTTCTAAAATCCTTGATGAAACCCCTATAGTAACCTGCATGTCCCAAGAAACTCCTAACATCTTTTTGTTTTGCATGTGTAGGCAGATTGGTGATCACCTCAATCTTAGTAGGATCTACTTGAATTCCTTTGTTAGAGATGTAATGGCCAAGGACTACACCTTCTTGCATCATCATGAAGCACTTTTCACTATTTAAAGACAAATTATGGTCTTCAAATCTCTGCAAGACTCTTCTGAGATTTTCCAATGCTTCATTGAAATTAGCACCATAGGTAGTAAAATCATCCATATAAATTTCCATGCAATCATGAGAAATATCTAAAAATATGCTAATGACTGCCATCTAAAAAGTTGCAGGTGCATTGCATAAGCCAAATGGAAGTACTAAGTAGGAATAAGTCCCCCATAGATAGGTAAAGGTGGTCTTCTCCTGGTCCTCAGGTGCCTGGTTATAGCCGCTAAATCCATCTAGAAAAGAGAAATATTGCTTGCCTGCAAGGGAATCCAACACTTGATCTATAAAAGGAAGGGGTAAATAGTCCTTTTTGGTGGCAGCATTGAGTTCCCTATAATCAACACAAAATTTCCACTTCCCTCCCTTTTTGGGTGCAATCACCAATGGAGACACCCACTGGCTATCTGAAATGGGGTAGATAAATCATGCAGCTAGCAATTTTTGTAGTTCCCCTTTTACAATTTCCCTCAATGCAGGGTTAATTCTTCTTTGTGGCTTCCTCACTGGTGTATAATCATCTCTAATGTATATCCTATGAGTGCAGAGCTTAGGATCCAATCCCTTCATATCATGATAGTCCCATGTAAATGCATGTTGGTGGGTCCTCAGTAAGTTTGTTAATGATAACTATTGTTCTTCACTCAGTTTGGTGTTAATATTTAGATATTTCCCTTTTGACACTTACAGTTGTGTAGTTAACTCTATCATAGCTTCTTCAATAATGCTTGGTACCTTGAGTTCATGTGGTAGAAATGTATGAGACATACCTGTTGTTGTAAGAAGAACGAGCAGAAGTGTCTTTACTGGATCTGCAAAACCAGATGCATGAGAGGATGAGTCTTTCTACGACTCACAATGGTTCTGAATTATGTTAGACAATACTTCATCTTCTTCCTGAAGCTGCATGAAATAAATTTTCCCTAACATCATAAGTTGTCCCATAGAATTGACTTCTTCGGTCTCTTCACCAACATGTGGCCATATGGGGTTATCCATATCATGGGATGGCTGAGCAGGGGGGTAGAGAACAAGATTTTTGGTGCTCTTTCCATTAGAAATGGTCATGTCTCTTGTCCGACATCCAATATAGGCATCTACTATTGCTAACCATGGCCTTCCTAGAATAATGGGGTGCCTGCCTAGTGTAGCCTTAGGGGACAGAATCATGAAATCTGCTAGGTACTCCCAAGATTCTAGAGTTACCACAAGATCCTCTACTATACCATCAGGTTTAATAGTGGAACTATTAGCAAGCTATAGACAGTAGGGATAGGTCTCATGCTTGCAACATTTAGTTGCTGCAAGATATCCTTGGTCATTACATTTATTGCTGCTGCCAAATCAATCAGGGCATTCTTTATTTGGAACCCATTTATAACAACTCCTACCATAGGACTACTTGGGTCATTGTATTTGGGAACAATCACTTTCCCAAGCATGATGTCAACTAGTTGTCCCACCACATGAACCGTAGTGGGGTCTTTCTTCTTCTTTCTTGGCTTCTTAATGCATGCTTCCTTAATTACTTTGCCATATATGGGAACATATTTTATGTCCTGAAATAAGGGTATCTTGACACATATATGCTTCAAATGATCTAGAATGTCAAAGGTTGTTTCCTCCTCTTCCTTTTGTTTCAAAATTTCTAACCTTTGAGGAAATGGTGGTTCTTGTTCAGTTTGCTAGACTAGGACTAGTTCAAGATTTTTAGGTACACTTGGCTAAATGGGGACATTCAGATGCTCCTCTTCTTCCATAGGAAGCTCACTGATAATGGGTGTGGAAGGAGCTGGAAAAGTAGTTCCTAAACGCAAATGGATGTCACTTACACTCATAGCATATGTAGGGAATTGATTTGAATCAGCAGAAGATAGACTGGTTGTTGTTGTGGTTTGTTATTTGGGTTAGGTGTGGGATGAGCTGGTAGCTAAGTAGGTCTAGGTGTGTTTGAACTTGAGCCACCAGGAGGAGGCATTATAGCAGGTTGCTAGGGCTGAGAAGGTGGCTGCATGTAACTAGTTGTCTAGTTTGGTCATTGCTTTCCTCCCCTCCATTGAGATGTTTGCTGCCAGTTTCTTGCAAGTGGCTGCCAATTTCCTTGAAACTACTATCAATTCCCCTAAGTTTTTTTCCATAGGGGTGGAGAGTTTTGGTGATTGGGCTGGGTATTTGAAGGATTGTTCCAAGGTTGTGGTGGATATCCTCCATAGTTGGATGGATATGGGGGCTGCCATTGGTTACTTGATGCATAAGAATTGAAATATGGCCCAACAAAGGATAATGGATCTGGTGGAATACCTTGTCTTGGAGCTCATAGCCTTCTTTGTTCAATGTAGTAGACTTGATCATCTTCACCTTGGATTGGCTTGAACTTACGTAGAATCTACTTACTGTCAATGTTAGCTACCATTTTGCATCTGTAGTCCTTCTTATTTCATCTGCAATGAGGGAAATATTCTACCAACATTGCCTTTTCATCCTCTTATTTATTCTTTTCTTGAAGTGTATCTAGCTGAGTAGCTAGATTGTTTATGATGTCTTGCTTGAATTCTGCCAGCAAGTGAGTAATCTCCATCCTTGAAACTCCATTAGTAGATGACTTACCCATAGAGGATTGGTAAGCTCTCCCTTTCTTTGAAGCTACCCTAAAATAGTTCTGACATATCTTCTTGATATCTTCCCAAGGGACTTGGGTGATATCTCCTCCTCCCATCAAGTCCAAAGCATCAGTGCAGTTGTCATTAATTCCTCTTAGGAAAAGAAACTTTTGTGATTCTTCATTTAGTGTATGGTGAGGAGATTTTTGTAGGCAAAACAAAAACCTTGAAATATAGTCCTCTAGACTCTCATCTTCCTTTTGTTGCATCCTAAAGATGTCATCTCCTCTCATGTCATTTCCCCTACAATATTCTTTGTACTTCTCAAGGAAATTTGTCTTCATGTCATCCCAAGTCTCCACAGTATTTCTCCCCAGGCTCATAAACCATATCAAAGAAACCTCTTTCAAGGTGGTAGGAAACAACTTAAGCCTATGAGCATCAGTGGTATAGTCATAGCTTCTGCAAAGGATATCAAAATCAAACAAGAAAGTATCAGGGTCTTCTGTGACAATTCCATAGAACTTAGGAAGGACTGAAGCAGGGGTATTTTTGAGATTTTCAACTTCATTCTGATGAGCAATGGGGAAAGGAAAAGCTGGTTGGTTAGGTCTGTTTCTATTTGCATCACCCATGCCTGCCTGATGGAGTTCCAAAGAAAATGGGTTCTCAATCTAATTTTGATCTTTAGAGGAAGTTTTAGAACTACTCAAATTAGGAAATGCATCAACAAAGGTGTGTGGCTCTTCTTTTTCTTCTTCTTCTTCTCTTGGCAAATTATGATGCTCAACTGGCTGGAATGGATTATGATTATTAGGAAGGAATCTCCCATTAGCATCTCTCCTCTTTCCTCTATGCGTACAGTATCAACTCAAGATCAACCAACTCACACAAAGAATTGGAAAAAGAATGGTCGATCATTAATTTCCTAAATGAGGAATATATTGAGAACAAACTTTAGAAATACCACATCAAGAAAGAAACTATCAATGACTCCAAAGAACTCCCTAGTTTGACACCATCCCCGACAATGGCACCAAAAATGTTTGCCTCCTACAATGATTGAACAATTAAGCCCTTAAAGTTGTGATTCAGAGATTGGACATCTAATTTGAATAGATATCTTAATCATTATGAAGGTGCATTTAACTTGTCAACCTAGGGACGTAAACTTGAAATGGGTTAGCACAATATGTGCAATAGGAATCCAAAGTAGCCATAGTGATTCTACAACTAAGAAAGACATAATGTTGAAAGTAAATTTCTTATAAAGGAGTAACATTAGTGTTGAACATCAACCAACAACTATACTAAGCTAAAATGCATGACAAGAATGAAAATATGAGCAAACATATAGGAAACTACTATGTCTACTTTGGCTATAGGAATAGCCATGTAATGGAATTCTAATGGCTGTAGGAACAGACAGTTGCCAGATTCGTAACTATTTACTGAACAAAAAAGTAATAACTAAGCTAAAGGATGGAATGCTCACCAAGTGGGCCCCCTTGGATCAGTATCCCTTAAGAAAAATGTAAACTCAGATGATGAACTTATAACTTCATTTTTATTCATTGGAAACCATGAGTACAGTCGAGCAACATAACTATATTCTTGAAAAACTAAGAATGCAAGTACAACATTAAATTAATCTTGAACCTTCTGAGAAGGAGCATTCGAGTCTTATTTATAGGAGGAAAAACTAATAACTAACTACCTAGCAAGCAATCAACTCCAATAGATTAGGAGGTCACCACTTTAGGGAAAGCATAGAAAGTGGAAAGGAGGTTATGCATGCGTGGAATCTGGTCAAACCGGTTTTCCTTAACACAAGTCTAGTGTAACAATAGTTCCTATATTCGCTCAACAAACTATTAAGACCATTTACAAGGAAGTTACAATTTTTTATTTAAACTAAGAATCTCCCTCCATTGACCTTTGAATGATCACCTTGTTGACCTTTATGGCAAATGACCAACTGGTAGAATCTTCCTCAATTTTGTAAGCTCTAATTATATTTGCATGACAACATTAGTGCGTACAACGATTGCATATCTATAACTATCTTAAAGTAACTTTCATTAATCCACATGTAAAAGTAACATAGATAGTTCATATAACATGTCAATGTCATTTAAAAGTTACAAAAATAAGCTTATGCCCAATGTCTATTGTTTTGAGGAAATATCATGAAAATGTTAGCATCCAAGTATCAAGGTCTATGACAATTACAGTAAATGGATAATAAAATTCATCAAAATTGAGCCATAAACTAGACTCATCAACCAATAAATTCGAAGATTGAGGCATTGATGGTGCAAAGATTGACAAAGCTAATTCAATCCCGGATCATCTTCTCAATCAAACACAACACATGGGTGTCCAACCTAGTTCCTATCTTGAGAAAGAATGGAGAAATCCGCCCGTGTGTTGATTTCTGAGACCTGAATAGAGCATCCCTGAAGGACCACTACCCCTTTCCCTCCATGGAGTCTATCTTACAAATAGTGGCCGACTCAGAAATGTTTTATTCAGCTAGATGACTTCTCCAGTTACAACCAGATCCAAGAAAAAGAGGAAGAGTGACACAAAACAATGTTCACTACAAAGTGGGGAATGTTTGCCTACGCGAAAATGCCCTTCGATCTCTCAAATGTGGGAGCTACCTTCTAGTGGGCAATGGATATTTCTTTCAAAGAATTGATCAAGAAGATTATCTTATTCTACTTAGATGATCTAACTGTATTCTTTAAGTCTAAATATGATCATTTTGACCATCTAGAAATGGTTTTTAAAAGATGCTAGGAGTTTGGGGTATCCCTGAGCCAAAAAAAAAGTGTCTTTATAGTTCCACAAGGAAAATTATTGGGGCACATGGTGTCCAAAGATGGATTTGCAATTGACCCAGAGCGGGTGAAGGAAATTAGGGAGCTTCCCTTACCATTCAACAAGAAGGGAGTTTAGTCCTTTCTAAGAAAGGTAAATTTTGTGAGAAAATTCATTTATAATTTTGTAGAATTAATTAGACCTATCACTTTGATGCTCAAGAAGGATCAATTGTTCAAATAGAAAAAAGAGGTCAGGGAAGCCTTTGAGAAGGTTAAGGATGCTATTTCTTTAGCTCCTGTGCTAGTAAACCTAGACTTATGAAAGGACTTCATAATGTATGTGTTCAGTAGCAAATCCAGTGTTGCTACTATTTTGACCTAGAAGGATGATAAAGGAAAGGGAGAACATTCGATAACATTCCAACCCTGGACCTTAAAGGATTATGAAATGAATTATAACTTCATTGAAAGGAAAGCATTCGCCATTGTTAAGAGGCTCAAGAAGTTCTGACACCTCATATCTTGCAACAAGGTGGTAGTATATTTTATGCATTTTAGTGTGCGCAAATACATTATGGAAGGAGAAATCATATAAAAAAGGGCCAACTGGATTACCAAAATCTTTGAATATGACATTGAGGTCAAAACCATGAAGACCGTGAGGGGAAGAGGATTGTGCGAGTATTTGGAACATGACGAAGAAGTAGCAGCCAAGGAGGAACAACCCGAGCTGGTCTTGATGAACAAACCTAAGTCCAAAGGCTGCTGGTTAATGGATCAGATGAGATTCATGCAAACTAGGAAATATTAACGGGCCTCCCTTCTCAGAAGAAAAGATTCTATAGATTGTAGAACAATGGATATGCACTCATTGAAGGGGTCCTTTTCAAAAGGAACTTCAATGGCATTCTGCTACGCCGCGTCACCACAGAGCAAGCAAAGAAAATTCTAGATATATTTCACAGCAGTTTCGCGGGTGAATATTTCTCTACAAAGACCACTACCATCAAAATTATGTGTGTCAGGTACTTCTGGCGTACATTATTCAATGACTCACACTCTCTAGTTAAGGCTTGCAAGGAATGCCAATTCTTCACAGGAAGAAGAAAAAATTCAGCAATGCCTCTCAATCCGATAGTGGTTGATGAACCCTTTGCACAATGGGGCCTTGATTTTACCAGGATGATTAATCCCACCTCCAGTGCTGAACATAAATGGATCCTCATGGATATAGAATACTTTACCAAATGGACTGAGGCCATGCCCCTAAAGAATGCGATGAAGGCGAAGATTGTGAACTTTCTCGAAGAACTGGTGACAAGGTTTGGCTCGCTAAAGAATATCATATCTGACAATGCAAGGGCCTTCCTGAGTTCAAAGGTATGCCAATTTGAACTCGAAGAAACACTCTGGGTAGACCAAATAACTCCTAAACAAGTCCTTAAGACTTCATCATACGAGCTGGTATATGGGAAGGAGGCACTATTTCCCATCTCCATGGAAATTCCCACACTACAGTTGCTCAAGTCTCTATAGGTTGAATAGAATGGAGCTATGGAGGTTTGGTTGGATAAGTTGTTGGAGGTGTAGGAGAAAAGAGAAAAATCCTTGACAGCCATGAATAACCGCCAACAAGTGATTAAAAGGTGGTTTAACAAGAAGAACTCTGACCGGGGTCTTAAATGCGGAGACCTAGTACTAAAATTCAACAAAAGAGCCACAAAGCTTGGCCAAAATGGAAAATTTGATACTCTATGGGAAGACCCTTTTTGAATTATTCAATGCAAGCAACATAACACATTTGAATTAGAAAATATGGAAAAGGAAGCATTGAGAATTCTAGTTAACAAAATTCACCTCAAATTGTTTAATTAAGCTTCATCAATTATTTTTCCAGTGTAGATATGTAATTATGTAAATTTCCTTTGTGTTTTTTGTTTGGTCAATCTTTCTAGAATGAACCCATAATGCAAGAAGGAGAGAATGAACCCATAATGCAAGCAGAGAACAGACCCATAATGCAAAAAGCAGAGAAAGCAAAAGAGAAAAAAATTGATAAAAGAGTTGTATATTCATTATGCGGTAATATATACTTTGATATTACATTCCAAAATGGATCCTAGGTCATACTGTTCAAGTATATATATATTAAGAAAATTTTTGAGCGCGTATTAAAACAATTTCAAGGAATATATACAAAAAATAGGAGAAAGGAGTTCATTCTTCAAACTGGGGCAACGTCAGCATCAACAGCATCAGGAACAACTTCATCAACAACCTTTGGAGCAACAACATGTGCAATGAGAACAATAGCAAGAGCATCAACAACAACAATGGCAAGCAGTGAAGGAAATACTAGGTTTTTGAAGTCGATGTACCATTCCATGTCATAGAACAACACCACGTTGTAGCAGTGTAGTAGGGAAAGCTTGAGAAGCTCTCTAGCGGTGCTCTCTAAGTGTCATAATACAAAATTGACTCAGGAATGGCACCCACAACACCACTGCATCATCTTCAATGTGTCTATGAAGATCACTCGCTGTGGGGAGACCAAGGCCATACACTTCATTTGTCACAACTTCGCCAAGGCCACCAAGGTAGCACTTTGGGAATATTTCCATGGTGAGTCACAAGATCATTAGCTTGGGTACTTGTATGTCAAGAAAAGAGGCAACGAAATGAGAGAAAATGTCAATATTTACCCTATACTTATCATGATATTCTATGTAATCCCTCCCTAGTATCCACTTCATTGCTATAATTTCCAAAGAATGCTTGTTCTTTGTCATGCGTTTCAGACGCCTACTAGAAATTTCACCTAGAAAAGGTTCCTACAACCTATTGCTAGTAGGCCTAATTGGAGTATTCATTGCACCTACCTCTATTTCTAACTACCAAATGAAAATTCTTCCCAATTACCAAGTGCAATTTTTCTATTGTCTTTGGGTCTATTTATAGAAATAGCCAAGGTACAATGTGTGTGACAAGCATGATGTTGATCAAGTATTAACTTGAAAATCCCATCAAGAGCCAAATCGAAAATCCCACCAAGAGAAAAATAAAGAATCCCACCCAATTGCATCTGTTGTGTACGAATTGATGTGTGCAAGTTAAGAAGAAGTAATTAATTAGCTAAAACCGGTGGCCCAGTCCCAAGTGATCGTCTGCACAGTCAAGTGCCAATGTGTCACATTGTGGGAATTTTTCAGTCTCCAAGGATGAACTCAAATATTTTTGTGTTCTCATTATGCTTTTGGCCTAATCATTCTTTTTAGGTTATTAATTACAAAGCATGCAAAAGGTTTTGTATGCCTTCAATTGCCGACTCAATTTCCTAGGAAATGGCGTCGTAGGACATAATGACTAATCGTCATTATGAATTATTTTATTTTCAAAGGGAAAGGAATTCATTTCGCATGAACGAAAGAGTTGGTGGTATATGCAAAATTTATTGCAAGAAGGCAACCATTGTCTACAACTCCAAATCGAGAATATGCTAAGTGTTGCATGTGCAAGAACATCACTGTGAAGAGTTTTTGAGTACGTTGTTCATTGCAAAGAGCTTTGAGTGCAAATTTGTTGAAGAACCCAAGTGAGTTGCAGAAAGGTTAAGCATCACAAAAGTCCACATAATCCTCAAATGGAAGCACAAGAAGAGATGACCCAAAGCTTAATTGATGCCATGCATGCAACACCAATGGCCAAAATTTTTTATAGCATCTCTTATGCTTCACTTGGGATACCAAAGAAGCCAAACTAGATCTACACGTGAGCCGTGGAAAAGAAGGCTCATAGGAACCAAGCCTCGATAGCAGAAGAATGGGATAATATTCATGACCCTATTCTTAAAACCAACCGTAAGAGTCTTAGGAAAGCAACTTGCGAAAGAATGAAACAGGATAATAGCCAATAGTCTTTGGTGCACAAGCTATGGTTCTACGGTCTCCCATAGTATATGGTTCCTTTTGTGCATCACTTCCCGAAACTAGTTCACGAGTGCATCCAAAATTTTAACCTAGATACCGGTGCCATTGAAGGCCAAAAAATGAGGGTTGTGATCAACATGGAGGCTATCAGGGATATGCTATGCATCCCTATTGGAAGGAACTCTAGAGAAATGTCTCTAGAGACGTTCACTATAGAAGGTAGGGAAGAGTTCTAGAGAACCAAAGATTATGCTCTAGAATTTTATAAATGGGAAACCAAAAGGCCTAAGGAAGATGCAACAAATTTTCCATAGGTTTCGGTCATGCACAATGCTTTTAGTTTGGACTTACATGAGGCCTTCTCTATGATGGCCTTTGTTTGTGGCATGGACATTGATCGGTACATTGGGAGTTTCAAATGGGTCTAGGGTTTCAGTTGAGAAGACAACATTCTCTATTCTGGTATGACTTCACAGAGGTCATTGTTCGAGAGATGCTAAACCAAATCAAGGATTACCAGACGCAACATAAGTTCAAGTTTTCTTCTCTCCTTGCTCACATGTTTTTGCACCAGAACCCTAAATTCTTTAGAGACTACTTGGGTTTGGTTGTTTTTAATGAAAGTGAAGTAAGAAGGTTGGTTTCTATGTGGAATCCCCTCCTTTCTGCAATTTATGATTACTACGCATTTTCTGAGTTTTTTCTGACTTTTATTTTGCAAGATTTTAGTGAGGATGGAAAGATTTATCAACTTCTTGTCAAGAAAATAGGATGGATGCAGAATTTCCTTCCTCCTTCTAATTGGTTTCTTGGGGAGGATTTCACATTCATTAGGCTACATGGCTTTACCAAGGAACCATTCTGGCTCCCGGTATGTGTTACAGATAGAGTGTTGGCCCTTGAAGTGTTTCAACAACTGGTGATTATTGATATCAAATTTTGTGGAAGGAAGAGGTAGAAAGGTTTTTTCTTATTCCCTTTGACTTTTGATTGGATAATAATGTTAAAAAATTAGACACATGGTCTACTAGAGGCAAAGCTAGCTCATCTAGGGCTGGTATTAATTTGTGACAAATGGAAATATAATCTTGATAACAACATAGCAGACTTGAACGCCTATTTGTGGACTTGACCTATGTTCCTACTGAAGATAGGAGGCCACCATGGCTCTCTTTCTATTTTCCTTTGGAGAAGCCCAATGAAAAGTGTAAAATTGGGGCAACCCTCCGTAATGAATTGGTCAAGCAATGGCAATGGAGTGAAGAGAAAATTGTAGACTTTTGGATTTATTGTAAGGAGACCAAATGCCTTAATGCCTCATTCTAGGAGATAGACAAGGATGAAAAAATTAATGATCTATGGAACAAATGGAATGAAGATACTGATGCAAGAAATGATGAGGATATAGATCTAGAGGAAGCTAAGGCATATATAGTGAAGGGAAAGGAGGTGAAAATGGACCAAGCGCAAAAAACTAGAAAAGTGACAGAACAACCCAACAAAGCTCCACTGAGAGTGCATGTGACTACATCACAGTCAGAGGCCTCACGACCATGCACATGGGATACAAAAAGATTCAGGGTAGCCCAACAACCTTCAAAGATTATAGAGGTGGACAATTCTCCACCTGATAAGAGGCAACACATAGATGCAACTTCTGGAGAAGGCTCACAAGAGCTTGCAAAGAGCCAAGGATTAGAGTACTTTGCAACTCAAGTATCTTTCTCTGCCTCTCTTCCCACTTCAAAATATTTGGTTACCACTGTTGTATCCGTGCCCCCAATTACTTCAAGTTTCGGCCTTTCATTTTCTGCTTCCATGCCCATGGGAGTTTTCTCTCAATTCTCCCAAATCAGACATACAACTTTTACTCCACCATGGCCTGTTCACCTCTTGTCGCAACCCAGTCTAGAATTTCCATTGCTACTCCTTTTTCTACCACCACATCAGCTCTGACTCAACTTTCCCAACAGATAGAATCCTCTGCATCTTTGCTACTGCCACCACTCCCCATGAGTCCTTCCATCACTTCCTAGACTGGACCTTGGTATAATATTCCCCTGTTCTCCCCATTAACAGTCTCTCTGCCAAAGAAGACATCATTTGGGACCACAAGTCTCTCTTTCCATTTTTCTCTTCCTCCCAGTGCACCCTTCACTAGTGAGTTGATTAGATCACCAAAAAAAAATATTGAGGAAGGAAACAGAACAAAAGCAACACAGGATATCAAGGTTCAAAAGAGAAAAGAAAAGGATGCGACAAAGCTTGCTGAGCCATGTGTGCAAACCCTCTTCAATGAAGTTCAAGGTTCGTTGCATTTTTCATCCATGAGTCCAAACACCATCAAACCGCAAGGGGAGATGCAACATGAGAATTACATGATTCATGCTATGGGAATCGATCTATGAGCAACCTGATCACAAGGAAAAGTTGAGCTAATGGAGGAAACCCAACGAGTGGTGACTACTGACTTTCTCAAGCATAGTTTCCAAGTGAAGAAGGAAGAGGAGCTCAAAAATGTCAAGGAAAGTATGGAGGTCCTAATGAAGAAAGAAAAGGCTAAGGATGCTGAAATTACATAAATATCTCAACAAGCATAGGTGGAAAGTGCCAAACTTTGGGTAGAACTTGCAAATTTCCAGTCCCTAGATCCCAACCTAGTTGCCGAGCTGTAGCAGAAAAACCAAGAATTACAAGAATGGTTGGCTTGGGTAGAGGGAGAAATGCAACAAAAAATTGAAGAGCTTCAACAACAGTGATTTCAATTGGAGCAGGAAATGCAGTAGAAGGATCAGGAGCTCCAGAACAAACAAGCTCAACTCGAAAAAGAGATCTAGGAAGTAAAGCTCTCCTTGTAAAAAGAATCTAGAACCCAGAGCCAAGCTATGGAACTATTGCAAAGAAAGGACACCAAGTTGGAAACTTTGCAGGGACAACTCTCTGCGATAAACAAGAAAATTGAAGAGTTGATACAGGATGTCAGGTCAAGGGAAATGGAAATTGGTCTTTTGAAAGATCCTCCCTAACCCCCCGCTCAATTATATCTCCTTTTAGTAGCCCAACAACTATATATCTCCTACTAGGAGAAATTCAAGACTTTCTATTTGACTCTTCATCCGGTGCTACAATTCATGGTGGAAGCGACAAGTCTGAGCAGAGAGGTGCGTGGAAAAACTGAACAATTCGCATAGTTCATTGTGGAGAGGGTGCCCGAGGAAGAGAAGTTGCTAGACAAGTTATACATGGTGGCGAATGAGGCCTTGGTGAATGCAAGGATTGAAGATTAGAGGTTAGTAGCCAATAAGGCAAAAGAATTCATCCGTTGTCACGTGACCATCCTCCATGCCAGCGATTGCTCGATGACACTAAGTTAGACTGTGAACAGTATGCAAATGAAATTCTCCCAACTGACTCAGATGGGTTTTCCCTCCCCATTTTTCTCTGATGAGTCGGTGGCCACAACTTAGCATATTGCAGTAAAAATCAAGGAAAAGCAACAAGATTTATCTACTTTTTAGAATTTCAATCAACCCCCCACTGCTGAGGACATTGAAGGCATCACCCATCAGATAGCGTGACTACTCTTTTAGCTTGAGTCTATGACTGAGATATACATGGAGCTGCCCTTCAAAGAAGTAATTGATCTACATGAGGTGCAAGAGAATCTGTGTTCCATACCGATGCCATTTGAGGCTAACTGGTTGCCTCTACAGAATGTGCTCTCAAATCTCTAACTCTGTTTCCCATTGAATAAGGCTCTAGTCTTTGAAACAAAAATTTTGGATTCCCATTCCGCAAGCACAATGCCCGTGGTAGTTTCCAAAAGATGTGGAATGAAAACCCCTAGAGCTCCCTTTGGGTTGATGTTATTATTTTGATAAGCCCTGACCCGCACCTCATATGTTTGTATATCTCTAGGCCCTTTTTGAAGAATTTTTGCCCGCTTGCTCCATGTGTTCACCGCACTATCCTTGGAAGGATTTCCTCCCTTGCTTCTTTTTTGAGCCTCACCATGTCTCCACATGTCAGCAGTATGGGCCTTTGTGAGCCCACTCTCCTTTACTTCTCTACCAAGCTCTGCCAGCATGCCATGTAGCATCATTCTGCGGGCATCGTTTTGGCGGACCCCAAAGTCAATGCTCGAGACAAAGAATCCTCCATGTGTCTTCTCCACAGGGAATTTCATCATAAGGAAGGGAAGAATGAATGACAAGCCATGTCCAGTCACCATGTGTCCTAACACACTCTGTGAGCGAGCGACATGTGTCTACATGAAAATTTTGCTACTTCCACACTAGGACCACAGTCATCATTTGCAAAGGGACGAATCTTGTTCAAAGGCGACTACATTCTATGTTTGGGAATATTTTCTATTGCAATGGCCTTGGGAAATCATTGTGACAGACATTATTGCTCGTGCTTGGGAATCTTTTCTATTGCTGGCTCCCAGGCGGTGGGATGTTTTTCTATATATATTGCATCAAATTTTTGAAAATGAGTTCAAAGAATACACATAAAATTGTGGAAAGAAATCAAGGTTTTGTATTGTTTTGATTATTGTATTAAGATTCACAAACTATGCCATTTGTTCGGCCTTTTTGTTTCTTAGTTAGTTGACAAAACATTATATTGTGTTGTTATTGTACTAAGTAGTTTATTTATAGAACTTCTATGATTTCAATATAAGTTTGTTGATTCAGACCATGTCTTGGATTCTTGCTGTTAGTGAATGTGTATGGAAGTTATTTTATGTTATTTAATAGACTGCTTGGGTTTTCATCTGTACTTTATATTATTTCTGAACATGTAGATTGTTGAACAAACCCTTAAATCTCATCTGAAAGAAAGATTTAACGTGCCCATACTTAACTCTTGGTGCATTGCCTTAGATTAAACTTTATTTTTTATATCTGCTTCCTTTTCCCAATCTAAATCCCTAATTACAGAAGAATTTGACTTCTTTAAAAAACCTGAAGGTTACTCAGTTTAGTGCAATTAGTCCCCCCATGAACTGAGTTTCCCATAAGGCTATTGCTTAGCATTTTTAGGCATCAAGAAAATTAATATTGAAAAATATGGAAGGATGGGAGGTTCAAAGTTTCATAGTGGAACTAGATGTGAGAATTGGATGAATTCTAAAGTTGTAGTAGAATTTTGTAAAATAGAAGTGGAAGAAAATGTGGAAATGGATTGGGGAATGGTAGGCTTGGATTTTTAGAGGTGGGAAGGAATTCCATAATATGAATTAGAAATCCTTTGGGAAACACATTCAAAACTAGAGGAGGGAAGCAGAGGAGATGGATGTGAAAAGGAAAGTCTAAATAAAATATAAAACTCTAGAAAGGAGAGGAAATGGATGATTGTAGGGATTTGATGGGGAAGAATATGAGAGGTTGGAAAGGAAAAAATAAGTCTATATTTCCCTCAAAATCCCCCAAATAGGTGGAACAAAGGAAAATGGAAGGAACAATGACTTGATAAACATTACAAAAATTTCATGTGGGACCAATGGTTAGGACAAGACATTGGATGAGAAAAATATGTTTGAAAGTCTACTAAAACTTTGCAACTATGCCAAAACTTTAGAATTTGACCAAAATACTTCCATACTTCCTAATTTATTGGATTTTTTCAACTTTCGACATTTGATATAAAAATAGGAAATGAAAAGGAACAATACTTATGAAAATTAAACCAAAGGAGGGAGATTTATTAGATTGATTATAAATGATGGGAAAATGAGGCCAAAGGAACATGGGGGCTTGGACTAAAAAAAAATGTATTGTTAGATTGAGTGCCAATAAATCTAATGATAAATTAATATTGATAGGTAAGGGAATGTTAAATGGCTCATAGCCATGCATCATAAACCTTTATAAAATAATCTAATTATACTTATTCTAACTAAGGGGAAAAAATCTCATTAGATCCTTATTAATCTTAATATTTAAAATGTATTTCATATCCCCAAAACACTTCATATCAAAGACACCATATAAATAAGTATTAAACTCCTTAATCATTCCCTTACTATTTATAATAAATATTTCATCAACATACATGATAATGATTAACAATTAATCATCAATTAATTTAAAATAAACACAATGATCATATGCATTCCTAACATAGCCAAGGTCCAATGAAAAAGTATTTAAATTTCAACACCACATTTGAGGTAACTTCTTGAGACCATAGAATGACCATTTCAACCTATGAACTAAATTATTCCCCCCTTTTACCATAAAAATGTTAAGCTATTTTATATCTCTTTTTCAATATCCCCAAGAAAGAAAGTAGTTTTAACATCCATTTGGTCCACCTACAAATCATAAGAAAATATAAAGAAGGAATATAATAGAACAAAAAAGAGAAAATTTTACCAAAATCAACTCCATCAACCTAGGATTATCCTTTTGCCACCAATCATGCCTTGTAAATTTCCAAAGAACCATCTACTATTAATTTTTATTAAATAATATTTTGTAATCAATAAGGTATGAATATTTATCCTTGTATTAGAACTAAATTATCCATTTTTAACCATTTACCAACCTCCATATACACTTATCATTCTTACTTTAACAAGGTTATATAATATATTTGTTGTAATCTTAGTTAAATATTAATGTATGTGTAATAATTGATATTTCTATATTAATAATTATTTTAATGCTAATGGTCATGTGTCAAAAGATGTATTTTTCAAATATGATACAAGTATAAGAAGGAGACGAGTTTTGGAATGCCACATATGTAAAGCTTCAAAATCCTTGAAGCATCTACAAAACTATCATAGACTGGGTCTCTACGAAAGGAATTTTAGAGATAGATGTCTCCTATTTTTCTTGAAGCTATGAGTGCCACCAAAATACTAACTCTTTGAAGATTAAGACTCCTATTTTATGATAGTTATCTCATAAAGTTGAACTATTTTTCATTTAATGCAACTTTAAATTTATTTATGAAATTAATGTAACAAACTTTTAATGACATCAACGCATGTTTCCATGATGCCATAATCTTGGAAATGGATTATATTTTATATACCTTTCTATTAATCAATAAAGAAAGCTCTAGTATTTGATAACTAATATTTTTTGAGACATAAGTAATAGATAACCTCTTTTAGTAAAGATCTTGTTGTGAGGTGAATTTTCATGTTAATGATTTTGTGAGTAGAGGAATTCAAACCTCTATCGAGTTGGCCACTCAATTTAGTATTTAGAGTGTATAGTAAAGATAAGAATTTTAGTTTTCATTGAGTTTATGTTTGTATATCTCGTGTTCATATTCTTTATAACGTATAGGTTTAATGTGTTCAATATGTTTAATATAATAATGTTATCTATGTTATTTCCATGTCATCTATATTATCTATAATATATATTATGCTATTTTGTTAGTGTGTTTATGCAAAAGATTGTGTATTTCATATGATCCAAAATAAATTGTTATTTTTATGTTGTGTAAAAATAATTCTTTAGAAGTTGATATCTATTGAAATATTTCATGCTATGTTGAAATATTTATTTAGAGAAGAAGAAAAAAGATAGAGTAGTTTAGATTTTACTATCAACATTTTAGTAGTTAAATAAATTCCATTTTGTTGTAGCAATATTTTAATTAACTTTCTTATTTTTGTGGGTTACATTCCTTATTCCTGTGTAGATCAAAATTTTAATTTCTTTTGAGTTTATATTCCTTTCAAGCATAAGAATTCTCCACTTTGACAAAATTTAACATCTATTATATATCTAAAATCCTTCTATAGATAGCCTAGCACAACACCTTGGTCAAAATGATGATTAATTAATTAAAGTTTGTGAGTTGACTATAAATTTTCACTTTTTGAAATTTTTCGTTGGGGATAATGTGTTATTACACTACCTGTATTATTAGGAATTCAAATAGTTTAATATTTTTAAAAAAGACATCTTCTTTCTCTACATCTAGTAAAAAAGAGAGGACCCTACAAGAAATTAATTTCCAAAATTTCCAAACCACAAACATATGAAAAAGAAAACCAAAAAGGAGTCTTAGTTGAAGAAACCCATGAACATAGTCTTTCGAGACCCACCTTAGACCCACAAAAAAACCTTTGAGGAAATATCTAAAAACAACCCAGTTAACATCATGAAAGATGGAGAAATAAATAACCACAATTGATGGGAGGAAAGTATGGTTGAAATAAAATAAACCTATCCAATTAATTTGAACAAAAATGAATATGTCCCATGAAAATATCTCCCTTGTCGATCTTCCTACATTTTGAGGTTTATCATTAGAGGACCTAGATCAATTTCTCTTTGAGTTTAAGATTCTTTGCCAGAGATATGATTACAAAACTAACAATCAAAATTTAAAACTATTCCCTTCTACTTTAAAAGGATGCAATAATGTGATGGTTTATGGGATTGATTGTTGTGTCAATTGGCTAATGGTGAGAGATGGAAATAGTGTTCTTAGATAAATACCAAGATTATTACATAGGATCGCTGATAGAAAGGAAGAATTATTCCATCTTAATAAAAAAGAGTAAGAGAGCATAGAATTCCATTTAGCTAGATTCCTTTTTTATGTTGAAGTGTTGTGGTTGTGAAAACATCATACTTGTTGAAGTCATTAATTTTTTTGAAAGGTTTGGAAGAAGATTCATGACAAGCCCTTGAATTAATGGGGAATGGAGACACTACTAATTTATGCCTTGAGGAAATATTTACAATCTATAGGATTTAATCCATAACTAGAGGAGGAATACAAAATAATAGTCTAACAAGAGGAATAAATCAAATAGGTCAATTAAGAGAACAAACCTAAAAACTAGTATCCTTGTCCAATTGAACACTAATCTTGATGAAATCCAAGCTAAAAATAGAAACACAAATATACTTTCCATCATTTCCCTAGATGCATGAATAAAAAATTGCTAAGAGAATGTCCCCTAGGAAAAATAGTCATTTATCAACTCTATGATAAGGACCATAAAACTAATCAATGTGACCTACTATAGAAAATTAGAAATTCAAAGAAAAAGTCCACTATAATTGAGGAAGAGGTTAATTACATGGGACAATGACCTATAATTTTTTTTTCCTTTGGTCAAAATTCTAATTCCTCTTGGCATTCTCAACCTTCATGGAACAATAACCAATGTAATGCACTTTGGCCACAATATCCAAGATAAAAAAATTAGGGACCATATGCTTGGGGATCCCCAAAGTTGATAAATCAATAATGTTCAAATACACAATGAGTTAATCCATAGAAATAGACATGTTTTCATCAAAAACCTATCCCACAATGGAAGTTCCTAACTACTATGGTGATCTAAATCCAAAAGAATTGATTGATTGGATAAATGAGTTAGATGACAACTTTGAGTAGGAGGATATTGAAGACCCCAAGAGAGTTAAGTTTGTAAATAAAAAAGCTAAAAGAACATGCTATTGTTTTGTGGAAGGAAGTACAACAAAAAATAAATAGTGATGAAAAGGAAAGAATAAAAGAATAGGAGAGGATGATTGAAAAATTGAAAAGACAATCCATACCGATGGACTATGAGTTGGAACTACTGAGAAAATTGCAAAGTTTGAGACAAAGGGATATGAATATGAAGGAATACATCAAAGAACTCATAAATTAATTATTAGGACAGGGCACAATGAGGTGGGAAAAGAGAAGGTTGCAAGATACATCAATGTATTAGGGAAAGTATTAAATAAAAGTTGAGTTTGGTCAAATTGACCACTATAGAAGAAGCATACCAATTTGCGATCAAGGTGGAAGGAAAGTTGAAAAAGAGGTTTGAAAACTATACAAATCAATAGATGAAAAAGGGAGAGGTCCAAAAGGGATAGGTCATGGTTCAGTGATAGAAGAACCTACTAATAAGACATGGGAGATGATAATTTCAACTACAAAGGCAATGTTGCTTGCTACAATGAAGAAAGAAGTCATGGAACTTATTGCAAAGGCTAGGAAGATAGCAACTACTACCACAAATATGGATACTAGAGAGGAAGATAAAGACATAGAAGGGATGATAAGGGACCCTTCAAGGGAAAATGCTTCAAGTTAGAGAAGAAGAGCATAATGAAAATTTGAATTCTTTCAAGACTAAGGAAAGTGGCTAGAAATAAGTGCTAAAATTATATTTGGGGAAAAAATTTGCAAGTCATATGAGCTACATGATAAAACCAAACATGGAGAATCACTAATGATTTGATAAGGGCTTTGATGAAACATCCTAAGGGAGAAGGACTAGTACAAAGAAATAACTTGTTTAGAACTAGATGCAAAGAAGGGGAGAAATGTTGCTAGGTGATCATTGATAGTGGAAACACAAAAAACTTGGCATCATAAGAAATAATTGAAAAATTAAACTTTAAGAGGTAGGAACACCCAAAATCTTACACATTTATTTGGTCATAGAGATAACATAAGGTGATGGTAAATGAGCAAGGTTGGGTAAGATTTAAAATAGGGAGTTACCATGATAAAGTCTTGTGAAATATAATGACAATGGATGTGTGTTGCCTACTATTGGAGATGCCTTAACAATTGGATCGACATGCTATACATGATGGGAGAGAAAATACATATACTATAACTAGGAATGACTAAAGACAAATGTTAATGCCACTAAAGGATAAAGAAGATCAAGTTTGTAGAAATGCTAGGAAATGCTTGATAGACAGAAGGAAGTTTTTGGATGGACTAAGGAATGAAAATGTTTGTTTTGCACTAATTTCTAATGCATTCAAAAATGAAAATGAAGGGAGTGCTATTGGGATTGATTAGGAAGCACTAAAAAAATATAAAAATTATTGGGAGAATGCGAGAATAGACATATTTGACAATATGTCAAAAGGGCTGCCACTAGTAACGAGTATCAATCATCACATGTATATGATTCCAAGACCTAGTTTTTCAAACAAAGAGCCTATAGAATGACAATAGTAGAGAGAAATGAGCTAATTAGGTAGGTGCATGAGTTATCAAGGAAATGTTTGATCTATAAGAGTTTGATCCCATGTGCGTATCGATGATATGAGTACCCAAGAAGGAAAATGAGTGGAGAATACATACAAATTCAACAACAATCAATAAAATCATTGTAAGATATATATTCTTGTTGCCAAGTATAGATGATATCATGGACTGTCTAAGTAGAGCAAAGTATTTTACTAAGATTGACTTGAAGAGTGGTTATTTCTAGATTGAGATTAGGGAATGAGATGAATGTAAAACAACTTTCAATACTAATGAGGGGTTGCATGAGTGGCTTGTTATGCTCTTTAGATTAACTAATGTGCCAAGCACATTTATATGGTTGGTGAATAAGGTATTAAGGAAATTATTGGGCAAGTTTGTAATAGTTTATTTGAATGATATTTTAATTTTTATTAAGACCAAATAAGAACATTTAGAACATATCAAATTAGTACTATAGAGGTTGAAAGAAGAAAAGTTACTAAATAATTTGAAAAAGTGTAGTTTCATGAAGGAAGAACTAGTACATCTAAGATTCATGATTTAAATGAAAGGTTTGAAGATGGATTCAGAGAAGGTAAAAACCATTGCGGAGTGACCTACACTAGAAAATGTAGTGGAAGTAACATATTTTCACCTATATAAATCTCAAGATTACTGCCATCAAATATACAACTATTACTAAATTGGGTTGTCATACTAGGGTTTAGGTGAGGATTCCTTCTTAATGGGTAATTAGGATCACATGAAGCCTTAGCATAAACAATGACATGGAAATTAAATGCAATCAAATAGCATTAAAAATCATACTTTAAAATATGTAGATAACACAAATCTTAAAGCCAAGATAAGGGTGGGTAGGGATAATAAATAGGAAGTGTAGTGAACACCAAGAGAAATCAATGAAGCATAAGTAGAAAAGGGGTTCAAATATAAGAGTAAGATGTAATCTCAAAAAATATAGATTTGGAAATCTTGATGTGGATAAGAAATCCTAGAAAGGACGATTATGTTGTGTAAGATTGATCAAATTTACCAAAATGAAAAGGGAAATAACATTCCCTAAGGGTTTTGTCTAGGCTAATCCAATATAATCCGAACACAAACATCAATAAACATAGACTAAATTAGTCGAGTTTGATATTTTGATAAGTGTACTTGCAATATTTAGAAAGAAAATAAGGACATGAATGCTTAGCTCTATGGTTTAAAATGTTGCATAATTGATAAAGACTCTAGGATATTCTATTTCTTTGTTTAAAAAAACATGACCTTGTAGCTTAATAAATTCTCTAACTTTGATCTTACATTGAAGACCATAAAATGATAAGTTTGTGAATCTATTACAAATATAAGGTTGTGATCTAGTCCTGTACACATGAACTTGTCTTGACCTTGACTTAAACTTTTGTTATTTTTCTCTTGTCACACATTGTCTTGTTATTACTAGTTTACTTTTACCTTCACAGGTAAAAAGGATGATAAATGCAATCATGATTTTGATATGATTTCTAAAAGAATGGAATACTAAAATAGGTATTATGTGAAAGTGTTGATAAATGCTAAATGTGGCTTTGAAATAGTAAATATGTTTACATTGATGAAGAACATACATTGCTATATGAATATGCTAGAGTTTTATGATGCATGTGGATTTATTATGAATGTCTAACTACCATTGTAAATGTGCTAAGTTGGTTGCAGGGATAGGTTCAATCCTCCGGAAGGGAGGGGAAGTATCACTCGGGAGAATTGATTGGTTGGGTAACCCTAAATGAAACCTAATTGAGCTTACACACACACACTCACAGTAGAATGGTTGAGTCTAGTCATAGTGTTGGGAATAGGTAAGTCATCCTTTAGACATGATTTTTTTGCATTAGTAAGGGTCTTGATTACTATTGAGTGAATTATTGGATGATGTTTATATGTTTGGAGCTTATGAGTTCTTCCTTATGTTACAATGCTTGATTGATGAGGTGAACATATGCTGAATGTATATATGTATGCATATGCATGTCAATGATAGACTATACACATGGAGGAGCACATACATGAGAGTACATAGGTAGAAATACCTATGCACGCTTATGAAGGGGTTGCTTATGAGCATGGTGTTATCGAAGGGACAATGTAGCATGTATGTATATATGTATATATACATCACACGTATATTTCCTATCAATAAGGTGGTAATTGTTTATGTGCTTGATTGTGCAATTGAATGTATTTAGGTTAATAAGAAATGGTAACACGATATGTTTATATGTGTATGTATATACACATGTGGTATTGTTGGTGAAAATGATAACATGGATATATTCATTCGTATATCGAATAGTTAACGTGATGACCTTGTTTGTTAATGAGTTTGATAAGCAAATAAATATGATTACATTTATGTATTAGTTGGAAACTAATACTTTCGATAAGTTTCAGAAAGTATATATAAATATATATGAATATACATATATATATATTATGTGTATGTATATATAAGGGATATTTCAATGTATATGTACATGTATACATAATATATAGATATTATGTAAGATAAAATCCAACACATAGAGAGTAAATGGCCATGCCATTATATGTGAAGCAATATGCAAAGATTCATAAGTAGCATATACACATGACACGTGGAAAATAGAACAGTTCAAGTATAAAGGCCGATTTGTAATATAGAATGCAAAGTACTGAAGGCCGATTTATATACATACATGCAAAGAATAAAAGTTGATCCATAGAAGCATATGTTTGTTCGATGCAAGAGAAATATAGCGCTGGATATATATTATAAAGTGCATGGTTTTGACTATGATATGCTATATAAGCGCGGTATATAGTGATGTTGTATGCATACATTAGTATATACATGTTGGTCGATGTGTTGACTATGTGGTAAGGTCTATATAGTATAATTATAATGCTGCATATACAAAGCGCAATGTTAAGTGTTTAAATGCATACATCCTCAATGATTAAAATGATGGAAACAATAATCATTTAGTCTGATGTGCAAAGTGATTTAAATGAATGAATAAAGGATATAGACTATAGTAATAACATGCTAGTCAAAGCATAGTTTGAACACTATTTTAGTGGATTTGATTCATCTTGTCTCTGTCGAATGAAAAGACTATGACTAAGTTGACCCTGAATATGTGTTGTCTGCTTTGTATTGATTGTTTCCTTGAGCATAAGAATAGAGAAAGATGTTGAAACCTAGTGCCATGTATTGAATACTCTTTCCTATAGAAGTCTATCATGTTTTTCAATTCAATTCTCATCTATTGAGTATGCATATATTGAAATAGTCTTGTGTTGTTGTCAAGAAAAGGAGGTCGATTTGTAAAATACCAAGCTGAGCTTTCACTTATATTTTTGGGCCATCTTTTTGTTGTGAGAGATGAGTCAATCTACATGCTAGAGTGTTTTCAACTAGCATACCTTTTCTTTAGGTATCAAAGTATCAATATTATGTATAAATAGATGGGCTAGCTCTCTCATTTGGGACACACAATTCTGTAAGTTTATTTTGTTGCAATTATTTTGAGAGTTATTTTTTGTGAGAGCTTAGAATTAATTTGTGAGAGCATAGAGTTATCTTGCTAAGAGGATATAATGAAGTATTTCTTTGAGTAGAAAAGTGAAGGCTGGCAAGCTATCATTGGAAGGTTGTGCATCAAGTCAGTCAATTGGATCAAGTGTATTACAGGCATGAGGATCTAGACTTCTTTTAATTGTATTTTATTATAAAAGAATAAGTTTTGGTTGCTTGATTTTGAATTGCTTGATAATACTTGCATTAGGAAATCATAGCATTTGCTTTGGAAAGGAAAAGAAGTTGTTTTATGCTTTCCTATGAAGTGTTTATACATACTCCATAATAATCTAGTGTATGTTTATCATTAGTATTACATACTAGAAATGATGAAACATGAAAAACTTAAGGAAGTGTCTTAATACTCCTATATACCCTAAACGAGGATTTAGAAAATGATGTATCTATACATAGGTAGTAACACTACATGTATAATGTGAATTGTATCAACGTCATGAAGTGACTTGACACTATAGCTTATTATGCTAGGAAACCTTGGGAATGTTAAGGTTAGCATTGCAACAAAAGTGAAGCTATGAAAGATATGATGTGACATTATGCATACCACATCAATTATCCTTACTTGAATGATCACTTGATCATACTTTACACTCAAATGAAACCCTAGGTTTAGAATAACCTATTTAGGTCAAGAAGTTTATTAGATTAAAGAATGAAGCCTTAGGTTAAGATTTACCTATTGGGTTGGGATATGTACTTGATGACTCATTGAAACCTATAGATTGGGAATAACCTACTTGGTTGGCTTGATCATTTGGTCTTAATTGGAACATATAGGGTTAGATTAACCTATATAATTGGACTAGTAATTGGTTGATGACTTTATCCTAGGATTAGGATATATCAAGGTTAAAATTCACCTATGTGATTAAGTTAATCATTTGAGTAAAATGTAATACTATATGCTTAGAACCATAGTTGGGATTACTTATTGAGTTAGAGTTGCTACTTGATGAGATGCTTTATAATCTTGAGATGAAGTCATATTGTTGACAAGATTCTACTCTTTTGTATAACTCTTTTTGTTAAGGAGATTACTTTCTCAAATGGAATCATCTATTGTTATGGTTATTCTTCGATTGAGGTTCATTCATTGATGTGGCTATACTCTTGATGAGAACCAATTATTAAATGTGATATATAACTAAATGGAGTTAGTTATCTATGAATATTTAATCTATGATTAGTTGAAGCTTATGTAGCTATACTTTGGATTATAAAGTTATACTTAAGACTAGGTTGTCTTTTGAAGAGAATAGCTTGTTTATGCAAAGTTAATTTGTAGACTAGACAAGCTCATATGTTATACCTGGGATTGGAATATCCATTGAAGGGGTAACTTATGCTTAGAATTTATTGGTAGAAATACCATTGTATTTTGGAAAAAAAAGGAATAGGTTATTTATGTGGTTAGTGACTACCTATGGAAGGAAATTACCTAAGCATAGTATATGAACAATCATAATCCAAACTGAGCTATAGAAGTGTATGTGAATAGGAAGACTGTCACTCAAAGTATTGGGTGAGAATAGTTTGGCCAAAGTAGTGTAAGTTTCCACTGGTTACACTATTAGTTCACTATGTTCCTTTTATGCATTCTAGTTCAAGATTTTCATACTTGTAGGGGAATCGACTGTATGATTAGGTTGTGGCTTGTACGACATAACACTAAGCTCAGATAGGCTATTGTTATGGGGTTTACCAACCAATCTCTTTGTCAAAGGGTATGTCCATCTTCCATATGTGACAGATGTGCGAGGGACCACAATTGAGTATGTGGTTGGTGGAAAAGCGCTTGAGTGATGCTTCTCCTCATTAGATGGCAGATGAGGTTTGTGGATGTTTGTGCCAGCTTTGGGAATAGCTAGAGTGTATGCACCAGGGAGTGGGGACATCTAGAATGTATGCACCCTTACAACAACATTAGGACCAGTTTGTATATCTATTGCCAGATGAAGCTCAAAAGAGCTAGGTATGTATCTTGTACCCATTTATACGGAAGGATGTAATCTTGAATAAACTTGAGTTTATTCAATGTGAAATATATGTTATGGAAAGATTTGTGAAATTACAATGAAATGCAATGGAAGCTTGGACATAGTGTTATTTCAAATAAGCATGTAATTTACATTATGGAAATAAAAAATTCTATTGCTATGTTATGGCATCATGGATTAATCACTTAATGTGAAAAATTTGGAATTTTACTAAGTAGAACACTAAGGTTGTTACATGTGGTATCAGAGCTACCAAGTTTAACTTTGGAGCCTATGGGCTCATTACGTAAGTTAAACATAAACCTTATCAGAAGATAAGGGTTGAAAAGTTCCTATGCCAAGATGGCAAGAGAAAAGAACATGGGGGAAATGAAAAGGAAGATAATATTCCAAGAAACTTGTTTAAGTTTGGGACTAGATAGGAGTCATCCTTGGAATTGTAAACTCCAACTCATTATGATGCTCCCCTTGGATTGTAGAAGATTATGCAATCAGGTTATGTAGGAAGGTTATGAAGGATAACCAATATGTATCTACACCCAACAAAATAGCTAAATCACTGTGGAATAGATAAAGATAACCCCTTATTGGAAATGACCAATACTTGCAAGGAGTCAAGGATTATTGGATTTAGTAAAAATACTACAAATCTATGAGTATGAATTATTGGCATAAATAGGAACTTCAAAACGAAGTAAGTCAACATTTAGTGAATCTAAATCAACAAAGGAGGTGTCCAAGAGGTTGGATAACCCTTGAATTTTTTTTATTTTGAACAAAGTTAAGTTTTTGCGAGAAAAGTTAGTACCTTGGAATAAGGGAAGAGACCAGAATGGTCAGAAATGAAGTAAATCAATGAACTGGACATGGTTCCACCAACCAAAATTGACGAGATCAATTTGGAGTTCTGTTTAAGATGAGAAAAATAAACCAAGGAACTTTAGAGTACTTAAGGTTATGAGAAAGTTACCAAGAATTGGGACAAAGTCACTTGGAAAGGTGATTGCAAGAAAGAAACCTAAAAGGTAAATCGAATTGGCTGACAATGGTTTGGTTAGTCCTAAGTTTGGTAGAAGTGTAGATTAAACACACCAACATGCCAATAGAAATAAACATATGTTTAGAGTTTCCAAAAGGAAATGGGATACCGAGTGACACTATGTGTCAAATCAGAAGAATTTGTAAGAAAAACAATGGTCTAAGTTGAAGACACATCAACAAAAGAGGCTTTGTGGATATGGAATTTTCTCCACAACAAGGATATTGGTATACATGGAAAAGAGAATTGGAATATTGGAGTGCCTCTTAACTTGTAAAGTTACTGATTATTCATTAGATCTCTTATTTGACGATCCAAAATGTTGAATATATGAGATTAGAGATCAATGATGAATCTAAGTTTGGAAAAAGCATATTCAAGGCATGCCATGGAAGTAAGAAAAAGACAATAGAAAGCCAACAACAAGGAACGGTACATAATTTTGAGAAAGCAAATGTTTGCTAGGAGTTTGACTTTGAGTTGATCGAATGTTGTGGAAACACTAAGGGGGGAAGAAAGAGAGTGGATTGACTCAGATAAAGAACCCACTCAATGAAAATCATAAACATATTTTTTATTTGGAAGAACTTTTGACTTCTTTGTAAGTCATGATGTCAATTAAGTCATATATTTCATGACCACAAGGATAAGGTATTGGAATTTTTGGAGAAAGTTAGTGGAAAGGTCAAGGATTATGACCTATTATCACACCATACCTTATATATATTTGATTGTAAAATCAATTGCTATTATCATTAATGCCTTAGAAAAGGATGGGTAGATTACTTCATCATGAAAGGGAAGATCATTGCCTATGGGATAGGCAAGGAAAGATCTAAAAAATCATGTTTTTAAGAATTGTTCATGCTTGGTAATTAGGTGTGAAAATAAATTTTATTGGTGTAATTAATTATTAATTACACTTTGCATAAGTTTACTTAGGCATATTTAATCCCTAAGTTTTAGGATTTCATCTTTATCTTATCGAGCTATCTTGTTGCTCAAGATAAGATTAGGTTTAGGCATCTTTGCTTTTATAAAGCAAATTATCTCTTGTAATTATTGGTCTTTTCGAATATATCAAATTGCATGTTTTTATGCAATCTCTATTTTTTTCGTTTTCCTCTTCTGTGGAAGGTAATTTTCAGGTTTGCAATCAGATCTTGGCAATTCTAACATGGTATCAGAGCCTCGATTTGTAGCCCCTTCTCAGCCTTTTTGGAGGATTTCATCACAGAGCTTGTTCGGAGTCCCTCGAGGGTTTCAATCCTTGAGCATCATTATGCAGCGTCTTGGATCAGATCGGGGTTTTTCGTTGGATTCAGAGCACTGGAAAAATCCATAAATGGCTTTCATTTTATTGATTTCCATCACCGTTTGCTAGAACTGCGAGGGTCTCAAGCTCGGTGATTTTTCGAATAGATCTGGGGGTCGCCTGATTTTCAGAGCACTTTGGGCCCAAACAGAGCTCGCCGTTGGATTCACAATGCCCAAAAACCCCTATTTCCATATAAAATTTGTCCAATTTGGACACAGTCGTCCAGAGAGGCAAAAAAAATTTGTAGGGAGGCCGTACGGCCTCCCCAGCACGCATTTCAAGGCATTTTTGAAAAATTTCAAAAAAATATAAAAAATCAAAAGTTTGGGTGGATTTTTGCGCCGCCTGTTATAACCGGATCCCCACCAGTTCCAGGGGTGGCCTCCGCCGCGCCGCTCCCCCCAGCCTGCCACCAGGCATCCTCCCCACCGAGCTCCTGCCGCGGGGTTTCAAGCCAGAGCCCCGGTCATATCGGGGTCCAGACCCCCGCGCCCAGTGCCAACAGGGCCTCCAAGCACCCGCCCTGGTCACATCTGTGACCAGGGGCTGCGCCCACAAGCCAACTGGTGAATTTTTTGCCCCCTCTAAGCACGCGGTCACATGGAGGACCGAGGGCCAGCGCCTGAGGGCTTATATTTTGCTCCTTGTTAGTGCTGGGAGTGCCCTTTTACAGGGCTTTTTTTCATTTTGGCGTAACTTTTGCAAACGAGATATCGTTGGAAAGCTGTTTCGACGCTCTATGCAATGGTGTAGGTGTGGTTTTCTGGTTTTGCGTTTTTGATATCTTTTTCGGCCTCGGAAGTCAGATGTTGCCTTTTTCACTCTGGGACCCATATCTTTTGACTTGCTTATCCGATTTTCACGATTTTCGTGGCGTTGGAAAGATGGTTTCGGCCTTTATGCATATCTGAGGTCATTTCCAGAAAATGTGTAACTTATTTTTTGCATGCATTCTTTTTTGTTTCGTGCTCTAGGTTTGCATTTTCACCTATGTTTCTGTAATTTTGCATTATCTGCTTATGCAATCATTGGGTTATTGTAATAAACAAATTGATATAAAGTTCCATTAAGGGGGGTTCTTGCATTCAGCTTGATTTTTTGGCAACTCGCATGGGTTATTTTGTCTCCTTGTTCTTTTGGCCACATTATTGCTATAACTTGACACATGTTGGATTCATTGGTTCACACTTCAGTTGGGAGATTATGTTTCTTGATCCTCATTGGTTCAGATTCTTCTCAGTTTGAGGGCCATGTTTTTGTGGTTATTGTTCCAGAGTCTATTTTTGGTACTCCTTCCCATGGAAGAGTTTCAGTCATAGTTTGGCATCGGAATCGAGATACATGGTTTCCAGATTATGTCATCATCTCATCTCCTGTTGCTTCTCAGATTCCAGAGTTGATCCAGTATGTGAGTTTCTAGTGTTCCTTGGCATCGGGTTTGCTGTTGCATTTGTGATTCCAATTGGTATTTTGCAAACAGAACTATCTTTCCTTGCTTGCCAGATTTGGGGTTCCAGTGTTGCTTCATCAGAGTTCTTCCAGTGTTTCTTCGCAGCAGTTCATCTCACTGAGGGGGGTTTATCTCTCTTTACATTTGTACATGAGTACCTGATCAGGCCTTGTTGCCAGGACTCATATTTGCATAATAATCTGCTTCTCCCTAAGTTGCACTTATGGGGGGGTATTGGTGTAATTAATTATTAATTACACTTTGCATAAGTTTACTTAGGCATATTTAATTCCTAAGTTTTAGGATTTCATCTTTATCTTATCGAGCTATCTTGTTGCTCAAGATAAGATTAGGTTTAGGAATCTTTGCTTTTATAAAGCAAATTATCTCTTGTAATTATTGGTCTTTTTGAATATATCAAATTGCATGTTTTTATGAAATCTCTATTTTTTTCGTTTTCCTCTTCTGTGGAAGGTAATTTTTAGGTTTGCAATTAGATCTTGCAATTCCAACAAATTTGATATCTTTTAGAAACTAGCATGATTGAATGAGGATTATTACTCGAATTAGTACCAATGCTAATTGGAAAAGATAGATTGAGCTAAAAATTGGATTACAATTTTAAAAATAATCAAAGGACAAATGAAATCCAAGGTATGCATGTCCTAGGATGAAGGAGATTTATCTTTGCAAGATATCTAACCATTATACTTATGTGGCTTGAGTTCCTGAAATAGGTTTTCACTTAGTCGGAATAGAAAAATATGGGATGTAAAAGAACCTATGTGCCCCAAAATTTTGGGAGATTAAGGAATGAAATAAGGGAATTGATGTCATATTCAGGACATTGAAATGACAAAACTATTTGTTGGATGAGGAACCACTATAAATTGGAAAAAGATAGAGTAAGATGTTGCAAGGAAGGTAGCAATTTATTGTCTAGTATGCTAGGAAATGAAGACAGGATGTCGTCATTGGCAGGACGTGAATAATCTCTTGAGATTCCAAAAGGGAAGTGGTAAAACACAAGATAGATTAATCTATCTATGTCGATGGAACTGACATAATGTTATGGTGGATAGACTTACCAAGGTAACCAATGCTGGCAAGAATTTTAAATTATAGGATACTAGTTCTAAATAATATATTGTGTGAAGTAGTTGCTTAGTGTCCCTGAGAAGGTTATCTCAGATGAGAACAAGAGAATAATGATAAGGTTTTATAAACCAAGATCATATTATGAGACATTCAATTGAACGAATGCTCAATATATTATTATAGCTATATAGGAAAAAGTGGTAAACCAAAATCTTGAACGATTTGTAGAATACTTATAAACTTCTATCATTGAGGTTTGATCCGTTGTATGGAAAGGAAGGTTGAAAACTCTATTAAGCTGAAATAGGATAAGAAATGGGGTTAACCTTAGATCAGAAAGGTTGTCAAATGGAATAGATGATCGAAAGATCAATGAGAAATTTATTTGATACAAAGCTTGAAATATGAAGTAGTATCATTATGTTCGGAATAGACAAGTGTCCAAGAGCAATGTTATGCTCAAAGATGGATAGTAGTCAAGAGAAATACTTTCATGATTAAGGAAAATGGATGTGTAAGTGATGAATGGACTCAGCTTCTGAGTTATTTGAAGGTGTAAATACCAAAGGGAAGGATGGGACCCACGGCGTAGTGTACAATACACCGACATTCCTTATCTATTTGGGTTACACTAAGGATAAATTCATTGTTCAATGAGAGTGTATTTTCTAGTCACTGTGACATAGGTGTTATGAGGTATATAGTTACTATTGTACTTAGGATGTACATATGAGGTGATATGATTATAATGTATAAAGCTCTTTGAGAGAGAAAGTATGTGTAAGGCACACAAGCTCTCCCTATGTGTTAACAAGAACACTCGATGCAAGGTCCAAGAAGGACAAAATTGCAAGGAGTGATGTTACAAGGGAATATTATTTTATAATTCTTACATGATTTAGAATGGGTAAGTAAAACCTTTATTTGACTATATGTTAAAAATCATCAGAGACGATGATTCACAAGGGGGAAGTATGTCACACCTGTGAGTTTCCAGTGTTCCTTGGCATCGGGTCTACTGTTGCATTTGTGATTTAGATTGGTATTTTGCAAACAGAACTATCTTTCCTTGCTTGCCAGATTTGGGGTTCCAGTGTTGCTTCATCAGAGTTCTTCCAGTGTTTCTTCGCAGCAGTTCATCTCACTGAGGGGGGTTTATCTCTCTTTACATTTGTACATGAGTACCTAATCAGGCCTTGTTGCCAGGACTCATATTTGCATAATAATCTGCTTCTCCCTAAGTTGCACTTATGGGGGGGTATTGGTGTAATTAATTATTAATTACACTTTGCATAAGTTTACTTAGGCATATTTAATTCCTAAGTTTTAGGATTTCATCTTTATCTTATTGAGCTATCTTGTTGCTCAAGATAAGATTAGGTTTAGGCATCTTTGCTTTTATAAAGCAAATTATCTCTTGTAATTATTGGTCTTTTCAAATATATCAAATTGCATGTTTTTATGCAATCTCTATTTTTTTCGTTTTCCTCTTCTGTGGAAGGTAATTTTCAGGTTTGCAATCAGATCTTGGCAATTCCAAGAAATTTGATATCTTTTAGAAACTAGCATGATTGAATGAGGATTATTACTCGAATTAGTACCAATGCTAATTGGAAAAGATAGATTGAGCTAAAAATCGGATTACAATTTTAAAAATAATCAAAGGACAAATGAAATCCAAGGTATGCATGTCCTAGGACGAAGGAGATTTATCTTTGCAAGATATCTAACCATTATACTTATGTGGCTTGAGTTCCTGAAATAGGTTTTCACTTAGTCGGAATAGAAAAATATGGGATGTAAAAGAACCTATGTGCCCCAAAATTTTGGGAGATTAAGGAATGAAATAAGGGAATTGATGTCATATTCAGGACATTGAAATGAAAAAACTATTTGTTGGATGAGGAACCACTATAAATTGGAAAAAGATGGAGTAAGATGTTGCAAGGAAGGTAGCAATTTATTGTCTAGTATGCTAGGAAATGAAGACAGGATGTCATCATTGGCAGGACGTGAATAATCTCTTGAGATTCCAAAAGGGAAATGGTAAAACACAAGATAGATTAATCTATCTATGTCGATGGAACTGACATAATGTTATGGTGGATAGACTTACCAAGGTAACCAATGCTGGCTAGAATTTTAAATTATAGGATACTAGTTCTAAATAATATATTGTGTGAAGTAGTTGCTTAGTGTCCCTGAGAAGGTTATCTCAGATGAGAACAAGAGAATAGTGATAAGGTTTTATAAACCAAGATCATACTATGAGACATTCAATTGAACGAATGCTCAATATATTATTATAGCTATATAGGCAAAAGTGGTAAACCAAAATCTTGAACGATTTGTAGAATACTTATAAACTTCTATCATTGAGGTTTGATCCGTTGTATGGAAAGGAAGGTTGAAAACTCTATTAAGCTGAAATAGGATAAGAAATGGGGTTAACCTTAGATCAGAAAGGTTGTCAAATGGAATAGATGATCGAAAGATCAATGAGAAATTTATTTGATACAAAGCTTGAAATATGAAGTAGTATCATTATGTTCGGAATAGACAAGTGTCCAAGAGCAATGTTATTCTCAAAGATGGACAGTAGTCAAGAGAAATACTTTTATGATTAAGGAAAATGGATGTGTAAGTGATGAATGAACTCAGCTTCTGAGTTATTTGAAGGTGTAAATACCAAAAGGAAGGATGGGACCCACGGCGTAGTGTACAATACACCGACATTCCTTATCTATTTGGGTTACACTAAGGATAAATTCATTGTTCAATGAGAGCGTATTTTCTAGTCACTGTGACATAGGTGTTATGAGGTATATAGTTACTATTGTACTTAGGATGTACATATGAGGTGATATGATTATAATGTATAAAGCTCTTTGAGAGAGAAAGTATGTGTAAGGCACACAAGCTCTCCCTACGTGTTAACAAGAACACTCGATGCAAGGTCCAAGAAGGACAAAATTGCAAGGAGTGATGTTACAAGGGAATATTATTTTATAATTCTTACATGATTTAGAATGGGTAAGTACAACCTTTATTTGACTATATGTTAAAAATCATCAGAGACGATGATTCACAAGGGGGAAGTATGTCACACCCCGTCTTGTTATAGCTGATTTACTTTTACCTTCACAAGTAAAAAGGATGATAAATGCAATCATGATTTTGATATGCTTGCTAAAAGAATGGAATATTGAAATAGGTATGATGTGAAGTGTTGATAAATGCTAAAAGTGGCTTTGAAAGAGTAAATATGTTTACATTGATGAAGAACATACATTGCTATATGATTATGCTAAAGTTTTATGATGTATGTGGATTTATTATGAATGTCTAACTACCATTGCAAATGTGCTAAGTTGGTTACAGGGACAGGTTCAATCCTCTAGAAGGGAGGGGAAGTATCACTCAAGAGAAGTGATTGGTCGAGTAACCCTAAATGAAACTTAATTGAGATTACACACACACACACTTAGAGTAGAATGGTTGAGTCTAGTCATATTGTTGGGAATTGGTAAGTCATCTTTTAGACATGATGTGTTTGCATTAGTAAGGGTCTTTATTGTTGTTGAATGCATTATTGGATGATGTTTATATGTTTGGAGCTTATGAGTTATTCCTTATGTTACAATGCTTGATTGATGAGGCAAACATACGCTGAATGTATATATATGTATGCATATGCATGTCAATGATAGCCTATATGCATGGAGAAGCATGTGCACGAGAGTACATAGGTAGACATGCCTATGCACTCTTATGAACGGGTTGCTTATGAGCATGGTGTTATCGAAGGGACAATGTGACATGTATGTATATATGTATATATACATCACATGTATATTTCCTATCAATAAGATGGTAATTGTCTATGTGCTTGATTGTGCAATTGAATGTATTTAGGTTAATAAGAAATGGTAACACGATATGTTTATATGTGTATGTATATACACATGTGGTATTGTTGGTGAAAATGATAACATGGATATATTCATTCGTATATCGAATGGTTAACGTGATGAACTCATTTGTTAATGAGTTTGATAAAAAAATAAATATGATTATATTTATGTATTAGTTGGAAACTAATAATTTCGATAAGTCTGGGGGGATATATATGAATATATATTATTATAAGTGTATGTATATATAAGGAATATGTCAATGTATATATACATGTATACATAATAGATATATATATATATATTATATAAGATAAAAGTCAACACATAGAGAGTAAATAGCCATGCCATTATATGTGAGAAGGCATATGCAAAGACTCATAAGTAGCATATACACATGGCGCGTGGAAAATGGAATAGTCCAAGTATAAAGGCCAATTTGTATATATAGAATGCAAAGTACTAAAGGCCGATTTATACACATATATGCAAAGAATAGAAGTCGATCCATAGAAGCATATGTTTGGTCGATGCAAGAGAAATACAACGCTAGGTATATATTATAAAGTGCATGGTTTTGACTATGATATGCTATATAAGCACGATATATAGCGCTATGATATGCAAACACTAGTACATACACGTTGGTTGATGTGTTGACTAACACTGCATATACAAAGCACAATGCTAAGTGTTTAAACACATATATCCTCAATGATTAAAATGATGGAAATAATAATCATTTAGTTTGTTGTGCAAAGTGATTTAAATGCATGAATCAGGGATATAGACTACAACAATAACATGCTAGTCAAAGCATAGTTTGAATGCTATTTTAGTGGAGTTGATTCATCTTGTCTCTGTCGAATGAAAAGACTATGAATAGGTCAACCTTGAATATGTGTTGCCTACTTTGTATTGATTGTTTCCATAGGAATAAGAATAGGAAAAGATGCTAAAACCTGCCACCATGTATTGAATACTCTTTCCTGTAGAAGTCTATAATGTTTTGGAATTTGATTCTCATCTATTGAGCATGTGCATATTGAAATAGTCTTGTGTTACTATTAAGAAAAGGAGGTCGATCTGTAGAATACCAAGCTGAGCTTTCACTTAGATTTATGCCACCTTTTTGTTGTGAAAGGTGAGTCGATATGCATGTTAGAGTGGTGTCAAATAACATACTTTTTCTTTGGGCATCGAAGTCTCAATATTTTGTATAAATAGATGGGTTAGATCTCTCATTTGGGACACACAATTTTGCAAGTTTATTTTGCTGCAAATATTTTGAGAGTTATATTTTTTGAGAGCTTAGAGTTACTTTGTGAGAGCATAGAGTTATCTTGTGTAAGAGGATATAGTGAAGTATTGCTTTGAGTAGAAAAGTGAAGGCTAGAAAGCTTTCATTGGAAGGTTGTGCATCAAGTCAGTCAATTCGATCAAATGTATTACAAGCATGAGGATCTAGTCTTCTTTTCATTGTCTTTTATTATGAAAGAATAAGTTTTGGTTGCTTGATTTTGAATTTCTTGAGAATGCTTGCATTAGGAAATCGTAGCATTTGCTTTGGAAAGGAAAATAATTTGTTTTACATGCTTTCCTATGAAGTGTTTATACACACTTCATAATAAGAGTGTATGTTTATCATTAGTAATACATACTAGGAATGATGAAACATGAATAACTTAAGGAAGTGTCTTAATACTTCTATATACCCTATACGGGGATTTAGAAAATGATGTTTCTATACATAGGTAGTAACACTACATGTATAATGCAAATTGTATCAACGCCATGAAGTGACTTGACACTATAGCTTATTATGCTAGGAAACCTTGGGAATGTTAAGGTTAGAATTGCAACAAAAGTAAAGCTATGAAAGATATGATGTGACGTTATGTATACCACATCAATTATCCTTACTTGAATGATCTATTGATCATACTTTACACTCGAATGAAACCCTAGGTTTAGAATAACCTATTTGGGTCAAGAAGTTTATTCGATTAAAGAATGAAGCCTTAGGTTAAGATTTACCTACTGGGTTGGGATATGTACTTGATGACTCATTGAAATAGGTATAGATTGGGAATAACCTACTTGGTTGGCTTGATCATTTGGTATTGATTGGAACATATAGGGTTAGATTAACCTATATAATTGGACTAGTCATTGGTTGATGACTATATCGTAGGATTAGGATATATCAAGGTTAAAAATCACCTATGTGATTAAGTTAATCACTTGAGTTTATGGAATACTATATGTTTGGAACCATAGGTGAGATTACCTATTGAGTTAGAGTTGCTACTTGATTAGATGCTTTACACTCTTGAGATGAAGTCATATTGTTGACAAGATTCTACTCTTTTGTATAACTCTTTTTGTTAAGGATATTGCACTCTCAAATGGAATCATCTATTTTTATTATTATTCTTCAATTGAGGCCATTCATTGATGTGACTATAATCTTGATGAGAACCACTTATTAAATGTGATATAACTGAATGGAGTCAGTTATCTATGAATATTTAATCTATGATTAGTTGAAGCTATGTAGATATACTTTGGATTATAAACTTATACTTGGGACTAGGTTGTCTTTTGAAGAGAATAGCTTGTTTATGCAAAGTTAATTTGTAGACTAGAAAAGCTCATATGTTATAACTAGGATTGGAATATCCATTGAAGGGGTAACTTATGCTTTGAATTTATTGGTAGAAATACCATTGTATTGCGAAAAAAGGAATAGGTTATTTTTGAGGTTAGGGACTACCTATGGAAGGAAATTACCTAAGTTTAGTATATGAACAGTCATAATCCAAACCAAGCTGTAGAAGTGTATGTGTATAGGAAGACTGTCACTCGAAGTAGTGGGTGAGAATACTTTTTCCAAAGTAGTGTAAGTTGCCACTGGTTACATTGTCAATTCATTGTGTTCCTTTTATGCATTCTAGTTCAGGATTTTCATACTCGTAGGGGAATCAACCATATGATTAGGTTCTAGTTGTAGGACACAACACTAAGCTCAAATAGGCTATTATTATGGGGTTTACCAACTAATTTCTTCGTTGAAGGGTAGGGCCATCTTGTCATATGTGAGATGTGCGGGGGACCTCATTTGAGTTTGTGGTTGACGAAAAAGTGCTTGAGTGATGCTTCTCCTCATTAGATGGCGGTTGAGGTTTACAGATGTTTGCACCAACTTTGGGGACAACTGGAGTGTATGCACTAGGGAACGAGGACATCCAAAATGTATGCACCCTTACAGTGGCATCAAGACCAATTTGTATATCTATTGCCAGATGAAGCTTAAAAGAGCTATGTATGTATCTTGTACTCATTTATATGGAAGGATGTGATCTTGAATAAACTTGAGTTTATTCAATGTGAAATCTATGTAATGGAAAGATTTGTGAAATTATAATGAAATGCAATGGAAGCTTGGAAATAGTGTTATTTCAAATGTGAATATAATTTACATTATGGAAAGAAAAATAAATATTGCTATGTTATGGCATCATGGATTAATCACTTAACGTGAAAAATTTGGAATTTTACCGAGTAGAACACTGGGGTTGTTATAGCTCTCTATTGGTATTAATCTATGTTTCCCATCCTATTAGCTTAGGAGATTGACAATATTTAAAATATCTTAAAGGATTGTTGATAGGTCACAAGGAGCTTTCATGTAAATCAATCGTAAATATAATTTTAGTACACCAAGAACAAAGCATTTCCCTATTAATTGTTCTATCAATGATCTAGGATGATAGAAAACATGCAAATGCAATAAATTTCCTTAACTACTAGCTCATAATATTAGATCTTGCAAATATGTGTTTAGACAACTTTGGTTAGGAAAGCTAAATGGGCTAGTCAACCAAAATTTGAATTTTGAATTTGAATAAGGGTGCAATGAGTGTTTTCCTACATGACTATCCTTAAGATTGCAAACTCATCCTAGAGCATATAAAGGGCTTGATCAAAATGCATAATTACTAGATGAATATGTGTGAATACTATTTTGGAGCAAAAAACATGCCAAATCAAAATACAAGACATTTAGATGAATATATAAGCATGCATGTAGTTGATAATCAAATACATAGGTCAAAAATAAAGATATGTGTAATCATATGAATTAGGTAAGTGCTAGGTATAAACATGTGTACATTTGAAAGTGGATAAATGGCTAGATAAACAAGTCAAACTTTATACAAGAACGAACCATCTAACACCATATAAATGTCTCAAAACATTTCCTCTATATAAATACAAAACTAAATAACAAATGATATACATATACAAATTCCATCATTACAAAACTATAAAAAATACATCCATAAATCATATGTTTTTAATTATCTATATATCATCACTTCTTTATTAGTACTTGTCGTTAGACAATACTATTGCAATGAGTTTTGTTTTTCTTACTTAATTAGTGATTAATAAGTTGGCTTTCAACCAATCAAAAAATATTTTTGTGAATAAGATTGGCTAAAAAGTTTGGTGTGTTATTGACGAACTTTGAGGAAAAGTGAAATGAACTATTATTTTGGCTATTTTTTAGAAAATTGAACTATTTTTTTGCCTATTTTTAAGAGATCAAAACTATTATTTTTCCTATTATTGAGTGAATAGACTTCTCGGAAGATTGCCTATTGATGCACCAATTTAAAAGGATGACTGAAAAATGATGCAAATATTCTCTCTTCCTATGAATTTAAAGCACATTCCAAATGACAGATGTAGATCGAAAATCTGGCCCATCCATCGCTCCTACATATGGGACGACATAGGATGCTTGATCACATCAACATCAATACTATTATTTTAAGCTTTTCCTTCCACCTTCGTAATTCACACGCAGTATGAATTTACCAAAATTCGTGGAGTAGAAATCCAAAGCATTTTGGTCTGTGACAATTATTTAATAAGAAATTGGTTACTAACGCTCAAAATAAAGCCTAAGTTCATTGCATTTAATGTTATGGATCTTTTAATTATTGTCAATAGTTTTTTATTTATATTTTATGTAATTTTTAATTTTATTTATTATTTATTATTATTAAATATTAAATATTTATATGTTTATTTTGTTGTGTTTTAAATTTTTATGTATATTTATAATATTTTGAGATGTTTATATTCAAATAAATTACCAAAATTCATGGAGTAGAAATCCAAAGCATTTTGGTCTGTGACAATTATTTAATAAGAAATTGGTTACTAACGCTCAAAATAAAGCCTAAGTTCATTGCATTTAATGTTATGGATCTTTTAATTATTGTCAATAGTTTTTTATTTATATTTTATGTAATTTTTAATTTTATTTATTATTTATTATTATTAAATATTAAATATTTATATGTTTATTTTGTTGTGTTTTATAATTTTATGTATATTTATAATATTTTGAGATGTTTATATTCAAATAATAATAGTAATAATAAAAATTTAAATTTAAATTCATATATTGTTATTATTACAAATAACTTTAATGAGAATTAATAGTTTTTTTTTTTTTAACATTTCACATAAATTACATTATACATATTTTTATTTAACAAAATTATTATATAAAATTTATATTTAAGTAATTATTATTTAATATTTTCTTATAATTTTATTATTTAATGCGCTCATTTTATTTATATTTTAGTTAATATTAAAAAATAAAAATTATTATTTAAATTTATATTATATAACGAATATATATATTTTGATCAGTAAGCAAGATAGATTATATTGATTTGAAAAAAACTATTACAATGTTTGAGCCCCACTTGGGCAGCCTACCAATGTTCAAACTAAAACATTCCCATCCAAAGATGCCAAAATTTCTCAGACCTAATGGTCACGACCAAACCAAAACCTCCTTCATACTTTCATGCTAAACCCATAGACATTACCACCGAATATATACAAAGACCTTATACAAAAACTGAGATTTATACAAAACATACCCAAAACATTTTAAACTTTTACCCACAGACCTACAGAAACAACCACCCAAACCCAATCACAGACATTCTGCTGGGAAAAGACACGAAAATCCCTTTTCCATGTCGAGTCTGTGATTGGGACTAGAAGAAATTTCTTTTTCAGGAAACCTACCCCAACAATAGCCAGTGTCTATGCTCCACAAGTTCTAGACCATTCGCATCTAATAAAAAAGGAAAAAACTTTACCAATGCCTCCGGGTCACACAGAAGATCCAAATCACATGGACGAGGTATACCTTTTCCCAGCCAAGCCACGACCAAAGCCCTATCCAAGCCCACTAGCATATCCTTACGAAACAGTTGCTTCATTATCGCCCTCGAATTGGCTTTGGAGACCCTAACATCAAGTAGGCCAACAAGCACTCGAGAGGAAATGTTAGAGTCTAGCCAATACCCTTCTGCATCCTCCATGAACCCTTTCCCAGCAATGCATTTTATTGTTGCAAAGGTAAGGTAATCTGGATGACGAATTATGCGTTGCAAATAGAGGGAGGTAATCTGGTCTTCGAAGGCCATTTGTCACTTCAAACTCTTCAGCTGCACTGGTGTGTCTATTCCTCCTGTCTCTAGCTCCTTCGCTGATACCAACAATATGAATCTGCTCATCGCCAATTACTAACACTGCATATAGAGAATGAAAGCCAAACCTCCGCTCAACTAAGGAAATGTGAGGTTGTCACCAATCGAAATGAAAGCCAAAGCAAATGTGCTTGGATTTAAGTCTTTGATAGCTAGCGAACATCTTCGAAAAGACAAAACACACCTCTCAATGCAGGTGAGAAATGATGGAATTAACCTTGTCTAGAAAATTCCCCCATAACACATGCAGTTCGTGATGCCTACACACCCAACTTCCCACATCACTTGCCACCCGACTACTCCAAACCAGCCGACGAGGGTGGAGTGGTGTCCACCCAGCCACCCACATATAATCAATAAATATTAATTAATATAATATAATATATTTATATTACATTATACATATTAATATGTAACATAATTATTAGATAAATTTTATATTTATATAATAATTATCATTTTTGTCTTCTAATTATATTATACTATCATTTGATTTGATTTTTATTTTGTTTGATATTTATATTATCTTTTTAATATTTAAAATTTTAATATATAATTATTTTTTATATAATATAATTAAAATAAGATTAATAATTATTAATACTAATAACTAAATGCATATAACTATCTTTTATTATAAAAAAATGCATTATTATTGATATATTATTTTATTCAATTTTTATAAAAATTAACATTACTATAACATTTTTAATCATCTTAACAATCACCATAATATTTCCTTCCTATTTTTTCTCATGCATTTTCTTGAAAGTATTGTGCTTGATGCGGTTGAAGACATGAATTCAAATAAAAATTTCACCATCCTCCACCAAGGGCTCATATCTAGACTTTACTATTTTCACTCGGCCCTTTGCCATCCTCGACCCATTATTGTTGTTGAAGCTTCCCGACCCACCTTTGTTGAAGAGGCTCCAGTTTCTTCTACTCCCCTGTTGACTAGCATTATGGACACCCTTGGCCCGAGCAAGAAAAAATGTATTAAAAACCTTCCTTGAAAGTTTCTCCACATGACACATCCCCCTCTCTAGGCCTATTGTGGAGAGCAAAGATAAAAAAACGCATAGCCCCCACCTCGAGAATTAAGGCCAAAGCCTCTAAGAAGACAAAATATCACCTCCATCAAATTGACTCTGACATTGAGATCACCAAGGAGACTAATACCCCTCACAGGTCAAATAGACTGGTTATCAAGCAAGAAAAAGGGAAGAGTTTTAAGGAAGTCTCAGATTCTAACAATGGAGACGAGAGCGAGAGTAGGAGTAAGGAGGAAAATGATGTGGGGGAGGAGGCTCTCTCGGTTTCTGCTAGTAGCTCCTCCCATGTTTCTGAAAGCCTTAAGAGGGGTCCTAGTAGCATTAAAAACAAGGAGGTCAAGTCTCTTGCCTCCAACATTGTGGAAGGTAAGGCTCCCATGGAGGAAGCCCACAATAAACAGGATGTTGTCTGGGAGGAGGTTAACAATTTGAAAAACAATATCGAGAGTTTGGAGAAAAGACTGCAGGATGTTACTCGTTTTTCTTTGAAGATTATGCATAGGTCCGCCACTACGTTATGTCTGTTACAGAAGAACAAGTCTGCAAATGATGTGGAGGAAGAAGCCGTCAACAATGAACTGCTTAGGTTCCTCACTGAAGATTGGGCTACCATAACTTTAGAACTTTAGTTAAGCCATGCAGTGGAAAAAAAGATTAGTCTTTGGTGGGTTTAGGTTTTTTGATTAGGGACGATTGAATCAACCTTCATTTATGTTTTGTTTTGTTAAAGGCATTGGTATTATTTTTGTTTTCCTCTATGACTGGTATGACCCTTGGTGGTCTATATCTATGGCAGTTTTAAATCATGTTATCATGATGGACATTACTAGTAGCTTTAGTTCGATTGTTAGTTTTTTGAGTTGTTTTTGATATGATCTGCTTAGGGTGATGGTTTGGTTTTTAGACCTATTGTTATTGTGCTGTTAGTGTTAGTCTGCTGAGGATGGCTGTTGGTGCCTTGTATTAATGAGACAGTGCACTTGTTTTGCTGTTTTTTTATATCAAAACCATTTTTAAATAATTATATTAATAATATAATTAACAAAATTAACATTTAATTTTATTCACATTAATAAAACTTACATTTATTTTTATTCAATCTAAAATACTATAAAGACAAGTACTAGCCACTATGTGGCACTTGTTTAAGTTAGTGTAATTAACACTTTTTATTTAAATACTAATATCATATTTTGACAACCTTCTTCCCACCGAAGAAATGATACTTTAATTTATTAAAAACAGTGTTTGGACGGCTCACCCGTTTTGTCAAGTGGGACATGGTACAGCATACAGATTTGTCTACCGTTCACCTCTCCAGATTTTAACGAACATAGGTAGTCTAATCGTGTTAGACAGATCATTTTGATAACCAAATTCCCTAACAAGATGTCGGAAATTTGAACACGCCAGAAGGGATGGAATGGAGACGCAACAATGACGGAACGTGGTCGAAGTAACTTGCGGTACAAGTTGTTTAAACTAGAATTCTTCTGCACTTGCGGTCATCTCAATAGAATATATGCCATTTTACAGTTCTTTTGGTTTTAATGAATTATAGACAGCACTCTACAGACTGAGCCAACTTCAACTCTGCAATGTACTGGTTGCACTACAAATGTCCATAGTACATATCGCAGTCACACAATCAGCATGGTTGAAGATTCTCTGTAAGATATGTACTTCATGCCGCGAAACATGCAAGATTGGGTTCAAGATAAGGAATATAAAACTCAGATTGATCCCTGTACAAGGCATGCTTAAGATAAAAAAACAATCATTAGCACAAATATCAGGTTTTCAAATTTACGAATAGCATGTTTTACATTACATTGTCATATTTCTAAGGGTTTATGCTAGATTCAATATTTTTGGACTGAAAATATAATGTTTTATTTTCATGAGATGGCCATAAAATGTTTTCTGGACTTCTCACTAAACAGTTCTCGCACCTATAGTTTAAGATCATTTTAACAGGACATAAATTTATTGGCATGTCTGAATTTTCAAATGTAAAAATCCGCTGGAGAAACAGATCCAGCACTGTGTACTAACAGTTCTCTACGAGTATCCTGAACTTTCTCCAAGCTGACACTCGAGCTCAGAACTCTTTGACAAATTGTTCAACGAAGTTTTACTTCAACAGCTCATCAAGAACATAGAAGCAGTCAAGAATCTCAGTACTTGGAAGCTCAGTCCAGTTGATAGGAAAACATCGAGACCAGAATATTATAAATGCTGAAAGGTTTAGATTTGGCACATGCAAAAACACTAGAGATTGTGTTCCACTAGCAGATGAATCTACTCAGCCCAAAAGTTGGAACTCACTGTTTTAGGACTTCAAAATTTCAAAAAGAGTTTCTGCTTATGAAAAATATGATAGTGTTTAGATATAGTACATTAGGCCCTTGCAAAGAAAACCACAGCACTGTAACATAGCCCTACGGAAACAACAACATATAAACCCCTTCAAATTAGGTAGCGCAGAATTGGACATCGACAAGCATTGCAATCTTGACACTATGGTCTAGTTCCCCTGCCTACATAATCGTCGTAGCATAGAAATATTTTCATGAAGTACACTCTCAATAGCTCCATGGTTCACCTACTAAAATTCACGGCCCTGATCTGAATGGGGGATAAGCATAGCCACAATGTTTTTAACAATGAAAAATGCATGCCACTTTTGACTTGCAAATAGACTAGAGTAACGATTAGACACGATAAAATGAAAATAAGGTTACATCTCTGCATTTGCAAGAACAGTTGGACAATCCTTGTGCAAATCCAAATCACCCACTCATACTTACAATATAATGACATCAACTTACTTTGACCTCTTAATACTAGAATGTAATGCTCCACTTCACAGAACAAATGTTAAAAGGTTCATCCTTTCCTCAAAGAAAGAAACAAATAACGGCTGAATTCCACCCTCCCGTCAAATTTCATCATGACAAACTTCACATGCTCGCTATTGTCATGTCATCTTCCTTACGCAAGAGCATTCCTAGGCAAATCTCCAATAAGTTTAAGGTGCACTCTCAAGAGAAAAATGTGGAAATGAATTTCGTGCTGCTTGATCTGAAGCTGAGGCCAGACCCTGGAGCATTCTTATGATCTCCCCAGTATCATCCAAGTAGTATTTAGCTTTACTGGGCTTCTGACCCACTGTACATTCAAACACTTCTGCTATAGAGGACAGTGATGGTCCAGACATGGCACTTGTGATGCACTCAAACATCTCTTCATCGGATCTATCATCTCCAATACAAAGAACAAAATCTGGTATTGTACCTCTCTGCATCATTGTTGAAAGAAGCCGTTCTGCTACCAGTCCCTTGCTGACACCCTGCATTTACAACATGCTTTGTGAATAACACAGCTAATCTTTGCACTGCAAATTATCAAAAGATGAGGTATACGATGATTTTAATTATACAAGTTTTCATACCTGAGGTTTGACCTCTACAATATGTTGACCACTCTTCACAGAAACGGGCTCATTTGCAAGTACACTCTCAAGATGATCAAGTAGTTCTTTCGCCTGGCAAGATCCAAAATCTGGGTCAGCATCCTGATAATGCCAAACCAAAGCACTTTCCTTTGATTCTATTGCAGAGCCATCTGTAGTTTCAGCATATAATTTCATAACAGGTTCAGCAGTCCGTTTCCAATCAAAGTCTGCTACAGTCACACATGTTTCCCATTCGGCATGTGGACTCCACCTGAGACCCAGAGAAATAAATGAGAAAATATTATCTTGTGGATTACTCCTAAGAACTACAGCTGTGCATCAGAATGGAGAAACTAAAATATACCATATCACCTTAGAAAATAACCATGCTCTGCGGCAATTCCCAGCTTATCGCAAGGGGAAAACCACTCATTGAGTGTTTGCCGCCCCCTTCCGCTTACAATAAACACAAAATTCTTTGGATCACTACACAAACTATTCAAAATAGAAAGCACTTCTGGGCTGGGAGTTTTATTTATAGAAGCCTGTGGCATCATAGTACCATCATAATCCAACAAAATTGCTCTGCTCTTGGTCCTTTTATATGCAGAGACAATATGCTCTGTTGAAAGCTTCCTGAAGTTTGTATCAAGCACAATTACCCTGAAACTCAATCCGAAGCCAATGCCCCAGCACCTCCTCCTGTTGTGATCCCTGCATGCTCTATCCAAATCTTGCAAAAAACTACGTGCCCAGTAACCTACGTCATGGGTGCTCACATACCGGTAGTGTTTTTCGTGTCTTAGTTGCTTTTCAGACTCAGGGATGACAATGGCTGTGTCCATGGCCTCAGCTACTGAATCAATATTCCAGGGATTGACCCTGATGGCTCCACTAAGAGAAGGTGAGCATCCAATAAACTCTGAAACAATCAGCATGCTCTTCTTTGTGGAAGATGGACTCAGTCCTAATATTTTATCTAATTTAGAATTTCCCTGCCTGCAAATAATGTATTCATAGGGAATGAGATTCATTCCATCCCTCACTGCAGTGACCATGCAACATTCTGCAACAGTATAATAAGCAATTCTCTCATAGAATGGAAGAGGCTTATCAATCAGCACCACAGGCTTGTAGTTTGAGGTGCCAAAGGTCTCATTTATTCTCTTGGCTGTAGCATATGTCTCTGCCTGCACTTCCTGAACATCTTTTCCTCGACCCCTTGCAGGATTTGCAATCTGCACCATAACCACCTTGCCTCTCCACTCAAAATGTTGTATAAGAAGCTGTTCCATTGCCAGTAACTTTAAGCTTATGCCTTTAAAAATATCCATATCATCCACACCAAGAAAAACAGTCTTTCCCTTGAACCTATCTCTCAGCTCTGCAACTTTGGACACTGTCTCACTAAGATTCAGCACAGACTGGAGCTGACCCATGTGAATGCCCACTGGCAAGATCTTAATGCTTACAGTGCGGCCATAGTATTCAAGCCCAATATAACCCCTCTTTGACTCATAGGCAAGGCCGAGCATCCTGCTGCAACAGGATAAGAAGTGCCTTGCATAATCAAATGTATGGAAGCCAATTAAATCTGAATTGAGAAGACCCCGGAGGATTTCATCTCGAACAGGAAGAGTTCTGTAAATTTCTGAAGAGGGGAAGGGACTGTGCAGGAAAAAACCAAGCTTCACCCTGTTAAATCTCTTCCGCAGAAAAGTGGGCAATACCATCAAATGGTAATCATGCACCCAGACATGATCATCGTCAGGGCTAATCACTTCCATGACCTTGTCTGCAAATATCTTATTAACAGAAACATAAGCTTGCCAAAGAGACCGATCAAATCGGCCACCATGATCTGGTGAAAGAGGTAGCATATAGTGGAAGAGTGGCCACAGTTGTTGTTTACAGAAACCATGGTAAAATTTGCTCGAAAGTTCAGGAGGAAGAAATGTTGGTACACACTTAAAATTCTCTAGCAATACCTGAGCAACATCATCCTGCTCACTTGGATCAACTTCTTCCTTCAGGCAACCAATGTAGACAACCTCAACATCCTCTGCAAGCCCATCTTTAAGCTGCAAAAGTAATGAATCCTCATCCCAGCTGAAAGCCCACCCTTTGTTATCAGGCCTCCTCTGAATCCTTAAAGGAAGCTGGTTGCCTACAATTATTGTTCGTTCCTGAATGACAGATGAAGGTGCATCTGAAGCTACACTGTTGCAATTGTCATCGTCAAGCTCTGAAATGATTCCTGCTACAGTCATGACCCTAGGGAGTCGCCTACCTACTCGCCCTAAGTTCAGAGACTCACCTGAAGCCAGGTCCAACAAGTTTGAATATGATCTAGACACCATTTGGCTGTCAGAGTAAATCAACGAAATGCTTCGAAAAACCAGGCCAATGTGAGACAACTAAGTTTCTTCCTTAAATTGCTGGATTCTACAACATGCTGATGATTTGGACTAGAAATGTGAACGTATTAAGGTTATGGAAAATTAGAAATACCAAATCACATGGCACAAAGCCAATCACATCACAGTGACTTCTCACACTTCAGATTTACACAACGAATTCAATGAACCTCATACTCTTTCATATGCCAAACTATATAGTATGCTTCCAGCTCTTAAGTCTCAGAACCCTATTCTTGATGCTCTACGTTCTGTGGGCCTCAAGATCCAGCGCTAGGGCACCTTGACGTCTTCAAGCATGTGATAAATGAGGCTTGAAACAGGTCAGCTGTCAGGCATTTAACCATTAAAACATCCAAACCTGAGCCTTCTAAACATATAAATTTCCCTGTCCCTGAATATCAAAACCTTTTACACCTTAGAACAATTAAGTGCAAAAATTTAAAACGGAGAAAGCTTATTGCTAGTGCAGAGAGATTTATACACCTTGAATGCGTACATACTTTGAGATTTTGCCATTTGAGAACCTCTGAACTTGAATCGAGTCAACCTGTAAAATTGCAAGTGTACACATCATTAACATAGACTCTCAAATACCGGCTTCCAAATCATTTGAATTTTGCAATGAGAGCTTCTAAACTTCTCTATTTGTGATTAGCCATGCCAAGGAAAATCCGACCATGAGATGAGATGACTTTTACAGTGTTCCAGGGCAAATTCGGCTGTGTATCCACTTACATTTAAAAAAAGTCTTTCTATGGATTTGTCATTTTAAACTAAAAACCCTTGTTCAATCAATTGATTGAAATATTACAACTGTAAATATTTGTGTAATTGTGCCCAACATAATTACACAAAGCAACATTCAAGAATTAAAATATAAAAATGACCAGCTTAATACACTGGTGACTCCCCAGATTCTGTATTTTGCCTTTAAAAGTGGGAATAGGCATTTTTTCTAAATTTATTGAGAAGATTAACATCCCCAAACACGTTTAGCATATTACAAACTCAGGACCCTCAAAAACCTCGTTTCTAAACATCCCAACCTCAAAACACACGTGATAAGGGTCATTCCAACAATGGAAGATTCTTAACTGCTTGAAAACCTACTGCAAGTCCCTCCTAAGACTATGCGCCGAGGAGCCACATTCCAAACCACAAAGGGCCGTAGCTTAGAGGTAGAGCACCTCAGCATACTAATGGAAAATCCTAATTCAGACTCCTAGCTGCTTAGGACACTACAGCTTTAGAAAACAAAAAACTGTTACGCTGCTGAAAATCCTGAAAACACAAACATACCAGTCATCAACTCGCTAAAGCCTGTAAAATGCGAGATAGAGAAGCTCGAAACTGCGTTATTTTCCCACCTGGGTCTCGAGAATTCTACTAAGTTGAAAAATCCAGGGTGTCTCCATTCAAATATCTTCAACTTATTTGCTCATAAAGTTGAGAGACGGGAGAAAATCATGGTTGCCGAAAAAGAGATCAACCGCAAAAGGAGTCTTCCCAGAGCTCTCAAAGTAAAACGAATCAGATGGGCTCGTGCAATCTCCACCACCAAAAAAGCTATGCTTTTACCATCCTTTATTATTCCACCATTGTAATGATAAATAGAAGATGCTCCATTCTTATTCCCAAACCCCAGTGATTAGTTCCGAACCCGAGGTGGTAATATGGATTTTCAGTCCGACCGCAGTTAACACGACGTCAACTCTGGTTAGGGCGAATAAAATCCCGAATCTCCACGAGGCCGTTTGGCCGGGTGGCCTCTGGACCCGCCAGCAAAATGCTGGGGACCCCGGCTTCGCATTAAGTCTTTAACGGCGGAACAGTACTACTGTCCGTGCAACGAAAGTTTTTAGTGGTCGAAGAGAAGAGCCAAAAAACAAGGACTCTGCGTGAGCAAGTGGTGCAGTGTGGGAGTATCATTGGACCCGCTGGCATGTACAGCTTGAATGTCATATACATTTGCAGGTTACAAAGAACTAATATTTTAAAAGTTCGAATTTTTAACTATTTTGTTGGAGGAGGAGGGAATGGGAAGATGGTAGAAATGTAGAAATTTACAGTAGAAGAATCGTGATCAACAAAGAAATAGTAGACAATAAAAAAGTAGAGGTGAGGTTAGGCTCCGTCAATTGGGTCTCTTGAAGGTAATTGCGTTGTTTTCAATCTTGAATTTTGATCGAAATTCACAGTAGAAGAATCATGATCAGCAAAGAATTAGTGGACAATCAAAATCTAGGGGTTGGGGTTCGTTGGTTGGGTCTCTTGAAAGTTAATGTTGTTTCCAATCTTGAATCTTGATCGAAATTCACTCTAGAAGAATCATGATCAACAAAGAAATAGTGGACAATTGAAAAGTAGGGGTTGGAGTTCATTAGTTGGGTCTCTTGAAGGTTATTGTGTTGTTTTCAATCTTGAATCTTGATCAAAATCCACAGTAGAAGGATCATGATCAACAAAGAAATAGTGGACAATCAAAAAGTAGGGGTACGGGCTGTTTCCAATCTTGAATCTTGATCCAAATGCACAGTAGAACAATCATGATCAACAAAGAAATAGTAGAGGTTGAAGTTCATTGGTTGAGTATTTTGAAGGTTATTATGTTTCCAATCTAGAATCTCCAACATTATTAAAATATTTCATTCAGGTTTGCAAATAGTGTCTAGTTTAAATGTCTTCTACATTTATGGGTGGCACACTTTTGCAGATTAAATTGACTGCAAACCAATTTGATAACAATTTAATCCATTATATAATTGATCTGTATATTTTTTTTAATAAATTAGAATCTATAAATTCTATATAATCGTACAAACACTGTAACAACATAATATATAATGTTATTATCAATTGACTGTGAATCTGTGTGATGACTAAACCCAACCCACTGACAGCGGCCTGACAAGGAATATATTTCCATCAGCTCTTGAGAAGAAAGGAGGATCATTAGAATTTGGCGTAGAACGGTAGGTGCAATCCGATTGCGATTATGCTTCTGTTTGTTTGTGGGCCTTCTTTCCCCCGTAAGAAATGTTTTAACTTGACATTGAATGCCACCATATGCATTTATGCCACGAGACTCCTGAAATCATTGGATTTCTTCTATTCATTAGATGCTGAATGTACACCTAATCTGAAGCGATTGGGATTTGTAGTCTTTCAAATCACTCGATACATTGAGAATTGGAGCGTAGCAATAAAATCAAGGAAGATAAAATCGGTGACGCGGAGCAAATGCTTCTACAGGTATATGCTTCCACTTACCATTGTTTGTTTCAGATTGGCCCAATTTTTTTACTGGCAAGTCAATTTGTGTGTCTTTGTCAAGACTATACCGCCATTAGTGCCAGCACTTAACCCACAACCCTGACTGGTACATCGTCCTGCTTTGCATCTTGAATTTCACTTGATGTATAAATATATGATATTTCTTTGGAGTATTCTATCTAAATTCGTCTGCTACTTGGTTCATGTGGAGTTCCAATTTGGCTTTTCCAAGGTTGTCACTGTCATATAAAAGATATCTTAGGGTGTTCTACTAAGATTTTTCGAGATGCTTGGTGTTACATATATTTTTTTGTTTTTTAGTGATGGAATTATGGTAAAATAAGTAGATGGGAAGGGTGTAAGGAATTAAAATAATTAAATAAATGTTAGTATATAAAATATTTTTATTAGAATGACATCAATAATATGTACAAGTTGTTTGTAATTATTAAACAAAATTCATCATGATATTGGTAATATACACATTTTTTTATTTTTACAATGTTTGACTTACAATTGGTTGATTTGTAATTTGGCGTGATCTAATCGATAAGCAATCTTTTTGTTTGTATTTAATCTTATCTGTAATAAAGAAGACATTGACACAATGTAGAAGAATATTACAAATTTATACTTTGGTGATTAAACTTTTTAACAATATGATGGCTTCTTCTCATATATTTACTAAAGGCTTTTAATCTTTTCATTCATATATTAGAGGACATGTGCACATCTTCTTAGCATTGGAGACCACCTAATTCTAGCAAATTTAGATTTATTACACAAAAAAATTGGAGTAGACTTACACTACACATTTTCTCTCTACTTTAGGCGATTAGTTTACCTTTGATTATTAGGATAAATTCTAAGGTGATATTTTACTTCTCCTTAGGAATATTTAATCTATCACTTACTTAAGAGCATTCTAAAATAGAATTTACTGGATCTTTGACCGTAAAATAATGATTGATTTTGGTGAATTTTCTTATAAGTAATGATGGTGGTCTCTAGTTGAAGCCCTAATTTATAAAGCTCAATTATTCAATAATTCTTTCTTCATAGAGTAATGTTTCCTTAAGCTTCTCTAGGCGTCAATGATTTCATGTCACTTTGACAGGATTTTGTTTCACTTTAGACTTTAGACTTTAACACTTGCTTTGTTATATAGGAAATAAAATTGATTATAATGGATAATTATAATCATATATTAGTAACTTTAATTTAATTTATTAGCCTGAACGTGCCAAAATATTCCAAAAGCTTGCAATTATAGCATAGGGACTATGTGCAATCAACAAGAAAAATCTAAATAATATTATTGTTTGATATTGAACAAAATAATATTATTATTTATTACCATAAATCAAACTTAAACTATACATAAATCAAGAACATTGATTACACCATAAATTAAACTTAAATTATAAATTTGTACCAAAGTTATATAGGGTAACCCAAAATGAGACTATTCCAATATTGACATTTGCATGCCTATAAATTGTAAGGTAGACAAGATAGATAATCTTTAATAAATGAATCTAAAGAAAAGAAAAAACATATATTAATGCCCATGAGCTACAAACCATGTTAGTGGACTTAAGACTATATTTTGTATTGATAGGCAAGTTTTGTGGACCAAAGAAAAAATTTACTTCAAACTTAGATCAAAATTTAAGCTAGAAGAGACAAGGCCAAATCTGGCACACCCAAAGATTGTTGCTTCTATAGTTTTAAATATAAATAACTTTAGGGAGGAGAGATGATGCTTTAAAGAAAGAAACTAATGAAGACCTAATATAGAAATTAGTGCATGATTTGGAGACAACCGTAATCTCTCAAGAAGTCTTCTTATAATCAACCACCTTGAAAAAACTAATATAAGGTCCAACACTATTCATAAGATTTAATGCATGGTTAAAGAGGTAGGTTGGATATTCTTAATGCCAACTAGTGCACATTCCTTATAGCTTCTCCTAACATCCAAGGTTTACAAATCACATGTGAGAAGTATCTCAAGGAATTTAATTATGTGAACTTGGTCTCCATTGTTGTGTTGTTAGTCCAAAGAAATAGAGGTCCCTAGTTGTCAAGAAGAGATTAGAGTGTAATGCTTGATGTGTAGGCAAGAGAATTAGGAATTTATTAGACTATGACAATGGAATGTGAATAAATGTGTTACCAACATATCCCTACTAAGAATGTAGAGCTATAACATCCAAAGTGATCTTAACAAACCTAAAATTTAAAATAGGTTGGAAGGAGGTGATTAGCCTAGTATCTCAAGGATCCTTACAATACCCATGTGCCTCAAAGATCATAGAGACCAAGGGTCTTGCTAAGGTAATGTGAGATAAATAAAATTGTATGTATATGTATGAATATAATTGAAAGGAAATACAACAAATATCTTCATATAATCTTTAGGGTAAATAAATAAAACAAACAATAATTAGTAAATACCCTAAGATCAAGTAGTTAAGATAGTAATAATACTAAATATATTTTTTGAAATGATAAAAGACGGATCAAGGACTTAGCGTTAGAAGTGATAGTATAGTGTTTTAAATGGAGGGATATTCTATTCTTTTCTCTATGAATATGCATTGAAAAAACTAACCTCTACATCTATATAAATGGACATGTTTTGGGGATTTGATTTATAACTACAAAAATGACTGTGCACACTTTTTGATGTCTAGGATTTGAGAGCCTTGATGTTTAGAATGCATGTCTAAAAATTATCACTATTGATGAACACCTTTGGGATCTTGCTAAGTGAGGATCTTATCCTTATGTTAAGCCCCTAGATCCAAATTAAAAGTTTTAAACAAAGATTGAAGACACAAGTAATTGTGTAGTACACCTTAGTTTGTTGCTAAATGCAAACTTTGATATGCATGATGCTCTTATATAAATGGATGGATGAAATGCCTTGATCCTTGATGTCTAAAAGTGAATTAGGGCTTGTCCTTTTATACAACACTCTACCATGCAAATTAACTATTCTCATGTTCAAGTTGGCAAATAACAAGTATTAAGAATGAAGTTAGCTTGGGCCTAGATGTAAAATTGAGTTTAGAACAAGGGGACTAAATTGACATTACAAATGGGTGATCCCACAATACTGATTTACAATTTTTGGCCAAACTGGACACTGAACTATTTTTTTAAACTAAATCTTCACTTTCGGGCACCTATAGTGGCTAAACCATGAGGAATTTGAAGATGATGCAAACAAATGATTTGTGAATTTTTTTTGGTAGATTCTAAATATTTTTTTTTTTAATTTTTTTGGAATCAGATTGCACTTCTTTTTGCATCTCCTTCAAAAACTAGTTTTTTTCAGTAAACACCATTTTTAAGGAGTGACGCTCACCGTATAACACAACTTTTTTTCCATGAATGATACAATTCTAATTTTTTCGAATTTAGATATGTAACTAAGATATCTAGTGCTTCCAATTGGTTTCATAGTGTTTTATTGAATATTTTTTCCTTAATCAAGTTTCAAAGTCAAAGCAATTACAATTCAGACATAGGCAGACTGTATAACACATAACTTTTTTTGTATGTACTAAAATTCAATTTTTTTTTGGATCAAAGACTTCAATATCTGGTGCACTCTTATTTTTTATTTTTATTTTATAATCTTCTATTTTTCCACACGTGCAAAACAAAGAACTTGATTTTCGGTGAAAAACCTACATTCACAAGAAATAAAAAATAAATATAATAATAAAATTTAATTTATTTAAAATTATACTTTTTGGGAAGTTTATAATAAGGACTACATACTTACAAAAAAAATAAAATAAATGAATTCATTTGATCCCCCAAAAGCTAAATCAAAAGTGGTTTTTTATCAGCATTTTGATAGGTGTAAAAGGGACTCCATTATAGGTATGGTTTAAAACTAGCGGGGTTTTATCCAAAAGGGTTTGATTTAAGGTAGTTTGATCAAACCCTTTTCAATTGGAATGCTTTAAATGAAACTTTTTAAGGTTTAAATCATTATATTTTCTAAAAATATGTGATTTCAACAAAAATCAGAATTTCCGAGAAATTGTAAACCAACTTTGTGGGATCACCCAAATATGAACCAAATTCATTTATACAACTAGAAATCTAACCCTAAAAAATAAATGGATAAATTGCAAATCAAGACAAACCCCTAAGAATATCTGATAGTAGCATCAAATCAAATTAAAATAATTACCAAATTTTCTTTAAAATCATACCACTTAAATCATTACATTAAAAAAAATACAATAAAAAATGAATGTAATGATTTAAGTGGGTATGATTTTAAAAATAATTACCAAATTTTCTTTAAAATCATACCACTTAAATCATTACATTAAAAAAATACAACAAAAAATGAATCCAAAATAAAAGAAAAATGTGAACTCAATAGTGCTTCTTGCAACTACATTTTAAATTCTTTGAGTGGTAATTTAGACTACTCCACTACTATTATATTTTACATTTATTTGACACAATTAATCTTCTTTAATTCTAGAACTTTCTTAATACTTAATCCAATTAAAAAAAGGTAGAGGGTGTACATTTTTAACCCATACAATACTATTTTTTGTTTTGTTTTGTTAAAAGACTCCTTGGATTATTTATATATGAAAAGAAGGTGCCATTAAAGTGATGATGACCTTTCATGAGGTTAGTTAGTTGGATATTAGTCATTTTCCCACTTTGTGTAGAATATTATGCATTATTGCTTTTGTTTGTAGCTTAAACTAATGTCCCCTATAGTTCATCACACGTGTGTTGTGAAACAAATGACTGCGGCATTTTCCAACAAGTTTTTACTACTATGTTGTGAAATAAATATATATGATTGGAACATAAGCATATGCTGTAATAAGTTACACACAATCCACCTAATGTAGTCATCTCAAACGTCAGCATTACTTATAATGTCTCTTATGAGTTAAGGGCCATGGGCCCACATGATATCGATATCATTCATGATAGTAAATTTTCTTTTTACGAATGAAGGGTGGCACTTGCTAAAAAAGGTAAGTAGTACCATTGTTTTAATTTATATTTTTTAAATGAGGGGATACGTAGGGTGGCACTTGCTAAAAAAGGTAAGTAGTACCATTGTTTTAATTTATATTTTTTAAATGAGGGGATAAGTATGGTTGAATTTTTAGTAATGTATTAAAAATTGGAGTTTGAATTATAAGGCGTATAAATAATCTTAACCTTATCTCTTCAGACTATTATGGGCTTTATATATTGTATACTTTTTGCGAGGTTAAATTTTGTCAATAGACCAAGGGCCACTTGATAGGTTCCATCATTTCTAATGTAAATGTTAAAATAAAATAGTAAAATAAATTGTTTGTGACAAAATATTTTTGGAGGGAATATTTTGTTGGGCTTAAATCATTTTGGAATATGGACTCTACTTTAACTGCTAATAACACCACCTAAAGGTACTATTAAAGTGTTTATAGTTGTATATATTTATAGTTTTGTTGGACAAGTACTGTATATTCATATTTTTAGAGTAATTATATGTATTGCTTGACTGATTATGTTTATAAATATTTGTGTATTTTCACTGGTGTGATAATGAAAGAGGTTTTTTATGGATTTATAAAAAATAAACAATTTGAAGTATTTTAATTCACTAACATTGAAGATTATTTTTAAAGAACCCAAGAGTGACATAATAAATATTAAGCATAAGAACTTCAATAAATTCATTATATTTTTATGCCATTTATCGTTTCGATACACTATAACTTTTTGATGATATATTATGCAATAAGATACATAACAAATGCATTATTCTTATACATTAAATAAACATAAAAAAATTAACCATGTTACCTATAAGTTATGCCTTATAAGGAGTTAGAGTCAAATCTTAAAATCATCTTTTTCATTTAACTAAGATGAATATTACTTAAAAGGTCAATTTTAATTGTCACAAATGAGTGAGAAGATGACATGGCTTAAGAGTAGGCCATTTGTTCAAATATTTTCTTGATTTTGCTTTCAAATATTTGCATTCCAATACATGATCACAATGTTCTTTTGGGCATTATAATTTTTTTAAAGGAGGTGTTGAGGAATATCCAATTTGACTACTATATTATTGATGATTTTTTTAGAAATGTTTAGTTTGATATTGTAATGTAGAATATTATATAGTTGAACAATTTCAAGTTGTGTTTCAAACTTGATTTAATGTCCACTCTCGTAGCATGTTTTAGGTCCACTTAAGCTTGAGCCTTGGCCTTTCTCTTACACCAAAGTTTGCCTAGATTTTAGAATATAATATATTTCTAGCCTTTGTGAACTAGACACATGTAAATTTTGAAGAATTTTCTTAGGACGTAAGCATGATGTGCGGATGTTTGAGTGATGTGTTGACATCTTAGAAGTTTTCAGATTTAAAATGTAAGTTTTCCATGTAGCTAGTATGTGACATCTGTTGTAATGCCTAACTAGGAAAGTAATGCTATATATTTTTATACCCATCCAAACAAAACCCTCATTCTCTATGGAAATTCTAATCTTTTACATCTTTCAAATCTCTTGCTCTCCTTCTTAGCTCCCCTAGGGAAATCTACCAAAATCTCCATTGAAGTTGCATAATTATTGTATTATCTTATTCTATTTGGTTGCTTGAGTCTCTCAAAGAAAAGCTTAGCTTGCATATCATTCAAATCCATCAAATATTTTTATATTACTAGTAATGTTATATTTTATTTGAATAATATTATTTCACTTTGATATTGCTTCTCCATCATTTTTTGGGAAAATCTATTTAGTGTAAATCACTTCCTTATTTGTCAAATACATTTACAATTGTGGTTTTCCCTATAGACCAAGGTTAACACTGTTAGCATTTTCTATTTTACTACTCTTATTTCCTAAAAGCATGTAGGATAAGAGCATGCACAAAGATTTTTGTGTAATTTTTTTTGTTTTTTTATCCATAGAGGTAGGAATACCAAAACAAGGATTTGAATATGGTAAGCCCCTGAACAACCCCAACAACTTTCCTCTTTTTTGTATTTGTAGGTATCTTGAAAATACTCAACCACATGGAGGTATGAAATTATTTTCATGTTGTTTCTTAAAGTTATTTCTTTGACTTAATGGAAGGTAAATCCATTTATTCAGTACATTTCATGGTCATTTTATCACCTAGTAGTCTTTGGTATATTCTTGTACCTATGTAGATAGGTTGAATAGATTATTAAGCTAGAACTTTATATTCTAGAGCATTTTGGTGCCTAAGTCACACATATGACAGTGCTAGTACATTGAACTACAACATTTGGCACTTGGTCTTGTTCTATATCTCTTTTTTGGTTCAATTTTTTTTTTTTAAATATCTTTATTCTTTATTTTTTATGAAATTGTATTTTCTTACTCTCTTTAATGATTTAGTTGAACAAGTATTTTTCATTTATAAGATTAGATAGTATTTCTAGGATTGTCAATGCGCTTCTATTCTTTCTTTATTATGTAGAGGTAAAATACTAGCATTTAAAGTTTTACAATCCTAGAATAATGTAATTGAGGAAACATTTAGTTAGAAAACATACACTTCTTAGCTAAACCAAATTCCTAACATTACATTTTGGTAAACCCACTTTGTTACACCTCCTATCTTCATCATTTGGATGTTGGATATATTTATCCAAAAATTAACTACATTCAATAATTCCTTTTATAAAGATGATTTTGATGTGTTAGATGAAGTTCTTGAAGATGTTAGACATGTTCTTTTCTTTATGTATGAACCCCTTTCTTGAAATTTTAATTATTATTATTTGTTTCTAGCTCTACTCAAGAGCTTATGAAACTAAAAGTCATTGTTCATCTTTGTAAAAAAATCAAAAGTTTCAAAACTAATAATAACCATTCAATATGTCCCTAATATGTCTTGACATCTAGGTTATTGTTGGAAGAATGAAGAAGAATGACTAACTATACCAATTTTGTGTTGTCATTGATGTCACCATATTATATGAGTTGCAACTGCAAGACCAAGTCTTTGTTTGATCTGGTATTTTGGACCGGTATCTGAATCAGTATACAGTTTACATCCTCCAGTATTTTGGTTCTCAATCCTCCACGGTTGATTGTTGCTGCTTGCAATTTTGGGAAATGGTTTATGGATGTTGGAAGCTTGTATTTTCAAAATCTCTCATGCATAGGTGCTCGTATGGTATATCGACATTATTTTGTTGATTGCATTTTGCTATTAAGCCTATCTCTAGCCAACCTCATGAATAATTGGTGTTATGGTGAATTAACTTCATTATGCAGATGTATGTGTGACCTATCTTAGGTCCATGCCGACATGATGAAGCATGCTACATGTTTTGATTTATTGTTTGGAAAGTTTTTGTAAATGCTTGAAGCTAAAGGTCAGTCTTTTTGGTTGCATCTAATTAGGCTGACCTAATTGATTGTGATGTGAGATGAATTGCATTGATACAGATGTGAAGAAGTACGAAAATGATGAAGTGTGTTAAGTCAATTTATTGAGCATCACCAGAATTGAATCATCACTTGTTAGGTGCACTCTTACTAGTTCATTCTGGTTGTAAAGACAATTTTTGTTCTGTAATCCTTCTGTAGGCAGTGAGCCTTTTTTGTATATGTAGGAAGTGAGCCTCCTTTTGGACAGTGAGTCCTATATGTAGGTAGTGAGCCTTTGTATCCAGACAGTGAGTCCTTTATGGGTAGTGAGCCTCTTTGTATTTGGTTTTTCTATTACTTTATATTGTGAGTTAATCCTCACCATGGTTTTTCCCTCATTGGGTTTTCCACATAAAATTTGGTGTTCATTATGTTGATTTTTCTTTCTGTTATTTGCATTTCATGTTCATACTTAATAACAGAATTGTGTGGTTGTGAAGTTCATAAGTGGTTGTAGTTTGTGTTTGAATTTGGTGACAATTGATTCACCCCCTCTCAGTTTTCTTGTGCCTTTTAACAATTGGTATCAGAGCCAAAGGTGTCAAGTTTGAATCCCCTTAGGTAACATTGAGGGGGAGTTTGTTGGAAAATGGTCAGCGCTTCCCTCAAGATTCGCGACATGGGCTAACCACTTCCTGTGGGTCCGTTAACTCTGGTAGTTGTATCAGGCATTAACATTTCAATCTTTTGGTGCAACGACAACTGTGGGGCCAATAGTTAGTCTTAAAAATCACTCGATTTATGACTTCTAACATGCCCATGGCTACTAATTTTCATATGGTAGTCCATATGTATAATAATTGATGAAATAAGCAAACTTATTCAATTCATACTTCTCTTCCAACTTCTCATATTCTACCTTTAGTTCATTTTCCTACTCAAAGGAATCTCAAAGACTATGATATTATTGAGAAAATTTATCCTACTCTTTCTAATATTTCTCTCTAGGGTATTATTCAAATCTCTCATGCTTATCATGGAATGCTCCAAGGACCTATGTAGAAGATCCTTATTTCATCTTCTACCATAACAGATGAAGTATTTTCCTTGATTGATTATATTAGATCAAAAACCACTGAAATTATTTTGCAACAATATGAGCTTCCTCCTCTAAAGGTTAAGAATCAATATGATCATCTTTTAATTATTGCTTCTTTTAATAATATTAGCATTAAGTGTACTCTCATTAATCTTGATTCTAGTCTTAATGTTGTAGTGCATAATTATTAAACCAAATCAAGGCAAACACTTATTTTCTTTATCCTACAACATTATCTATCCATGGGCTTTATAATATGGGTAGGAAAGATATCATTATGGTTATGTTTCTTATACAGTTTGGCCTTGTTACCTTAAGTAGTGTGGTATACATGATGTCAGGATCCTTATTGTATAATCTTCTTCTTGGTAGACAATGAATTCATGCTATGGGCATATCTTTGTCTACTTTACTTTCGTTTATTAAATTTGTTCATGATAATAAGTCATATATAATTAAAGTTGATCCAAATCCCTTTCAGTATTTCCCACAAGTGGATGTTGATCATTAACCTAGTTCATCTTCAACACTTTGCAATCTGATTCCTTCTTCATCACCAAATCCAATTACACCATCATTATTTTGTTAATGATGTTGTTAATAACTCATTTTCTTTATCTCCTAATGTGTGTTTGTGTGACAATTGGGGTTATTTAGAATTTATGCTATCTTTTTTAGCGAGTATAAATTAAACCCATCTCACTTTGACATCCCAAAAAAATTATTTACAACTTCTCAATGTAAAAGAATTAATATTTCAAACATCTATTCTAATGATCCTTGTGACTACACCTCTCACATTGATTTCACCAATAATGGTGTTCCTCTGCTCTTGGTTGAATTGGAATCCCATTATGGTCATGGGTTCAATATCCTTTATAAAATAGGATATAATTGTTGGTATGTGAATTCAATTTATTTTTATTCAACATTGATGACATGTGTTCAATATGTAGTTGCACAATTCATGCTTTCTATTTTTGGAAAGTATTATTTTAAAGAGGATTCAACAAATTGGATATATTATGGTTTTGAAAGTCAAGCTTTCTAACATTGAAATTTTTTTATAGTAACAAATTTTTCTTGAGTTAATAATATTGAAAGATCTTTGCCTATGGTTTTTTCATAGTATATTACCAGGTTCTTTGTGTAAATATTTGCTCTCTATGTTTATTAATTTTCTCTATTTAATTATGTAATTTTAAATTTCTCAATAATTGACATTAGTACTTATAGTTTTATGTAAAAAATATTTTTGATAAGTAAGAATGATAGGAAGCACAATTAGTAGATTTGAGGTTCAAAAGTTTGATGGTTCCAATTTTGCAATGTGAAAACTAAAGGTTCAATCTTTATTGGTGAAGGATGGATGTTCCTTGACTCTCAAAGGGATAACATCGAAACCTACATCAATGAATCAATAGGATTGGGGTGAAAATGGTAACATGGCTAGAGAAACAATCTAATTATCTCTATCAAATTTAGTTTTATTCAATGTTGCAGAGGATAAAATGGCATATGAATTATGGAATAAGCTCAAAAATTTATATGAGACCAATTCATTGGAAAAAAAAATTATATTATGTCGATAACTGCAAAATTTGAGGATGCATGGCAATTCATTAGTTACAAATCATCTTAGTGATTTCAACACACTAATAAGCAAGTTGGCTTCAATGGAGGTGAAAATCAAAGAAGAGGATAATGGAACAATATTGTTGTGCTCCTTACTTGAAACTTGGGATCAATTGGTTATGGTGCATATTAATTCAATACCAAGTTGGAAACTAGTCTTTGAAGATGTGGTGGTTGCAATAATTTCTAAATATTCAAGGTGGAAGACATCTCAATGGTCTTCTTCCAATGAATCCTTAACTACGAGGGGCATAACTTAAGAAAAAGGAAATACTAGATAGAGGAAAATTAGGTCCAAATCTAAGGTGAAAAAAAGAGTCAAATTTTGGAACTATGGAAAAATATAGAGCATGTCAAAAAGGAGTGCAAATTGCCAAAAGAAAACAAATAAAATATTGGTTCATAGATATTTGAGGTAAACACAAAAAAATTAAACACTATTGGAAGACAAATGTATTGTTTGCTAATATGAGAGGTTCATTGTATCATGTTTGAATTATTAATTTTAGAGCCTCTTTTCACATGACTCATAAGAATCGATTTTCTTCTTATCAATCATGTGATGGAGGTATGGATTACATGGGAAATGATAACCCATGTGAAGCTATTGGTGAAGGAGAAGTCAAAATCAATATTTTTGATGGGGTAGTGAAGACTATTCAATATGTCAAGAATATACCAATATTGAAGAAAAAATTATTGTCAGATGGAGTTTTTAATGAACAAGGTTACCAATTAAACTTAGAGAAAATAGTTGTCTCTAGGTGACAAAGGGAGTGTTGGTGTTGCTAAAGGGAGAAAGGGTTGGTAATATCTATAGGTTGGTTGGAGAAACTAGCAATGGAGAGGCTACAATGGTGTTTGATGCACAAACAAGCTTAGTAACAACATGACATCAATTGTTACACCATTTAAGCGAGTGTGGTCTCAAGGTACTACTAGATAGAAACCTTCTCCCAAGTGTCAAATCTAGATATTTAAATTTTTGTGAGAATTATTTTTTTAGAAAGAAAAATAGATTGATTTTTTCTAGATACACTACTAGAAGCAAAGAAGTTCTAGAATTAATCCATTGATATACTTGGGAAGCCCTTGTTACATCTATTGGGGCTTCACCATATTTATTTTATTTATAGATGATTATTCTTGTAAGATGTGTATTTATCTTCTCAAGAAGAAGTATGAAGTGTTTTCATGTTTTAAGAAGCTTAAAGATCTAGCATAATGAAGGAAAAATTTGTTTAGGAGAGTTTAATCAATGTTCTTTTTAATTGGAACGAGGATTGTCAAAAGGCCTTCAATAGTATAAATACTCATTTAGAAAATCCCATGTTTTAATGCTTATTGTTTAAGGCCACCCTTTTCTACTCTATAGTTCTACATCATCTCATGCTTTAGTTGCCCTCTTATCTCAACATGATGACGATAGTAGAGAATGTGTTTATAACTACATCACATGTACTCTACTTAATTAAAAAACTCATTATTCTTTGTTGGAGAAGCAATACCTTGCTCTTGTATTTGTGACACACAAGCTAAGACATTATCTTCTCTAGGTAGAAACACACATTATCATAAAATTTAATCCGATTAAACACTTATTCTCCAGAATTGACTCAAGTCAAGGTGCTTAGCTAAATGGGTTATGTTGTTGACAAAATTTGACCTTAAATTTTTTTTCAAAAATTAATAAAGGGAAAAGTAATCATTGATCATCTATTTGACACTCCTTTTTCTTTTCATAATCCCAATTATTTTTTTGGTGATTGCATCTTGTCTCTAGATAATGATCATTCATGGGAGTTGTTATTTCATGGATTGAGTGTAGGATTGGCTCTAGGACTGATATGATATTAATTCCCTCCCTTGGTAAGTGTTGTCACTTGAAATTGCACCCTACTAAACTTGTAGTCCAGTCTTCTAGTGAAGCATGGTATTGATATTTAGGTGTGGGACCCTATAATGAAGACCAAACCTCCATAGAAGGATGACTTCCTTTCTAACCTAAGTGCAGCCATGTTGGTCTAAACCTATCATTGATTAACTCTAAAACTAACCCTATTCTATCAAATACATGAGGAAAGGGAGAGAGAATACAAAAATGAAAGGGGTGGTGATGCACCAAAATCATAATATGATTCTTCTTGCTTACAACAACATAGAGAAGCAATGAAAATTCCAAAAAGACTTGCACAGTCTTCTAGATTCTATCAACTATTATGAATTTATGTGAAGGTTAGGGTTTGATAGACACTAAGAGGGAAAGAAAACTCCATAGTTGGCCCTGTAAATGAATATTAACACAACATACAAGCACACAAGAACAAAAAAATACATTAAAAATGAAGGAAATATATTTTTCACAATAGAATAGAATTGAAGATAGGTAAAAGTTGAAAAAAATTCATGATTCGAAGGCTTGAAGCTTGTTATAGTAGTAGAAATGCAAAAAAAACATAATTCTCTATAGATAATTGAGAGAAGAACCAAAGAGTTAACAATAATGCTTAACCAACTTTTTTTTTGGGTACTAAAGAGACAAGGCACATGGTGGAGAAGAACCCTATTCATGGCCATCTACAAAATTCTAATTTTTTTGCATAAAACAAATTTGCAACATGAGAAATCCCTCCAAAATACCCTATCATACCTACATTGATGAATGATATGAGGTTTGATAGAGAAAATCTTGCAAAATTCACTGAAAATGTGGAAAATGATGGTTGCCTAATAGAAAGGGGCTCCACAACCAAATAAATGTAGCATGACACTGCAATACTTCTAAATATCCATTTGAAATCTAATTAAACATTCCTTTGGATACTCCATAAATTGAGAGTTGGTAGCTACAAAGTTTGTTGCAAAATTTATGGATTGAAAATATCACTTTGGCCCATTGCACAATTTTGATTTCCATTTTCCCTCCTTTATATTGTCTACAAAATATTATTTTACCTCTTTTGCCTTTGTTGTGTCCTGGTTTGTTCATTGTGAGAATCCAATCTTCACACGAATGAGGCAAGAAATTGGCTAGCATTTGAACATATTTAGATACGTTGGAAATTCTCACAATTTGGATGCACTTGAAACCCCTACAATATCTTCAAATTTGTGGGGAATGGTCAATATTAGGAAAAACATTGGTATCAAAACCTACACAATTTTATTCTTGATCTGGTTCACTTGAAAAAATTTGATGATGACGTCAAAAGAGAGGTGATAAATTTTGGTGAGATGATTTTAGGATGAGATGGGGAGGTGAAAAGATGGAATGAAAGTGGATTGAGAAAGATTGGGTTTCATCAAGACCATTCAAAACCTTAGGTAGCAACTGCATCTTTGGATGTGTCTATTTCAGTTATAAATCCCTGCAAAATCAAAAGGAAGTGAAAATTCCACAAATATGAAATAATAGAAACAATCAGGTTCATGCAAGAAATCCATCAGCATCTAAACATTTAGAAAGTTCACATCCATTCACCCACAAATTTTATACTTAGTTGATTCTTGGCTTCAAACAAGTCCTTATGGGAATTTGGGCTTCATATGTAACTATGAGAAAACCATTGGCATTTTCACCTATAACTCATATTTGGTTCACCTAGGAAATATTGTAAATATTCAATAGCACATGAAATCCTTTGCAAGGTTAGATGATGTCACCTTTTTCGCAGTGTAGGAAAACCCATTGGAACAGGTGAAGTGTTAAACAAGTCCTAGCTCCCTTGAAATTTTCTATAAATGTCAAATTGCATCCAAAAATCTTGCAATTGGCACCAACCTAGAGTCCCATAAAGATCCAGTTCACTTGAAATCCTTCATAAGGTTTTGGTAACAGATTGAAAAACCACAACTTGCTTATTTTTCATCCAAACTTCACCAACTTTGATTTGTGAAAACCTATTTGGCTTCTTTACAAGATGGAAAAATAAAAAACCCCTAACATGTAGCCAAGTTTTGAGTATTTTGAAATTGTATAATTTACTAAGCTAAGGGAAAAGGAAGAAAATAACTAAATGCATAAAATCATGTGATATGGCCTAGATAAGATTTCCCATATTGGTTATAACTAATGAATCATAAGGTGGACATAAAATGCCAACAATAACCCAATTCCCCTTTCTTTTTGTCAAACCTTTCCATGCAAAAATAATATTGTTGAGTACAAAGCCCTAATTATTGGCTTACATGCTACACTCTACCTTAACATAAAATCTATTCAAATCCATGGCGATTCATAGTTGATTATAAGACAAGTCATAGGTTTATATAAAGATAAAAAAGATAAGCTCTCCCAATAATGTGACTTAGCCTTATCACTAGTTCGCCATTTCTCTTCCTTTTCTATAGATAATATCCCTTATAAAGAAAATTATCATGCAAATGCAATGGCTAACATTGCCTCCAATTTACCCTTTGATAATATCGCCAATCATTATCATTTTGTTGTTCATTCACTCTCTTTATTATCTATCATAGATAATTATTCTTTTGATAATCACTTTTGTGCTAACATGGAAATTGAAGAATGGTACTTGCACATATTCAATTATTTACATGTTGGTACATTCCTGAATAATTGTTCTAAAATTTCTTGTATTCAAATACAAAAGCTCACAACATTGTATATTATTATTTCTAATGCATTATACCTACATTCTTGCATGGTCTTATTCAAGTGATTGTCTAAATAAATATTAAATACCAATTTCCCTTCAATAGGCCTATTTAGGTGCTTGTAGTAGGTATTTTGGTGGCAGATCCTTAGTCCCAAAACTTCTTCATAGGGGTACTATTGGAAAATCATAGAAAAATATTCATTTTCCTTTGTCAAGAAATGCCATGAATGCTAACAATATAGAAATCTTATTTGAACTCCTACATAAGAACTTCATGCTCAAACTTCTCGTTGGGCATTTTCCATCTGGGGCTTCGATATAATTGTTAAAATTTCTCCACCTTCTTATTAAGATCATGTATTCATTATTATAGCTACATATTACTTTATGAAATGGGTTTAATTTGTTTCACTTTGATCCATGACTAATAAAACAATTTGTAGATTTCTTCTTGACAACATCATTTCTCACTTTGGAGTTCCTTATTTCACTTGTTTTTTTAATAATGGTACATCATTTAAGAACAAAGATGTGAAATAATTCCTACAAAAATTCTGCATTCAACATTAGTTTTCTACTCCTTACTACCCCAATAGAATAATCATTTAAATTCTTTGTAAAATCATTAATAAACATGTTAAAGATTAGCACACTCAACTTTCATATGTATTATGAGAAATTACACAAAAATACATACAGCTATAGGTTCTACCCTATACAATCTTGTGTATGGAATTGATACCATCATGCCATTGGAGCTGAATTTTTTGTCTTTGTTGGTTTCCCTTTAAGGGCTCATTAATAATAATATGCATCATGAGAACTGCTTGAGACAATTTGAAATACTCGATGAGCATTGTATTACAACTCTCAAACACCTTTAGGATTATAAAAAATATCCTAATTGTAGCTACAATCAATGTGTTCTTCATCATTCTTTCTAGGTAGGTAATTAGGTTCTTTATGAGAACCAACACAATATAAATGCCACAACTAGTTCTAAGAGAAAATTCAGCTATCACTTGATCAAACCTTACATTTTCACCTTTGTTTATGGTTTTGGATATTATGGTCTCTCTATAATGGGTGATAAGCCTATCAAAAGTTGATAACCTCTTCCATAAATGGCTTCCATTTCTTTTGAGGAAGGTGGTTTTTCGTAATCACTTTTATCATAAGTGGATGTGTAATTTGTGTTTTCCTCTTTGCTAGAAGTTGTCGATGTTTTTGATGATTCAGTGATAGATTATGTTGATATCATTACAACTTCTTTGTATTTTTCTAAATTTGATTATGTAATCTTGTATTCCCCCATGAATGTAGGTGTGAAATCTAATGATCCCCAATCATCATCTAAAAAAAAATTCATGGATGAAAGGCACTTATCTTTGTCTTTAATTTATAAAGGTTCCACTTTTTAAAGTTGGTATCAATGTTCTAAAAGGACTCTCTATTCCTGTTTTAGTTTGTAAACAATTTTCAGATTTAGGATCAACTTTTATCATGTAAAACTTATTGTTGTATGTGTATTTCATTAAACGATGAAGCGTTGAAGGCACTCCTTTCATCTCATGAATCCATAACCTACCCAGGAGAAGGTTATATGAAATATTGTGGGGCATGACATGGATGGGAGTTTGTAACACAACTTTACCTACTTTAATAGGTAACATTATCACACCAAGCAGTTGTCTTCCCACATTATCAAAACCTTTGATCGACAAATCAGTGGGTTGAATTAAAGCTTTTTTCCACTCCAATTCTATCCAAAATATGAACACTACAAACGTTAAGCCCTAAACCATTGTCAATAAGGGTACATCTAATCCCAACCTTGTTAATAACAACCATTATCATCAATGCATCATTTTGTTTTTGTATTTCCAAAGTGGGTAATTCATTTTCATGAAAACAATATCCACATTAATCGAATTCATACCCTCAAGAAGAGTTACTACATCATTTGGTTGCACATTAGGAGGGACAACAACTTTTTGCAAGGCATTTCGAAGCATACCATGATAAACTGGTGATGTTTGAATCAAATCCCACAAGGAGATATTAGCAGGAGTGTTATGAAGTTGTTCCACAAGATCATACTTCTTACCACTATGTTGAGGAATATTGGGTGAAGGTGGAAGGTATGGTTGAGGCAATGAGATGGATGTTGGTGTTTGTTTAGGTTGCTTATTGTTTCTCGTGTTATATGTGTGAGCAACTACGTGATAACTTGGTTGCTACGACACATGATTACTAGTAAGTTGTTTTGTAAAGTTTAGGATATGGCCAGGAGGTTTAGGAGGTCCTATAATGAGAGATAACTTATGAGGTCCAATAATTAGAGGAATTTTAGGAGTTCCAATAGTTAAAGGAGTTTTAGGAGGTCCAATAATTAAAGGAGTTTTAGGAGGTCCAAGAATTAAAGGATATTTAATAGCCAATTGTGTGTTCATAACCTCAACGTAGTTAACTACTTGTTGATGGTCTTCTATTGAGGGGGAATGTAATGTCACCTTAGCATCTTCAACTATGTAATCCATATTATTATCTTTTGAAAGAAATGCATCAATGATTCATCCTCTTTTTCAACAATATCTTCCCAAGTAAGAGAGGTAGGGGGAGAGAAACAAACAAGATTCTCATGATGCTCAATGATTGGATCCTCTAACACCAAGATACCTTCTTTCCAAGTAGGCGATTTATCAAGAGAAGAATAAATATGATTTCCATGATTGTAAATGATTGCATTCTCTATCACCAAGCTAACCTCACACATAGGAGAGATAGTGGGAGAGGGATCAATGAAAAATAACGAAAGAGGAGAAATAAACTCATTTTCACATGCTTGTATCAAAAATTCCTTGAAATTTTTAACAAGATCTAATAATAGAACATGCATTATGATTAAAAAAAAGATTTTTGTAATGAGAACATGATGTTATTTCCTATGGATCAAGCTAGAAATTTTTTTAGCAAAACATAAAGTTACATAACTGATACACAAAAATTGATGCCAAATCTGGGTAGAGATCAGAGACAAGATTCTGCACAATAAATTTGGGTTCAATTTAGTTGGACAAGGGTGCCTAAGGCACCTATGTCTTACAGGGGCTCTTACAAAATTAAAAAATTTATTGTGTATGATATTGTTTAAGGATCTAAGGTTTGTTTGCAGACAAGTCATACAATGAATATTTTTCTAGAATTTTCCTAGTTTATGATTATGTAATTCACAATGAAAGTGTGCAACAATTTGAAAAAATTTCAAGCAATAAACGACAATTGTAAATGCAAATTATAGATCTAAGATGCAACAATTAATTGATTCTAATATGCAAAATTCTAAAATTGATGATGTTGATGCCTTTTTGAAACAAAACAATGCAATTTCAATTTTTTAGCTATATGCAAGATACCTAAATGCATGTAATAACACTTTCAAATTGGTTTTCAAATTTAAATGACCTAATGCAAATGGAATGCAAATTTGCACTATAATGACTAAAAATAACCCTATTGTAACCTATGATGCAATATGATATGCATTTGTTTGAATTTTTTAATTCCTTTTATTATGCAAAAACAAATGCCTAAATAAAAATTGTAAAATAATGCAATACTAAACCTAGATCTAGGATGCAATGCTTCAAATTTTAGATGTTATATAATGTTAACATGTCAGGTTCACCAAAATGAAATGTGGGGAAAGGGAAACCTTAGAGATTTCACTTTAGGGTTTGGACACCTTTCCCTAATTTCATTTGAAATGTGTGAAACAGAGGAATGGCATGGATGTGATGGGGGTTTGATTGGATTTGGACAAGATATATGATTGAATTACATCCTAAAAGGTGAGTCAACCCACGCTTGATCAAATATGAAAGTGGCCTAATGATGAAATGTAATGATTCAATTGACCTAATGATGAAAATGATTGTTCTGATGCAAAAATAATAGATTTGAGAAACCACAAATAGAAACAAACAACATAAATGGAGTGAGTTGGAAATTGTGCACCTATGGTGTGAACTTGGAGCTCAAAATGGAGGACATAGGTGCCCTAGGCACCAATATCTTTGTAGGGATAGATCAGATCTATTTTCACCATCCTTTGGTACTAGATTAGAGCTTCCATTTCTTACTTGTCACACTGTCAGATAATTTTGTAATTGAGTTTTTGTGAGTTGTCAAGGTGTATGGTTTCGATTGCAACAATGAATATTTGATCTTCAAACTTTCTTCAATTCTCTTTAGACCCAAAACCTGCACATTCAAAGAGGGAAGAAGGGTTGTGCCATTTAGGGGCTTTCCTTAGTCAAACCCTATGTTAGTGTTTCCACTTCCACAATGACAATGCCAATGATAAATTAATAAATGATAGGAAGGAATGATGAATCCAAAAAGTTCTACAACTCACCACTTTAATGAATTCCTTGAAGGATTGAGGTCATACACATCTCCTCAAGGATTTGGATCTTGCTTGCTTGAATTTCTTAGAGACCTACAAGGATTAGTCTTCACAAATAATATGTAAACATAAACATGAACATACTCACATACACTTTGACATGATGCTTGGATCTTGAATTGCTACAATAAATCCTCTAATGGTTGCTCTTGATTTGCTTGATAATGCTCTTATCATAATTTCTCCAATAATTCTCAATTGTTGCTATATAGATTTGAAGTGATGCGATAACTAAATAATTATATGCTATTCTTCTAATTTCCCAAAAATTAAATTCTGACAATTGGCTTTAGATATTTGAATTTCAAATAATAAAATATCAACAATGACATATTTGAATTTGGAGCCAAAATAGGGGGACATAGGCGCTCTAGGCACTAGTGTCCCAGGCCTATTTTCTGAAACTTAAGGAGTTAGGGGGAAAGTATTAAATGAGAGCATTTGTTTTGTGCTAGCAAATTGTTGGAAATGTTTAAAATGGGTTGTGGAATGCATAATTTAGGAAATTAAGTGTTCAATTAGGTCCAATTACTTTAAGGGGGAGAAAAACATAGTGTGAAATTGTCAAGGGTGATAATTTATGACACTACAAAATTAAATTTGTGTTTAAGGATTTTTATTATTTTATAGTTTTAATTTCTAAGTAGAATTAGCTAAGTACTCTACAAAAACTTTCTTGGTTTATGATTAAGCGAGTCTCATGAGACTCTTAATGCTTTAAAGTAAGTCTTTTTGTAGAGAATTGATGTGCACCTTTTCAATCATTTGAAACAATCATTTTTAACTTTTGTTACATGCATATTTGTCTTTAGGATTTTTTTGTGTTACTGTCATTTTGTGTCTTTTTTCTATTGCATGCTGTGGAGGCTTTTTTAGTAGATTATGAAAATGGAACAAGATTAAATTTTGAATAAAATTGAGATGCTTGGAGCGATAATTATTAGTGATGGCCCTATGGTATGGTGGTTACTGTACACCTTTACAAGCTTGGAATTCATAGTATTATTTTATAAAGGAATCACATGTAGCTTTTATTCAAACTTGGGAAAGGCACAATTATAGATTTTAAAACAATTTGAAATATATTCACTTTTTCATCAAATATAAATAAGCACTATATGATGCATGCCAATTCTATTTATGGAAGTTTTATTTTGTTTTATATTCTTGTATTTTTAAGAGTTCTTGCAGTGCTAGGTATAATGTAAGTATATTTTGAAGTGAGTTCTTGTGGTGTTAGGTAGAATGTAAGTATATTTTGATCGATAGGGTTTTTTTAGGATGATTTTTTTGTAACTCTAAAAATTTTGGTAGCCTTTGGTCATTTCATAATCATTTTTTTTTAAAAATGAACATTAAAAGATGAGAGATGGACACTTTTATTTATCTTTTCATTCAATATGTTTTGTTTGAATAACTTATAAATAGCAATTGTAATGAAAATATTGTCTTATAGACCATGATTGTAGATCATATAAATATAAAGTAGGAAAAAAAAAAAAATAATAACATTAAAGTTTTATATATATATAATAATTTTAGGCACAACAACTACATTAGAGAAAGGGAGCATACTCCCTTAAACTTACCCACTATATAGTGAATTCCTAAAAAATAATATAGAAACTTTGATGTATATTTTGTAGAATAATTTTTAATTTTTAGAGATGTGTGCTTTGAAAAAATCATTTGTATTTACACATATATCTTGAAGTTTATTTTTGTAATGTGATTGAAAAATAGATTCAAAACATCAAATTTAAATTCATGAAATTTTGATAAAAAAATTAAAACATCTAATAAATTTGTCAAGAAGAAATAATTTGGAGATTACAAAATTATATAGGTTAGCCTTCCTTTTAGTTGTTTATGTTATCATGTCTTCTACTGAAACATCAATTTTCTTTTAGATTTCCACTTTAACAATCCACATTGCTCCCAAGTGCACCGGTTTCTAACATCTACAAAGCACAATGGTTTGGGAATATTGAAATTTAGGTCACCTACAAAAATTTAAAAGGGAGTGCTATCAATACTCAATATTATTGTTTCAGATTATATTTTTATCACTTTTATCTTATGGATACTATTTTAGCATTGTGTTCTTCTTGAATATTTAATTTTTTAAATCTGAAGTACACCTAAGTCATAAATCCATATGAGGTAGATATACTGTATATAATTGTTTTCTACTAGATTTTATCATAATGTAGAAATAATATAATATTATGTTCAAGTTCACTTTGTATCTAGTATACACATGTTAAAATTTTCTATAAATTATTTCTCATTACAAAGTTATTTTAATATGTTTTATTTTGTTAATTCAATGTTTCAAAACTCTATATAACTTCAAAACCCTATTTCAAAAAAATGGAAGCCTTATTACACTTGTACTACCACATGTGATTTTGAAAGTCTTGCTTCAAATTTTATGATAAGGTGCATAAAAACAAAGCCCAATTATTTATCTCCCTTGAGCCAAATAAATATTATATGTTGTCTATAATGTTAGTGTAGATTTTTTATTTTCCTTGTGTAAGGGTTATTTATTTTTCCTACACATTTTATCTAAGCTTGTTTAGGTGTATTAGGTGTGGTTAATATGAGGACACATGACGAAATACATCAGCTACATGTGTAACGCCCGCCTCGAAACCCTAGAGAATGTTACAAACATAACAAAAGTGAACAATTTTTTTTTTAAAGTGTAATTAAACAAGTAAAGTGAACTACACTAACACATACATTCCCTATGGTACGTGACGATGCTTACGTACAAACCCCATTACCAAAAAAAGTTACAAAACATAACATAAGATTCATACTCATGAATTAAAGATCATACATCTATCAACATTAAAATATATCACATAAAATGTAATGTACAATAATGATCCATTCATACATAGCGTCCATTCAATATTACAATTACAACTCTCATTTCCAAATGAGATAGATTATACAAAAGATGATACAATTACCATTTACAAATATTCTCCTTGAATACAATTGAGGAGTGATACAATACAAATTACAAGGTATCCAACAGATACAAGAAAGAACATGATAGAATTACAAATTCACTGGTACACATGAGCTTTCCAATAATGAAGTACTTGTAATCACAAATAAGAACTGGGGACCCAACGGTGTAAGGTGCACGTTCCACCCAACCATATAGTACCCGAAGGACCAACCCTCGTGCTAGGAGATAGTAAAAGAGCTTCCTAGGAAAAACCTACAACCTCTAGACACAGGACATATACAAAATACTCACAGTACAAGTAAGCAAGAATAATGGTCACATTGCTTCCAAAATCACAGAATCAAGTACTAACACAATACAAATAAACTGACTGTTGTCATAGGAGGAGTGTCATCACAAAGGTTGCATTGGTTGTCCAAAGGAGATCTTCCTAGGTCCCGACCCCCCTCTAGGGTTATCCTAGTAACCTCTCATGATTCTGGCCCCACATGCACACCAGTGCGGAGTCGGTTATCTTTCAAGAAGACAAGATAATGATCTAGCCTATCCAGACCTTCCTGACTCATCTCAAGTCTCATACAAGCCCTTGAGCTAATGAGCGAGGCTAATTATCTTGTTAAAAGTGTTAAGCTAATAGATTATTTAATTCCCACTTGATTATACTGACTTCCACATGAGTTGTCCTGGGACCACTTTGTGTCCCAACCCTCGCTGAAAGCCACTCCCCTATCGACAACACATAACTCAAACTACATGCCAAGGGTAGATAGTGCACTAAAAATTGACAACAATAACCAATACACCTCAAAAGGTAACACATCTCTACGGATGTCCAATACTGAAACCTAATATGTGCACTACCCAAGAAATCTCAAAGGGTGAGCTAAAGTTACAACAACCCCTTTTCACAAATTACAACTCTGGAAGACTTTGATTCTCATAATAACAATTACTTTCCCCCCAAGTACACAATTACAGAAAACACATGCTTTAATAAACACAACACCAAGCAATTAACAAATGTTATCATTTGGATCTCCTAAATCCATTACAATCAATTTTGCCTATTAAAATGCACCATTTAAATATAATTCCATCCAGTAAATCCGTAACAATTAAAACTAAAGTTCAGTTTCCAAATCCACAAATATAGATAAAACAAATCCCAATCTTACTAATAAAATCACTTCATTATAAAATAACAACTGGTGCTTGCATGCACTTACCCCTTTAATACTCCTTTACTTTTCATTGATTAAACTAACTTGGCATGAGTTACCCTGACACCACTTTGTGTGTCGACCCTCATGAAAAGCCACTCCCCTATTAACAACCTAAGGGATCAATTCCACTAACATAGGGTAAACTAGGTGCACATAACCAATTACAAAAAAACAACTTAATAACAATGTACAACACAACCTATTTATAGAACTAGGTGACCATACTTGATAAAATACCACGTGCACTACCCAAGTTATCTCAAAAGAAAAACCAACACAAGTAAACTCAAAAACCAAACTAACTCAAGTTGAAGCCCCACCACAAAGGAGACATATCTAGAAGTCTTACATAAAGAATAACTCAATTTACCTCAACAACGAGAACGAGAGAAACATAACTTTAAAATGATTTCAAGCAAAAGATAAAATCTAATATTAGGATATTCTAAATCCAAATAAGGCAATTACATATTGCATGTGAACAATCAAAATAATACCTAGCTACATTATTTCTAATTCGAGACAATCTCATTCATAGGATAAGAACAAATCACAACTAATTGTTCAACTCTATAATTCCTCAATTACACATTATATGAAATTAACTAATCTTATTATAAATTCATTTGCAACCAATAAGAAATATAAATAAATAAAAATCACTTTCTTAAAAATTTCATTTCATCTAGAACGAATAACCATTTCCCTTAAAATCATTCCCTTATTTAATAATGACTTGTGCATTTGACAAGCAATAATGAATTTAAATCTAAAGCTTTACTTTGGTTTCCCATTAATATTTAAATATAGAAATCTCATTCCCCATTGAAATCATTTCATTATAAAATAGCCACCTGGACATAGACATGCATCTCTATTAATTAATATTCATTTAAATAAAAATGTGTTTCTATTTACATTTAATATCCATTTCACATATTTAAATATTCATTTATTTAACCATGTGCACATTATCCATTTTCCTTAATTAAACAAAAAGATCAAAATCAATCTTAGAATAAAATTATTTTATTATAAAATCAATATTTGCATCAATAACATAATCTTAAAATAATTATATTTAAATACAAATATATGTTTAAACATATAAATATTATTCAAATATATAATTATAAAATAAATTTAAATTCCAAATCATTAAATATAACCCAAACATTTACTAATTAACTATGCAAATCAAACATACATATATATACATATAATATATATATTATATATTAAAAATAATATATATAAAATATATATATATATATTATTAAAATTATAAAAATCATATATATATATACCTCCCCTATGGGGTGGCTGTGGGGGTAGCTCCCCCTGCCTCCCCAAAATTTTTAAATAATATTTTTTTTTTACAAAAATAATAATAAATTCCCTCTGTATGAATAAAAAAACTTCCCAATTAAAAAATATAAAATTGTATGAATAATATATATATATATATACACACACACACAAAATTTCTATTTAACAATCAAATTAGACAAATTTTCTACAAAAATAACTACATAGCAAAACCATTTTAATTTCAATTTCTAAATTATATTGGAAAAATAAACTTAAATCCAAACACAAAAATTTATATGTTTTCCTTTTGCTTCCCCTACATAAAATTTGAGAATTTCTTCATTTTTCTACAAAGGTTTTCTAAGAATTCAAAGCAAGTTTTACAACATCTTAAAAATTAAAATCAAAGCATCTAAACAAAAAAAAACCATTAAAAGAACCTGATTTGAAGCTTAAAGAAGAAGAGAACTGAAGTTGAGCTTCCTTGCAAAATTCCAATTTGCCAGAAATTCTTCCAAAATCTTCACTCCAAATCCAAAAATGTATGAAAACAAGAAAAACCTTCTTTCTTTTCACAACAAATTTTCTCCAAGAAAAGAAATATCTCCCCTAGCTTTTCCCCCAATTTTAGTCAATCAAAAATCCCCATATATTTTCTTTTTTTCTCAAAAAATAAATATCTTCCCTTTTTAACAATAAGATAATTTTTTTAAAAATATCTATCTCCTCTCATAAATTTTGTTTCAACACTTAGTCCAAATTAAAAATATCTTCTTTTCAATCATTATAGATATTTCCTTATGCATTTTTAAGATATTTTTCCTTTTTAAATGATTTAAAACAAAATTCCATTTCAAATAAATTAAATCTTTTAATTTATGCATTTTTCAAAACAACTTCAACTATTTAAATTTATTTAATCAATAACTATAATTTAATTAATTAATTTGTCCATTTACTAAGATTTAATTATTTAATTTATTTAATCAACAACATAAGTTTAATTAGTTAATTAGTTTAATTACTTAATAACATAAATTTAACCACTAGAATTAAATTACTTTACTAAATGAATAAAATAAAATTAACTAAATTAAATAATACTTTTAATCTAAATACATAAATTAACATTACCACCACTTAAATATTAATTCTCACATGCAATTTCCACCGATAATAAGTTATCAAAACATCAAGAATGACATGACTCAGCAACCAACAATACACAAATTGACGACACACTATGACATGGTTGTGGTTTGACAAGGGAACCCCGTTACTATCTGCCAATCAACAAAACCATTGGGATATGGACGCACTCAAACCTGTGAAAACAGGTGGAGACAATGTCCTGTACCTACGATCCTATAATCAAAATGAATGTCGTACATGGATAAAACTTAGCAGACACACTGTGAAGAAAAATTGTAGAATCATAGAGTGCTCGCATGCGAGTGATGTAATCCTGTCCCCTTCACTAATACAGTCACATCAAGATTGATGAAACTAAAGCATCATTAATCAACAAATAAACATATATCAATATTAACAACTAGGCTAATCAAAAGCATAACATAAAACATAACATCTATATAGTGCATCATCTCATCACAAAATAACATCCACATTGCTCTAAAGCCAACGATCATAAGACAATAACAAATATCAAGGTCTGACATAGTAAAGACACTGTCTAACACATATAAAAATCTAAACCCATAGCAGCACGACTGGAGGGGCACTACAACATGTGTCACTCTCTCCTACACATGGGTAGTTGAGTTACACGCCCTCTTTTGGCTTGTTGTGCCACCTCTCATAACCACTATTTTTTCCTTATCTACGTAGGTTATGGGGTAGTTGGGTTTCTCACCCTCTTTTGGCTTTATGTGCCACCTCTCATAACCTCTCTTTTGTCTTCACCTAAGGAGGTTATGCCACATGTTTTCACATTTACCAAATAGGTAAAACCTTCCACCCTTTATATGTAGTAGGAGTTAATGCACCTCTTGGATGTATATGCCCTATTTTTACTATATATATGACACTCTACTCCCACCTTCACTAGTCTGGTGATAGCTTAGTGAGAGTATCGAGAGTATTCTCAAATTCTCTTTCTTTGTCTCTATTTTTCTCTCTTTTCAGATTCTATCTCCATTCTACTATTTTGATCTTTGATCATTTGTTGACTAGAGTGTATGTGATCTATGACCAACGTCAGATCCTAGCTCAATTCTCACTTCTCAAAGAATCTAACATATAATACTCTCTTTTGTAGAAATCCAACAACATTCAAAAACTGAGATTTGATTTGGATGTTTATAGCAATATGCAATGATTTTAAAAAAGTTGGTTATAATTTGGAGAAGAGAAAGTGAATGATTAGATGATATGATTGTGGTTGCTATGAGAGAAGGAAGATTAAAGAATAGTGGTTAAGAATCATTATATGGTACATAATGTATCCTAATTTAACATTTATAGCCTTATAAAATGACTCTTAAAATATAAATATGAAGTGTTTGTTTGGCTATAATATTTGTGTCTATTAGCCATTTGTTACTAGTTTCATACTTATTTTTTATTATGGTTGTGAAAAGAATCACAAAGGGTCCCACTATAGGATAACGATAAGATTAACTTCTTTGATATCAAACAAGCTTGTTTATCAATGTACAAACATTGGAACCATGCCAAGTAAAGAGACACATGCTTATGTAAGTAAAAATGAGATTTATACAATGACAACTAAGTGTTGATACATTCTTGTGCAAGGAAGATTGAAATTGATACAATAATGATTAAGTGCTATTAATATAAATGCTTGATGTGTATATGTCTTGATTGTAATAATGTAGAAGATATTCTTAGATACATATTCATAGACACATAATTCAAGATTTTTGACACATATATTAATAAAATGACAATTATATCCTTAAAAAATTAATCTAAAAATGATAAAGATTACTCTATTAAAAAAAAAACTAAATTGTATCATCTTATCTAATCTAAAATTAAATTATATTTTCTTCTATTATATAATATACTAAAAGGACTCAAATAAATATTAAAATTCATTCATATCAAAAGTGACATATAAGAAAAAAAATTAAAAATAATATAATACTATATGACATTTATTAAAAAAATCAACACTTGAGTAAATAAATCATTGATTCTTATCAATGCGTCCTATTTATGGAACATGATAAGATATTTTTTTACTGAAAATCTCCCCGTATGTTATTACAAGACATTAAAATGTTAAAAAAATAAAAATTAAAAAAATACTCAACCATTTAATAGCATATATTTGAGAAAAAAAGGTAATTATAGAAAAAATGAAGAAAGGTTATTATATTTCAAGGGTCCTTATCCATTCGTTCATGGTAAGTTTTATTAAAATATAATAGTGAAAATGATTTTATAGTTGAATATGGATTAAAGTTGTGATGGGCTATGTGCATATTAATGCCTATTTTATAAAGTGAATAAACATGTAAAAAAAGTCTGAACACTATAATTTATTATATTTCAATTTGTATTTAATAATATTTATACAAAAATTATTAAAGGTGTTAGTAATCAAGTGGTAGGATTACTTAGTTTTTATATTACATATACAAATATTTTCAAGCGATATTTTAGCATTAATAAGTGTGTTAAAGAAGTAGTCTTGTTATCGTTGGGAAGTAGAGTCAGTTTTGTAGGTGACTCAAATGGAGCCCATTGGAGTTGGTGTTAGAAATTAGGATCTTAGGATACTAATCAATATAAATAAAATAAAAAATAAATAAAATGAGAATTATACAAATATAGATTTAGCACATTGAACAACATATATATAGAAAAAACCATTTCAAGAAAAAAAACCCCATAAAGTATCATTCCATTATAAAACACTTATGGAATGGTCTATAAAACATAGATCTAACTTCGGGAACCACTTCTCTTTACTTCCACATGGCCAAGAACACCTCATGTGCATAGTGATAAATTCTCTATTCATCTCCAAATCCACTACTCTCTCTATGAGAGAGAAGCTCCTTAAATATATGATAAGAGGTGGCAAAATACATAAAAGGATATTAGACACACCTATTCAAAACTACCATTTATAAATAATCAATAATCTAATAGTTATTAAACTATCATTATTTTAAATGAGATATTCTTAATAAAACATATAATATATAAGATTTTTTAACCTCATGTTACAATAATATATAGATGTTTTAAGGGTATGGCCCCTAATAACATTAAGTACCCCTATCGATTTCTATGAAAGAAAACATGAAGTATCTCAGTAACGTAGGTTTTCTTTAACAAAGATAAACAAGACAAATATATGCCAAAATGAAGAATATGTATTTTGGACTACATAAAGTCATCATAATTTATAATCCTGGTTTTTTTTAATGATGCTTTATATGAGGTCCTATAAATTTTTTATGGGAGTTTGGGATTCCTCAAACTAGCCTCCCCTACGTTCATTATATAGTGCACATAGATCTTATATAGTTCAATGCTTTTACAAGTGGAAGATTTATAGAGAAAATAATTTACAATATGTCCAAATGACTTATACATATAATTTCTAGAGGTCTTATATTATGTCCGTTAGGTCTTACATTTGGTATTTAGCCACTATCTAGTGCCAATGACATGCACACTCCCCTCAAATGACATCACCTAAAGCCAGAAATAGATGAATTTAGAGCATATAATGCCTAAAAGTATTATATTATGCATGTTAGGACTTACATCCATAATTTAGCTACTAGGAGGTGTCATTAGCATGCACTGTCCCTCAATGACATCACCTTAAGGCCAATCACTGCACAAAGGTTTAATATGTGCTTGAGATTCCATTCTATTTCTTCGTGATCATATTACACATTTAATAATTAGATAAAAATAACTATAGAAAAATTTTTATGATGGAATTATTTCCCTCAAGTGAAGTGCCAGTGATCTTCAATGTTCTTTTCTCTTTCTTACTAAAAATAAGTCTTTGGTAAGAGTAAAATAGCTCCAATTATCATATAATAAAGTTGTACTTTCACTAGTATTTAGATAAAAAAAATTCATTAATATTTTAAGCCATATTGATTCTTCTAGAGCTACTTTTGTATTCAACCTTTTGATTAAAAAATATAGAAGATGTATTGTTTAGATAATTACTTCATACGTGTAATTGCTCCTATATTATATTTTGAAGACATATTATTAAGTAGATATTTCCATTAATAGAATCACAAAAATAGTTAGTGACACAATAATAAAATAAAGTTGATTCCTGGTGCAAGAAAAATAAAGATCATGACTAATTATGTTTTAATATACACTTTGTCATTTGCTAATGGGCATATAGTATTCCACATAAATTTAGAAAATAGTCAATTTTATTATAGATAATCTTAGTGATCATTAGATGGAGATCATATGAGATTTTCATGAGCATAAGTATGAATAATTTATCATGTTTCTTTTGAGGAAAAAGTAGTCATGACACTAAACATATAGTAATGATGCATAAAAAATTTAAGTAATGGGTGAGCTATCCTTTCTAGGCTTTCTCTCCAAATAGTTTATTAGGGTGATAGCCACCCATTATAAGTAGGTGCATTATACTTAATAAGGATTAGAGGATGTTTTCAATACATGAAGGGATAATTCTTCCATTTTCAATGGCATGTGTGCACTTGGTGAACAATAGCTCATATAAACTCCTAAATATCTCTTATCTTTTTTTTCTTATGATTTGATCATTTGATGCTTATGGACCTCTTCTTGCTACCAATTTTGGGTAATGCAAGTATTAAGTTGGGATAAATGTGGAGGAAAACCTAAACATAATCAACTCATGTATCCATCTCATGAAAAAATCATATTGAATATTTTGTCCTAATAAAAATAGAGAAAATGTATGTGCAAGCTACAAGTTTTATATCAATTATTCTTCAAACATAATATTTAACTAAATTAAAGTGGGACCTAAGATACAAGAGAGAATCATAATACACATTTTATAAATTCCAATAGTAACACATCTAACATAGATATTCAACCACATCTCTAGTTAAGGGTTTGAATTTATACTCGATTGAAATATCTTTTAAATAATTTTATTGGTTTAAACCAAATCCAAATGTGGTATGACTCAAATGGACATAGGAAAACTAATGATTGCAAATTATTCTTATACTTTGATCCATATCCTAGAACCAAAGCACATGATATAAAATAATAGGTTATTGGCTCTAAATCAAAATATAGTATTAGAAAACATGAAGAATTAAATTAGAATTATCAATTTTAGTTTAACAACTCAAAATTGTAGAAATTAGAAATTGCTTTTAACACAAATAAGCTAAAGTTTACACCAACATACAATTGTAATTGTCAAAAGTAAGTAACTATAATAGAAACTACAATAATTCATGCTCTTCTAGTATCCAATCAATAACAATGAAATTATAATCGAAGCCTTCTTATTTTGATTGAAATTAGTTGTAAAACTTGAGAGAAATTGCCTTGTAGTTGGAGTTGGCTTCTTAGTTTAACTATAATATGAAAGTCAAGATTAACTAATTCAATATAGATTAAGTCTATTTATTATAGGCTTTTACTGAAATTATATTAAATTTAATGAATGACCTAAATGGGTTAATGTGAGATGATACATTATTCAAGGACAAAGAAAGATCATCTACTTACAACCAAAGAAGAAGATAAATATTATAGACAACCATATCTAAATATGAATTTTTTTCGTAGAATAATTAAAGGTTTTAAAAAGTGCATACAAATAAAATTTTGTTGAGAGTGGATAGATGACACAAGCCTCAATCATATGACTTATAAATATAGCTTATATTCATAATGCAAATCTTAATGCATAATAAAGTATACATTCATAAATATTATAACACAATGCTATCATTATTACTACTAGGCCTCTTAAGGCCAATTACTAGGAATTAACATCTGAACCTTCCTTATACCAGGGAGTAAACCTTTACAAATTATTTTCATAATATAGCCTAATGAATATGACAAACTCCTATAACCTTTCCAACATTGAAGATATAATATAATTTCACTTTTTTAGCTATATGCAAGATACCTAGATGCATGTAATGACACTTTCAAATTTAAACGACCTAATGCAAATGGAATGTAGATCTGCACTATAATGATTGAAATTAACCCTATTGCAACCTGTGATGCAATATGATATTCATTTTTTTGAATTCTTTAATGCCTTTTATGATGCAAAAATGAATGCCTAAATGAAAATTGTAAAATAATGCAATACTAAACCTAGATCTAGGATGCAATGATTCAAATTTTAGAATATATATAATGTTAACATGTCAAGTTCACCAAAATGAAATGTGGGGAAAGGGAAACCTTAGAGATTTCACTTAAGGGTTTGGACACCTTTCCCTAATTTCATTTGAAATGTGTGAAATAGAGGAATGGGATGGATGTGATGGGGGTTTGATTGGATTTGGACAAGATATATGATTGAATTACATCCTGAAAGGTGAGTCAACCCACCCTTGATCAAATATGAAAGTGGCCTAATGATGAAATGTAATGATTCAATTGACCTAATGATGCAAATGATTGTTCTAATGCAAAAATAACAGATTTGAGAAACCACAGATAGAAACAAACTACATAAATGGACTGAGTTGGAAACTATGCACCTATGGTGTGAACTTGGAGCTGAAAATGGAGGACATAGGTGCCCCAGACACCATTATCTTTGTAGGGATAGATCAGATCTATTTTCACCGGACTCTGGTACTAGATTAGAGCTTCCATTTCCCACTTGTCACACTGTTAGATAATTTTGTAACTAAGTTTTTGTGAGTTTTCAAGGTGTATGGTGTTGATTGCAACAACGAATATTTGATCTTCCAACTTTCTTCAATCCTCTTTAGACCTGAAACCTGTACATTCAAAGAGGGAAGAAGGGTTGTGCCATTTAGGGGATTTCCTTAGTCAAACCCTATGTTAGTGTTTCCACTTCCACAATGACAATGTCAATGATAAATGGATAAATGATAGGAAGGAATGATGAATCCAAAAAGTTCTGAAACTCACCACTCTTTAATGGATTCCTTGAAGGATTGAAGTCATACACATCTCCTTAAGGATTTGGATCTTGCTCGCTTGAATTGCTTGGAGACCTACAAGGATTAGTCTTCACAAATGATATGTAAACATAAACACGAACATACTCACATACACTTCAACATGATGCTTGGATCTTGAATTGCTACGGTAAATCCTCTAATGGTTGCTCTTGATTGCTTGATAATGCTCTTATCATAATTTCTCCAATAATTCTCAATTGTTGCTATATAGATTTGAAGTGATGCAATAACTAGGTAATTATATGCTATTCTTCTAATTTCCCAAAAAATAAATCCCGACAATTGACTTTAGATATTTGAATTTCAAATAATAAAATATTGACACTGGCATATTTGAATTTGGAGCCAAAATAGGGGGACATAGGCGCTCTAGGCACTAGTGTCCCAGGCCTATTTTCTGAAACTTAAGGAGTCAGGGGCAAAGTATTAAATGAGAGCATTTTTTTTGTGCTTGCAAATTGTTGGAAAATGTTTAAAATGGGTTGTGGAATGCATAATTTAGGAAATTAAGTGTTCAATGAGGTCCAATTAATTAAGGGGGAGAAAAACATAGTGTGAAATTGATGCAGGAGCATCCAGTGGTGTAAGGGCAATCTTGCATCACCCAAAAATAGTTAAATTTCAAGTTTATCATTTTTTAGATTTTTTTACATTTTTGGATACCCTTTTCATCATAATGAAATTCCCAATTTATAGTTTTTATTTTCTATTCCTGGGTTGAAAGATATTGCAGTTTTAGTTGCCCAGATTTGCACCTAAAAATCTTCCAAGTTGGATTTGAGGCACTTAGAGCTTCCGTAATGGCCCCAAAACTTGCCAAAATTGGTGTAGCAAATTTTGAGTGCATTCTTGACTTTGAGACCTTTCCAATGGTTCAAACGGTTCGCGAATCGGAGCCCCAGATCAAAAGTTATGGCCCCGAGAAGTTGGCGCACTTTCTAGAAGATACAATTGCAAATGCTCTTTTGAAATTTGAACTTCAAGTTGTAATTTTTCGGTGCCAAACCACCTAAACTCAAATTTGAATGTTGTTTTGGCTCCAAACTAAAGAGGAGCTCTATTTATGGGCCGATTTCTAATTTTTGGGAACATTTTTGGGGACAAGCTCGCATATTGCGAAAGGGTTATTCTGTAGCTTTCTATAGCTTGCATGTGTTGTAGAACTTGGGGATTTGAGATCCTCTGCATGTAAGAAGCTCCATTTTCTGAATAATAAAATTATTCTCTTATTTGTGGGTTATTTTATGTGTCTTGGGTTACCTCATCAAGTGGTATCAGAGCAGGTTTTTCTTGAGCATGTGGATAGATCGCCAATCGTGAGGCAGTTCGCACCAGGACCGTGGTTGTGGGTCGAGGTCAAGAAAGATGCCTCCAAGAGTGATGTCTGGTAGGCATGGTGGTGCCAGAGGTGGTCGAGGTGGTAGAAATGCTGGTGGAAGAGATGCACTGGCATCCCTCCAAAGATAGATTGATGTGTTACAAGAGTAGGTGAGAAGAGGGTTAAACCTGAGGGAGGAAAGTGAGGATGAAGGAGAAGAAGAAGGTTCAAATGCAGAAGAGGAAGAAGAATCAATTGATCAAGACCAAATGCGGCTAATAAGGGCCATTTCAAAGATCGAGAAAAGACCTAGAGTAGAAGTCCCCAGTTATTTTGGAAGTTTGAACCTGGAAGAGTTGATCGACTGGATCAATGAGCTAGAAGAATATTTTGAGTATGAGAAAATAAAGGACCCAGATCGAGTTAAGTTTGCGAAAATGAAGTTGAAGGGCCATGCCAGTATTTGGTGGAAAGAGGTCCAATTGGAAAGAAATCGAAGAGGAAAATTCAAGATCACCAGATGGGATCGCATGATAGAGAAACTGAAGAAGCAGTTCATACCAGTGGACTACGAGTTAGATCTGGTGAAGAAATTGCAAGGGTTGAAGTAAGGAAGCAAATCTGTGAAAGAATATACTGAAGATTTTCACAAGATAATCATTAGAACGGGTCACACAGAGGCCAATAAGGAGAAGGTAGCCCGATATCTTAATGGGTTACGACCGAGCATTCAGGAGGAGTTAAGCCTAGTCAGAATGACCACCATTGAGGATGTATATCAGTTTTCTCTCAAGGTGGAAGAGAAGTTGAACAAAAGATTTGATGGCAAGCAAAAAGGACGAGGAGGTCAAAGTGGAAGGGGTAATGGAAGACCTTCAGGAAGCCGAAATGATGATGAAAAGAAAAGTGAAGATGTGGTACCAGTCAAGCCAAAGAATGACAATCCCCACTCCCTTTGCAACCAAAAATAGTGGCATCAAAGAGGTAGAGGATGAGGGAGATATGGACAAGGATCTAGAAGAGGTGGTTTCTGTGAGGGAACGTGATTTCCAGCAGGGTGAAGTTAAGGGCATCGAGCCTATGAATGTCCACAAATACCAAAGGAAGAGCGTATTAAAAGGTTGGGAAGGTCGCGGAAGGCTGGTAAATATGCATGAGGAGGCCTAACTGAACATTCGGGAGATGATGTCGAAGCGAGAGAAACCCCTAGTGATTAGAGAGCCCTAGTGACCCAAGAAAAGGAAACCAATGTGAGGGAAGACCTATTTCAACAAGGTGCAAGTGTGAAGGAAACAAGCGTGATGTCATTATTGATGGTGGAGCAACCGATAACTCGGCGCGTCGGCGGGAGATGGTCGCTGTGCTGAAGCTAAGAGGGAAAGCAGCATCCACACCGTATCTTATAGCCCGCTTGCATAAAGATTCAGCAAAGTTTTAGCTCACCTGAGTAGTGCCTGCGGTAAAGTTCAAGATCAGGAGCTACCATGATGAGGTATCAGTATACCATCCCTAAGGATGTACGCCGTCACATATTGTTGTGGGGAGGCCGTAGTCCGACAGGCTTAAAGTTATACATGATGGCCATGCAAACACTTATTCCTTTCACAAAAGGATGGGGTTCGTCACAAGTTGAAACCCCTAAAGGAGACCTAAGAAAAGGTATGCAGTAGTGCTAGAATTTGTTATGTAGATGGAAATTTTTTTTTAGAAGGTATGAAGTATGAGCATGTGTGTTATGCATTGATTCTTAGAGTGAGTAAGGAGGATAGTGAGAAGGTTCCAGAAGAAGTTTCTGGGATGTTGGATGAGTTTCAGGATATTGTTTCTGATAATGTACCTGAGGGTTTACCACCAATAAGGAAGATCAGTCATCAAATTGACTTGATTCCTGGAGCCAGTTTGCCTAATAAGGAAGCTCATAGAATGACTCCAACAGAAAATGAGGAGTTGAACAAACAAGTTCAAGAGTTGTTGAGAAAGGGTTTGATACGGGAGAGTTTGAGTCCATGTGCGGTACTTGCAGTACTAGCACCAAAGAAGGACGGGGAATGGAGGATGTGTACAGATTCCCGAGCCATAAATAAGATAACAATCAAGTATAGATTTCCCCTGCCAAGGATGGATGACCTGATGGACTATTTGAGTGGAGCTCAGTACTTCACAAAGATTGATATGAAGAGTGTATATCACTAGATTCGGATTTGAGAAGGAGATAAATGGAAGACTGCCTTCAAGACCAAAGAGGGTCTGTACGAGTGGTTAGTCATGCCTTTTGGGCTAACCAATGCACCGAGCACATTCATGCGGCGAACCAGGTACTGAAAGAATTTCTGGGAAGTTTTTATTGTGTATTTAGATGATATTTTTATTTTCAATAAGGCGTTGGATGAACATCGATGCATATTAGAGCCTTTGAGAAGTTAAGAGAAGAGAAACTGCGATTAATTTGAAGAAGTCAGTTTTGTGAAGAGGAGTTAGTGTACTTGGGGTTTGTTGTCTCGTGAGAAGGTCTCAAGATGGACCCAGAGAAGGTGAAGGCTATTTTGGAATGGCCTACCCCAAGAACTGCTACTGAGGTGAGATCTCTTTCCATGGTTTGGCTATTTTTTATAGAAAGTTCATTAGAAACTTTAGTAGTATTTGTGGACCCCTGAGATAGAAAAGAATTCAAGTGGAGCACTTGAGCAGCAAAAAGTTTTGAACTGTTGAAGGAAGGTGACAGAGCAACCTGTTCTAGCTCTCCCAGATTTCAACAAGGTGTTTCAGTGGATTGTGATGCTAGTGGTTGTGCCATTGGAGCAATGTTGAGCCAAGAAGGTAAGCCCATTGTCTATTTCAGTGAAAAGTTAAATGATGCCAAGAGAAAGTATTTTGTATATGATCATGAATTTTATGCAATAGTTCAAGCATTAAAGAAATGGAGACATTATTTGTTGCCGAAGGAATTTGTTCTATATACTGATCATTAGGCCTTGCAATACCTAAATAGTCAGGGAAAATTAAATTAGAGGCATATGAAATGGGTAGAGTTTTTGCAAAGTTATACCTTTGTTTTGGAAACATAGGAGTGGAAAGTCAAATAGGGTTGCAGATGCCTTAAGTAGGAGGCATACATTGATGACAAAGATGCATTGAAGTGGTTGGGTTCAATGAACTCAAGAAACTGTATGCGAAGATCCTGATTTTGCAGAGGCTTGGAAAGCTTGCAAGGAACCTGTTATAGTGGACACGACAAGGTGGCTGATTTCATAATACAGGATGGAATGTTATTTAAGGGAAGTCAATTGTGTATCTCGAGGAGTTCCATGAGAGAGAACTTGATAAAGGAGAAGCATAGTGGAGGAATGGTGGGACATTTTGGTCGGGATAAGACCATTTCCATTATCAGTGAGCATTATTATTAGCCTCAGTTGTTACAGGATGTGAAGAAGTTTGTACGAAGTTGTAGGGTATGTCAGATGGCTAAAGGAGTGAGCCAGAATACAAGCTTATATCAGCCCTTACCTATACCAGAGAGGCCATGAGAGGATATAAGTATGGACTTTGTTCTTGGTTTGCCAAGGACACAACAAGGGAATGATTCGGTCTTTATGGTGGTTGATAGGTTTTCGAAGATGGCAAATTTCATTCCATGTCAGAAGACCCATGATGCAGTCCACATTGCTAACTTGTTCTTCAAAGAGGTGGTGAGGCTACATGGTTTTCCAAAGAGTATTGTTTCATATCATGACACCAAATTTGTGGGGTACTTTTGGAGGACCTTGTGGAAGAAGCTGAAGACAGAGTTGAAGTTTAGTTCTGCACACCATCCACAAACAGATGGGTAGATAGAGGTTGTTAACAGGAGTCTGGGTAACTTATTGAGATGTTTGGTAGGAGATAAACCTAAGGGATGGGACTTAATCTTACCCCAGGTAGAATTTTCTTACAACAATTCTGTCAACAGAAGCACTGGTAGATCACCATTCCAGATTGTGTATGGAGGTAGCCCCATAACAGCTGCAGAATTGAGGAAGATGGACCAAGAGAAGAAAATAAGTGCTGAAGCTGAAGATTTTGCAGAACACATCAAGGATATACATGAGAAGGTAAAAGAACATATTAACAAGATGAATATACAGTATAAGGCTAAGGCAGATCAGAAGAGGAGGTATAAGGAGTTTCAGATTGGTGATGAAGTGATGGTCTACTTGAGGAAAGAAAGGTTTCTAGTGGGAGCATATAACAAATTGAAGATGAATAAGTTCGATCCCTATAAAATTTTGAAGAGGCATGATTCAGGGAATGCATATGAGGTAGAGTTGCTAGATGGATTCAACATTTCCCCTGTGTTCAACATTTTAGATTTGACAGAGTATCATGAAGATGGCGTAGAGGAAGTACCAACGATGGAACAGTGTGGGATTCCAGCACCTACTTTAGAAAAGGAGGAGATTGAAGAAATCTTGGATAGTCGTGTGGGAAGGAGTACCAGGAACAGGCAATATGAAGAATATCTGGTGAAATGGAAAGGAAGGCCTGTTGAAGATTCATCCTGGTTGCCTAAGGTAGATGTTGACCATTTGGATTTTCCTCCACCATCTGAGATGTGACAGGGTCACTTCTCAAATTACCCTAGGTGTCTGATGCAAGAGCATCCAGTGGTGTAAGGGCAATCTTGCATCACCCAAAAATAGTTAAATTTCAAGTTTATCATTTTTTAGATGTTTTTACATTTTTGGATACCCTTTTCATCATAATGAAATTCCTAATTTATGGTTTTTTATTTTCTATTCCTGGGTTGAAAGATATTGCAGTTTTAGTTGCCCAGATTTGCACCTAAAAATCTTCCAAGTTGGATTTGAGGCACTTAGAGCTTCCAGAATGGCCCCAAAACTTGCCAAAATAGGCATAGAAAATTTTAAGCACGTTCTTGACTTCGATACCTTTCCAACGGTTCAAACGGTTCGCGAATCGGAGCCCCGGATCAAAAGTTATGGCCCCGGGAAGTTGGCGCACTTTCTAGAATATACAATTGCAAATGGTCTTTTGAAATTTGAACTTCAAGTTGTAATTTTTCAGCGCCAAACCACCTAAACTAAAATTTGAATGTTGTTTTGGCTCCAAACTAAAGAGGAGCTCTATTTATGGGCGGGTTTCTAATTTTTGGGAACATTTTTGGGGACAAGCTCGCATATTGCGAAAGGGTTATTCCGTAGCTTTTTGTAGCTTGCATGTGTTGTAGAACTTGGGGATTTGAGATCCTCTACATGTAAGAAGCTCCACTTTCTGAATAATAAAATTATTCTCTTGTTTGTGGGTTATTTTCTGTGTCTCGGGTTGCGCCCTCATCATAAATTGTCAAGGGTGATAATTTACGACGCTACAAAATGAAATTTGTGTTTAAGGATTTTTACTATTTTATAGTTTTAATTTCTAGGTAGAATTAGGTAAGTACTCTATGAAAAATTTCTTGGTTTATGATTAGGCGAGTTTCATGAGACTCTTAATGCTAAGTAAGTTTTTTGTAGAGAATTGATTTGCACCTTTTCAATCATTTGAAGCAATCATTTTAAACTTTTGTTACATGCATATTTGTCTTTAGGAGTTTTTTGTGTTACTATCATTTTGTGCCTTTTTTCTATTGCATGTTGTGGAGACTTTTTTTAGTAGATTATGAAAATGGAACAAGATTAAATTTTGAATAAATTGAGATACTTGGAGTTATAATTATTAGTGATGGCCCTATGGTATGGTGGTTGTTGTACACCTTTACAAGCTTGGAATTCATAGTATTATTTTAGAAACGAATCACATGTAGCTTTTATTCAAACTCGAGAAAGGTACAATTATAGATTTTAAAACAATTTGAAATATATTCACTTTTTCATCAAATATAAATAAGCACTATATGATGCATGCCGATGTTATTTATGAAAGTTTTATTTTGTTTTGTATTCTTGTATTTTTAAGAGTTCTTGCAGTGCTAGGTATAATGTAAGTATATTTTGAAGTGAGTTCTTGTGGTGTTAGGTAGAATGTAAGTATATTTTGATCAATAGGGTTTTTTTAGGATGATTTTTTTTGTAACTCCAAAAATTTTGGTAGCCTTTGGTCATTTCATAATCATTTTTTTTAAAAAATGAACATTAAAAGATAGAGAGATGGACACTTTTATTTATCTTTTCATGCAATATGTTTTGTTTGAATAACTTATAAATAGCAATTGTAATGAAAATATTGTCTTATAGACCATGATTGTAGAGCATATAAATATAAAGTAAGAAAAACAAAAAAAAAATTAACATTAAAGTTTTTTTTATATATAATAATTTTAGGCACAACAACTACATTAGAGAAAGGGAGCATACTCCCTTAAACTTACCCACTATATAGTGAATTCCTATAAAAATAATATAGAAACTTTGATGTATATTTTGTAGAATAATTTTTAATTTATAGAGATGCGTGCTTTGAAAAAATCATCAGTATTTACACATATATCTCCAAGTTTATTTTTATAATGTGGTTAAAAACATGAAATTTTGATAAAAAAATTAAAACATCTAATGAATTTATCAAGAAGAAATAATTTGGAGATTAGAAAATCATATAGGTTAGCCTTCCTTTTAGTTGTTTATGTTCTCATGTCTTCTACTAAAACATCAATTTCCTTTTATATTTCCACTTTAACAATCCACATTGCTCCCAAGTGCACTAGTTTCTAACATCTATAAAGCACAATGGTTTGGGAATATTGAAATGTAGGTCACCTACAAAATTTTAAAAGGGAGTGCTATCAATACTCAATATTATTGTTTTAGATTATATTTTTATCACTTTTATCTTATGAATACTATTTTAGCATTGTATTCTTCTTGGATATTTAATTTTTTAAATTTGAAATACACCTAAGTTGTAAATCCATATAGGGTAGATGTACTGTATATAATACTTTCTACTAGATTTTATCATAATGTAGAAATAATATAATATTATGTTCAAGTTCACTTTGTATCTAGTATACACATGTTAAAAATTTTCTATAAATTATTTCTCATTACAAAGTTATTTTAATATGTTTTATTTCGTTAATTAAATATTTCAAAACTCTATATAACTTCAAAACCCTATTTCAAAAAAATGGAAACCTTATTGCACTTGTACTACCACATGTGCTCTTGAAAGCCTTGCTTCAAATTTTATGATAAGGTGAATAAAAACAAAGCCCAATTATTTATCTCCCTTGAGCCAAATGAATATTATATATTATCTATAATGTTAGTGTAGGTTTTTTATTTTCCTTGTGTTCGGGTTATTTCTATTTCCTACACATATTATTTAAGCTTGTTTAGGTTTATTAGGTGTGGTTAATATGAGGACGGACACATGATGAAATACGTCAACTACATGTGTCACTCTCTCCCACACATGGGTAGTTGAGTTTCACACCCTCTTTTGGCTTGTTCTGCCACCTCTCATAACCACTATTTTTTCCTTATCTACGTAGGTTATGGGGTAGTTGGGTTTCTCACCCTCTTTTGGCTTTATGTGCCACCTCTCATAACCTCTCTTTTGTCTGCACCTAAGGAGGTTATGCCACATGTTTTCACATTTACCAAGTAGGTAAAACCTCCCACCTTTTATAGGTAGTAGGAGTTAATGCACCTCTTGGATGTATATGCCCTATTTTTACTATATATATGACACTCTACTCCCACCTTCACTAGTATGGTGATAGCTCAGTGAGAGTATTTAGAGTATTCTCAAATTCTCTTTCTTTGTCTCTATTTTTCTCTCTTTTTAGATTATATCTCCATTCTACTATTTTGATCTTTGATCATTTGTTGACTAGAGTGTATGTGATCTACGACCAACATCAAATCCTAGCTCGATTCTCACTTCTCAAAGAATCTAACATATAATACTCTCTTTTGTAGAAATCCAACAACATTCAAAAACTGAGATTTGATTTGGATGTTTATAGCAATATGCAATGATTTTAAAAGAGTTGGTTATAATTTGGAGAAGAGAAAGTGAATGATTAGATGATATGATTGTGGTTGCTATGAGAGAAGGAAGATTAAAGAATAGTGGTTAAGAATCATTATATGGTACATAATGTATCCTAATTTAACATTTATAGCCTTATAAAATGACTCTTAAAATATAAATATGAAGTGTTTGGTTGGCTATAATATTTGTGTCTACTGGCCATTTGTTACTAGTTTTGTACTATTTTTTTATTATGGTTGTGAAAAGAATCACAAAGGGTCCCACTATAGGATAAAGATAAGATTAACTTCTTTGATATCAAACAAGCTTGTTTATCAATGTTCAAATATTGGAACCATGCAAGTAAAGAGACACATGCTTATGTAAGTAAAAATGAGATTTATACAGTGATGACTAAGTGTTCTTGATACAAATTCTTATGTAAGGAAGATTGAAATTGATACAACAACGACTAAGTGCTATTAATATAAATGCTTGATGTGTATATGTCTTGATTGTAATAATTTAGAAGATATTCTTAGATACATATTCATAGACACATAATTCAAGATTTTTGACACATATATTAATAAAATGACAATTATATCCTTAAAAAATTAATCTAAAAATGATAAAGATTACTATATTAAAAAAAAAACTAAATTGTATCATCTTATCTAATCTAAAATTAAATTATATTTTCTTCTATTATATAATATACTAAAAGGACTCAAATAAATATTAAAATTCATTCATATCAAAAGTGACATATAAGAAAAAAAATTAAAAATAATATAATACTATATGACATTTATTAAAAAAATCAACACTTGCGTAAATAAATCATTGATTCTTATCAACGCGTCCTATTTATGGAACACGATAAAATATTTTTTGACCGAAAATCTCCCGCGTATATTTTTTTTTTGAAAGGGGTAAAAATTTTATTCAATCAAATCCAAAGTACAAAGCAAAGGCTAGAGGCCCACCAAACCAAGACCACCACCAGAAAAACCAACCACCCCATTACATATTCCTATCTTCCACTAATAACCTCTCTAAGATCTCATGATAATCAGGAGGTAACTCCTCCCTTCCACTAATATCCCAGCCGTCCACATTCTCAGAAGCCCACTTCGCTAGACAATCAGCCACTCTATTCCATTCTCTAGGGATGTGACAAAAGGAGACAGAGACCAAGGACTTACAAAGACTCAAAATCTGTCTGACAACAGAGGCTAATTGCCAACTAACATCATCCAACCTCTGGTTGTTTAGAATATCCACCACAATCTGAGAGTCAGACTCACAAATGATCCTCCTCCAACCTAAAGAGCAGCCACGCTCAATAGCAATCTTAATAGCAAGGGCCTCCATAAGATTATTAGAGTGTCGACCCTTGTAAATAGAAAAGAGAAAAACCGCACCACCATCATTGCCTCTACCAATACCCCCGACCCCAGCATGACCAGGGTTTCCACGGGAAGAACCATCAGTATTAATCTTAAGAACCCCCTCAGGGGGCGGTGACCACCTCCCATCGCGACAGACCCGTTGCCTAGCATGACGAGGTCTTCTCCCAGCAATGTTACCCCTTTTATTATCCCCCAGGTTCAAATTCCGCACCACAGCAAGATCACCCTGATCAATATTTTCAGTCATATCACACTTAGCATAAATGGTCTCCTGAAGCCTACTAATTATCTTCTTCCACAATTGAAAACTTCCCAATTTGGAACCACAAAAAACTCTACGGTTCCTCTCCAGCCAAAGGTTCCAAAGAATCAAAACGGGCCCAACAGACCAAGCCACCTGCAAGAAAGAAGTCTTAGCCGGAGACTTGCCAAGACATTCCCAAAAATCAATTAGGGAGGTAGCATGAGTACAACCATGATGCCAAGCCTCCCACCATCTATGCCATATCTCTTTAGAAAAAGGGCAAAGAAAGAACAAGTGAGAGGTACATTCCTCACTGTGCGAACAGAGGAAGCAAATAGACGGTCCCTGAAAGCCGCGCTTGCGAAGATTATCCCAAGTGAGGCACTTCTTCTGAGCAACCAACCATAAGAAGAAATTACATTTGGGCCAAGAAAAGTTGTCCCAAACCTTCTTCCACCAATTCACCTCAGTGGGACCATGTAAGTTCTTGTCAAGCATAGCATAGCCTTGAGCGACTGAAAATTTGCCTTTTGGGCTCGGACTCCAAGCCAAAACATCCCTCTCATTAAGGGAGCTGCAGAGCCTGTCCTCCAAAACTCTAATAAGAACAGCACGATCCTCATCTGAACCACCCATGGGCCACTCCTGCGGGTCCTTCCAACAAGCCACCATCGCCTGACCAATTCGCTTGAATGTTTTGAAATGCTCCACCTTAACCCAACCCGCCTCAGAAAAGATATGGCACAGAGGCCAAAGCTGAGGGAAACTAGAAAGAATGGGAGGGTGGCCATCCCAAGAGTCCTGCCAAAATAGCACATCAGAGCCTCTGTTACAAATCCAGAAGAGACCCTCCTTAATCAGCTGAGCGCCCTTCTTAAGGGTATCCCAAATACAAGAACCTTTACCCAACAAAGCAAGCCGCGGCACATCAAGGCTATCAGCACCAGGAAGATACTTGTGAGCAAGAATCCTAGCCCAGTCATGATCCTGATTGTTGCACCACCTCCAGTATAGCTTGGCAGCCAAGGCCGTGACAACAAGAGCCATAGACCGAAGACCAAGGCCTCCAGCATGCTTTGGCCTACAGACACACTCCCACTTGACTAAACTCCACTTCGAGGAGAGAAGGTTGCCAGACCAAAGGAATTGCCGAGACAAAGCATCAAAATCCCTCACAAAGGTGGAAGGGGGAACCTGCACACAACACCTGTAAATGGGGAGAGATTGCACCACAGTCTTTAGGAGAACCACTCTCCCAGCAGAAGATAACCATCTGAAAGTCCAATGACTAACCTTACTCTGAAATTTTTCCAAAATTCCCTACCAGTAATCTCTACGTTGAGATCCCAAAGCCAAAGGGATCCCAAGGTACATTAAGGGAAGAGAACCAATCTGAAATCTAAGGATCCTAGCAATCCTTCTTTGAATAAGTCGAGGGGTATTAAAGAAATAAATGGATGATTTGTCATCATTAATGCACTGACCTGATGCCTTCAAATATATGTCTAAGGCACTCCTGAAGTTCACTGCCTCACTAATTCGAGCCATGCCCATCAATGCAGTATCATCCACAAACTGAAGATGAGAGTAGGATGGAAGAGAATTGTTCCAGCTCCAACCTTGGATAAGACCCTGCCTCACCTGAGATTTAATGAATCTTCCCAGACCCTCCGCCATGATAATGAATAAATAAGGAGATAAAGGATCCCCTTGTCGAAGACCTCGGGAAGCACTAAACAATTCTGAAGGCTCCCCATTAATGAGAACAGAGAAGGAAGATGAAGTCACACAGCTAAGAACCCAATTCACCCACTCCACATCGAAGCCAAAAGCCAAGAGAATTTTCTGTAAGAACTCCCAGCTCACCCGATCATAAGCTTTAGCCATGTCAAGTTTCATAAACATAGCTTTCTCCTTAGAGTTAGCCATAGAATGAATAGCCTCCATAGCAATCACAACACCATCCAAAATTTGTCTTCCTTCAACAAAACCCCCCTGCTCAGGAGAAATCAGGGAACCAAGGAGTGGTTTGAGTCTCTCCGCAATCAATTTGGTGATGATCTTGTACACAACATTACAAAGCGCAATAGGTCTAAATTGAGCCAGCTGATTAGCCCCCTCCTTCTTAGGTATGAGAGCCAAGAAAGTAGAATTCATGGCCTTGAGCATCTTTTTGTTCTTGTGAGATTCTTGAACCACCGCCAGGAGATCAAACTTTATTATTTCCCAGAACTCTTGGAAGAACTCAATAGGAAACCCATCTGGGCCGGGAGCCTTACCTTTTTTCATGTTAAACACTACTTTCTCCAATTCAGGTAACAATATAGGATGTAAGAGTGCCCCATTCATCTCAGCAGAGACTAGGTGGGGAATACAATCCAAGATGGCCCTCTCCTCATTCCTAGTTGCAAGATCCTCCCTAGAAAAAAGGTTTGAAAAATAATTGACCGCAGCCTTGGACATATCAACACTAGAAGAGAGATGAGCCCCTTCAGGTGAAACCAAAGAAGAGATAGAATTCCCCTGCCTCCGAGCCTTAACCGAATTATGAAAGAAAGCAGTGTTCCTATCCCCTTCCTGAAGCCAATCAACACGAGATTTTTGCTTCCAAAAGATCTCCTCCCGGAGCTCCCACTCTTCTAAACCCTTCAGAGCCAAGGACTCAGCTATACTTAGATCAGAGGTCAGCCCTTGGTCACGAATCATACGAGTGATGTTATCCAACTTAGACTGAGCAGCCATCTTCTGGGCATGGAGGTTCCCAAAACATTGGTTATTCCATCTCTTAAGCCTGTACTTCACATGCTGAAGCCTCTTACAAAAAGTAAACATGGCTGTCCCATGTGGAAGCAACCCCTCATACCACCAATCCAACATAAGATCATGCAAAGACTGATCCCTTAGCCACATTAACTGAAATTTGAAAGAAGGGTTTTTGGTGACTCCATACGTGGTGACAGAGAGCTTGATAGGCCAATGGTCGGAGCCTCTCCAATCAAGAATTTCAGAACTAGTGATCAACCTACTGTTCATCCAATAGCAAGAAACCAAAAATCTATCGAGTCTTTCCGAGATAGCCTCAGCACCACACCTCCTATTATTCCATGTGAAGACACCATTGGAAGGCTTCACATCAATGAGATTCAAGGAACCAATCATATCCCTGAGAAGATCCGCAGAGGGGTCCAACTTGGCTATCCCTCCTCTTTTCTCATCCAGGCCAGTAACAGCATTAAAATCACCAGCCATAACCCACGGGAGAAATGGGTCTAAGGCCCGAATGAAATTGATGTGAGCCCAAAGATTCGACTTACCAGAAAGATTAGTAGGAGCATAAATATTAGATAAGAAGCACCTTTCTCCAGTCACGAAACAAGAGGCTACCAGGGAGATAGAAGACCGACTAGAAATCCACCATAACGGGAGCACTTTCCTCGGATTCTAGAAGCAAGCCAACCCCCCTGAATTCTTCAAAGCACCCACCCCTTTCCAATTGCCTTGGGGCCAGATGTGCGAAGCGCAATTAGCCAAACCATCCACTGTAAGCTTTGTTTCCTGAATAAAAACCACATCAGGAGACTGAGATTCAATTAATCTACGAACAACCTTTTGTCTAGGGATGCTGTTCAACCCCCTAACATTCCATGATAAAATAATCATTTATGGGGGAGGGAGAAGTGGGAATCAATGGGTTTCACAGACCCAGACTCAACCAAAGTATCCCCAATAATCTTGACCTTCTCTTGATCAGTCTTTCTGCCACCCCTTACCGGCTTATCAAGAGGCCCCTTTTTAAAGGATTTCTGGAGTAAGCCTAAAATAGGAGGCGCTTTGTTACCTTTCACAGAATCTGAGGCCCCCTTAGGAGTCGGGGGGTCAGGAACCGTCACAACAACTCCCTTCGGAGCCTGTGACCCTTGGAGAACCCTGATATCCTGAACCTGAGAAGGTAGATCTTGACCAATCTGATCAACCATAAGGTCCCCTGGAGATACACTCTGATCCTCCTTCTTTGCATCCTCATCCTGACCTTCATGCATACCCTTAGCCCCAGAAGAGAGCTCAACCGGAATACCTTCCTCCTGGGCCAAATCTTCCAGAACATCAAATCTATTAAAAGTGCCATCATTATGACTATCCAACCAAGTTCTCTTCTTACCCTTGCCTTTGTTACGGGGCTTGACCTGAGTAAAGCCCTCATTATCCGCAGGTTCATTAGGCACAGGATCCTTCCCCTTGTCCCCCATCGAGGGTCCAGAGGCAGCCAAGGGGAAGGGTTTAAATCTGGGGCATTTGCGGTGCAAGTGACCATATTCATGACAAATTCGACATCTAAAAGGGAGGGTCTCATAATCTAGCTGTTGGATCCAAGAAGAAGATCCCAGGCGGATTTCCATAGAGTCTGGTAACGGATTATTTAAATCAACTTCTACACAAATACGAGCAAAAGAAATTACCTTACGATCTTGAGTTTGTGTAGCCGATCCCACAGGTTTTCCAAGAAGCACTGAAATTGAATGAAGAATATCTTCCCTCCAAAATTCCAGAGGAAGCCTCGGCAAACTGAACCCACACAGGTACCCGCGAGGGGATCTCTTCAGCAGAGTTGAAACCCATGTGCCAAGGCTTGATGAAAAGCCCCACCTGGTTAAAGAAATAAGGGCCCCCTTCAAAAGCCCTATTCCTATCCGACATGCAAGAGAAGATGACCAGAAAATAATTATTAGCTGCCAAAATAATCTCCATATCACCTTCAGGATTCCAAACCCGACGAGCCCAGGAGTACAACACCGATAGAGAAAGACGAAGGCCCAAAAATTTGCAGATAAGGGCATGATTGCCCCAGTACTCAACATCTTCTGAAACTTGCTCAGGTTGAATAACCAGAACAGGTCGGTCCTCAGATCTTTCCAAGCATCCGTTTACTTTTTTAATTCGAAATGTCCCTTTTGAGGAAGAAACCCCACCGCTATTTAAAGGTTTACCCATCTGATCCTCACCATTGGCATGCAGTGACGAAGACGGCTCTACCATCTCCAAATCCCCAGAGGAAATCTGTGACAAAACAAAACCCCGATTCTCCATGGACTGGGAAACACAGCCACACCAACAACAAAGTTAGGCGGAACAAGAGACCCCAGTCACAGATCTTAAGGCACCACCCGCCAAAGATGCCAGGCGCAGCAAAAACAGAAAGAATAAAATGCCCTCCCACAACCAGACAAGGGTTCGGCCCCCCAGCCAACCCACGCCCCCCCCGACCAGAAAAAACCCCCCCAAAACGCAGTAGAGAGGCAACAGCAGCCGCAGGCAGAGAGCAGGAAGCACGGAAGAGCTAGGGCACGCGGGCCCTAGCTCGCACCCAGACTGCGCACAACGCCATCATAAAATCATGCAATCAAATCTCCCGCGTATGTTATTGCAAGACATTGAAATGTAAAAATAAAAATAAAAATTAACTAAATACTCAACCATTTAATAGCATATATCCATGGTAGCCTTTTGAGAAAAAAGGGAATTATAGAAAAAATGAAGAAAGGTTATTATATTTCAAGGTTCCTTATCCATTCTCTCATGGTAAGTTTTATTAAAATATAATAGTGAAAATGATTTTATAGTTGAATATGGATTAAAGTTGTGATGGGCTATGTGCATATTAATGCCTATTTTATAAAGTGAATAAACATGTTGTAAAAGTATAATACTATAATTTATTATATTTTAATTTGTATTTAATAATATTTATACAAAGGCTAGGAATGGATTGGGGATGATGTTGTTAATCTCCTTTCTAAGAACTAGGAAAATGCCAGTTAGTTTGTTATTGTTGTGTTGAATATTTGTCTACTGTTGATCCGCTGTGTATGTTTTTTGGCTTGGTCTTTAATGTTTTTTGGACTTGATCTTTTTTGGCCCTAGTGGCTTTCTGTGTAAAGGGTACAACACCTTGTAAATGTTGCTTACCGTATAAAAAATAATACTTATACAAAAAATATTAAAGGTGTTAGTAATCAAGTGGTAGGGTTACTTAGTTTTTATATTAGAGAAAAAAAATATTTTCAAGTGACATTTTAGCATCAATAAGTGTGTTAAAGAAGTAGTCTTGTTATAGTTGGAAAGTAGAGTCAGTTTTGTAGGTGACTCAGATGGAGCCCATTGGAGTTGGTGTTAGAAATTAGGATCTTACGATACTAATCATTATAAATAAAATAAAAAATAAATAAAATGAGAATTATACAAATATAGATTTAGCACATTGAACAACATATATATAGAAAAAAACCCCATAAAGTATAATTTCATTATAAAACACTTATGAAATGGTCTATTAAAACATAGATCCAACTTCGGGAACTTCTCTTTACTTCCACATGGCTAAGAACACCCCATGTGCATAGTGATAAAATTCTCTATTCATCTCCAAATTCACCACTCTCTCTATGAGAAAGAAACTCCTTAAATATATGATAAGAGGTGGCAAAATACATAAAGGGATATTAGACACACCTATTCAAAACTACCATTTATAAATAATCAATAATCTAATAGTTATTAAACTATCATTATTTTAAATGGGATATCCTTAATAAAACATATAATATATAAGATTTTATAACCTCATATTACAAGAATATATAGATGTCATAAGGGTATGGCCCCTAATAACATTAAGTACCCCTATCAATTTCTATGAAAGAAAACATGAAGTATCTCAGTAACGTAGGTTTTCTTTAACAAAGATAAACGAGACACAAATATATGTCAAAATGAAGAATATGTATTTTGGACTACATAAAGTCATCATAATTTATAATCCCATTTTTTTTTAAATGATGCTTTATATGAGATCCTATAAATTTTTTATGAGAGTTCCTCAAACTAGCCTCCCCTACGTTCATTATATAGTGCACATAGATCTTATATAGTTCAATGCTTTTACAAGTGGAAGATTTATAGAGAAAATAATTTACAATATGTCCAAATGACTTATGCATATAATTTCTAGAGGTCTTATATTATGTCTGTTAGTTCTTACATTTGGTATTTAGCCACTATCTAGTGCCAATGACATGCACACTCCACTTGAATGACATCACCTAAAGCCAACAATAGATGAATTTAGAGCATATAATTCCTAGAGGTCTTATATTATGCATGTTAAGACTTACATCCATAATTTAGCTACTAGGAGGTGTTATTATCATGCACTTTCCCTCAATGACATCACCTTAAGGCCAATCACTGCACAAAGGTTTAATATGTGATTGAGATTCCATTCTATTTCTTCTTGATCATATTACACATTTAATAATTAGATGAAAATAACTAGAGAAGTTTTTATGATGGAATTATTTCCCTCAAGTGAAGTGCCCATGATCTTTAATGTTTTCTTATCTTTCTCACTAAAAATAAGTCTTTGGTAAGAGTAAAATAGCTCCAATTATCATATAATAAAGTTGTACTTTCACTAGTATTTAGATAAAAAAAAATCCATTAATATTTTAAGCCATATTGATTCTTCTAGAGCTACTTTTGTATTCAACCTTTTGATTAAAAAAATATAGAATATGGTTTGTTTGGATAATTACTTCATAAGTGTAATAGCTCCTATATTATATTTTGAAGACACATTATTAAGTATATGTTTCTATTAATAGGATCACAAAAATAGTTAGTAACACAATAATAAAATAAAGTCGATTCTTGGTGCAAGAAAAATAAAGATCATGACTAATTATGTTTTAATATACACTTTTTCATTTGCTAATGGGCATATAGTATTCCACATAAATTTAGAAAATAGTCAATTTTATTATAGATAATCTTAGTGATCATTAGATGGAGATCATATGAGATTTTCATGAGCATAAGTACGAATAATTTATCATGTTTCTTTTGAGGAAAAAGTGGTCGTGACACTGAACATATAGTAATGATGCATAAAAAAATTAAGTAATGGGTGAGCTATCCTTTCTAGGCTTTCTCTCCAAATAGTTTATTAGGGTGATAGCCACCCATTATAAGTAGGTGCATTATACTTAATAAGGATTAGAGGATGTTTTCAATACATGAAGGGATAGTTCTTCCATTTTCAATGGCATGTGTGCACTTGGTGAACAATAGCTCATATAAACTCCTAAATATCTCTTATCTTTTTTTTCTTGTGATTTGATCATTTGGTGCTTATGGACCTCTTCTTGCTACCAATTTTGGGTAATGCAAGTATTAAGTTGGGATAAATGTGGAGGAAAGCCTAAACATAATCAACTCATGTATCCATCTCATGAAAAAATCATATTGAATATTTTGTCTTTCTAATAAAAATAGAGAAAATGTATATGCAAGCTACAAGTTTTATATCAATTATTCTTCAAACATAATATTTAACTAAATGAAAGTGGGACCTAAGATACAAGAGAGAATCATAATACACATCTTATAAATTCCAATAGTAACACATCTAACATAGATATTCAACAACATCTCTACTTAAGGGTTTGAATTTATACTCAATTGAAATATCTTTTAAGAATTTTATTGGTTTAAACCAAATCCAAATGTGGTATGATTCAAATGGACATAGGAAAACTAATGATTGCAAATGATTCTTATACTTTGATCCATATCCTAGAACCAAAGCACATGATATAAAATAATAGGTTATTGGCTCTAAATCAAAATATAGTATTAGAAAACATGAAGAATTAAATTAGAATTATCAATTTTAGTTTAACAACTCAAAATTGTAGACATTAGAAATTGCTTTTAACACAAAGCAACTAAAGTTTACACCAACATACAATTGTAATTGTCAAAAGTAAGTAACTATAATAGAAACTACAATAATTCATGCTCTTCTAGTATCCAATCAATAACAATGAAATTATAATCAAAGCGTTCTCATTTTGATTGAAATTAGTTGTAAAAATTGAGAGAACTTGCCTTGTAGTTGGAGTTGTATTCTTAGTTTAACTATAATATGAAAGTCAGGATTAACTAATTCAACATAGATTAAGTCTCTTTATTATAGGATTTTATTGGAATTTATTAAATTTTATGAATGACCTAGAACTGGGTTAATGTGAGATGATATGTTATTCAAAGACAAAGAAAGATCATCTACTTACAACCAAAGAAGAAGATAAATATTATAGACAACCATATCTAAATACAATTTTTTTCATAGAATAATTAAAGGTTTTAACAAGTGCATACAAATCAATTTTCGTTGAGAGTGGCATAGATGACACATGCCTCAATCATAGGACTTACAAATATAGCTTATATCCATAATGTAAATTTGAATGCATAATAAATTGTATGTTGATAAATATTATAGCACAATGCTATCATTATTACTACTAGGCCTATTAAGGCCAATTACTAGGAATTAACATCTGAACCTTCCTTATACCAGGGAGTAAACCTTTAGAAATTATTTTCATAATATAGCCTAATGAATATGACAAACTCTTTTAACTTTCCAACATTGAAGATACAATATAATTTATTCAATGGTATTGCCTCAACTAATCCTATAACATAATGATGCAAGGTATGTCTTTAACCAACCAAATAAGTAAAGAATCATTAATATCCATTAATTCTATACTACAAAATAATCCCATTCAATAACTATTATGAATTATCACTAAAAAACTAATAAGTTGTATCTTCATGAACCTAGTTATCTTTACAAAACAATAAAGCCCAAGTTAAATGATGAAAATAACTTTATAGTTAGGTGGTCACAATAATATCTATATACAAGAGAATAGAGAAAATGGTGAATAGATGCACACACAAGTAACATGAAAAGGACACAAAAGTTTTACCAAACATAATATATTTATAAGTAGAGTTTAACTGGTAGAAACTTTGACTTAGCTTATGTATCATTTTCATTATTTAATAATAAGAATCTCATGACTCATTTATAGTTCCCTTTACCAATCTCGGGTTCCAATAATATTTGACTAGATTCATAAACATAGACATGATAAGCTCTGTATCATTTTTATCATTTAATAAGAATCTCATTATTCATTTACAGTTCCCTTTCCCAATTCCAGGGTTCAATAATATTTGAATAGATTCATAAACATAGACTTGATAAGCTTTGTATCATTTTCATTATTTAATAAGAATCTCATGACTTGTTTATACTTCTCTTTCCTAATCCCAATCCCAAAGTCCAATAATATTTAACTAAATTGATAAATTTAATGTTAGTTGATTTTTGAGTTGTTAGAAAGCCATTATGTGGTTGATGATTGGTGGTTTTTAAATACAAAAGTTGTAGGCAATTATATTTTTTTGACTATCATCTTTTGTGCACCCATGTATCATAAATAATGGTTCGAGTTCAAATATATTTAATAAAAAGAGCCAAAAAATCTCACACTAAATGGGCCACACAAGTATATTAAATGTTCTTGTAATAAATGAAGGCTGATTGGTTTGAGCAACCTAATGTATACAGCTGATACATTATCATATTGGCTAAGTAAAAATGAACTCAAGATTGGAACTTGACGTATCTAATTTTAGAAGGAAACCCATATTACATAGCAAAGGAATATTACATAGTTTGAGCCATGCGTATGTTTTAGTAGAGTTACCATGGCTGGAGATAATCCTTCCATTCAACTTTTAACATTAAGGAAAAATCCATTTCCCATAGTATAAAATTATTGCTTTTAAATAGCTAGAGTATGACTACACTCAATCTTATATGGCACAAATACACATCATTTTAATGAGGAAAAATGGTAGAATCATGTTCGTGAGGTACTTTTTATTCAGAAATCATGTTAGTGTTCACATGGGTTAGAATAATTATGTGTGTTAAGTTAAAGTTACTAAAGTGAAGTGAGTTGTAGTAACAAATCACACAACTATTCTAGACATGAGAAGAATTCATTGGGATTATATTTGAGTTTTTAGAACTCATCTAAGTATGGAGTGATTATAGAAGGTATAAAACCTTCTTATAATATAGGAAATGCAAATCCTATATATATGTAATTGTATTGAACAAATGTAATAGAATAACAAGCATAGTAGTGTGTGTGTATAATTAACATCTTAAATTCTATTATGGTATTAGAGCAGACCTAGGAATCCAAATATCTCCACAAATGGATCCAAGTCTCCAATGCGCATCATAGTCCAATATTAGAAAAATCACTATTTTGCTCCTTTACTGTCAGTTAAGTAAAATCATAATTTTTCTCTTGGTTCCTAACAAAAAATAGAAATTCAAAATGTTTTGGAAAGCTTAGATAGAGGAGAACAAAAATTAGAAATGTTTTGAATATATTTTTATATAATAAGAGAGAAAATTTGCATGGAAAATGAGGGACGTGAATGTGATTTCAAAGTGTTCATCTCATGTAAGCCTAGCCATGTAAAGAATTAGCATATCAAACAAAGATTTTGCTATTTTGAGAGAATTACATTTGTAAGGTTTTGTCCATTCTTACTTATTTCATCCACTTATGCATCTTTAAAAGTTTTTATGTGGCTTGGATAATTGATTAAA
>VDFB02256132.1:191276357-191288037 GCA_007258455.2 Sequoia sempervirens
GAAACACTAAATGGACATCTATGTTTTTAACTCCATCATCCACTTATACACAAAATCAAGGAAAATTTACTTGAATAATAATAGCTAAAATTGTGGCTCGAATAGCTGCTCTCTTCTTTTGTTCTAGCAGATCTTTATTAGCTAATGGAAAAATATTTAACACTCTCTTTACTCTTTTACAAATCTGCTAAAATAGTTATCAATGAGAACATTTCAATATCATTTATGGTCTTTTGAGATTTAAGATTCTATTTCAAAAGCATTTTCTATTACTCTATCTTGAGCTATTTGATTCAAAACCTATTAAGTTGAACTTTGCAATTGATTCCTTTGTCATATGATTTCCCTTTCACACTCTTCATATAGTTCTATTTGACACTGTTCTAGAAATTGCAAGTACTGTTAAATCACAAATATGAACCAGTTGATTCTTGTTTTGTAATTTATGATTTCTCAACAAAGGAAAACTGAAACTGTCTTTTTAATGACTTTCTTGAACCTACGGATTTTGAGATCCTCGAGGCCAACTTGGATAGTCACAAGGTTGAATGACTTAGGAGAGGCTCTGAAACAGAAGCTTCATCATCAAGACCTACAGCCCTCTAGCATAGCTCTATTTGTAGTTGCAAGCGTCATTGGTTATGTTTGATTTTTTGAACTTTGTACTTAGTTTATAGGTTGACTTTGTACAAACTATATTGTAATTGGAATTTTGTCAAATGTAACCATGTAGTTATTATTTATTCACTATGAAGTATGCTTTGTGCAATGCAATGTAATCAGCGATATGAATATAAACAACAAAATCCTATTTTCTACAATTCATGTGTTGAACTCTCTATTTTATTTGCTCTCTATATCTGTATGCTATGGAAATGCCCTTAAATTTAAAAATAAAATAGTTTTTGTCTCTTTTCTACAATTTTTTATGTGTTTTTTTTTTAATCGATTTTCCCCTATTTTTTCTTTATTTTTTCCCAAATTTTTCAAATAATCTTATACTTTTGGTTTGCCGATTTTTTCCCCAAATGATTTTTGCTGCTATGGTTGTAACTGCCAGTTAGTGGCAGTAGTTGCGGTCTTTCTGGGTTTTTCCTTTTTTTTCATTCTCAGTTTTTTAACTTGTTTGGTTTACAATAGGAGATTTTCGTCTGGGCTTGCTAGCTGTGAAAAACAGAGGAATTTGCTGTTTTGCTGAGGCAGAGGGATAAAAGGATGATCTACGAGCTACTACTTTTCTGTACGCTGTGTTTCACTTCTGTATCCATTTTGGGCTAATAGTTTTAACATGAGTACTTGGAGAGTTAAACAAGATGCTATGTTGTACTTGTGTCATTTTTGTTTTCTGTTTTGATCCATTATCAGTTACAGCAGAGTAGTTACCTTGCAGCAACAGAGGTTGTCTGCATCAGTTGTAGACTATAATTCAGTGCAAAAGAGACTTCACGAAGAATATTCTATGCCTGTCTATACTTATAAAAGTATCCTAAAAGATGAAATATTTGAATGTACCTACCATTTTGATATCTAAGAATTGAAATTCTAAAGTAAAAATTAGTGTTGGCTTGAATACAATGTGATTTCTCTTTTAGCTCAGAAAATTTTATAATCATCAACATTAGAGTAATTTTTATTATCTCTAGGCATTGCTACCTAAGGTGTTTCTATATTGAAGCAGTTCTCTTGATCTGAATACATCATATTCCACTCATTTTGAGGCTATCCAAACTTTGTTAATCACATGCTCTGGAGTTTAGCATATGACTCATTTGAATTTAAATGCTAGACTTGTATGATAGACCAGGGGATTGCTGACTGGACCTCACTAAGAACCTGCTCTGTACATTTTGTGTGGTATCCTGTCTATTTGAAGCTTGGGCAACTCATTTTGACTTATACCTAATGAAATTAGTCTTGGAAATAGCATACAGAAGGAAATTTCAGAAGCCCATGATAATTCCTAATCAGAATAGGGCCTAGGTCTTAATCAAACTTTATTTGCTTCTGAATCTGCGGGAACAGAATTCTAAGATTCCTACTACATAAAGTTCTGTGAGTACAATAATGGATGTACATATGGGTAAAACTTAAAACTCAAAAAAGGACACTGAATTAAAACTTGAATAAAAGTTCCCCCCAAGCTGACTTGTTGACATGGAACAGAAAATCATCACAAGAAAATTGTTTACCAGAAGAGACAAACAGGGGTTTTTAATATATTTAATGACCAAAAATATTCATTTATATGATATTTGCATTTACCAATCTTGAAAACTTGAAGGTGATAACTCTTACATTTATGTTTTTCTTCTTTCACATAATCTTCAAGTCCTGAGACTGCAGAGAATACTGTAACACAAACATGAAGGTTAGATGTTTCAGTAAGCCCCTTTCTGTAAGCCTCAAAATTTAGCACTTAGAACTCCACTATAATTGGAAGAGAAGTTTTTAATAGACAGAGATATTCAAGAAGTCAAAACAGACCAGAAAGGGCTGGAGTTAGCACTCCATCTCCAATAACCATACAAATGCCCAACAAAGCCATCACTAGCAATGCAACCTGAAATTTTTTATATTTTTCAAGCATTATTTTTATTCTTGATCCATTCCTTGTGTCAGAATGAAGTTGCATTTTATATGTTGAAAGTTCCTCATCAGCAATTTGCTGATTTGGGAAAAGGCTGACTTTGGCATGCCTGCATAATAGAGCATACAATGAAAATGTCCCACCTGCATCATTATACAATATTAGAAGAATATGTATGTAAACACTTTGTCACATAGATAGCAAAAATGTGGCAAAGTTTCTGTCATGCCAAAGGACAGGCAACAGTCCACAAAAATGTAAACACTCCAGCTTTTGAATACCAAGTCACAGATAGCAATAATAAGATGAGAAATCTAATGAATTTGTACATTCAATCAATATGGCTTCATGTTGTAATCAGCTATCTGAAATACAATACAGAGAAAAAAATTGTCACAGTTACAAGACAAGGACAATTATCCATTTTAGATTGTACCTTCCCCGTTGTCATCAGCTTTGAGCACTAAAAAGACGTATTTGAACAAAGGAATCAATGTTAAAGTCCAGAAAACAAAGGACAGGACTCCATATATCTCTTCATTTCCGTCAGATTGTTGAATATCTTCAGCAAAAGTACTCCTGAATACATAGAGTGGAGAGATACTTAAATCCCCGTAGACTACACCAAGACTTTGATATGCCAAGGTCAAAACAGTCTTCCAAGATTCCTTCTGCACAGTATCACAAGGATTAAAGTGATTTTGTGTTGTAAGGACAAAATTCTCCTTCAAGAAAAGGCCTAAGGCCTTAGCTTGTTCTTGCTAATCGCAAATACTGTGATAGTAATGCATAACTACAAATGGATTTTTACATTCAGGTATAATTCTGATCAAATTCATAACACCATAGCTTTCACAACAGACGTTAAGGTCTCTCTGGATATGAGACTTCACATGTTGCCGATAGATTGATAGTCTTAGAAAGGCCTCTGTGTTCATCATGTAATTTAAGTCATAAATGGAGAGAAGTACAATTTATTTGCACTGTAATAAGAGAATTTAAATATAAAAAGTAAAAACATAGATAGTATATAACCACAATATTTGAAATAACAAGATCAAGGGATTTTTAACCAACCTAAAGAGTAGCACTGCAACATCAGAAGCTTAAAGTTGATCTGGTCTTGGAAACATGGCATTTGGTTGGGATTGCATATGTCTGACATATGCAAACAGCAAGGTTGAGAAAAACTGTTGGGCAAAGCCCTAGATTCAGTCATCTGTCTACTGAACATCTTTTTCTTTCCTAGCAAGCTTCTTATCATGTTGGAAAAGATTGCTGCTTCAGCTCTATCTTGGTTCTTCAATCTTATTAAATAGTAGCTGATTTGAGCCTGTTACTTTATAGTTGTGTTGAATACACAATCAGAAGGGTTCTGGTTCATAAACTGACTACTGTGGAAGAAAAATAGTCCAAAAAAAAACATAACCTGGGAAAAAAAATTCTATCAGAGAAAAGCTGTGAACACTTCAAATACCAAACAAAAAATTATTTTCAATTACACATACATATAAAGGCATAGGTAGTTTCTTACGTCACTTCCAAGCCTGGCACTAATTTGTCTACGAGATCCCCCTTATGGAATCCTATAATGGAATAATTTTTCCATTTACCTTACATATTGTCACATTGGGTGTACATAATCCCAAGTTTTTATTATTAGATCAAGTCAAGCTGCAAATGATTATGCACTTGTTTAATCTCAAACATTTTTCTAGTCCTCAAAGTATTTTAAGAACAGCAGTGGGGGCTTGATAGGTTCTATTCATGCAATCTATTTGTGCAAATCATGACGAATGCTCCTAAAACTCATCTGAATATCCTTTTGTATTTACATTTCGATAAAGCATGAGAGACGGTATGTTATGTATCCATTTTGGGATTAAGTTATTAACACATATCTATTAACTGTTTATGGTCTCAGAATATGGAACTCAGGTGTCTTTCCTGTAATCTGTATGGGCTGATTATGCAGCTACTCTGCCCTTTGATGTCTTAGACATTCCTTAGGTATCAATAAGAAAATTCTGTTTGTATAAAGGTAAATTGATCTGTAACTCACTTCCATGTAATCGAAAGGTGATATAATCATATTTAGTTAGACACCAGTGGTCTATCAAGAATTATCATTGGTTTTTAGTTATCCAGTCTCTATTTTAATTTGGAGGCTGATTACCTTTTGTGGATGGGTGGAATGCTCTAGCTTGAATAGGTGGGGTGACAGGCACAGGATATCTGGCACCAACCATTAATTTCATCACGTAGTGGTAGCAGAAAATTTACTAGATTAACTAAACTGATAATAAAAACCTTGAAACAAGCAGAAACATTGGTAAAGAACTAATTCAATAAGGATCACGAAGTGGGTAAACCATTCAAAAGCAAGATGAAACTAGGTAGCATCTGGGTGTTGCATTGAAAGTCTGCTAACGATTATCCACCAGTAACTAGCATATATCATTACAGAAAATCATGTAAAACATGCAAAATAGTCATATGGGTATGAACCCAACCAATTCAACAAACGAATTGATTACACCAACCTTTCGGCTATTCTCATTCAATCCTGCTTTTGCCTCCTCATCCATTGCAGTGAACACTGCTTAGGCTAGAACGACAATGAAAGAAAGAAATACCATAGAAGAAGATTATGATCAAGAACAGATATATCTTAGCAATGAGCAAAAGTTAAAACGTAGAATTGTAACGAAAAAATGTTTTGGTGGTGGCATGTTGCCTTGCCGGCCTCAAATGAAAACAATAAACTCTTGACGACAGAAAGGGGGAATCCTGTCACCATATGCAGAGAGCTTTGTTGATGTCCCATTTAACTTACATAAATGTTTTTTGTGCACTTCTAAAGTTTCTGTCGTTGTCGACGTTGATCTAGATGACTAGGGTGATGGGTTTCCTTGTTTCAATCTACGTCAGGTCTTGTTCTTCTGATTTTTCTAATTTAAGTTGTTTATTATAGTGGGCATATTGCTCTTCCTGGTTTGGAGATAAATTACATTGCGAAAAAAGTAAGATATCTAAGATCAGAGACTAGATTATAGATCAAGGAGCTAAGATTATCAAATCCTAAGAATCTAAGTTCCTAGGACTCTTCCATGTGGTGCGAGTTAGTTTTTTTTTTTGTTTTTTTTTAATCTTATGTAAATATGGATTGCTGGTACTTGTAAGACTCCTTTACTTGTTGATATATTAGGTAAGAAAAATAAGGGTAGTGTTGAAATTGTCACATGTGAGGATTGAAGTTCAAGACTTCCTTGCATCTTAGTCACGCTGGAGACTAAATTAGTAATAATAGTGAAAAAGAGATAATTATGTGGCAATGAATGTTAATATGTGGATGAAAATGAATGTCACTAAAATGATCATTGAATTTGTTGATTTTTTATTGTGAATCCTTATGTGGAATTTGTTTGAGAGCTTCCTTGGAGGATGCCTCAACAATGAATGTCACTTGATTGCTTGTAACAAAATTGATTGTTTGTTGGCATATGACAAAGGAGTGTGTTGATTATTGGTGTACCTACAAAAAAGAGATTATTTGCTTTGATTGAATGCTATCCAATAATTTATTCTCATTCCAAATGACTTAGAACAATATCTTAAAATACATAACCCTAAACTCATAAATTTGAATTTTTTTTGGCTCTCATGCCAATGAGCAAGATTAAATATTGGGAATGTTAGCATGGGAATTTATGGAAATTTGAATTTTAATAAATATTGGTATTTTTGTTTATATATTAGATTAATATTATGAGGGAATGTATATTTATGTTAGAAGTTTTTAAAATCTAGTTTAATTATTTTTTGGAGGATTTGAACATTGGTAAATGATGTATTTAAGGAATATACCATCATTTCACCAATTAAATTACAACCTTTTGATATCATTATTTAACTTTTATCTATACATTTTATTAAAATTAGTATGGATGATAATATTTTTTAATAGTTAATAAGTAAACATGGTTTGTGTGACCTATCAAAACATATTTACTTGCTAGGTGATTGAGTATACAAGTGAAAGAGGAATAAAACGTTGTCTCTTCACAAATATCTAATAGATAATAAATTGAATTTATTTTAAATCCTCAAATAAATTAGGTGTTAGAACTCAATAAATTGTTTGGTGTAGGCTAAGAAATATTAAAATGAAATATGTGTTGAACTTTCCTGGATGCTACATTATGATAAAAGTTAAATATCTAAAATTAGAAACTAGTTTATAGATCGAGGAGCTAAGACTACCAAATCCTAAGAATCTAAGTGCCTAGGACTTAATTGTGGTAATGATCCTAGATCTTCCTCATGGTGTGATCCTGTATTTTTCCTATTATTTTTTTATGTGTAAAAATGAATTGTTGGTACTTATAAGACTTGTGTACTTGTTGATATATTAGGTAATAAAAATAGGAGTGGTGTTGAAGCACATCGCGAGGCTTTCCACATGTAAGGATTGAAGTTCAAGACTTCCTTGTGCCTTAGTCAATTCTTGCAACAAAACTAGCAATATCTGTGAAATAGATATAATTAGGTTGTAACGAATGACAAAATATGAGTGAGAATGAATGTCACTAAATCAGTCATTGAATTTGTCGATTTGTTATTGTGATTCAATATGTGAAATTTGTTGGAGAGATTCCTTGGAACATGCATCGACAATTAATGTCACTTGTTTTCTTGTAACAAAATAGATTGTTTAATAGCATATGACAAAGAAGTGTGTTGATGACTGGTGTACCTACGAAAAAAAAGGATCGTATGTTCTAATTAAATGTTATCCAATAATTTGTTCTCATTTCAAATGACTTGGAACAATGTCTTTAAATACATCCCTAAACTTATGAGTAAGTGCAGAAAGATGGGGAGCCAAAAATTGTCTTAAGTGGCCACTTTTTTCTAAAATCAGGAAATACTAACCTTGGATGAGAAATTGAGGATAGTTACACTCAAAAAATTTAGATGCAACAAAAATAAGGATCATAGTGCTCTAAGTCTACTTTCTAAACTACTTTTTTTTTTTTAGATGGTAGAGATTGAGAGTCTGAAAAAAGGGAACCTAAGAAATTGAATTGTTTTGTCAAAAAGCTGTTAATACATAGCATCCAGTTGGCCAGCTTCCCTCAAAAGGTTAAACTTTTTAAAATTTATTTATAAAATCCCACTTCAATTGAGAAATTAGCTAACAACATATAGTTTATGCGAATTTTCCAATAATTTTTTTAATAGATATATGATTTTTTACTAATTTTCAAAGTGGACCTATCTAAAATAGAAATTGGTTGTGGCACTCCTATAATTTTTGAAAACTAATAAATAATAATAATAATAATAATGTGTAGAATGGACTCTAGTTTATAAAAATATAATTTATTTGAAATTTCAATGAATGGTTAAAAAATAAAGTTAAAAATACCAAACATTGGTTTTTGATAAAAAAACAGACTCACAAATAAAAGAAATTAAAGATGAAACCTTAACATAGTCAAAATGGGAAAAAAAATTACATCATTTAATAGCTGAGATAGAGCCTAACATTACCTAGGTGTTTGACTTACTCAACCTTGAAACATGTGCAAATCTAATGGTTGCCACAAACAAGATTATGTGAAATTTTGTAGAATATGCAAAAACATGTCTTTCGACATTAGGAAGGCACTCCAATCCTTTGGTTGGAAATCCAAATAAAATCCAAGCCAAAGGCTTGGGGATTCCCAAAGCAAGACATAATTCAAGTGTGTTATAACATACTCACGTTATGTCACAATTTTGACTTAACACGAATGCGTTATAATGTGCTTGTGTTATGCCCTACCTTACATTTTTCTTATTTTTTATTTGTTTAGATACATGTTTCCCAAACAAGACATAACGTGAGTGTGTTATAACACTATAACACACTTACGTTATGTCTCACTTGAAATTGTTTTGTGGAAGTTTGTTAAATGTATGTTTGATGTATGTATGTTTGTATATATATTTGTATGTATGTTTGTGTGCTTAAATATATATATATTTGGGTGCATGTGGGAGGTCTAATCTCATAGTGTAGTCAACACATGCCAGCCTCTGTGCTCTTGTCTCTCTGGCTAATCTTGCAAAAGCAAACAAAATTCATGTTAGATCGACCTACATCATAAAATTATAACTTCTACATCAAATTTTTTTCTAAATTAACCTTTGAGACAAAGACGCACCGCATAGACATTTAAGCAACACACTAGTGTCTAAGGCCAAACACCATGAACACTACCTAGACAACAACACGCATGGTGGACACCAGCGCGGCTGAAGGTCGTTTATGCATCGTTAGGACAACAACGTGCCAGTCAAATGCCTTCACACCGGTCGAATGCCTACGTTGCATATGAAATGGAAAATTTGAAAAAAAATGCATCAAACTGAAAGATTAGGATCAGATTCTTCATACCTCATCAACCTTGCCACCCTCATCTATGGCCTAATGCAGCTACTTGATCCTGTGGTCTACGTAATCATGTCTACGAGGCATTTTGTTAATTTTTCTCTCACAAAAGTCAACAAATCACTTGCGGTGAATAGTGAAAATGAGAAAATGACTCTCCCTAGGGCCAATCCGGGTATAGATAGGCCCTCTGGGGCCCATTTTTCTCAATGGATGTGGTCCCTCCATCCTTCATATTTTCACCCCATCTAGAGCTAGGGGTAAAAATAGGAGGGGGCATATATTCACCTCTTCATCACGTTTTTCCTCTAAATCATCAAATCCTTCTTAAGTATTCTTCTCACTATGATAGCCTCTTCCAATTTTTGAACTGACCCAGATTTGAGTTTTGCAAAATGAAATATCATGTTTGGCATTATAGTTTCTCGTTGAGCTCAATTGTTGGGGGCATCATCAATGTCTGCCTGCTCAACCTCTGTAGCCTCTACAATATCCTTTTTGGCATGCAAATCCATAAAATTTTCAAATTTTCAAAGTTGCAATAAATTTCTTCTCAACTACTTTAGTGCAACTGATTTTTCCAAAAATTAGTTCACTAAAGTGGGAGCAAAATGTAATGTCATAAAATTGCAGCCTGTGGCAATTTCACATTTGCACATTATCCCCCCCACATTTATGGTGCCTAACTTCATCTATGACAAGAACCTTATGGGTCAAAATTTTACGATTCCAACTCCATAAGGGCCAATGATGAAGCATCAATAGTTTTCCACCTCATTTCTTGCAAAATTGTGAGTTGGACACCTGTGTGGCACACTAGCATCCCCGATCTTTACGAGTTCAAATGAGGGAATCTCAGGAGCCTTTTCCTGTGACATGTATTGTCATGGAAGAACCTTGAATGTAATGGCTCTTCCTGCCCATGCAACTACGCAAAATCCTCTTTTTTTAACTCTCATTTTCATTCATTCAAGCTCTCTCTCACTTAAACTTTCTCTCTTCTTACTCTTCTCTTCTACATTGTGTTTCTATGGTGAAGCTATGTCAGATTTGTGCCACAACAACAACCAAGGCTCTCTTGCAAGCGTCAAACATCACATCTATCAATCCAAGAGGGAGCCACTGACTGGTGGTATTGCTTTCTTGCTTTCTTGTCTATTTGCTAGCATAATTATTGTCTATATTTTGTGATACGAGTTCTCCTCTATAGCAGCCCGTTTGTTTTTATCACCCATTATGTCTACTTTACTTCGTGCCTTTTATATTCTCTATCTATTTGACTGTTTGTGGAGGTGAGAACACCAAAATGGGAGTTTGACTGCAACAAGCCCCAAAATAACCCCAACATTTTTCCTAGTTTATCTTGTGTGTAGGTTGCTCATGTGGAGCTCATTGGAGACTTCATGAGCACAAGATCTCTTGTAAGTTTACATCTCTCCTTTCTTTTTCATTTCAATCTATCTAGCTCAAATCTATAAAGTATTATTCTTGTTGTCATTTCCACACATCCTTGATTTTTGTTAAGTTAGTAGAATAACTAGACTTTGAATTTTGAGCAGATAATAGATTCTTTGAGTTCTATGTGAGGACTTAATTCTCTATATGTACGAGAAGTCAGTGCATCCTTGAGACAAAAATGCACTGCGCTGTCATCCTTCTCCCACACTAACATCCTTAGGCTGAGAACTTATCCTATGGTCCCAAAATTCTCTACAATTTGCTCTTTTAGTTCTCGAAGTCTTTCATTTGTGATCATATCTAAAACCCTCTTTTAAGCATATTTTTTCAATCTCTTTCATCTTGAACCTCTATCACTTGAGTCTATTTCACTAAGGTGACCAAGGGCAATTCACTTCCTTTAGACCCTGTATGTCTTAGGACTTGGGAGTACTGAACCCCTCCTTCACAAGTGTCAATGGAAAGCTTCAGAAACTTATGGATTTTTTGTCGGATTAATTCAAATATGTCCATCCCCAACTACATCCCAAGGATAAACAAGTGACCTTTGTGCAAACTCACTTATCGCCATTTAGCAAGAATTTTTAATCCTTACAAAATTTACAATACTTGCTTAATATGAACCATTTTTTCCTCATATGTCTTCTTGAACACAAGAATATCATCCATGTATATAATGGCATGCAAGATAAAAAAACACACAATGACACCATGGTTTGAGAATAACATAAAATATAATACTCATGAGATAATAGATTTATTACAAATATTTCCAAGGGATTTACCACTAAATAAATACTTTATCATGTTGAAGTTTTTTAAACAACCAAAGTGTGAACCAATATATCACTTCAATATTAAAGGGAAAGGGGATAATTTAATTAGTGTAATACGATAGGTATTGGGAGTTGGAAAGAATGCATGGAATGGTTTGGGGTGTTTATGAGTGGTGTTCCAAATTATCTATCTAGATAAATTTACACAATTTATTAAACGAAATGTCATTCACTATGCTAGTATTGCCAAGGTCATGAAAATGTCTTTTTTCTACATCATAATATTTTATTATATCAAAGCATCATAATCCCAGGGGTGTCTACTTAATCCCGACTCTAATGTAATCAACAAAGGAAATAATGGTCACACCAAGGTAGTGCATATTCAATGTAGTCTTGTTCAATTTTCCTAAAACAAGA
>VDFB02256132.1:191288137-191537710 GCA_007258455.2 Sequoia sempervirens
AATATTGGCAAATGTTTGTCTAGCAAAATTTATCATTTAATACAAAACAAGAAAAGGACAATTAAAAAAAGAAATAGGCCACAAATTATTTGATATATAAGATATAATAAACATGTTGACATTGAAAACTATTATAGGGAACAACTTTTACTATATGTCCCATTTGCCATAGATGAAAACATGTTGAAAAAAGGCTTCACAACATGGGAAAAGGCTTTCATTGCTAATGAAAAAATAGTAAAACTTAATCAAGTAAAGTACATGTACCATATAAATGAGCTATGGGGTGATTTGGACAATGTTATTAATGATGTCAATATTGAAAATGAGAACTATACAAAAACAAGCAATGTTGACAATTTCAACACCGAATATAATGAGCAATATAATTTGCAATCGGATCTAGACACAATGAAACTTAAATTCTACAACAAACAAATGGGAAGGCCATTTGAAATTTCTAATCATCCAAACTTAGTTGACAACACATAATACTATAATCTTTGAAGAATGCTAAACAAAGAGCAACAAGCCATACTAAAGAACATACTAATAAAAAAAATAAAAATTACTTGAACCATTACATTTGTTTCTAACAAGAGGTGCTAGAAAAGGAAAAACATTCACTGCCAAAGCTATATACCAAGGCCTACTGTGTATATACAATAACTCTATTGATAGTGACCCAGATAAGATAAAAGGCTTGTTACTTGCATGCATAGGTAAAACAACTTACAATGTTGGAGGCACAACTTTGCACTCTGCACTTTTCATACCATTTAACAAATTCACTACTATTCCATTGAGCTCAGACAAATTAGATATATTGACAAAAGAACATCAACAATTGCGTATTATCCTTATTGATGAAATCTCATTAGTTGGAGCAAGACTCTTGTGTTGCATAGATAAAAGATTGTGTGACATCATGTAAACACCTACTAAATATTTTGGTGGTTTAGACATTATTTTTGTGGTTATTTCTATCAATTAGAACCTATGCATGACTGTCTAGTGTTTCAAATTGTAAAATTAGACACCCAACTAGTTCCATACAATTTTTGGGAAAACATCAAATGCTATACCTTACAAACAACTATGAGACAAAAAGATGAAATCTTCATCAAAATTCTTAACAGAATATGAACAAACTCTCTAACAAATAGTAACATAGCACGCCTGAATAACAAATACTTATGTCCTACACCTACTGATCCAACATTTCTATTTCTTTTTTACAAGAGAAAGATGTTAATGCACACAATTAGAAAATATTATTTTCTCTTCCGAGACAACTAATAAAATCAATGCAATTGACGAATAGGATAATTATGTTAATGTAGAACAATTGTTCAAAAATAATACAAATCTACTAGACTAAATTATGTTAAAAAAAGACATATTAGTTAAAATTTACGGTGGAAACTATGATACACGGGATGGTCTCATAAATGGATCAAATGGAATATTCAAAACATATACACATCATGCTGACATTGACATTATATGGATCGAGTTCAATGATCATCATATAAGAAAAGCTCAAGCTACAAAACTATCACATTTAAACCAAACATATATTAACAATGGATGGGTACCAATACTCTGAGTTGCCAAACCAATCCTAAAACTAAATGCTCAACATAAGAATATTGTTAGAAAATAATTCCCGGTACAATTAGCATGTGCTCGAACAATACATAGATCACAAGGGCTTACAATGCATGGCCTTGCATTTGAACCATTAGGTGTACACCAACATGGGTTAACTTACACAACTCTTTCCCACACATCAACAATTGAAACACTATTTTTGTTAAGCCCTCTAACAAAAAAAAACTTTAAAGTAAAAATAGAAATCATAGATGAAATGACACAGTTATAAATAGTGGCTAAGTGGACTCTTCAAAATGACATACATTACAAAACTCAAACATCATGTATTACCATATCTACATTAAACACTCGTCATTTCTAGCCACACAAATAAGACATTGCACGTGACAAAGATTTAATGTCATCGAACATTATTTGTCTACAAGAGACATATTTGGAAACATCGATAAGAAATGATGCATTATCCATATATAATTGCTCTACAACATACCATATACATGGGATAATGACTTGCACAAAAAAGCATATACAATATCAAATGAAATTCCACTTATAGAAGATAATGTTGAACCAATATTGAGTACACTGATATTTACTAAACAAAGCCTTTATATTTGTAATATCTATGCTAGACCGGCAACATCGCTTACAAACATTATAAAAATTGTTAACAAAGCAATGACTATTGCTTCTACTGGAAGCCTTATTTACATTGCAGGCGACTTCAACATTGACATTTCCAACTCAAAAAAATTAGAAATGCTCAAAGAGAGCATTCAAATACACAATTTGCACTTATTACAAGAAAATATAAAACTTTTGTCAAGGACCATTATTGATCATGTGTGGACAAACAATTATGCAAATACAACAAAAATTCAAGATGTGAATCGTACTGGACAGATCATGACACTCTTCTATTTCATGTTGCCAACATTGTCTAGCCATGCTCTAAATCCTGGAAAAGGTAATCATGTACAACAAATTTATATGACAAAAGATTCTACTGTCTACATACATTAACTCTTACTAAAAAAATAGTACTTGAACTCATTAGTTATACTATTATGTAGATCATTATTCATATAATGAAAAATAAAAGAAATATTGTTTTGTAGGTGACTTTAAATCATGAACATTGGGCAAAAAAAAGTATCTATTGCAATACCTGCAAAAGCACAACAAGGGAAAACTAAAGAGTAATTTACATGGACAACATACATAATTTATTTTCTTTAACAAAATATCCTCTTGAAAAACCATACTTCATTAACACATTTGTTTTGTCAAAGGCAATTGGACATGATTAAAATTAACAACACTCCAGCAACAATTGTCCATACAACTAATATTACATTGGACAAAAGGTATTTATACTTTCCAAAAAATAATTACAAAACAATTTCCAAATATATAAGGAATATATCTAAATGTAATAGGAATAACACTACTTTAATAATAACTTACTATACAAGTAAAAAATAATGTATTATGCAGTTTTTTCAAAAACATGGAAATTAGTGAAGAAGACCTTGATGTAGATGATCTTGATGAATCTTTCTTTGTACCTGAAAAAGAATGCATAACAAAAGGGTTAGACATGTCATTCCTTCCAAATTAGTTAAAAATTAAGTAGTATTTTCCACAAATTACATGACTAAGAATTGCATTTCTTGCTACAGTCGCTTGGAAAGCATTGACTAAATAACACTTCTCCTATGAGAATGACCATTCAAAGCAACAAAGAAAGGTATTAATTTTTAATAGTCTTCTTTTTTAGCAATTTTTGTTAATAAGCTATGTATATACAAGTACATTTTCCATAGATTTCTACAAACACCAACATACATAGTGAAAAAACTTTAATTTATATTCACACAATTGAGAATAGCATACATTTTTTGTAACTACATAAGAATGCATAACAAAATGGTGAGAATTGTCAATTCTTCCAAATTAATGAAATGTTAAATAGTAATATCCACAAATTTCATGACTAACAATTTCATTTCCTACTACAGCTGTTTGAAAAGCATTGAACTAAATAACACATCTCCTACCAGAATGACTACTCAAAGCAATAAAGAAAGGTATTAATTTTTAATAGTCTTCTTTCATACCAAAATTAGTAAAAAATCTATGTATATGGTTGTACATTTTCCAAACATTTCTACAAACACCAACACACATAGTGAAAAATCTTTAATTTATATTCGGACAATTGAGAATAAAATACATTTTCTATCCTTCAATGTTCACAACTATAATGCATATTTAGAATACATTATTAACTACATAATTTATTTTTTATAGTATGATTTTAACAAACCAAAAACCTGGTCCAATATTGGAAATTTGCACATAATGAATTGGTTCAGTATTCGAAGAAGATGTCCTTGTTGTATATGGTCCTACTTCTATGAAGCACAACAACACCCAAAAAAAGGCAGAAACAGTACATGTGGATCTTGTAGATTGCAATGGTTAAATGATTATAATTGTAAATGTTAGCAACAATCTGGTTAATACATTTTTGCCCCATATGTTTGTTGGGTCTAGTATTCACAACACCAACTTTTTAATAAAAAATAAAACTCAATATGAAAGAGGCGATGCGGACTGCTGCCTTGCCTTAACCAGTAGAAGCATAGTAGAAAGTGTACCTATTGTTTGCAAAAAAATGTAGATTAACTCCAAACGTCACAATTTCCCAAATAATACGAGCAAATTGCAACTATTTTGTTGGTTCATTTGGAGCAATAGGGACATCTTATCATTTGAACAAAATCCAATTCAAAGTGCATGTGAAAGATGGAGACCTCCAAGAAGACATGGAAACTATATATACTTAACCATCTTTATTTTATTTTCATATGCAACTTAACTTATTTACTTAAATTCATTAACAATTTTCTTTTGTAGGTTGTTATCCCCATTGCCAACATAGATTTATGTGTATATTTACAACAAATGTTTTCAAAAATAGACATGCCACTGCTCCATTTCAAAAATGTAGTTAGAAATGGTCCACAAGGCTCAAATGTAATGCACACAACACAATCAACATTTTTTTAGGAGCTCAATGATGCATGTACAAGAGCATAGTTGCAAACTCTTGCAAAATCTAACATTCAGGCAAGAGCCAAAAAAATAATAATTTTGTTTTTACATTTATATAACACATTTATGAAATATTTTCAGTTCCCTACAAAATACATAACAAGTTATTTTTATTCACAGGGGACACTGCAACCAAAGAATGTCCACTTGCCCCCCTTTGAAGCTTGTTGTAGCACATGTCATCGCTCCACACTACTTGACAAGTCTCTTGAAAAAGGATTTGCCAATTCCACGTACTGCAAAAGAACCACCGAACTTTCCTATCGTCACAATCTGGCTTGCACATTGTATAGGAAAGAAGGAAACATTGACTGCTGGTTAAATGGAGACCTCCTTAAACAAAGTTTCCCAAAGCTTCAAGAAATCACATATGAGCAATATAAAGAATACATTTCACCTGCAATGTTCTTGTTACACAGATTCCAATTGCAAGGAAATTTTACACTATATATTAACAATTTCATTGTGAAAATTGTTCAACAATGATTATCTTATTGTTTCCACAAATTGCACTTTCACAAACAATCTACCATTCTGAACTACAAATTTTGTATATATGTAAATAATTAATTTTGTTGTGTTTGAATTTTACAAATGTTAATTTTAAAGACACTAGTTAAATAGGCCTATAGCCATGCCCATTTTCAATTTCTACAGACTAATGCTAAGATCCGTTTCCCTTCAGTTTATAGCTTTGAAGAATTAATTAACAGTATTTCTAACCTTGATGAATTTAGCTACATTTATGTTCTTTTGTTAGTTTGGGTACAAAACTTTACTGTGCGGTCTTTAAGTTTTATCAGTTTTGATTTAACAAACATTAATGTGAGTGTTTACTGTTTTGGTTGGCTTCAATGGAAAACTTAAACAGGTGTCTGTTGCTTTTGTTGGTTTTAAATTAAAAAATTATTGTCACACTTGGTTTCTTCTAATAAAGCATAGGGTTTAACTAGGTGTGAGCGAATAACGGGCTTTATTTTCAGTTTAAAGTTATGCTGCCTTCTTTGGGGTTGGTTTTACATTGCCACTGTGTTTGCTAGTTATATGTTCCAAAAATTTCATTTGTTTAGTATACATTAGTTTCAGATGTGTATCATGAGTTGAAAATTATTTGTAGGATAGGATTTGATGATCTATTGCAGGAATAGAGAATTAGGGCTAATGGCATTGTAAGCTATTAGACAAGTTACAGTCTGAGCTGATGGCATTGATGGTATGCTAAGCCTTAATGCCATTTTCCTATTTTTTTTTAAATATATGTACACAAATGAAACTTTGGAGTTTTAAAATCGTGTTTATTTTATTATTTATTTTTCTATTTTTGGTTTTCCTAATGTTTTAGGAATTCAAAATGAGACGAATTGAAATACGTTCTAGAATGGCTTAATCTATAAGGTGAAGTACCTTTACTCTTGAATGTCTCTATAGTGCCCTACATTGATTTCAAATTTTAAAGTCATGGAACAAGTTGCATTTTAGAATATGTCAAAGAGAAAATGAAAATCTTGTGATGCATATGGTCATATTATTATTTACTGTTAATGAAATTTACTTTATTATTTTTCCGTTTGTGGATCAGAAGCTTGGTGAAGAAAGGGATATAATTGGAGAAGTAGAGAACACACAAAAGACAATTCAGTAAGTAATAAAAAGTATCAAATGAAAAAAATTTACCATTCTTTGCATTTAATGCAATTCAATTGTCAGGTGAGACAAGCTAAAATTCATCTTACATGATCTTAGGCAAGATGACTTATTCATTAGAATCAAAGTTGGTTGCTTCTAGAGCTACACAAGGGTTAAACCTCTATAGTTCTCATACTACTAAAAAAACCTACTGTAGAAGATGTTGTTGAAATACCAAAGGCTTTTGTTGTAATTGGTATAAATACAGCTTTCAACAGCACAAAACGATGGGACTCTGTTAAGGAAACTTGGATGCCACAAGGTTCTACTGAATATTTTAACCTTTGCTAATGTGTTAAGTACTTAAGATCAAACAACAGACTTGTACTATAAAGTTTTTGTGCCTCTGAAAATGTGATATTTTACTATTTACAAAATATGTCGTTCAGCTCAACAGCCACACCATGTTCGCGACCAGCGAAGCGTATTACTGACTTCTTTACCGTTATCCGCGATATTTTTACCTCGTTATTCCGCCAACCTCGCCAATAAATATTATCGTTTTCCATTTGTCCTGGCTTTCGGGCACAAGCGCAAATATTCACATAAATTCAATACCATATCCACCGGCATGCATTTTAAAACAACGAAAGTCCGGACGGACGTGAGCTGCAAGGTTCGTTACGTCTTTTCAACCACGGATCCGCCGTCGACGTTAAGCATGCCCAGCCACGTTATCCTCTGAGGTTTGTACGTTATCTTTCCAACATCCCATGTCATATTCCGTTATCAGAGCCCATGCAGCGTCCTCACCATGCCTTGCCATTCACCTCAGTTCGACCCCCACTGTCGAACCGTTGAAGCCTTCAATAAACGCCCGCTGCACCTGTCCATCCGCCCAAACGTGATGATGGGCGTCCATTGACGATGCACGTCCGCCCTTTACACTGTACGGCAACAGCCAAATGCATTCTATCCATACAACCATCAGCGCCCATCCACAACGATTTTCATTATAGTGATATGTCTTAAACAAACCTAAATAAAGATAATCAATATGAAGAAGTATTTCATAACTCTACCTTCTTTGTATGATTATTAATAATGTTGAAAACTATTTTCAGGAATGTTATCTACCACTCTTGCACAGTATCGAGCCAAACCAAGAGTGTACATAGGGTGTATGAAATCAGGCCTAGTCCTTGCAAAAAGTAAGTAATTTAACACCCTGTATTGATTTCTTCTTTGCAATACTAATTGATCTTGGCTTAAATGCAGTAGAGGTATGGCACCTTCTAACTGCCTTTTTCAAAAAAAAATTGTAAGTAAAATATGGTTAATTTATAGTAAATTAAAACTATTGCTTCCACTTTTGCAGGATCCTAGTGCTAAAAGCGGATACCAATTAGTCGGTGATGTTTCCTATGAAGAGGCTTCAAGAATAGCTTCAAAAATTAATCCTGTACCTTGTGGTCTTGGTCCAATGACTATTGCAATGCTTTTGTCCACTACTCTACAATCAGCAAAATGGGCATATGGGTTCAATTGAGATTTTTGATGTTTGATCCAGGCCTTTTGCAATAGACTTCACATTATAAGTTTTATGACGCTTATAAACGAGTTATCTATTATTGAATGGAATAAAAAGATCATTTCCTATCATAAGGAATTTTTTGGAGACATTATGCACCTATAAGAGGACTTAGGACTAGATGCTTTCATTTTCTTTTGTGAAGAAAACTGTAACATTTAAGCAAGTTGGTTATACATGACTCTATGTACAATGAGATATTTTCTTTTTTAAAAAGGATATTTTATCATATATGTTGAATAATTAAGGAAATATTTGAACTTATTAATATTTACATAATGTTGGCAACATGTACATTGCACTTTGTTCATGGCCTAAAAGCACAACCAGAGCATTTCATATGGTGCACACAATTCACAGATATTTAAGTTTTAATTCAATTCTTCCAATTATTCTATTACAAGCTATTCAAAATTTTGAAGTGAGCAAAATTTTTTTGTTATAAGGGTCATTTTCTATTGGAAGATAAAGTTGACTCTATCAGTGATCAAATTCCTAAATTTAGGTTATCATTGGTTTATCGTGACCAATTTTTCCTAAAACATAGCAAACACAACAAATACAAACAAAACTATTCTTAAACATGTTGGCAAGAACTTCGTTGCTTTGCAACTCTTGTTATAAAATTGGCTTGATATTGTATTTGATTTTGTTGGTTGAGAATAATTAAGACAAAGTTTATTTTGTAAAAATTTTATTTGATTTTTATATGTTAAGTGATATTTAAGTATGATTTTTTTTAACAATAAAAGAATTGCATTTAATCAGTTTTGTGTGAATAAATGAATTTTTTATTTGTAAGTGAATTGTTAAGATCACTTAAAAAGTCAATTAAGCTGTAAGGCGTTTGAATTTTTTTTGCATAATCATGTTTTCTTTCACTTGTTATTGAAACAGTTTCACTTTGTTGTAAAGTATATACTGTTGAAATGCATATTTTATATTACAATTAAGTTGTGTGTTGGCACTATAGATACCTAAAATAAGTTATATTTTTCAATTGCTCCCAACATGTCAAATTCTTTTTATGCATTGTAAACTATCTGATTTCTAGCTATCTTTTTTTTCTAGGCAAAAGAAAATTAAAATTATAGGATGGACAATGCTAGAAAGTTGCACATAGATGGAAAATAGCATCATTTATCTATATCATACAGGATGGGAAGGGACACCATCCAAATTGCAGGGACAGGAATGAAGAGGACACTATAAACGAATTAGGGTACACGAATGAATGTAGAAGGATTATATATAGTCATTAGAAATTGTAGGAACAGGGCATGGTTTTCCAAAAAAATATTTTATATAAATGTCGTCACTAGAAATTGTGGTATGCAGAAACAAATCCATGTTCCTCTAATGAAGTTTCCTACAAGCTATGTTGTATACATATGATAGGAAATGTGGAACAAAGAGATAACTGATTTAAATATGAGAAAAAGGCCCAAGTCCCTAGGGAAACTAATAACTCATACTATTTGTAAGTTTGACAAGTTGAGGTTATCAGCACTGATAAACAACATATATAGAAAATCAAGAAAAATTTGAGTTTCTTTTGCTACCTAAATCATTTTAATGCAGTGTTGAATGAGAAAAATACAAAGGATTGTAGACACTTAAAATTGTCCTGATCAATATTGCACATTTGAATTTGATTACTAACACCATTTTTGTCCTAAATTCACCTCTTTTTGAACGTTTAATTAAGTAATCTTCATTATTTAACTAAATTCATCAGTTTCTCTTATTAATCAAATGATCAATATTATTTGGCTAATTCATCCCCTTTCACGCTAATTTTCATCTCATTTAATTAGGTAATATGATTTTTTTAATTAAATTGCTTATGTCTTCTCATTTAATTAAATAATAAAGATTATTTAGTTAAATGTCATTAAACCCCCTTTTATTAAATAAGTTATTTAATGAAACTCCTAATTTCATCCATCTTGCATCATTAAAACATTTTTTTAATTATCTAAATAGCTAATTTCTCTCACCTCCCACTTGCAAGGGAATATTCCCCTAGAATATTCCTCCATTTGAACTCCTCCAAAATGGAATATTCTTGTAACAAACTTCCTAAAAACTTCCTATTATTTAGGAAGTGTGCTTGTTTGAATCAATGAGAGCCATTGATTAAATCCTTGAATATTCCCCTAGAAGCACACTTCTTAAAAATTAGGAAGTTGTTTGGAAGTTTGTTACAAGAATATTCCATTTTGGATGAGTTCAAATGGAAGAATATTCTAGAAGAATATTCCCTTGCAAGTAGCGGGTAAGAGAAATTAGCTATTTAGATAATTAAAACAATGTTTTAATTGTGCAAGATGGATGAAATTAGGATTTTCATTCAATAATTAACTTATTTAATGAAAGGGGGTTTAATGTCATTTAACTAAATAATAAAGATTATTTAATTAAATGAGAAGACATAAGCAATTTAATTAAATAATTCGCATTACCTAATTAAATAAGATGAAAATTAGCATGAAAGGGGATGAATTAGCCAAATAATATTGATCATTTGATTAATAGGAAAAACTAATGAATTTTAGTTAAATAATGAAGATTATTTAATTAAACAGTTAAAAAGAGGTGAATTTAGGATGAAAATGGTGTTAGTAATCAAATTTAGATGTGCAATATCAATCAGGACAATTTTAAGTGTCTATAAGGATAAAGAAATAATAATGGATTTTTTTAATACAATGGACAATGGCACACAAAACCTATGGTAACATGGACAAGAGAGATACTAGAATCCATTAGTATGTCCCAACTTTTGACTTTGCTGAATTGTAGAATGCTTGTCTTTTATCTCATAGAGGAGTGAAATTTCTTGAGGAATTTTATTTTATAAATTCCGCAATGATGCAACCACAACTTGGCATATCCATTTCAATGGACTACCTCCAATTTTTTGGAATCTATACAGTACTGACATATGTGATTTATTATTGTAATATTTGATGTTAAATTTGGGCAACCTCTATAGCAATTAGGGATCAACATTAATAATCTATATTTGTGCATACATGCATGTATATATATTATATGTGTATGTACATAGAACATATATACATACACACATATATGTATTTATAATATGTATGTAATTGTTCCCCTTAAGGTTTCAAAACCTTCAATGGTGCCTTGTGTTTCCCTACATGTTAGTGCTAGCAATCAGGGAAAGACACCTATGTTGGGAAAATATTCCCCTCAAATTGTCTATCCTCCTATGGTTCTTGCTCTTCCTCGACTTAATCCTCTAGTAGCAAAAGGAAAGCAACCCAATGGACAAAAATATTCTCGTGCACCATTCATGCCTCATCCTCTAGTAGTTCCTCTTGTTCCTTCGACTACCATCGTGACAAAAAGAGGAAATGCACCCATAATGTAGGATATGCCATGTGCACCCAAAATCCATCACCTTCCACTTGCCAAAATTTTCCTTCCTCCTATTTTAGAAGTGAAGAGAATGCATTGCAGGTTTTGAGGCATGTGTGGTTGGATCTTGAGCCAACAAGTTAATTTATTACATGTTTCATCTAATTAGGCCAACCTAATTGATGATGTAGGTGTTTACAATGTAATGCATATAAATATAAGTTCATTTCAGTGTTGTAGATGTGTCATGTGTACTGTAGAAAATGTGTGATGCAAATTCCTAAGCAGAGCATGTGAATGTAAAGCAGAGCAGAGTGTGGAAGTGGTGTAGTATGAAGTGTGTTGATTCAATATTTTGACCTCCAATGGAATTGTATCTCCTGCATATTATAGATGCATTATAAGTAGTTCAAATCTTTGGGCCCTATCACCAATGTAACCAACTTGTGTGTCAGTGTAAGTGTCATTGGCGTGTGTTGGAACACAAGTAGGCTGATATGGAGGTGCCTTCTACTTAGCATCCCCCTCCCATGTGACCACCTCCATACCTTATTATTCCTCCTTCTCCTCCTCCATCTCTTAATGCTCCTTTTGTAGCACCTTCTATCTCTCATTGTAATAATGATGAACACCCATAAATTGTGTAGGTTTTCTTAGCTCCTTTCATGGACCCTCCACTCATCCCAAAAATTCTCGACATTCCTCCTTTCTCTATGTCATTGGATATGCCAACCACATCTATCATATTGAGTGCCACACTTGCTAATCTAGTGTCATTTTAGTGCACTTTCCATGAATTATTTCCAGACATTCTTCATCCCACCATAGTTAATATTAATATCCCCCACCCACCACCAAAAATAAAACCTGAGCATTATCCAACTCCACCTCTTTGAAAGCAAAAACCAAACCCACCTTCTTCGTGGCCTCTAAACTACTCTTCATTAGTTCTCTTCATAGAAGAAGTGAAAACTTCCTTTGCTCTTGTCATTTGCCTCCATTTAGGAGATTAGTGGTGATAATCCTCTTGTCACATATTTTGATAGTGATTCACCAACCTCTCATCATGAGGAGCATCTATCTTAATCCTTTGTAGACATTCTAGAATTATCCTTGATTTTGATAAGATACTAACACTCACTCAACACAATGTTCAAGAAGATGTACTTGCAGCTATGATGTGGGGATTGTAAATAAATAATAATATATTTTTCCAACCTAACTAATAATATCTAGTGCTTGTACCTTGGGAAAATGTCACTAGAGAACATGATGTACTGTTAACAAATAGGATCTAAGAGGGTCAAAGAGGAGGTTGAAGGACACATTAGAGGATGGAGAACCGTTTCCATCTCTAGTCAAGGCTTCTTTCTTGGAGATCAGGTATATTTTGAAGAGACAATTTGGGTAGGAGTATATGCTTTTCCTATTTTCTTCATGTTTTTGTTCTATTTTGGTGTGTTGTTGCAATTTTTATTTTTTAATTAGGCATTCTAGTGTAGCATGATGTTCAATGTTAGAAATGTTGTGTTTAGTTTTGAATTTTTATTTTCAAGTGTTAATGTCGAGTAGGATTTTGGGTGAGATGTAAATTCATTCTATTTGATATGTCTTCATGATTAGTCTATGGTTGTCATTCTATTTATATTGTGGTATGGTTAGATTCATGTCAAATGATTTACTTTAGCATAATCATGCCAATAGGGCACTAGATGTATATATCAACAATGGTTGTACACAACATAGTGATGAGGAAAGAGTTAGGCACTAGGAGGATGTGTATAGGTGTTGACATAATTTGATCAACACCAAGACATGTAATTGAGTTACATAGTGGTAGGGTTGGGTGGTTGAGTATATTCACAAATGCTCCAGATCACCCAAATTTACCCCTTTTGGATTGAGGAATTGTATTGGCATTTGTGGTTAGTTGTAATGCCCCGCCACGCAACCCTAGGGGAAGTTGCAATATACTACACAAACAAACTAATTTTTTTATTTTTTATTTGTTAAGAACAATTAACCTGCAAGTTCACTAACCATTGCCAACAACCCCTAAGGTTACAAGACTGAGTTTAGTTTGAAACCCAAACAAGAAACATGAAATGAAAGCATCACATTTAGTTACTTCAGAAATTAACGACATATTCCATATGGGATAAATATATCAAAGATAGAGAGCCTTTACTTGATTGTGAGTAACAATAACATAATAAGATTATACACCTTATTCTGTACGAGAGATAAATCCACTAAGTATATCACAAATTACAACATTCACCAATACAAATGAGGGGTAATGAAATAATACTATACAACACAAAGAATAAGCATGAAATGAACGATCCATGGCTCAATTGAAATCTTGTCCACATCATCATGAAGACAACCTGATTAAGGTGCATGTTCCACCCAAGGTCCATGATACCCAAGGTTCACCTCTGCATATAGAGAGAAAATTAGGAATTCAAACAAGACCACTCCACTCTAGACATATAGACTACTTTATATAATCGAATCAAAGGATAAGGCATACAACACTTATCATTAAAGTGTTAAAATGTCGTAGAACAAGGATCATCATCACGAGTACAACAAACTGACTTATTGACATAGAGAGTGCTACATGACATTTATGAAGCACCACTCAATCGCTCGCAGAAATCACCCCCACCACCTTGCCCGGCCTACCACCAAACTGGCCGACTACCCCACCGCGCTCGTCTTCATCTCAAACCTTAAAAGCAATGAGTCACGAGAGAGGCATTTATTATCTTAATTAGTTTGAGAGTTTTTCATTAATTAATTTTAAGTTGTCACTTACTTAAACCCTAAGTGAGTTACCCTGACACCCCTTTGTGTGCCAGACCCCCACAAAGAGCCACTCTCCTATCGACAACACGCACGGTACAAAACCACTATCCAATGGGTAAACTAGATAAGACGACCTCTCCAATCCAAGGAGGCAATGAACAAAGGAAACTCACTCCAACACTGGAGGAAAACAAAATACAAAACCCACTCCTTCCAAAGGAGGCACAAACCACATAACCCTCTCCTAATCCCAAGGAGGCACAAACCATCCTCGTTCGTGAAAACTGGGTGAAACAACATGGTGCAACTATACACACTACCCAAGACAAACCAAAGGTGGACTATCATAATACGACAACCCCCAATGATTACAAACCCCATCTGGAAGACTTACACAAACAAATGACTCAATTGCCCAACATCGAGAATGAACAAAACATCACTAGAAAGCACTTTAGGCAATTTAAATAAACTAAGGTTAGGATTTCCTAAATCCAGTCAACTCAATCTACATTACTTACATTTATCCAAAACTACATAAGATTCATTTTATGACGTTGAGGAATTTAAAAACCAATAAGTTAACTCTGAGTTTCTCAATCATACCCAATAATCTAAACAACTTGATAAATAAACACATTTGATTAAAATAAAACAATCTTTATTTCTACTATGAATATAAATAATCCACTTAATTTTAACTACACTAGGATACAAATATATATTAAATATATATGTAAAAGTATATACATAATGTATATACAGTTATATATATATTTAAATATAAAATTCTCATTTAAATAAACCAATTTAACTCAACACATAACTTTATTTAAAAATACATAAAAATATATATAAATAAGTAATTATTAAAAAAAATATTATTAAAATATTAAAATATTATATATATATATAATATATATATATATATTATATATATATTATAATATTAATATAATATATATATATATAAATATTAAAATAAAATAATGAAAAAATTATAAAACAAAATTTTAAAACAATAAAAAAACATGCATTTGGGGTTGTGACCCCTCCAAAGGGAGGTGGCCAAAGTGCAAGCCACCCCCATGGGGGTGTTGTTATTGTGATGCGCGCCTCTCCCATATCATTTACAAGACAGCCCACTTCCACTAAATATCCATTATAGTAAAATAAATATTTTTTTATTTAAAAGATCCCTAAAGAAAAACGAGAAAACATAAATTTTTACCACATCACAAAGGAGACTCCCTATAATTTTACAAATCAGAATTTTTCCAAATAATTAAAAGCTAATGCTCTCTTTACTCATCTCTTATATGTATACTCTCTCGGCTTACCTCTCTCTAATCTCTTCTCATCTATCTTAGGATTTTCATTTCGATAGTTTTGCTGAAACATGAATTTTTTTTTTGCAACAAAAGAATAAATTTGACAAGCCATATCTAGTTTTTAGTTTTCAGTTTGAAAAGAGATTTTATTTTGGTTTTCCTTCAATTTTTCATTGTGTGATTCTTGTGTTTGATTTCCTTTCCCAAAATTTCAACAAAGTTTGCAAGTTTTGAAACAATTTCACATGGGTTTTCATTGAATTTAAACAACATTTTAAAAAATTTCAACCAGCATAACAGAGATTTGAAACTCATTTCAAAATTAAAAACAAAATCACAAAGAGGGAACCTGGTTTTTTCTCCCAAGCTTGAAGAACTCAAATGGTGCTTCCAAATCCCACCCAAGAATTTCAAACTTCTTCTTCAAAATCCAAAAAAACAAAGCCACAACCAATCTTTTCTCCACCCAATTGAAAGTTAAAAATTAAAATGAAATTCCATTTGCTCACATAGAGTTTCCCCAATTTTTGGTCAAAGCCCTAAAAATATCCCACCCACTAAATTCATTGCAAATTTTGGGGATATTTCCATTTCTTTTAAAATTTAAAACAATTTTACTTTCTAATTGAAATTTCATGTATTTTCAAAATTCGCACACAAACAAAAAGACAAATTTTGCAAAGGAATTTATTTTATCATAATTTTCAAAAATTACACTGCAATACTTAAGACATGATTTTTTCATTTTTATTTTAATTTAAATCTAAATATCAATAATTGCTTGACAGCTGGCAGTCGTTTTTTATCACCATTAGCAGTTAATCAATAGCTTCAAATCTAATCCAGTTGGATTGTTTTATTAATTAAGGTTAAATTAATCAATAAAAGATAGCCCCAACATTTCAGCATTCTGTGAGATATATTTAATCATCATTTTAACTACCTAAGCCACTTAATAACCTTTATAATATGAAATTAAATAAATAACCAAGGAGGAATGAACCATATTAAAACAACTAAACCCGACGACAACCCGACGACACACTATGACTAGGGTGATGACTTGGCACGGAAAACCTAGCTACTATCTCCCAATCGATTACCATTGGTCAATGGACACGCTCAAACCTGTGAAATCAAGTGGAGTCGATGTCCTGTACTTGTCAACCTATGAACAAAGAGCATATTGAACATGCATATATATGATATAATAAAACACGCCGTGAAGGGGAAAATCTTGGAATCGTAGGGCGCTTGCAAGCGAGTGATACAATCCCGTCCCCTTCACCAATACACTCATCATAGACTAACAGTTCCATCATAAACAAATATCTCACGCAATAACATGTTACAATAACTAATCATCCTTACACCAATTTAAAACATGTCAAATAAAGCATCAGATAAGATACATCGCATCACACCAATAAACTATCGCTCTATAATTATCGATCAAATCACACACACATGATACAACATCTCAATAACCAAAAAGCACATCAAAGCAAACAAGGACACACTGTCCAGCCAGAACGCAAAACAGAGGGGTATTACATTAGTTAATCCAAATGCATGTGTTGTGTTTGTATATTAGGACTTAGTATACGCTCAAATTTTAGTAATAATTTTCTAATGTTATTAGTGGTTAGGGAAGTTTCCTATAAGGTAGGTACTCAAGAAATCAAGAGGGTGGTTGTTGGGTTGTTGAGAAATGGAGTTGAAGACAACAAATTTATGAGGTATTTTACCAAGGGGATTTAATTAATAAACCAATATTATAACATGTGCATTTTTAGGGTATTAATAAACACCCTTAATTTCATTTCCACCCTTCAAATTTATGTTTTTGATACCCCTACATACACTAGTATAATTAAAATACTTCCCTATTTTTACTAGGTATCCTATGCACCTATTTTTTGTACATTTTTTACATCCCAACTATTTCTACAAAGGGCATTGCTCACACCTACATCTAACTCAAACCTATTTTTGATATTCATCCCATACATTAAAGACTCAACACATAAACCAAGATAAGTTATGGAAAATATGTCAATCATATTTAAAGATTGGATTTTAAATCTCTAATACATCTCAATCCCCAAACCCCTACCATATAAGTGCTAGTATTGAACCTCTCTAATAATAGATATCTCAATTATAATATGCATATTAAAGTAAGTTATAATAGAAGGGTTTTAGAGGAACCCAACCATTCTTGTAGGTAGGGTCATGATATTACCAAAAAGTATCCAATAACCTGTTTTAGGAAAATTGAACAAGACTGCATTGAATATGCACTACCTTGGTGTGACCATTATTTCCTTTGTTGATTACATTAGAGTCGGGATTAAGTAGACACTCCTGGGATTATGAGGCTTTGATATAATAAAATATTATGATGTAGAAAAAAGACATTTCATGACCTTGGCAATACTAGCATAGTGAATGACATTTCGTTTAATAAATTGTGTAAATTTATCTAGATAGATAATTTGGAACACCACTTATAAACACCCCAAACCATTCCATGCATTCTTTCCAACTCCCAATACCTATCGTATTACACTAATTAAATTATCCCCTTTCCCTTTAATATTGAAGTGATATATTGGTTCACACCTTGGTTGTTTAAAAAACTTCAACATGATTTAAAGTATTTATTTAGTCGTAAATCCCTTGGAAATATTTGTAATAAATCTATCATCTCATGAGTATTATATTTTATGTTATTCTCAAACCATGGTGTCATTGTGTGTTTTTTGATCTTGCGTGTCATTATATACATGGATGATATTCTTTTGTTCAAGAAGACATATGAGGAAAAAATGGTTCATATTAAGCAAGTATTGTAAAATTTGTAAGGATTAAAAATTCTTGCTAAATGGTGATAAGTGAGTTTGCACAAAGGTCACTTGATTATCCTTGGGATGTAGTTGGGGATGGAGATTTTTGAATTAATCCAACAAAAAATCCATAAGTTTCCCAAGCCTTCCATTGACACCTGTGAAGGAGGGGATTCGCTACTCCCAAGTCCTAAGACAAACAAGGTCTAAAGGAAGCGAATTTCCCTTGGCCACCTTAGTGAAATAGACTCAAGTGATAGAGGTTCAGATGAAAGAGATTGCGAAAATGTGCTTAAAAGAGGGTTTTAGATATGATCACAAATGAAAGACTTCGAGAACTGAAAGAGAAAATTGTAGAGAATTCTGGGACCACAGGATAAGTTCTCGACCTAAGGATGTTAGTGTGGGAGAAGGACGACAACACAGTGTGTTGTCGTCTCAAGGATGCACTGACTTCTCGTACGGATAGAGAATTAAGTCCTCATATAGAACTCAAAGAATCTATTATCTACTTAGAATCCGAAGTCTAGTTATTCTACTAACTTAACAAAAATCAAGGATGTGCAAAAATGACAACAAGAATAATACTTTACATATTTGAGCTAGATAGATTGAAATGAAAAAGAAAGGAGAGATGTCAACTTACAAGAGATCTTGTGCTCATGAAGTCTCCAACGAGCTCCACATGAGCAACCTACACACAAGACAAACTAGGAAAAATGTTGGGGCTGTTTTGGGGCTTGTTGCATTCAAACTCCCATTTTGGTGTTCTCACCTCCACAAACAGTCAAATAGATAGAGAATATAAAAGGCACAAAGTAAAGTAGACATAATGGGTGATAAAAACAAATGGGATGCTATAGAGGAGAACTCCTATCATGAAATATAGACACAATAAGTATGCTAACAAATAGACAAGAAAGTAAGAAAGCAATACCATCAGTCAGTGGCTCCCTCTTGGCTTGATAGATGTGATGTTTGATGCTTGCAAGAGAGCCTTGGTTTTTGTTGTGGCACAAATCCACAGAGCTTCACCATAGAAACACAATGTAGAAGAGAAGAGTAAGAAGAGAGCAAGTTTAAGTGATAGAGAGCTTGAATGAATGACAATGAGAGTTAAAAAAAGAGGATTTTGTGTAGTTGCATGGGCAGGAAGAGCCGTTACATTTGAGATTCTTCCATGATAATACATGTCACAGGAAAAGGATCCCGAGATTCCCTCATTTGAACTTGTAAAGATCGGGGATGCTAGTGTGCCACATAGGCGTCCAACTCACAACTTTGCAAGAAATGAGGTGGCGAACTACTAACGCTTCATCGTTGCCCCTTATGGAGTTGGAATCATAAAATTTTGACCCATAAGGTTCTTGTCATAGATGAAGTTAGGCACCATAAATGTGGGGGGGCTAATGTGCAAATGTGAAATTGCCATAGGCTGTAATTTTATGACATTACATTTTTCTCCCACTTTAGTGAACTAATTTTTGGAAAAATCAATTGCACTAAAGTAGTTGAGAAGAAATTTATTGCAACTTTGAAAATTTGAAAATTTTATGGATTTGCATGCCAAAAAGGATATTGTAGAGGCTACAGAGGTTGAGCAGGCATACATTGATGATGACCCCAACAATCGAGCTCAATGAGAAACTATAACGCCAAACGTGATATTTCATTTTGCAAAACTCAAATTTGGGTTAGTTGAAAAATTGGAAGAGGCTATCATAGTGAGAAGAATGCTTAAGAAGGATTTGATGATTTAGAGGAAAAATATGATGAAGAGGTGAATATATGCCCCCTCTTGTTTTTACCCCTAGCTAGATGGGGTGAAAATATGAAGGATGGAGGGACCATGCCCATTGAGAAAAATGGGCCTCGGGGGGCCTATATATACTCGGGTGGGCCGGAAGGGTCATTTTCTCATTTTCACTATTCACCGCAAGCGAGTTGCTGAATTTTGTGAAAGAAAAGTCAACAAAATGCCTCGTAGACATGATTATGCAGACCATAGGATTGAGTAGCTATGTTAGGCCATAGACGAGGGTGGCAAGGTCGATGAGGTATGAAGAATCTGACCCTAATCTTTTATTTTGACACTTTTTTTTTCAACTTTTCTATTTCATACGCAATGTAGGCATTCGACCGGTGCAAAGGCATCTAACTGGCACGTTGTTGTCCCGATGATGCATCGATGACCTTCGGCAGCGCTGGTGTCCACCATGCATGTTGTTGTCCAGGAAGTGTTCATGGTGTTTGGCCTCGAATGCCAATGCGTTGCTTAAATGTCTATGCAATGCATCTCCGTATCTGAGGTTAATTTATAAAAAAAATTGATGTAGAAGTTATAATTTTATGATGTAGGTCGATCTAACATGAATTTTGTTTTCTTTTGAAAGATTAGCCAGAGATACGAGAGCATAGAGGTTGGCATGTGCTGACTACACTATGAGATCAGGCCTCCCACATGTGCCCAGATATATATACATTTAAGCACACAAACATACATACAAATATATATACTTGAACATACATACATCAAACATAAGACAATAAACTTCCACACAAAACACTAGTGAGACATAACGTAAGCACGTTATAACGCTATAATGCGCTCACATTATGTCTTGTTTGGGAAACATTAATCTAAACAAAGCAAAAACAAGAAAAATGCAAGGTGGGGTATAACACGAGAATTATAACGCGTTCGCGTTAAGTCAAAATTGTGACATAATGTGAGCACATTATAACACACTCTAAATTATGTCTTGCTTTAGAATCCCCAAGCCTTTGGCTTGGATTTTTATTTGGATTTCCAACCAAAGGATTGAGTGCCTTCCCAATGTCCAAAGACATGTTTTTGCATATTCTACAAAATTTCGCATAATCTCATTTGTGGCAACCGTCAAGTTTGCACATGTTTCAAGGTTGAGTAAGTCGAACACCTGGGTAATGTTAGGCTCTATCTCAACTATTAAACAATGCAATTTTTTTCCCATTTTAACTATGTTAAGGTTTCATCTTTAATTTCTTTTATTTGTGTGTTTGTTTTTTTATCAAAGACCAATGTTTGGTATTTTTAACTTTATTTTTTAACCATTCATTGAAATTTCAAATAAATTATATTTTTATAAACTAGAGTCCATTCTACACATATTAAAAATAATAATTTTTGATTAGTTTTAAAAAATTATAGGAGTGCCACAACCAAATTTCTATTTTTTATGATGTGTCCACTTTGAAAATTAGTTAAAAATCATATATTCATTAAAAAATTATCAGAAAAATCGGGCATAAACTACATGTTGTTAGCTAATTTCTCATCGAAGTGATTTTATAAATACCAAAAAAAATTTAACCTTTTGAGGAAGCCACAACTGACGCTATGTACAATGTTTTGACAAAAAACAACATCAATTTCAGTGGCTCCCTTTTTTGGACCCCTTAATCTCTACCATCTAAAAAAAAAAAAGTAGTTTAGAAAGTAGACTTAGAGCACTATGATCCTTATTTTTGTTGCATCTAAATTTTTTGAGTGTAACTATCCTCAATTTCTCATCCAAGGTTAGTATTTCCTGATTTTAGAAAAAAGTGGCCACTTAAGACAATTTTTGGCTCCCCATCTTTCTGCACTTACTCATAAGTTTAGGGATGTATTTAAAGACATTGTTCCAAGTCATTTGAAATGAGAACAAATTATTGGATAACATTTAATTAGAACATACGATCCTTTTTTTTCGTAGGTACACCAGTCATCAACACACTTCTTTGTCATATGCTATTAAACAATCTATTTTGTTACAAGAAAACAAGTGACATTAATTGTCGATGCATGTTCCAAGGAATCTCTCCAACAAATTTCACATATTGAATCACAATAACAAATCGACAAATTCAATGACTGATTTAGTGACATTCATTCTCACTCATATTTTGTCATTCGTTACAACCTAATTATATCTATTTCACAGATATTGCTAGTTTTGTTGCAAGAATTGACTAAGGCACAAGGAAGTCTTGAACTTCAATCCTTACATGTGGAAAGCCTCGCGATGTGCTTCAACACCACTCCTATTTTTATTACCTAATATATCAACAAGTACACAAGTCTTATAAGTACCAACAATTCATTTTTACACATAAAAAAATAATAGGAAAAATACAGGATCACACCATGAGGAAGATCTAGGATCATTACCACAATTAAGTCCTAGGCACTTAGATTCTTAGGATTTGGTAGTCTTAGCTCCTCGATCTATAAACTAGTTTCTAATTTTAGATATTTAACTTTTATCATAATGTAGCATCCAGGAAAGTTCAACACATATTTCATTTTAATATTTCTTAGCCTACACCAAACAATTTATTGAGTTCTAACACCTAATTTATTTGAGGATTTAAAATAAATTCAATTTATTATCTATTAGATATTTGTGAAGAGACAACGTTTTATTCCTCTTTCACTTGTATACTCAATCACCTAGCAAGTAAATATGTTTTGATAGGTCACACAAACCATGTTTACTTATTAACTATTAAAAAATATTATCATCCATACTAATTTTAATAAAATGTATAGATAAAAGTTAAATAATGATATCAAAAGGTTGTAATTTAATTGGTGAAATGATGGTATATTCCTTAAATACATCATTTACCAATGTTCAAATCCTCCAAAAAATAATTAAACTAGATTTTAAAAACTTCTAACATAAATATACATTCCCTCATAATATTAATCTAATATATAAACAAAAATACCAATATTTATTAAAATTCAAATTTCCATAAATTCCCATGCTAACATTCCCAATATTTAATCTTGCTCATTGGCATGAGAGCCAAAAAAAATTCAAATTTATGAGTTTAGGGTTATGTATTTTAAGATATTGTTCTAAGTCATTTGGAATGAGAATAAATTATTGGATAGCATTCAATCAAAGCAAATAATCTATTTTTTGTAGGTACACCAATAATCAACACACTCCTTTGTCATATGCCAACAAACAATCAATTTTGTTACAAGCAATCAAGTGACATTCATTGTTGAGGCATCCTCCAAGGAAGCTCTCAAACAAATTCCACATAAGGATTCACAATAAAAAATCAACAAATTCAATGATCATTTTAGTGACATTCATTTTCATCCACATATTAACATTCATTGCCACATAATTATCTCTTTTTCACTATTATTACTAATTTAGTCTCCAGCGTGACTAAGATGCAAGGAAGTCTTGAACTTCAATCCTCACATGTGACAATTTCAACACTACCCTTATTTTTCTTACCTAATATATCAACAAGTAAAGGAGTCTTACAAGTACCAGCAATCCATATTTACATAAGATTAAAAAAAAACAAAAAAAAAAACTAACTCGCACCACATGGAAGAGTCCTAGGAACTTAGATTCTTAGGATTTGATAATCTTAGCTCCTTGATCTATAATCTAGTCTCTGATCTTAGATATCTTACTTTTTTCGCAATGTAATTTATCTCCAAACCAGGAAGAGCAATATGCCCACTATAATAAACAACTTAAATTAGAAAAATCAGAAGAACAAGACCTGACGTAGATTGAAACAAGGAAACCCATCACCCTAGTCATCTAGATCAACGTCGACAACGACAGAAACTTTAGAAGTGCACAAAAAACATTTATGTAAGTTAAATGGGACATCAACAAAGCTCTCTGCATATGGTGACAGGATTCCCCCTTTCTGTCGTCAAGAGTTTATTGTTTTCATTTGAGGCCGGCAAGGCAACATGCCACCACCAAAACATTTTTTCGTTACAATTCTACGTTTTAACTTTTGCTCATTGCTAAGATATATCTGTTCTTGATCATAATCTTCTTCTATGGTATTTCTTTCTTTCATTGTCGTTCTAGCCTAAGCAGTGTTCACTGCAATGGATGAGGAGGCAAAAGCAGGATTGAATGAGAATAGCCGAAAGGTTGGTGTAATCAATTCGTTTGTTGAATTGGTTGGGTTCATACCCATATGACTATTTTGCATGTTTTACATGATTTTCTGTAATGATATATGCTAGTTACTGGTGGATAATCGTTAGCAGACTTTCAATGCAACACCCAGATGCTACCTAGTTTCATCTTGCTTTTGAATGGTTTACCCACTTCGTGATCCTTATTGAATTAGTTCTTTACCAATGTTTCTGCTTGTTTCAAGGTTTTTATTATCAGTTTAGTTAATCTAGTAAATTTTCTGCTACCACTACGTGATGAAATTAATGGTTGGTGCCAGATATCCTGTGCCTGTCACCCCACCTATTCAAGCTAGAGCATTCCACCCATCCACAAAAGGTAATCAGCCTCCAAATTAAAATAGAGACTGGATAACTAAAAACCAATGATAATTCTTGATAGACCACTGGTGTCTAACTAAATATGATTATATCACCTTTCGATTACATGGAAGTGAGTTACAGATCAATTTACCTTTATACAAACAGAATTTTCTTATTGATACCTAAGGAATGTCTAAGACATCAAAGGGCAGAGTAGCTGCATAATCAGCCCATACAGATTACAGGAAAGACACCTGAGTTCCATATTCTGAGACCATAAACAGTTAATAGATATGTGTTAATAACTTAATCCCAAAATGGATACATAACATACCGTCTCTCATGCTTTATCGAAATGTAAATACAAAAGGATATTCAGATGAGTTTTAGGAGCATTCGTCATGATTTGCACAAATAGATTGCATGAATAGAACCTATCAAGCCCCCACTGCTGTTCTTAAAATACTTTGAGGACTAGAAAAATGTTTGAGATTAAACAAGTGCATAATCATTTGCAGCTTGACTTGATCTAATAATAAAAACTTGGGATTATGTACACCCAATGTGACAATATGTAAGGTAAATGGAAAAATTATTCCATTATAGGATTCCATAAGGGGGATCTCGTAGACAAATTAGTGCCAGGCTTGGAAGTGACGTAAGAAACTACCTATGCCTTTATATGTATGTGTAATTGAAAATAATTTTTTGTTTGGTATTTGAAGTGTTCACAGCTTTTCTCTGATAGAATTTTTTTTCCCAGGTTATGTTTTTTTTTGGACTATTTTTCTTCCACAGTAGTCAGTTTATGAACCAGAACCCTTCTGATTGTGTATTCAACACAACTATAAAGTAACAGGCTCAAATCAGCTACTATTTAATAAGATTGAAGAACCAAGATAGAGCTGAAGCAGCAATCTTTTCCAACATGATAAGAAGCTTGCTAGGAAAGAAAAAGATGTTCAGTAGACAGATGACTGAATCTAGGGCTTTGCCCAACAGTTTTTCTCAACCTTGCTGTTTGCATATGTCAGACATATGCAATCCCAACCAAATGCCATGTTTCCAAGACCAGATCAACTTTAAGCTTCTGATGTTGCAGTGCTACTCTTTAGGTTGGTTAAAAATCCCTTGATCTTGTTATTTCAAATATTGTGGTTATATACTATCTATGTTTTTACTTTTTATATTTAAATTCTCTTATTACAGTGCAAATAAATTGTACTTCTCTCCATTTATGACTTAAATTACATGATGAACACAGAGGCCTTTCTAAGACTATCAATCTATCGGCAACATGTGAAGTCTCATATCCAGAGAGACCTTAACGTCTGTTGTGAAAGCTATGGTGTTATGAATTTGATCAGAATTATACCTGAATGTAAAAATCCATTTGTAGTTATGCATTACTATCACAGTATTTGCGATTAGCAAGAACAAGCTAAGGCCTTAGGCCTTTTCTTGAAGGAGAATTTTGTCCTTACAACACAAAATCACTTTAATCCTTGTGATACTGTGCAGAAGGAATCTTGGAAGACTGTTTTGACCTTGGCATATCAAAGTCTTGGTGTAGTCTACGGGGATTTAAGTATCTCTCCACTCTATGTATTCAGGAGTACTTTTGCTGAAGATATTCAACAATCTGACGGAAATGAAGAGATATATGGAGTCCTGTCCTTTGTTTTCTGGACTTTAACATTGATTCCTTTGTTCAAATACGTCTTTTTAGTGCTCAAAGCTGATGACAACGGGGAAGGTACAATCTAAAATGGATAATTGTCCTTGTCTTGTAACTGTGACAATTTTTTTCTCTGTATTGTATTTCAGATAGCTGATTACAACATGAAGCCATATTGATTGAATGTACAAATTCATTAGATTTCTCATCTTATTATTGCTATCTGTGACTTGGTATTCAAAAGCTGGAGTGTTTACATTTTTGTGGACTGTTGCCTGTCCTTTGGCATGACAGAAACTTTGCCACATTTTTGCTATCTATGTGACAAAGTGTTTACATACATATTCTTCTAATATTGTATAATGATGCAGGTGGGACATTTTCATTGTATGCTCTATTATGCAGGCATGCCAAAGTCAGCCTTTTCCCAAATCAGCAAATTGCTGATGAGGAACTTTCAACATATAAAATGCAACTTCATTCTGACACAAGGAATGGATCAAGAATAAAAATAATGCTTGAAAAATATAAAAAATTTCAGGTTGCATTGCTAGTGATGGCTTTGTTGGGCATTTGTATGGTTATTGGAGATGGAGTGCTAACTCCAGCCCTTTCTGGTCTGTTTTGACTTCTTGAATATCTCTGTCTATTAAAAACTTCTCTTCCAATTATAGTGGAGTTCTAAGTGCTAAATTTTGAGGCTTACAGAAAGGGGCTTACTGAAACATCTAACCTTCATGTTTGTGTTACAGTATTCTCTGCAGTCTCAGGACTTGAAGATTATGTGAAAGAAGAAAAACATAAATGTAAGAGTTATCACCTTCAAGTTTTCAAGATTGGTAAATGCAAATATCATATAAATGAATATTTTTGGTCATTAAATATATTAAAAACCCCTGTTTGTCTCTTCTGGTAAACAATTTTCTTGTGATGATTTTCTGTTCCATGTCAACAAGTCAGCTTGGGGGGAACTTTTATTCAAGTTTTAATTCAGTGTCCTTTTTTGAGTTTTAAGTTTTACCCATATGTACATCCATTATTGTACTCACAGAACTTTATGTAGTAGGAATCTTAGAATTCTGTTCCCGCAGATTCAGAAGCAAATAAAGTTTGATTAAGACCTAGGCCCTATTCTGATTAGGAATTATCATGGGCTTCTGAAATTTCCTTCTGTATGCTATTTCCAAGACTAATTTCATTAGGTATAAGTCAAAATGAGTTGCCCAAGCTTCAAATAGACAGGATACCACACAAAATGTACAGAGCAGGTTCTTAGTGAGGTCCAGTCAGCAATCCCCTGGTCTATCATACAAGTCTAGCATTTAAATTCAAATGAGTCATATGCTAAACTCCAGAGCATGTGATTAACAAAGTTTGGATAGCCTCAAAATGAGTGGAATATGATGTATTCAGATCAAGAGAACTGCTTCAATATAGAAACACCTTAGGTAGCAATGCCTAGAGATAATAAAAATTACTCTAATGTTGATGATTATAAAATTTTCTGAGCTAAAAGAGAAATCACATTGTATTCAAGCCAACACTAATTTTTACTTTAGAATTTCAATTCTTAGATATCAAAATGGTAGGTACATTCAAATATTTCATCTTTTAGGATACTTTTATAAGTATAGACAGGCATAGAATATTCTTCGTGAAGTCTCTTTTGCACTGAATTATAGTCTACAACTGATGCAGACAACCTCTGTTGCTGCAAGGTAACTACTCTGCTGTAACTGATAATGGATCAAAACAGAAAACAAAAATGACACAAGTACAACATAGCATCTTGTTTAACTCTCCAAGTACTCATGTTAAAACTATTAGCCCAAAATGGATACAGAAGTGAAACACAGCGTACAGAAAAGTAGTAGCTCGTAGATCATCCTTTTATCCCTCTGCCTCAGCAAAACAGCAAATTCCTCTGTTTTTCACAGCTAGCAAGCCCAGACGAAAATCTCCTATTGTAAACCAAACAAGTTAAAAAACTGAGAATGAAAAAAAAGGAAAAACCCAGAAAGACCGCAACTACTGCCACTAACTGGCAGTTACAACCATAGCAGCAAAAATCATTTGGGGAAAAAATCGGCAAACCAAAAGTATAAGATTATTTGAAAAATTTGGGAAAAAATAAAGAAAAAATAGGGGAAAATCATTAAAAAAAAAACACATAAAAAATTGTAGAAAAGAGACAAAAACTATTTTATTTTTAAATTTAAGGGCATTTCCATAGCATACAGATATAGAGAGCAAATAAAATAGAGAGTTCAACACATGAATTGTAGAAAATAGGATTTTGTTGTTTATATTCATATCGCTGATTACATTGCATTGCACAAAGCATACTTCATAGTGAATAAATAATAACTACATGGTTACATTTGACAAAATTCCAATTACAATATAGTTTGTACAAAGTCAACCTATAAACTAAGTACAAAGTTCAAAAAATCAAACATAACCAATGACGCTTGCAACTACAAATAGAGCTATGCTAGAGGGCTGTAGGTCTTGATGATGAAGCTTCTGTTTCAGAGCCTCTCCTAAGTCATTCAACCTTGTGACTATCCAAGTTGGCCTCGAGGATCTCAAAATCCGTAGGTTCAAGAAAGTCATTAAAAAGACAGTTTCAGTTTTCCTTTGTTGAGAAATCATAAATTACAAAACAAGAATCAACTGGTTCATATTTGTGATTTAACAGTACTTGCAATTTCTAGAACAGTGTCAAATAGAACTATATGAAGAGTGTGAAAGGGAAATCATATGACAAAGGAATCAATTGCAAAGTTCAACTTAATAGGTTTTGAATCAAATAGCTCAAGATAGAGTAATAGAAAATGCTTTTGAAATAGAATCTTAAATCTCAAAAGACCATAAATGATATTGAAATGTTCTCATTGATAACTATTTTAGCAGATTTGTAAAAGAGTAAAGAGAGTGTTAAATATTTTTCCATTAGCTAATAAAGATCTGCTAGAACAAAAGAAGAGAGCAGCTATTCGAGCCACAATTTTAGCTATTATTATTCAAGTAAATTTTCCTTGATTTTGTGTATAAGTGGATGATGGAGTTAAAAACATAGATGTCCATTTAGTGTTTCTTTGATCGGTTATTTGTGATGGAAAAATAGGGTGAGAGGAACAAAGAGGCAAGGATTTTGCCAACTATACAAATTTTGAGGCCTACATATCTAGGCACTAATAGTGGCTCTGGTTAAGGACATGTGCCTCTTGTAGGGACATTGAGAATCCAACTATCTTTGGTAGGCAAACCAAAATAGGAGACCAAAAGAGATGGGACAAACACAATTCATCATGACAAACAAGGGTCATGAATGCACAAACACACACAATATATACAAGACAACACACAACACAAAACTAAGACACAATATATACAAGACGGGACAACAAGAAGAAATTATGCACAAGGCAATAACCTATAGCCAATGACAGGAAAGTACAAGGAATTGGAAAATATGGCTGCAGATAAAACTTACAACATAATTGCAGATCTGACCTTGCATGAAGACCCATGGCACAAGAATATGGACAAACCACTGTAACTACTTGCCTCTATCAATGACAAACCTATTGAAGGAGCTGATCTCCCTCAAAGTATGCTTGTGTTCATCTCTAAGTTGCAACAAATGTTGTTTCTTCCATGCATGCACATGCAAGCTGCCAATGCTTTGGTCATTATGTTGGAAGTGAAAATGAATGTCACTTGAGCATGTTAACCATAGATAGTAGGAGCCATTCCCATCCTCAACCATATGATGGTACATACCTACAACTTCCTTTCTAACATGATGCACATTCAAACCTGCACACATATCAAAACTAAGAAGAGTATCCTCGTGAATACCAAGCTAAATTGTGCCATTATCAAGTGTGGCCTCAAGATGGGCCAAATCATGTAAATTCTCTGGCTCATCCAAAGCCTGCAACCTTGTTGTACCACAGTTGCTGATGTACTCTATGATTGAATCATAGACTCAATTCAATCTATTTTTGTATCTTCAACATATGGTTTTGGAATTTCAAGCACTTCATGCAAAGTCTCACAATCGTCAAGTTACCCCTTTTTTTTGCATTCTTTAACTCAACCTGTTGTATATAATCTGTTGCTAAGACAATGATCAATATTTTGTTATCATTCTTCACCTGCAGACTAGAAAATTTATCCATATGAGAGCAACAAGATTACCATCAGCAGGTTAACCCATTGGACTCAAAAGTGTGTCCTCAATGCAATCCATATCAGCACAACAAAGCTACACCAAACCAAGTTCTAAAAATTTTCTCATATCAAAATCTTCATGGTTAAAAAAAATGGACTCAAGCAAACCTTCATACTCATCTTTCTCACTTGCAACAAGGAAGGTGTGAGGCACATCAAGGTCTTGGACAACAAGTGGGAAGCATATACCACCTTCACACATGTAGAAGCATTCTTCATCAACACAAAAATTAATACCATGAGCCACTTCATGTGAAGATTTAAGTTCTTCGAGTTCAGATTATCTCTTTGTTCCAAGTCCACTGTGGCAATCTATTGTGTCACGTGCTGCTAAAATCAAACCTATGACACATTTCTTCTTCCTCCACAATCACTGCAACAACATCTTCCTATGACCCAATTGAAGCACAATTTGCATGAGGAAGACAACAATTCTTGCACCAAAGAAATGATCACCATTCGTGCAATCAAGGGAAAGGTCCTTAAGTTGAAAATCATTGGTTGCACTAACACTTGTCTCAGCAATCTTATCATCAAGCACAACCACATCTATGTCATTCTCATGCAAACAAAAATTAGTAGTTTCAGTACCAAAATTTGGGGCAAAAGAGGGCAATACATCAAACAAGAAAAGTTTTCCTTGTTCATTATTTACATCACAACCATGTGCACACTCTATACAATCAGCTTCAAAAGCTTATTCATTTGATTGCTCGCTTGTGTACACCTCTTCCTCTCTGTCCATCTGGCTATCTCAAATAATAGGATCATATACTTCATTCTCAGACAAAAGGTTATCATTCATTTCATCATTGCAATTACTAATGGATGACCTATCCAACTAAAGGTAGGTGCATATACTATCATCCTCATCAGAATTGTTGTCATATAATGCACCAACACCATTTTTTACCTATCTGCATGCACAGTCATCATTTCATGATGTACTTAGCTTAGATATTGCATCCAATTGGTTGCTGCTCACAACAAGCTTTTCATTGCCAGCAGTAGAAGCATTTGAGGACAATGATTACATAATGTAATCCTTCCTCACATTTTCAATGGATCCAAGGCACACATAAGCCTATTGCATATTTATCAATTTGAAATCTTCCCGCATTGAATTGAAACTATCATAAGCTTTAAAAAACATGTCAATGCAGGCAGGTATGTTAGGTCTGAAAGCATTTGATATTTTGGAAGAAGAAACAACAAACTTGTGGTTGAAGTCTATATTAGGCTATCCATCTTGCCAATTGATATTTTCCAATTCTTGGACAAGAACAATAGGGTCTACATTAAGTGCAAATTTATCCTCAAAGGCAGCCACATGATTAATTTAAGAAGAAAATGAATAGAAAACTTTCATACCATTTATATCCCTTTCCATACAAAGATCTAACAAAAAATGCCATCTATATGTCGTGATTTTCAAACTGAAAGTTTTCTATAAAGTTTGAAAATGTTGCAAGATGTGCATGCCCTTTGTAAACATCATACCCATCAAATGTAAGCATCTAGTTGTAGACCTCAGAAGTCATGGTTTGGATTTCATAATCAACCCAAGAGAGTTCTAGCTATTTGCAAGTGGTGTCTAGGAGAATGATAGGGGATGGAGCAACCTGATCTTTTGTAGCAGAAGGGTGGACATCAAATTGCAATGTCTTGACTTGTTCTTCACATTCTTTTTAAGCTTAACAAGATTGTCAAGTTTCATTTATTCTCTTGTATGGATGCTTGTAAATTTGGGCATGGGCTTTTACAAGATGCAAGGCTACTTGAATAGCATGAATATACATCACTAGAATAGTCATGGGAAGCTAATTCAATGTGGTTCCTAGCAGTAGAAGCTTATGAAACATTTGAAGGAACACCCAAAGGATTATCATTTCCATACCAATCAACCATGACCAATCACATACCACCATGCAGGGCAGAAAATTGAGGTCCCATAAACTGATATGTTTATAATGATAGGAAGAAAAACAAATTTGTACCTTTCATAAATAACTATTGTAAACATCAACAAGGTACAACAGCAAAAAATCTAATTTTTCCAAACAACAGAGTCACCACCTCTTTCAGAAGAGGAAATCCTTGAAGCATGCTTGGCATCCAAGGCAACAAATTGATTATGGGTTCAGCCCAACAACAGAGTTTTCAAAATTAGTTCAACCTAGTTGCAACTTTCTTCCTTGGTGCCATTTGTTACTTTGCGTAAGTTGAAAAGCTATCAAACTTACCCAAGCAAAAAGCACACTTGCAAACTGTTATTGGGGTTTTGATAATGTCTCCAATTGCCTACAACTCAATAAAAACTAAACTTTCCCTAGAAATATCCCTTACTTGGCATAAATTGATGGGCAATCAAACTTGCTCAAGCAAAATACCACTACAAACATAAAGGAACTCCTTGACTAAAAAAGTTGGAAATGTCTTAAAAATATGAGCCAAGATTAAATTGTCCCTAGCAACGGTGCCAACTGTTACTTCCAAAAACCGTAAGTCAATCCTAGAACATTTCTTACCTTTAGTGCCAAGGATGTGTCCTCAAGAAGGTAAAAAGGGGGTTCATCAACATATTGCAAATGATTAATGGGCAATGATGAGAGTGAGTGGTATCTCTTGCACTTTGGGCTCAACTTAAACTTGGGAGGGATATTCCTAGAGGTGTCTACATCAAATAAAATTTAACATGAAAGCAAAAATTAGCAGCTATACTCAATGTACACTTGACCCCATTTATTGTCACTTGATAAAAGATAAACTAGCCGCATATAACCTCTTCTATAGCTTACAACACCTTGCACTTGCACCTACAGATAACAACAGTATTACAATCCCTTTAGATGATTTCATTTGATATTTCTTACACAATGGCAAGGTGTAAACATACTAGATATGATTTTTTAATGATTTAGCTGTTTGGGGTTTGCATAAGATAGTTCCTTGGTTTATAACACTGAATCGTGAATAGCATGCATATCCTAATCTACATCTACTCTACTCCTATTGCTAATAAGGATGGAGGTGATTTAAATGATGGAATGATTGACCCCTCATAATGTGGACCAATACCTACTCCATTGGGAAATAGAATCATAAACAACAAAGAGGTAAGAGATGCCATCAGGTGAAGGATTAATAGAACTAGATTTCAATTACATGCAACTCAAATATTACATTCCATGTGATGGACATATTTAATAATCCATCTTAGAACTACAATAGCCCATATGCAAAAGAGGAAAGACCATTACAAAGCATTTGTAATGCATTAGAAGTTGTCACTCTTCATCTAAGGTCTATTACAATCACATCAACAAATGTGGTGAGCTAAAATACATAGCTGCAACTATACATTTCCTAAAACCATTACAATTGCCATGGAGACATACCAATACATGGATATGTGTTGTTATACACCCTTCCTACTCTTCACCAAATGCATTCCTTCATTTGTAGCTTAGGCATGCAACATTTGAATCCCTAGAATGATCTACAAACCTTTCCAACATAGAAAATTGTCTTACCAACCAACCCTTTCTGTGTAAAACGATTTGATATTTATTGTCTTTCATTTCTAGTATCTAGTTGCTAGGGGAACTTTGGGAGTGCATGGAACCCATGGACCTAGCTTGTGGGAGTCATCCAAATCGTGGACATTGCATGCAAGGGTCCTCCAAGTCCATGGAACTATCAAAATGAGTGATAGAGATTGTGAGTGAGGAGATCTAGGTAGTTGGAATTCCAATGACCACATTAATGGCAACATGGCCACCCTTGCTCCTCTCAATCAAATTTGAATGTGAAATTGTTTCACAAGGTTTGGAGAGGTGAATTTTGGACAAGGGGGGAAGAATTGGTTGTTATAGGGTCATATCCGACATCAATGAAGTAATGGGCGAGCTATGGAGGTGGGTGAAACATGGTTTTGAGGGTTTCTAAAGTGAAATGAACCAATTTGCGGGTTTCTAGGTTTAGGAGGGACCCTAGAACCACGTTCAAAAGTGCAAGGGAAGTTCACAAATCCAACAGAGAGAATGAGTGAGTTGATGGGAGTTAAGGTTCAAATGGAAAGAGGAACCATGAAACTGAGGGAAAGGTGAAAGGGGGAGAGGTTCATCCACAAGTATGGACCCTATGGAAGGAATTAGATGACAAGGGAAAGGAGTGGATCGCAGTCAAGGAACAAAGAGGGATTGGGGACTAAGCACGAGGATGGGACTAGAACTTGGGACTAAGTCTCAAGGCTCCAAGTCTGGATGGACATTATGGCCTAATAGGAGGATAGAGGAATAGGGTGAAAATCGAGGGTCAAGTCTCAAGAGGAAACCTAGATTGGAACACTAGGGAAAGAAGGACCCATGGGGGTTAGGAGTCCAAATGGACTTGGGACCAAAGTGAGCAAGAAGAAGGATGCTGTGGGGACTAGGTTTGAAGAAGGAATTGGTATTGGGACTAAAATTGAAATATGGACTAGGAACCACGACGGATCAAGGACTAGGGCACAAGGAGGACTTAGCACTCAAGACATGGTATCAAAGTCTGAGAGTCCACCAAAAGTTTGACCTCTAGGGAAAGGGGAATTGAGAGGGTCGAGGATTTGGGCGCACCTTGAACCTAGTCAGAGGTTTGGGAGGTTCAAGAACTTGTGAACCTGAACCTCTCAACAATACATCATCATGTCGTCTTCATTCCTTTCCAGCACATTCTTTGTTCTTTCTTTGTTGGAGCTTAGGGAAGATCTTGAACCATGTTGACAAGTTCACAAAATGTTGAACTCACCAACAACATTGCCTTAGCCATTTTTCTTTTGTTAGGGAATCAACGAGTTCTTGAACCATTGAATTTTCTGACAACACCCATTTCCTTTCCTTTTTCTTTTTTCACTCATGTCAGAGCTTTTGCCACTTTTTGAACTTGTCAGCGTTCAACAATCTATGAACTTACCAACACTTTAACTCAGCTATTTTAGATTGCTCCTTGTTGGCCCTTTGAACAATTTTTGAGCTATCAATGAGTTCAAAAACCCATGAACTTGCCGACATCCCCTTTACTTGGTTAATTCCTCATTCTTTTGTAGAAATTTTCGACAACTCTTGAACTTTTTTAGAGATTCAAGAGGTTCTTGAACCTTTGTACCCGACACATTTGTTTTCCTTGCTTTCTTCCTTTGTCAGACGGAGCTTTGGGCTCCCATTTGAACTTCATCAACAGTTTTTCTTGGGTTCAGAATTGGGCATTAGGTGTCAACAGTGGTTTTGGAACCATTCCCAACCACTAACAAACACTTGGGAAACTTTGCAAACACTCAATTACGATTTCAATTTTTTTTAATGTTTCCACATGTTGGGGGGATAGGGGAAGGGCAAGAGGGCAGACCTAGGCAACCCTTGACAAGGCAATGCCCGTTTATTGTTTCTTTGATCAGTTATCTATGACGGAAAAATAAGGTGGGAGCAACAAAGAAGCAAGGATTTAGCCAATTTTTCAAATTTTGAGGCCTGCAAATCTGGGCACTAACAGATACCAAAAACTGATGCAGACACCCACTATTACTGCAAGGTAACTACTCTTCTCTAACTAATAATGGATCAAAACAGACAACAAAGATAACACAACATAGCATCTTATTCAACTCTCAGACTATTCATGTCAAAACTATTAAATCACAATGGATATAGAAACAAAATACATTATACAAGAAAATAGCAGCTGGAAAATCATCCTTATATCCCTCCACTTCAGCTCAACAGCAAGTTCCTCTGTTTTCACAGCTAGCAAGCCTAGAACAAAAAGTTCCATAGTACACCAAAATTTGAGAATAAAAAGAAGGGTAAGGCCCAAAAAGGATAACAACCACTGCCACTAACTAGCAGTTACAACCCAAAATTCAAAAACAATTAAAACAAAAAGAAGCTGATAGATGGTGGGGAACCTGTCACATGAGTGTGGTTACATCAACAACAATTGGAATAATTCCTGTAAAAATCTGCATTAGTATGAAAAAGGGAAAGTGGAGAATATCATCTCCACATTATTCACAAATGAAAATTCAAATAACAGGTAAAGAGCAAGAAACAAGGAGAACAAAGGGAATAACAAGGAATTGAAAAACAAGGAATTTTAACCAAACATTTATTTGCCCAATCTGAGTGTTTTCCTTTTCATAATAAAAATGATTGTTGGTACCAGAGGACAGCCAACTTTGTCCTCATCTTTGGTAAAGGAAGAAGGCACTTAAATTGTTTTCTTGCTTCTTTAGCACTTTCAGTTGTTTTATCATCATGATTTTCATTTCTATTTTTATCAAAGCGAAAAGATCAAGGCATTGACCAAATCTACTGGAATAGTAGAGTCTACCTTGGTACTTCGACTTTCTTTCAATTCAGTTCTGAGATTCTTGTGTCCAAATGTTATTTCTGCCTTCTTCCAGTGTGCTGGAACTCCCTACATTTAGGTCTCCCATAAACTTATTAAGATTTAGAGTGATTGAGGATCTTCAAATTTCTTTGACTCTGGATAATGTCTTTCTAAGATGTCTTCCTCAAAGAAAAGTGTTTGTATATGTAATTCCCTTTTAAGGAGAATAAGTTTTAATATGCCCATAGTAATGACAGACCTGGTATTTGAATACTATGTTACTGTTATTTATCTGCTAAACCCATTTTTTCCCTATGGAATGGGATATCATTTCTCATATCCATTTCAATGCATGGCTATTCCCACATTAGGCATGCATTGAAATTGTTCTATGCTTTTTTCTTTTTTGGCTAAGCACAGAATCCTCCAAGTGTATTTACTATAATCTTTAGAGCTTCCTCCCCTAGAAATGAAGTGGAAGGTTTGAAGCTTCACCCATGAAGGGATGGAAGAAAGGACACAGGATGTAGATTTAACCATAGATTTGAAATTTGGTGAGTACTCACTGAACTTTCAGTACTCACGACTTTTTCAGCAAGGTCAGCAATTTACCCATGACTTGCAAGCCAAGTTGGCTGGACAACTCATGAGTTACTTGGCAAGTTTCCCAGTAAGACTTCCTCAGACCTGGCTGCTGCAAAAATAGGCAAAACCCTAAATAAAACCCTGACTTTTTGCTTTCTTTGTTATTTTTGCCTTCAGCCATTTGGATCTCAGCAGCATGATTTGATTGCCCGATGATTAGAAGGAATGCACTGCACCCAGTTATTTTTAGAAAGAAAAAAAGAAAATATTTTTTAAGCAGCACTGGATGGAAAAGTAGCACTTTTTTCCCCTTTATTTGGCTTGGAAGAATAAAAGCAGCATTTTTCTCTGTTTTTATGAATATTTCAGTGTTTTTTTTAATTTTCCGGAGTTTTTCTAGATTTAACACAAAGTAATTGAATTCCCTTCATACTTTTCATTTTCTAAGTGATTGTGATTCCTAATTTGGAGTAATGCTACTATGATAAAAATAAAATTATGGGTTCTCCAAATTCATTCTTTATACTTCTCATGCATTATTTAAGTTCAATTTGTGTATTTATGTAATTTATTTTATTTGCCAAGTTTTCATCAATTCCAATTCAAGATTTTCAGCTGCCAAGTTTTTCATTGATTCTGAGGCAAATTGCTAAGTTTTAGCCAAATCTAAGTGTTTGAACTATGAGTTTAAGTTCTACAAAGTTACAAACCATGGTTGTAAAATCAACCCGAATTGCCCCAAAACCATAGCCTTGCTTTTAGGATCCTCAGACAGTTTGGAGAGGTGCACGTTGTAACTACTTATATTACTTCAGGTGTAAATCTGTCTTCCCAATAATGAAGCACTTCTCCAAAACCTTCTAAATTTACAAATTGTAGCTACTTATACTACTTCAGTTGTAAATCTATCTTTCCAATAATGAAGCACTTCTCCAAAACCTTCTAAATTTACAAATGATAGTTATATCTGATATTAGATTAAAGTAATAGTGACTGCATTTGAGTGTAGGGACATTCACATTTTTTTTCTGCACAAACTACCTTGTTTGAGGCTGATGGTACAGTGGAAAAGAAGGCTAAAGAAAGTCCTGCTTGAGGCCTTTTATTGTAAAGGGTGTAAGAGATGGTTAGATGTATTGTTTACAGCAAGTGTTATACAGTGCTTATATACTTGTGATCATTCAATTTTCAGTGGAAAAAAAAATTGTTTCCAAAATTGTGTATATTACAAAAGAGTTTTGTGCTATTATGATCAACAAATGTCAAAAACTTTAATAGCTGAAGAAATTTTTCACCCAAAAAATATTTGAAGATTTCAGTAATATTTCAAGGTGTAAACCTTTTGAGGAGGAAAGGCATGCTATATCTCTTATATTATGTGTATCATGATGTAATGGTCGATTAATTAATTATAATGTGTATTTTAAGTCACTTAAGATACATCTTAATTAAGTTTTAATCCATTTCTTAAGTAGATAGCTGCCAAATTCAAGCATCCTTCAATAAAGCCATATAAAGCCATCTTTCAGGCATCAAGACAGAACTGAATTTACAAGGAATAGGCAATTAGAAAGGAGCTTAGGATGGACTTAAATATCAGATGCTGTCTCCATTTGTGCAGTAAATAAAATTGATAAAGCAAATGCAGTGCTGCAGTGTTTCATAGAACAATGTGCTTCTAATAGCCAACAATAACATTATAGTGAGAAAGATAAAAGTGTCTATATTGGCTTAATTGGAATTGATACCTTAAACTTAATATATCTAAGGCTTATTCCAAATGATTTTTGTTTGCAGATGTGTTGGCTCCTATTTCATGTTTTATATTGGTGTGTCTGTTTGCACTACAACACTATGGCACTCATCGGCTAGGCTTCATGTTTGCACCAATTGTTTTGATCTGGCTTATATGCATGAGTTCACTAGGTCTATATAACATATTTCACTGGAACCGACATATTTATAAAGCACTTTCTCCATATGCCATGTACACATTTATGAGGAAGACCCGAGCTAGAGGGTGGAAATCTTTGGCTGGTGTTCTGCTATGTATCACAGGTGAGTTGCCATTCCTGGATAACTGTAGGTAATGTTATATTGGGGTTGTAAAAGAATATGTCTGTTTTGTCAGGTTCAGAGGCAATGTTTGCAGATTTAGGGCACTTTTCTCAGCTATCAATCCAGGTATAGGACAAATTCAATCTCCAATATAGGAGCCTCTCCATTTAATTTTTGAGATTCAAAATTCTATTTTCTTCTATATTCTTTTGTCAACACAAGTGACTAGAGCTGTAGTAGTGACATCAGAGTCTCTTCATTTTGCTGCAGATGGCTTTCACTTTTATGATCTATCCTTCTCTAATTCTAGTTTACATGGGTCAAGCAGCTTACATATCACAGTATCACGGACCTGATAAAAATAGCCCTATTGGGTTTTACATGTCCGTGCCAGGTAATGCTTTTATGTGAAATACCTATAATACAAATCAGCTTTGTGCTCTCCCGCGTGCTTTTCTAACTAGTTTTTTAACCAATCTATATCAATATACTCAATTTACCTTTGCAGAACGTGTAAGAGCACCTATAATAGGAGTAGCATTAGTTGCATCAGCAGTTGCAAGCCAAGCAATGATTACAGGCACATTTTCAATCATTAATCAAGCTTTGGCACTTGGTTATTTTCCTAGAGTGAAGGTGGTGCACACATCAGATAAAATACACGGGAGAGTTTATATTCCTGAAATCAACTGGATCCTAATGATTCTATCTGTTGCTGTAACTTTCGGATTCAGGGATGTCAAGTCCTTGGGAAATGCATCTGGTATGCTCCTTTTTTATTCTTTGACCACTTCTGTTTGCTTCATATTTTTTTTGCACTTATGGGAAGTTAATGATTTTGTGGTGTCCATGCAATCCCTTGTGTGCAGGCTTGGCAGTCATCACCGTTATGCTGGTCACAACCCTTTTCATGTCATTGATAATAATATTGTGCTGGCACAGGAGTTTCCTGTTAGCATTATGCTTTCTTGTTTTCTTTGGATTCATTGAATCCCTGTACTTTTCAGCCTCTCTTGTAAAATTTAAAGAGGGGGCTTGGGTACCCCTGGTTTTATCTTTGATTCTCATGATGACTATGTATGCATGGCACTATGGAACCCTCAAGAAGTATGAACTTGATTTGCAGAATAAGGTCTCCATAAATTGGATTGCAAATCTTAGTCCCAGTCTAGAGGTGGTACGTGTTCGTGGAATAGGACTTATGTACACAGAACTTGTCAGTGGAATACCTGCAATTTTTTCACACTTTGTAACGAATCTTTCAGCATTCCATCAGGTTCTTGTCTTTGTATGTATCAAGTCAGTGCCAGTACCATATGTTCCAACAGGGGAACGGTATCTTATTGGGCGTGTTGGGCCAAAAGAGTTGAGATTGTACAGATGTATTGTCAGATATGGATATCGTGATAATCAGAAGGAATGTGATGATTTTGAAGATCAACTTATCTGTAACCTTGGTGAGTTCATTTGTTCAGGGCAAAGTTTTTCCGACACTTCAACAGAAGAAAAGATGACTGTTATGGGCACACTTTTACGGTCTGGGAATGGCATTGCCGCCGCCGCACGCTGTGATTCAATAGAAAGCTTACATTCTGCTACAGTTTCATATGTTAGGTCACCACCAACTATTCAAAGCATCCAAGAAATAGAACCCGTTTCTCTTTATCAAGCTCGGAGAAGGAAAGTCAGGTTTGTATTGCCTAGCAGCCCTGAACCAGATCAAGCTGTAAGAGATGAGCTAGAAGAACTTTTGGACGCAAAGGAATCTGGAACTGCATTTATCCTGGCCCATTCTGATGTGCAAGCAAGAAAAGATTCAAGTTTTCTCAAGATGATTGCCATTAATTTTGTGTACAACTTTCTCATAAAGAATTGTAGGGAGTCTTCGTTGGCATTGGGTGTGCCACATGCTGCACTTATGAAAGTTGGTATGGTTTACTCTATCTGAGTTAGGACCCTTGTATTGAAATTATCTACATTTGAATACTTTCAATGGGAGCACAGTTGATTATCTTTGCCTACTCAGTTTTAACGGCATTAATTTTTGCAGGCCAGTATATGGTAACAATCATAGTGTTAGGTTCCTGGAAGAGTCACCAGACTGAAGTCTACAAATACATATTTTGCAGTAAAATACACTTAACATGTGATTGTTGCTGAAATAACCTGTGATTGTTACTGAAATAACTTGTGATTGTTACTGAAAGCCTGTGCTTTCTAGGTATTACTTGGTAATCACAAAACAAAAAAGTATAGCTTTAGGGCATATACTGAATTTCAAAGTGTTCAATCAAGGGAATTGCTTCCACTTAGAGTCAACGGAAACAATTCCAACCTAACATATTTCCTAGCATCTGCTGTTATGCTTAACGTTTTAGCACTTAATTTCAAAGTGTTCTATCAAGATAATTGCTTCCACTTCGTGTCCATGGAAACAATTCCAACCCATTGACATATGTCCTAGCATCTGCTGTTATGCTTAATATTTTAGCACTTTTTATTTACCCAATCGTCTTATTTGACCGGATAATTAATTATAGCTATGACTGATGGACATAAGTTTTTCTATTCATACCATGAATCTACATTCATGGAGGAGGGTAGTTGATCAAATAGCTTCAAGGGGGATGGGGGTGATCAAGCACTTAACACACAAAAACATAGGAAGTACTCCTTATTAGACAAATATACCAGTTATGTTTTTAATTGGGTTTGTGCTAGCAAGTAGGGCAACATGATTTATTTTCCTACACATGGAAATTGGTTACAATCTTTTATTATCTCCACATGCTACATCGTTCACAGTTGGTGTTAACATTCCTCCACCACCATCATCATTTACCCAAAATCCTGCATACACCTCACAATATCACCACCACATTCCACCCATGCATCAACATTAGAATATGCATGGATTTAATCCACAATACAACGTCAAAATATGCATGGATTTAATCCACAATACAACACAAAACCATTTGGGAACCCCTCGCAAGGTTCCTCACAATACATCACACCCACCTCGGTCCCAGTGGCACCATTGCCCATGGACCTAATAGCTCAGTAGTTACAAACATTACAAAATCAGATGACTAATATGAATGTCACTGGGAGTTGAAAAGCATACTTGGTGGAGGACCTATGTTCTTACCCCTTTGATAGGAGAATTCACATGCCTCCCTTTCCCACAAACTTTATTGTTCCAAAATTTGATAAATACAAGGGAAAGGGTGACCCCATTGAACACATACGGGAGTTCCACATTGCATCCTTAGACGTGGCACATGAGCATACATATCTCATGAGACTTTTTCCACGAAGTCTGGGAGGACAAGTCCTCGAACGGTTTACACACTTACCTTCAGGTATACAAACTTGGAGTGAACTTATGGACAAATTCATTGCACATTTTTCATACAACATATCAACTAATGTCAATATTACCGATTTGTGCAAGGAAAAACAAAAAGATGGCGAGACCTTCGCGTCATTCTTACAAAGATGGTGAAGCCTAGCTAGTAAGTGTGCCTGCCATATACCAGAGAAGCAACTGGTCTAGATCTTTGTGGAGAACCTCAACAAGGTCTTATTCCACTTACGAATCCATTGCTCCAACACATTTGATGATGTGATACAAAAGGGATTATCCATCGAGAAAACCCTCATCACAAAAGGGCTTGTGAAAATCTTTAAGGAGAATAACAATTACTCTTCTCATAGTTCGAAACCAAATGAGAACAAATTTTGGTCACGAAACAAAAAAAGTGATAAATGACAGTGTTGTAGACACAAAGCTCATAAATAAACCTCATCTTGTGCTAAATCTAAAAGGACCCATAGCGATGAATTCCAATAAAACTCCATAGAAGCAAGAACAAACTACTAATGTGGCTCAAAATAACACACCATGTGGTCCTCCTAGGGCCCCTCAACTGAGACAAAAGTATACTCTCTTAGGGTAACCAATTGAGACAATTTTGAAGAAATTGCTTCTAAATAATGTCATCCAATTACTTGAGATTAGACATTATGAGCCAGGTCCATTCAAACCAACTTGGTGGAACGATAATGATTTATGTGAATATCACAGAACTAAGGGGCATAAGATCTTTGCCTGCTTCCAATTAAAGAACCTTATACAAGATCACATAGAGAAAAGTGATATCCAAATAGATAACCAACCAAAAATCTCTAACAAAGATCACATGATCTTCAAGGACCCTTTACAAAACCACGGGAAGGGACAAGCCTCAAGTTTCGGACTAGGCGGAAAAGTTGGTGCCAATTATACTAGTGTCGCCTATGAGTTTACAATGAATCATATCCAATCATCATCGAACCATAATGCATCCATTGTCACAATCAAAAAAAAAAATCTTGAATGTGCGGTTACCACTAGACGACCGAAGGTGACTTTGCAAGGAGCCCCTTCCAAACCATGACCGACACATGAATACAACTTGCTTGATCATCTAGGAAAGACCCCAAGTCAAATCTCAATTCTTGAGTTGCTACGCACCTCTCCCGAGCACAAGGCTATTCTAGATAAGGCATTGCAGGATTCATTTGTCCCGATAGACTTAAATGTGATTCAATTTCAGGCCATGGTAGGGTTCTTAGCTACCAACCAACACATAACCTTCATTGAACATGATTGTACTTCATAGAAATGAACCATTACATCTCGAAGTATACATTAACAAACACAAAATCAAACGAGTTCTAATAGATGGTGGAGTGAGGTTGAATATATGCACGTTGAAACTGGTAACTACGATGAGATTCTCAGAGGCTTGTATAGACGAGTCAAAGAGGATTGTAATACATGGGTATGATGATATGGAATGCTCCTCCAAGGGCATCATCGTGCTACCAATCAGAGTGAGTCCTACTATACCAGACATAATATGTTAGGTTTTGGATCTAGACCTACCCTACAACCTTTTGCTTGGACACCCATGGATTCAGTCCATGAAGGTTGTCCCTTCCACGTACCATCAATTTCTAAAGTTCCCCTACAACGGTGTCGAGATCACTATTTCTTGTGATCCTGACCCCTTGCAATATGGAAATAACTTGAGAGGAACACCTGAGAATCAGGTACCTAGCCATCGACAAAGCTCATTTACCATTTCCTCATCACAATACATTGACCCGACTTCTCTATCAAAAGCCTTTCCATTACCAACAAAATTCCCTGATACCAAGGTCCACGTCTAGGGCGATGGAGTTGGAGAATACAATAGTGAAAGTCTGTTCTAAGTGGGGAAATTACCATTTGCACTGAAACATTATGGCAAACCCCATCACATCAAGAAAAATCCCAAGATGATGATTCAATATCACCCACCCACGAGCTTCACTAAGTGGGGAAAATTGGGAAAGGAATATATCGAGGAAGACCTCTCTAAATGGATATATAGAGATGAAGAGGATGAGATACATGTGGATCTACCTGTTGATAAATATGGGAAGGGGTTTGACATAATGAAACAAAAAGGCTAAGATGGTCATAGTGGCCTTGGACTGCAAAAATAAGGTGTGATGGAACCTATCCTAGCAAGCAAATGACCATGCAACAAAGGGTTGGGGTATCAACCTCTAAAAGTGAAAGCTCCTAGTGCCACAATATTTTGAAAGAAAGTCATCAATGTTTTTGATGTTGTTGAGACATCTAAGGTTTACCATATCGAAATAGACTCTAATGAATGGGAATGGGGTTCCAAGAAATCCTCTAGCGACTATGACCTAGTTGAAACCTTTCAGGAGCTTGGCCAATCCTTCCCTCAAAACAAATATATGAATGACCATTCCTAGATTGATATCTTTTGGGATCCAAACAATTCCTCCATCTTCACCCTATCTACCTCATCCTTCAAATTTGTTGATACTAATTATAACATGTTGCTTCACCCACAACTAATTGATTGGGACCAACAAGGTCCACCAAGCTTAGACCTATTCGAAAATGATGAAGCAATTGTTGAGTATATGGTACTTAGAGACAAAATACCAAGTGGGGATCACAAGGTTGGATTCACCATTGATCTTGACATGGTTGCATACTATGGGGAGTCGGCCCCACCTCCCAGTCGCAAAACAAAAGAAATAAAGAAAAACAAGTTCGTGGGTGAAAATTGAAAGATGCCTACAAACAACAAAAAATAAGAAAAATGACCTATTCGAAGGTGAAAACCTCTTTGAGGTACCTAAGGATAGAAGGTTGGACGCACTCCCCATAAATAAAGAGAAATCCCCAACGTTGGTTGAGAAGTCACAAGAGGTCAACATCAACACAACGAAAGATCCAAAAATCATACACTTTGTAGCATCCCTAACAGATGCAGAGAAGCCAAAATTAACCAACTTTTTCTCGAAAAGGCAATTCAACTTTGTGTGGTCCTATGTGGACATGTCGGGACTAGACCCTGAACTAGTCCTCCATCACCTACCTCTCCTTCCTAATGCTAACCTTTTAAGCAGAAGTTGAGGAAGATGCACCTGCAAATTGCCTTACTAGTTAAAGTTGAGCTAAAAAAAACTACATTGGATGTTGGGTTCATAAGACCCATCAATTATGCAGATTGGATTTCAAATCTGGTGCTAGTTACCAAGCCGACTGGGGGCATCCGCATTTTCACTGACTTTAGAGATCTGAACAAAGCTTTTCCAAAGGACGATTTCTTGTTACCCAATATAGACATGATCATGGATCTTACAACAAGATTCAAGATGCTATCACTGATGGATGGTTTCTCTAGGTATAATCAAATTAGAATTGCAACAAAAGATTAACACAAGATAACTTTCACCTATGCTTGGGGCACATATTGTTGGAACATCATGCCCTTCGATCTTAAAAATGTTGGAGCTACTTATCAAAGGGAAATGACTACAATCTTCCACGACATGATGCATAAACTAATGGAGGACTATATGGAAGACCTCCTAGAAAAATCCCTCACAAGGGAAGATCACTTAGCAGTACAGGACAAAATTTTTACAAGGTTGGAAGAATATAAGGTTCGACTGAACCCGAAGAAATGTGTCTTTGGGGTGACCTCTGGGAAGCTCCTTAGATACATTGTTTCACACAAAGGCATAAAGGTTTATCTTGCAAAGGTGAAAGCCATTATTGACATCCCACCACCTTCCACCTTAACTCAGTTAAGGAGCCTATAGGGAAAACTAAAATCTATATGCAAGTTTATAGCACAACTAGCAGACAAGTGCCACCCTTTTCAATATCTCCTACGCAAGGATGTCCCATTCAAATGGACTGATTCTTGTCAACAGGTGTTTCGACAGATCAATGAATATCTACTATCGCCATTGGTACTAAGATCATGTATCAATGGGAAACCACTTATTTTATGTGTATCAACAACATCATTGACACTAGTAGCTCTCCTAGCACAAAATGATGAGGATGGGAGGGAATGCATAGTATATTACATCAGTTGTACCCTTGTAGGGTATGAAATCAATTATACTCCCATTGAGTGAGCATGTCTTGGTGTAGTCTTTGCTACACATAAACTATGACACCACATGTTAAATCTATAGACAGTTGATAGTGAAAATTGATCCACTAAAGTACTTACTCAGCAAGGCCACACTAATAGGTAGACTGGAAAAATGGGTAATGCTGCTCAGTGAGTTTGAAATTGAATATGTGGAAAGGAAAGCGATTAAAGGGAAAGTCATTTCTAATTAGTTAGTAGATGCCCCTACACAGGAATTCATACCTCTTGTATCCGATTTCCTGAATGAGGCAATCTTCAAGCTAGATACATCTACAAAGTGGAAAATGCACTTTGATGGATCATACACAAATCATTGTTCAAGAGTTGGTATCTTGTTCATTACACCACAAGGGGACACTAACCCTAAATCATATATGATCACAATTTTTTCACAAACAACATAGTGGAATACGAAGCCCTACTCACAGGTCTGAGGGAAGCAATTAGATGGAAACTCAAAGACTTGCAGGTATATGTTGACTCACAGTTAGCATTCTGACAAGTCAATGATGAATATGAGACTAAGGATGACAAACTAGTACCATATAAGAAAATGGTGGATAGCCTCAAAGAATACGTCAACACCATTCTATTTACACAGATCCCAAGAGTGTAGAATAAGGCAGTGGATGCAATGGCCACCATTGGGTCTCTCTTGGACATTATTAATAATGTACATCAGTGTGAGTTCTTAATGGAACAACTGTTGATCCCTACGTTCAACGTCTATGAATCTGAGCTCGTCTATGATATTGTTGGTCCCAATTTACCTTAGTATAAGGATATACATGACTACCTTCATGCCCAAATCCTACCTCCCCACTTGTCCAACAACCAACAAAAACTCTTTATTCGACGAGCGACTAAGTACGTTATCATCACAAATACCTTTTACCATTGTAGCCTAGATACCACCCTCCTTAGATGTCTCGACACAGAGGAATTGAGGATGGATTTACAATAAATACACAAGGGTTTATGTGGGGCTCACTCTAGTGGTCCTATCCTAGCCAAGAAGCTTCTAAGAACATGGTACTATTGGCCAACAATGGAAGGTGATTCATATCACTTCATGAAGAAATGTCAACAATGTCAAATCCATGGCGACCTAGTACATGCACCGGAATAGGGACTCCATCTAGTTACCTCACCTTGGCCTTTCTCCCAATGGGGACTTGAACTCATCGGGAAGATTCAACCTACATCTGCCAATGGGCACAAGTTCATTATCGTTGCAACTTTTTATTTCACTAAATGGATTACAGCCATATAGATGACATATATCACTGGTAAAAAAAATTCAAAGTTCATATTGAACTATATCATATGTTGGTATGGTGTTCCTTTATCCATAGTAATAGTTAATAGATGTCCCTTCAAAAACTAAGATGTTAAGGAATTATGTGAAAGATACCACATCCAACACCACTTCACCACTCCATATTATCCCCAGGGTAATGGCCAAGCAGAGGCATGCAATAAAACCATTGTGAAAATCCTAAGAAATATTGTCAATGATGTTGGTCAAGACTAACATATACAGCTAAATCCAACCTTATGGGCTTATCGTACTAGCATTCATACTCCTACTATTACCACACCTTATTCCCTTGTCTACGGTTCCTAATCCATCTTACCGATTGAGGTCGAGTTCCCATCCTTGAGAGTTTCCATGCAAAATTTCATTGATGATGAAGATTATTGAATCTCCAGGTTAAACGAGCTAGAACTATTGGACGATAGAAGGAAAACTGTGTTGGTCCACTTGTAGGCATATTGGAATCACTTTCGATGTAGTTGCAACAAGCGATTCAAGGTTTGAAACTTCAAAATTGGTGATCTAGTCTAGAGAGAGAATCTTAAGAACCAACAAGAAAGAGAAAAAAAATGCAAGTTTAGGCCTAACTAGTCGGGTCCTTATATCATCACCGCAACATACAAATCTGGTGCCTATCAACTGGCTACTCCTAAGGGTAAACCGCTATTTGATCCTATCAATAGCATGCACCTTCAAAAGTACTATACATGACCTCTAGAGATCCCATTGTATCAAAAAATAAAAGTAAATGGAAAATAGAAAAGAAAAGAGAGAAAAATAATCCATCTATAGTGAAAACAATTTTCGTGGTGCTTTGGATAAGTACCATGGTGAAAACCTTGCAAATAAGCGCCATGGTGAAAAATAATCCACTCTACCATCTATCATTACTCTATCCAATTCTGTCCATAATAACCTGAACACATGCTATTTCATAATAAAAGCTTTCTCACTCCTATCATGGTCTGAGACTGATTAAACATTTAGCATCAAACTACTTATCACATCCATCCCTTTATAATAACTAGTCTTGTTCCAGACTAGGGGCAATCCTTGACCTATGGGTTTCAAAAGGATCTTACACATGGTATCTGAGGACGTTATCACAAAAATACAAAACATTGAAAATCAAGCAAAAATCCAAAAAACCTTCAAATATCCTTTGAAAATTCCAAAAATAATCATAAAACAGTAAAAAATTCAGAAATGATGTTAGTTCATGGTATCAAACTACATTGCCTTTGCATGTGTACATAGGTAAGGTGAGTCACTGACAAGCCCTTGAGGCATTAGGTCTATCCTTTAGGGTTCATCATGGTTAGTCGAACTATGTTGTCTCTGCATTGTCATGTAGGCAAGTCCATCACTGATGAGCCCCTAAGGCATTAGGTCAGTCCCCTTAGGGTCCATTACAATAAAAATTTGCATCATAATCCAAAATTCCATAATAAAACTACCCCTTGTAGAGAATGAACATGTTTGACACAAACAAGATATTCTACACATGAACTGATCTTAAAAAATCATAAAACAAAAGACGAAACTACCCAAACTATTTATCAATTAGGTTGATCAATTGTTTACAAATTTTACCTATCTTATCAAAAATCATTTGTCTTCTAGGATTTTGCATTATCAAAACTAGACCAAGCGTCTTACACAAAATGTCTTACTCCTTAAAATGGACACAATATTTTGAAAACATATCAAACACCTGCCAGTAAACAAAAAAGACCTACATAGTTGATTGACCCATTTGGTCTAGTATTAGTCTTATCCTAGCTTATTTATCTTATGTCATAATACTAAGTTGCTCAATGATATCCACAAGTGATTAGAGCAACAATGATGGATGATGATATTTCTTTCTATTGATTTCTATCTACAGTTTGTCTTGGTAACATGACTGGGGCAACTAAGGTCCTTGTGTATGGTCGAGATTCTATCTAGCATAATCAAAACATCCTATGCAAGTCAAAGGTCAGCTAACACTTTCTTGCAGCAAGGTTAACATACTTTATGGTAATTTCCTCACATGTTCCTACAAGGTTCTATTGTCACCAATATAAATCAGGACACTCCTTGTCTAACATGTTCTAATCTTTGACAAATGGATACTAAATGTCACCATTAAGGTTTGTCTCAACTTGGTGTACACTATCCACTTGTCCATATATTCATGCTTAGGTGTGCATACATCTGCTTTTTTCATAAACACAAAAGCGCTCTATGATGATAAAACATGCACTATTGAAAGCTCAAAGTAATATCAATCATTACATTGATCTTAAAGTTGGATGAACGATCTATCTAAATGTTTCTTCATTCCTTACTAACTACTTCTTTTCTTTGCACTAATAGTTCTAACAAATCCTGCATTTTCTCGATGGTGTGTTATGAAACAAAAAAAAATATATGAGTTGCATCATCCTGCATCCATAATCATGTTAGATCATCATAATATATCACATGCATATAGGTCATACATATTGCAAAATAAAAATACAAAAAGATAGATAATATTGTATCACATTTTAGAATCATCATCATCCATATGGCATAACATATTTTAAACATATAATGTCATCATCTATGTGGCATCGTATTGTATATGACATAACATGTTTTAAACATATAATGTCATCATCATCGAGAACACAAGCATTAAGTATCCATACATCACATCATAGATCATAAGCATTAAATATCCCATACATCACATCATAGATCATTAATAGTAAATATCCATGCATCATATCATGCATGTAACCATAAATCATATATCATGTGCATCCATCCATTAATAAAATCATACATAAACATCATATGCATCCATAAAACATCCATCATATAGAACAAGTAACACATCATATAATTGCCTCCAAAAAATGATGTATCTCATATATATCTAAAATATGTCATAGTACAATATCGAATGACTATAAAAAATGTGGAGCTCACAGGATCAATAAAAAATATACATGTCTATATATACAAACAGGCCTAGCCTATGCTACCCCTGTCACCAAATGGAGGCCTCTCCTCCCTATAACCTGATCCTAATGCCCATGATCGATCCATGTGTGAATGTTGACCTAAATGATAGGGATATGCCCTAGGTTGTGACACCCCTCCAATGCTTCGCGACCTCCCTGAGTGTGATATACTCCGACTCTACAAAATTGGGTGCCCTCTCCACTGGTGGCACTGCCCTCTCATAAATATCTTTGTAGTACTTCTCGGCCCTGATGTATGTATGTAGTGTCTGAGCTAAATTTGTGGTGCCTCCATTGACTGTATCAATATTTACTCAATAACTCTCTTATTAGCCTATTGCGCTCTAATGATTGCCATATCTCACTCAACAATCAACTAAGCTACCTACCCTTGTAGACCTTGTATCTAAGCTAAAGTGGACTGAAGTTGCACCTAAAATGCTGCTACCTAGGGATCCTATAGTCTCTCCTCCACATCCTCCTCCATAACATTGAGGATGGGCATATCCTCCAATCCCTCCTTAATGGCTACCTCATGGGTAGCCTCCTCCTCCTTTGCCTCCCTCAACTCCTCCACCTCGATATCCTTGTTGATATTGAAATTGTAACCTAGTTGTTTCTCTCTCTGCACCAACTCCTAATGAGGAGCAACCTCTACCTGCACTTGGTCTGCTATCACACCCTCCTCCTAGCGAGGAGGGGAATCTACCTCCACTTGTATGACTATGAAACCCCTCTTGGTGAGGAGCATCATCCCTTGGTTGATCCCACCTCGGTTCCTGAGGAGGAAGCCCACTTCTATCTCTCTGGCTTCTGTCACCACCCCTACCTGCAATCTCCCTTCCCACCATCTCCACCTCGACCTCCACCACCCCCATCATCACCACCATCACCTTGACCACTCTGACCACCATTGTCACCTCTCTCCCATCCTCTCCCCTAGAATCTCCCTTGAAGACCTCTGTCCAACCTCTCAACAAGAGTAGGGTGATTTAGATTTGTAAAAGGAATGGGCCTATGCTGGGCCCACCACATGTCGAACTCTGTTGTAGTACCTACATTAGCTAACTCAACAAGGGCACATCACTCAATTGGTTGAAGTCCATCTATCTACACAGGAACCTATCAAGAGGAGCGGGCATACTCTGCTATACCAATAGGGACTCCTTGCTGCTCTCTGAACTGTCATAGCACATGCTCTAGAAGATGTCTCTCAAAAATATGTTGGGTCCATATAGTATGACCAATCAAATATCTGGTCTGCCAACAATATGAGAAATTCTATGCATCATCATCCCACATTGGGAAATCCCTTACAACCTCCATGTGAAAGCATCAAGGGTATTAATACGATGTCACCAATACCCTATGTCACGAACTCAGATTTGTGTGAAAATACCTCCATAGATATATACATATGGTAGTCCTAGTGCTAGGTATCTATCTACTGGTGGCCTAAAGATAGCTATGTGCTCCCAAGCCCAAACCACAAGCAATGTAGTACCGCAACTGATAGATTGAGCATCTCGGTATGCCACATCATGAAGCTAGAAGTGAAGCATGGCCAATAAACAAGGACCCCAAGCATAAATAGTGTCCTACTCCATCATGCCCTCAAGCATTTCACCCCATCTGACAAGAAATCCATGGCCTCAATGATCAACAATGACACAACCAATCATAGTGCAGATAACAACTATGAGCCTGTCCTACCTGTCAGCTAGGGTATCCCATCAGACTCATAATCTTCAACCCCAAGAGCTAGATTGTCAGCAACAAAGACTCTCTACAAGGCAACCAACCTACGATCAGGATCATAAACAACACACTCACCATAAATGGGAAGATGAAGAATATGCCAAACATCCTCCAATGTCACAGTGGCCTCTCCTATGGGGAAATGGAATGGACTAGTCTCAAATTTCCATCACTCCATTAAAGGAGTAAGAAGACCTCAATTAGCCCGAATGATGGGCATGAAAGTAACATGGTATAACCCCAGTGCATGCAATATATCCCTTTCCTCATCTCCTAGATGATCTCACAATTTGAAAGATGCATGTCGACCCTCTTGCGTATATATTGGTGGTAGTCACACCTAAGCTCACAAAAAATACATTACGCCAATCAAGATGCCTAATTGGACCTATTGGACATTTTATATAGAGAAAAAAATATCAAAAACTGACTCAAATTAGCTAATAGTCAAATGCGTTGCATTGTCATACAGATGCAACTCACACATGCGACTCACATTGCAATTGCAAATAGGGTAAGCAATTGTGGAATATTGTCATGCAAAAGCATTGCAGGAAATCAATCACATCATTCTATCCTACATATGTGTTGCACCACAATGAATGTGGTGTACAAAGCAATTGCGAGCAACCTAACATTTGCGGCTCTATTTTACAGATGCATCACACTTTGTACATGTGGTGCACAAGACCACATATGCGGCAAACACGATAGTAGATGCAGTGCCAAAATAACATTGCATTTTTTTGCTCTTCTTCGAGCCCTAAAATCTACTAAAATTGCATGAAAAATGAAGAAAGGAATGAGTACATACCGTATCCCCTGAGCCCTTTGGCCTTCAAAGGGAACGAACTTGGTATCCATGGTGCATAGCTACTGGAACAAGCGACATATCTGTAAGCGCTCCTTCACAAAATCTCCACTCAGAGCTCTCAACTTCTAAAGTCAAAATGCACAAATGAGCCTTTTAACACCCTCTAGGGCCTATTTATAGAATTTTAGGGTGGGATTTTGAGAAACCTTTATAACTTGATGCATCAACTTTGAACTTCAAATGCAAAAACAGACAATCTGGAGGTGCTCAAATCAAAATATTTTACTACCAACACATTCAACGCTATAAAATTGACTTGTCAGAACAATTTCCCAATTTTTTTGAATTTTTTCAATATTTTAAACTTTTTTGAGGGGGCATCAACCTATCCTATCATCATTGGGGCATACCGAGGTAACTCCTGAACACAAATTTTTGAATTTTCTTTGCATAACGTTATAAAAACTTATTATATCAAAGAGGTAAAAAATGTAGATACCCTAAATTTGACATGCAAGCAACACCTTTTTACTAATTTTCACTCTTCTTTCCTAAATGATTAAATAATACCTTATTGTTTAATTATTATCAATTTTCATATTCTACTATTAATTAAGTGATTTTACATTATTTAATTAATTCATTCAAATTCATCATTTTTGACTAATTAAATAAATCCTATTTATTTATGTCACTAACTGCACTTATTCTTCTATTTTAATTAAATAGTTATCATGTAATTATTTAATTAAACCACTTTGCCACTTCTAGATTAAATAATTAAATAAATTATTTAACTCTCCAATATTCACTCAACATGATCTATTAATAAATAAACTTTTATTTATTAATTCAATCTTAACTTCCACATTCCTCCAAAGATTAATTCATTATTTAATTAATTATCCTCACACATATTGATTGATTAATCAAACCCATTGAATATTCAATCAAAACTATTGATTGATTAATCAAACCCATTGATTATTCAGTCAAATCTATTGACTAACAGATCAATTCCATTGATTATTCAATCCCACTAATTTATCAATCAATCACATTGATTGATCAATCAATTTCCACTAATTATCCAATCAATTCCTTTGAATCAATCAAGTTAGTTAACTCTCCAATCTATTTCCTCCCAACAGACCTCGATCGTTGATCTTGATCTTTCATGTTTGAATCCAGATAATTCATCTGAAACAAGCTTTTCTATAAAAGAAAATATTCATTGCACGTTGATGGCTAACCACAAACTCTTAAACTTCGATATTTACATCATTGCAATCATCAAATGTAGTTGAAGCTTATAGCGCAAGAGAAGCATACCCAAAATTGAGAGCAAATCATACAAAGAAAGAACAATGGAAGTCATCCATGGAAATACAGTGAAGGTGAAGGTGTCAATTGATTGAAAACTAGTTTTACTTATTATTACATATTTTCTATTGAATAGATTGAATCTTATTGAGTAATTAGGATTGCATATAGTGGTTGTGTGCTTCATTTCCTATTAACTCTGTGCCTTGAAGGTCAAATTTCTAGTTTACAAATAAATTTGAGATATCTTTTTATCAATTATATTTAGAGGATGTATTCATTTTTTAGTGGTTTAGAGAATTTTTTATCATTCATTTGTAAAATGTAGTGATATTTCAAGATTATTTTTTTCGTGAAAGAGGGAAGACATTTTATTTTATATACAAATATAAAAGATGGATCAAAATAGCTTAAACTCTATAATGTAAATATAACTAAAATAAAAAGCATTGGTAATTTTTTAATTATATCTACCAAATATTACCTAAAAGAAATTATTAGAATTTCCTAACCTTGTCTGAGAAATTGATTTTAAAACAATTGAAATGATGCACTAGATGTAGTGCAAAAATGACTTTATACATGTATTGATTGATCATAAAGATGTTTCCCATCAAATTCAACATGTCTTCTAGTATAAACAATAAAATAATTAGTATAGCCTAACCTTCTATGATGTTTTGTTAGAAATTAGGATCTTAGGATACTAACCATTATATACAAGATATAAAATAAAAAAATGAGAATCACACAAGCATAGATTATACACATCAGATAATATATACATGGGAGAACCCTTTCAGATAAAAAACCCCTAAAGCATCATTTTGTTAAGACACTTACAATAATGGTCTATTATAACATAGATCAAACCTAAAGAACACATCTCCATACTTCCACATGGCCAATAATACCTCATAATGATAGAATTCACTATCAATCTCCAAATTTTTCCGCTCTCAAATGAGAGGGAACCTCCTTAAATATAGGAGAAAGGGTGGCCTAATACCTTAAGAGGTATTAGTCACACCTATTCAAAATAACCATTCATAAATAATTAATAATCTAATAGTATTAGACTATAACTATTTCAAATGGAATAGCTTAATAAAAACATATACTATATAAGGTTTAATAACCTTATATTAGAATATTATATAAATGTTAGAAGGTTATGACCTCTAATTACATTATGTTCTAACATATGTCACAAGTTATCCAATATCATGTACAGGTTAGAAGATGTATGGGGAATTTTTAATAATTTAAAGAATGTTTTAATCAAACATACTCAAAAGGTAACTTCCCTCATACAAGTTTAGGGTGTGTGGATACTAAGAACAATTGTCGGTGAACTTGTCAAATTTACAAAATTTGGGAATTCTACACCCAAAGAAATTACAAAAACAAATGAGGTTATTGGGCTACTCAGGGAAATTTCAACATTTCAATCTAGGCTAGATGTCCAATTGAGAAATAAAATGAAAATATTTGAAGAAATGGAAAAGGGAGTGATGCGTAAGATTTTGGACAATTTTGGAGTGGTCAAGCCTCTCCAATCTTGGAAGGAAAAAATTATGACTATATACTTGTCTATATGCTCTTTTATTTGTTCAGGAATTAAGCCAAACTTGGCTCTCTTAAATAATACAATTGATGAATTGATAAAGTTAGAGTTTAATTTAAATAACTTTATTAAAGAGATTAGAACAATTATTTATGGATGCAAAATAAAATGTCTATAAAAATAAAATCTAAAAGATTTTGAAATCCAAGTGGCCAACAAAAGATGACTAAAACCCATAGTTAGAGCAGTATAATGAGTAGATGGTGACATATTCTACATCGGTTGCAACTTCTGCAACTATTTCATGATCATTTTTGGACCAATCAAGAGTTTTTTGTCTTATCCCAAGTGCTTACAGTATCATTCTTGTCTTATTTGTGAACAAGTTTCAAATGTAAATCTGCTCAAGGCTCTAAGCTTGTTGCTCCATTATTTTTTATAAAAGGGAATTCTGAGCCTTTTTTTTTGGCATGCTACAGGGTGTAATTTTGGGATGGGAAAATTAGGTTTAGCTAGTATTAGCTACTTGTGACATGAAAACATTGTAAAGTTTTATTCATAACATCAATGTATACTTTTAACTAAGACATATTTGAGTGATATTCATTAATACTCTTGTGTCCCATTTTGAACATAATACTTTTTGATTCATTACAATCAACAGTTCTATGATTATGTATTACATATTTGTTGTGATAAATATTTATGTCACAACTTCTATTCAAAGAATGCATTAATTTTATTTCAATTAAATGCAAAGATATTCTGATATGAATTGAGATTTGGAATAATGATAAGTGTCCACACAAAACCATAAGTATACACAAATGATAAGTGTCCAATAAAAAACCGTGCTGTCACAAATGATAATCTAAGAAATAATTGCATCAAATTATAAGAGTTTATGGTGAACTCCTCAACACCCCAAGATCACTTGCAAGACAACAATAACTTCCACAAGAGAGAAATGACAGAAGTATCATGCTATGATTATGAATGCAAGATTTCCAAATTGAATATAACAATATACATATGATTCCTTGCTTATAAAGACAAGTTGTGAGACATGATTAGACAATATCTTGACACATGTCTTAATCTTGTATAATGAGACAACTACCTCAACAAATATTAAATGACTTAGGACACAAGCATTAAATTCTAAAAGATAAGATAATATCTAGTGACAACTAACACTAACTAGAAAGATTCCCTCCTAGGACCTAAGTGGACTTAACATGAAATTAGGACCTAGATAGGTAAAACACTTATTTACACCAACACTCTCGTTAAGTACAACATAGGGAGTAATTATGCAAATGACACAAAGATGGGTTTTGGCTACGAGGCCATGTTAGGTTCCCGTGTACATATACAATGCAATCTATCACAAACGAAGAAAAGGAGAAAACCCAGTGGGACAAAAGTCCTCTCCAAAAAAGAGAAAAGATACAATAATGCTCTCCATGAATATTGAGAGGAAAAAACCTCATTCAAGGAAAATAACCCCCATAAGAGAGACAAAGAGAGACCATTCAACCCCCCCTTAATGAGATAATCTGTTGCAAAGAAACACTAGAAGCACACTGGTGGAGTAACACTGGAACCTTAATCAAGGAAAATAAAGGAAATATAATTCAGACACAAAATTCTAGAATCATGATAAAGCAATGACAGTCCTAATACCAAGGAACATTGGAACACTTTCAAAATGGAGCAACCTTGGAATTTGAATGAAGCAATTGGAGATAAAACATTATTCTATAACTTATAAAATGAAGTGCAATGAGTAAAACAAAACCCTCCCAACTGTCAAAATATCTAAGTAATCTCTAGGATACCCATTAAGAAAGAAGTGAAATCATAATATATCTAGGACATAAATATGAAAAAGTGCATGGATAGTATGATAAATCTCCTTAATACCTTTCCAACACCGCAAGAATCACAAAAATCAAAGACTGCGGCAAAAATTTATGAGCTTAGAAGCCAAAAATGAAGACCTGACTTCAAATAGCAATAAATACCTCCAAAAAGAATTTTTTTGGAAAATAACCTACACCAATGTAAAATTGACAAAGCCAACTTTTGACAATATATCATTTTCAAAAAATGGCTTTTTAGATTGCAAGGTACGTCATTTTGAAAAAATGCCCAATTCGGGCATAAGGGGATAAAAATGGGGCCCTGGGGGGCTAGATGATGATTCTCCCATATGACCATATGCATAATTTTGGTTATTTAAAAAAATTCTACCACCCTTAGTGGTGGTGATGTTGTTGGGGCAGGGCAGCCGAGGGGCAATGAGTGGAGCCATGTTGCCTCGGGGCTTTAAGCCTCCCCACTAAGGTGGGACCACGATGGCATAGCTCGTAAGACCGCAGATCGTCAGGATTAAACCAAACACTATAACCAAACAATAATTTAAATCATAATTTTTTAACCAAACTTTTAATTAATATAGCTAATAATTGTACCATAGCTAAACTTCGTACCACAACATAATAAAAATATATTTTTGTACCATTCAACATAGACCTACACAAAGATGACATAGATGAGTGTTGGTGTAATTAAATATCTTGTACCTTATCCTAGGTCATAATTACACCTTAGTTAAGTTTACTTAGGGACCACATAGGAGGTTGTTGGAGAATCTCCACTTTTGGTGGACTTTACATGTCATCACCTCATCATTTCCACCTTTTGTGGACACATCATGTGATTATCTCTCCATCTTTGGTGGAGTGATAAGTTTTACTAGTTGTCTCATGTCATAAGATTCTGACACTTGTCATAATCTTATGCCCTCCTATGTTCTCACCTTGGCTATATAACCAAGGGGTCTTTCTCATTTGTAATAAATCATAATCATTATCATATTAATGACATTGAATACAGTTTATTCTTGTCATATCAATTCTCTCTTTCTTGTGCTTTCCATTTGGTCCATAGATCTTGGGTGGCAGCCATAGCCAATTCTAACATGGTATCAGAGCTTGTTTGGAGCCATTGGAGAGTCTTTTTCTGAAGAGAGATTCCAGATCTGAGGAGGTTTTGTTCGTGGCTCTTTGTTGCAGGTTCAAATCCGAGCTTGCTGGTGCAAATCTGAGCTCACCATTGTGTCCAGAAGGTTCGATATAGTCGATTTTTCCTTTTGTTTCGTCCAAATCGGACATATGAGGCCAAATCTACGAGGGTTTGAAGCTGAAGAGTGGTTGCCAGATCCAGAAGGTAGCTGCAATTTTGGAGCATTTTGGGTCAAATCTGACCCTGCCATTGCGTCCAGAAGGGCCAAAAACCCTAAGATCGACTGTCAAATCATCCGATTCGGAGCAGTTGTCCGGTGAGACAAAAATTTGTCTGAAGAGCCATACGGCCCCCGTGTCCATAATGTCAATCCAGACGATTTTTTAAAAATATATATATTTCAGTTTTTAAATATTTTCCAAAAAATTCAAAAAAAATTATTGTACCCATATTGTAAATTTTGAAATTTTTGATTAAAATCAAAAAATAAAAAAAATAAAAAAAGAAAAAGAAAAAGGGCGAACGCATTTTCTGCGGATCGTACCTTGCTGCGCAGGGTACCCTGTACATAGCAGGGTATCGTCACCTGCACGGAGGCCACATGGCCTTCGGCCGTGGCCCCCGCCGCCCTCAGCCTTTCGACTACCACGGGGTTTAAAAATTTCGAGCAGTCCAATCCCAAGACACCGGCGAACATTTCATATAACCGACCGTCGTTTGAAAATTCCGGGCGCTGCTAAAAATCCGGCGAAAATCCCAGATTCTGGCAACTGCGAAAACCAGAGATTCTGGAAGAATATTCTAAGCATTTTTTAGATTCCGGCGAAGATTCTCAGCATATTCCGTCAAGTGAAGAATATTCCGGGAGACGAGCCAACGACGACGGTGATAGCCAGAAGACCGTCAATTTTAAGCCACCATTCCGAAGAATATTCTGCACGGGAGGAATATTCTTTTTTGACGGCCTCTAGCCCGTCAAATTTAATCGCTTCAAATGCTGACATCAGCACACGTCAGCATGATGTCAGCAGCCTCTTGAAAATTTTGGCCCCCTCACCGTTGGGCCTTTTGATTTTTCAGTCGAACTTCAAACACTCATAACTTGCTCATTTTGACTCCTTTTTTTGAGCAATTTTTTTTGATTTGGGCTAGAATTTCATGCCCTATGCATTGGTGCAATCAGTTTCTGGTTTTGGTGCTTGGTTTTTCCAAAATTTTCAGATTCTCACAGGTGTTGCTGCTTTGTCCTCATTTTAAGAACTTTGGGAGCTCATAACTTGCTCCTACGGTAACATTTTTGGCTGCAATTTTTTTTGAAAGTGCATAATTTTTTGTGTACTTATTAGTGGTATGATTAAATTGATCTCATTTTTTACCAAAAATTTTACTTGATACTGTGGCCTATTTTGGCATTTGTAAGCACTAAGATCAAGTCTAGCTTGCTGTTTTTGGCATCTAGCAACTGTAAATGCACTAAATATAAAGTTCCAAATCAGATATTGCTTGGGGGGGTTCTTTTATTGAGTGAATTTGGGGGGGATTCTTCTTGTGGTTGTGGTTGCATTCCTCTTGATTTGTGTTCTTGTTTCATCATGGAGCCATCTATAATTCCACTTCTAACACCTTACAACTATCCTACATGGAAATCAGAAATGAACAAATTGCTAAGAGTTAAAAGATTGTATAGGATAGTTCATGGGCTTGATGGTGAACCACAAAATGATGAAGTTAAAAAGAATAAGTGGTTGAATAGTTGTGAAGAAGCCATTGGCTATTTGTGCTTGTATGTCTCTCCTGAGTTGTTTTTTCACATTGAGCAGTTGGATACACCTATGGCTATGTGGACTACATTGTCAGAATTGTTTGGGAAAACAGATGAAATTGAAGGACATTTGTTGGAGAATGAATTAATCAGTCTCAATCCATGTAATTTTGACAACATACAAGACTTCATTACCAAATTCAAGTCACTAAGAACACAATTGAAGAATTGAAAAATTGAGAAATCAGATACACAATTGATCTTAAGTGTTCTTTCAAAGTTAGGACCTGAATATTCAGTGTTTGTGTCTACTTTCTATGCTACAAAGAATGCCTTTGGGAGTCAGTTTAAGATGCCTTCCTTTGAAAATTTTGCTATGCAACTCACTAGGGAGCAAGATAAGCTTATTCAAATGGGTACTTTGAAGTCTTCAAAATCACATGCCTTGGTTGCAAAGGATGAGAAGTCTTCAAGTGGCAAAGAAAAGACAAAGAACAAGCCTAAGAAGAACACACAAGCCACATCAAATTCCATAGAAGAACATAAAGATTCATCTTCAAAAGAGAAATCATCTAAGGAGAGACCTTTTTGTGCATATTGCAAAAAGGATGGACATGAAGAACATTATTGTTATAAGAAAGATATTGATGAGTTGAAAAATCTTCTAAAAAAGAATCACATTGATTTGCCTTCTAGAATGTCTGAATCTTCTTCTCCTTCTACTTCAAAACAGTCTAAAAAGGACAAAGGTCAAACATCAAGAAATAAAGGACAAGCTCTTTGTGCTCATTCAAGTCCAGGATCAGGGAGATGGCTTCTAGATTCAGGAGCGTCACATCATATGGAATCTTCACAAACTATCTTCTCTTCATTTCAGCCTTGTTCTATGTCTCCTATCTTGATGGGAAACAACACATACATGAGTGTAATAGGGAAGGGATCTATTAGCATTGGGGAGAACACTTTTCAGGATGTCTTGTGTGTTCCTCATTTGACGAACAATTTTCTTTCCATTTATCAGATTACACATGGTGGAGATGGGAGAACTGTGGAGTTCACTCCTGATTCGGTTATCATTCGTGACTTGGAGACTAGAGATGTCATTGCTATTGGGGTGGTTGATCATTCCTCTCAGTTGTATTCCTTTGCACAGTTTGCTTCTGATGATGATCTTGTTCCTTCAACTATTGATCACAACTATGATTCTGAGGAGACATTTGGCTTTTTGAACTTGGGCATACTCACATTAGATCCAATCCTTGAGCCATGCACTTCATCTCCTCCATCTTTTGTTGAACTTGATGATGCTTGTGTTGCTACAGTTTTGGCTCCTTGTGATTCAGTGCAGCAGAATTCTAATTGTCTTCCAGATATGGCTACTTTGGATGACTTCCTAACAGGTATTTCAGACTTGTTTGTGGAGTCACATCTTACAGACTTGGAGGACACCATTGATAGCATTCATCTTCTCTTTGATGAAGATGAACCTTCTTCAGTTGTTGTGAGGGAACACCTTGACCCTCTTGTTCATTCTCTACATGATCATTCTTCTCAGTTTGGCGTGAGTGTGGATTCTTTTGGACAGCATTTGGAGGAGGCTTCTTTATCTTCAGAGGGGATATCCTTGTCTTTGGATAGTGCTCTACATTCATCTCTACTAGATGTTGGATTGTACTCTTCAGCAGTGTGGCCTAGAACGCCTGATTGGAGTGGTTCAGCTTTCGGCATCGACATGGAGACACTTGAGCATGCTTCAGAGACAACATCATACATCATCCATCTTGATGATATCCTGCATACATCCTTGGTTTTGTTTCTTCCTAAGGGGAGGAACGTTGTTCAACGCAATTGGATCATCTTCAGTATTCAATGTCGAACTTCTACCATTCTTGCAGGAGACTCAACATTGAGGGGGGTCTACCTTGCTTCTCTTCTACTTCTCTCTTATGGGGGGGTCTTTTTCCTCACATGGGGTTTTTACCTTCTCATTCTTCATTGAGAACATTTCTATTTTGTATTTCATCTCTCTTTTGAGGGGGAGTTTTGTCCCATGAGGTTTTCTCCCTTTCCTCGTTTGTGAGAGATTGCATTGATTGCATTGTGTGTACATGGATACCTAACATGGCCTAGTAGTCGGGACCCATCTTTGCATCTTTGTGTCATTTGCATAATAATTCGCTACTCCCTAAGTTGCACTTAAGGGGGGTGTTGGTGTAATTAAATGTCTTGTACCTTGTCCTAGGTCATAATTACACCTTAGTTAAGTTTACGTAGGGACCACATAGGAGGTTGTTGGAGAATCTCCACTTTTGGTGGACTTGACATGTCATCACCTCATCATTTCCACCTTTTGTGGACACATCATGTGATTATCTCTCCATCTTTGGTGGAGTGATAAGTTTTACTAGTTGTCTCATGTCATAAGATTCTGACACTTGTCATAATCTTATGCCCTCCTATGTTCTCACCTTGGCTATATAACCAAGGGGTCTTTCTCATTTGTAATAAATCATAATCATTATCATATTAATGACATTGAATACAGTTTATTCTTGTCATATCAATTCTCTCTTTCTTGTGCTTTCCATTTGGTCCATAGATCTTGGGTGGCAGCCATAGCCAATTCTAACAATGAGAATATTCTCATATTATGTTGTTGAATATTCTCAATGACTAGGTGATTGATGTGACTATTGCAAATTACAATCTGGCATACACTATGGCCAAGTACGGATCTGTATGGTCACATGAAAAAGCCGCTTTAGACAAAAAAATCTTGATGCCTTTGAACAAAACTATCAAAAACTAACAAATTGACAATAATTCCTTAGGTTCTAAAGCCTTTCAGATGCAATAGAAGGGTCATATTTGGATGAAAGTGCTCTGAAAGATTAGCTACTCCCAATCTAGCAACTAAAACTCTCCTTGAAACCCTTGTAGATCAGTCAAAACATGAAGAAATTTGATGAAAAGAAAGGAAAAATTGACTTTCTTTGACACCCTAGATTCAATCGAGAGGTTCTTGAAACCCCAAATTACACCCAAAATACATTTCACACCAAGATTGGTCCCTCAGATCTAGGAAGAAGTTTGCAACAATGAAGCTTTGATAGCATGTAGGAGTTTATGGTGAGCTCGTCAACACCCTAGGATCACTTGCAAGATAATAATAACTTCCACAAGAGAGAAATGGTAGAAATATCGTGCTATGAATATGGATGCAATATTGCCAGATTAAATATTCAACAATGTATATATGATGTCTCACTTATAAAGGAAAGTTGTAAGATAAGATTAGACAAGATCTTGAAATGTTTCTTAATCCTATATAATGAGTACCTACCTCAACAAATATTAAATGACTTAGGACACAAACATTAAATTCCAAAAGATAATATAAGGTCTAGTGATAGGTAACACTAACTAGAAAGATTCCCTCCTCAGACCTAAGTGGACTTAACATGTAAATAGGACCTAGATAGTTAAAACACCTATTTACATTAACACATATTAGTATCAAGTACAAGCGTAAGGTCACCTTTAATTAGAAAATATTCTAGTTCATTGATAACAAAATCTTGCCCATTATGATATTACAAAAAAGCAATAAAATCCAATCAACCGACAAATAGCTATGACAATAGTTATAAATCTATGAACATTACAATTAGATTATATTCTAAGTAAAAAATCTTGCAAGTCTGTGTTACTGATATTCTATGTTTTTATATGTCTATTTGATTTAATAACTATTTTAAATGTTAAATATTCATGTATTAGTTATTATGATGCTTTCTCACTCTCAATTCATTTGAAGAAAATAACTTACTTTGTGCACCTGTTATTATTTTCATTCTAAAATCCCTACTTATTTTACATATGTTACTCTTTTTCTAAAAGGTAATCGGCCATGTGTTGTTATTTTATTCCACATTTGTTCCAAGTTACTTCACTTTATTATTTTCTTGCACTAGTATAATTTGACAAATAAATGACTATGTGGCTAAAAATTTTAGTCACGACAACTAAAAATGACTAAATTCTACTCATTTTTTGCAACACAGCTATAAATGACTAATTTGATCACCGGATAAAACTATAGATATAAATGACTAATTTTTTGCATCAAAATTTGTTTTTGATTGAAAATCTTCCTAGCCATCAATTTAGGCTTTAGCCGACACGCATAAAAATTTATATTATATATATTTTATAAATGTGTAACAAAAATCAAACGATATAATTAAGACCACCATTTTCCCACAGTTTTTAACTACTACTTAGTTAGAAGAAATAGTTTGGGAAAACAAATAGAGGTTGAAGGGTTTTGAAGATGGAGATATTGAGCAATAATCGAAGGGCTTTCCCAATGGAGGAATCTCTTGCCAATAGTGCTTCAAAGTACGGGTCTAGAATGTGGCCAAATCTATCCTTCTACCAGATAGCTCCCCACTTGGAAGTATGTCTTGAGGATTTTGAGCTTTTTACAGTGGATTGTCTAAGAAGTAAGCAAACCATTCTTAATTTTTTTTAAAAGTTGGATGTATACGTTATGCCTATTGGGTATTTGAAAAATTTGATGTTGGGTGTTTTTGTGAAGTACTATTTGGCTATTTGAATTTTATGATGCTGGTTGTTTTGTTACTAGATATCTGGGCATGTTTAAAAACCGATGCTCGGTATTTTTTTTATTGTCTATTTAGGTATTTCGATGTTGGGTTTTCACTTGAAATGGGTATTTAAAAACAAATGGTATTGGATATTTTTCGCTATCAAGATAATGTTTTTTCTGAGAAACAAATGAGGTCTCAACCTTTTCTGGTATTACATACAATTTTTAAAATTTTGATTTTGTTATCATTTTTCTTGGGCATTAAAAATAAATGATGTTTGGCAAACCCTTTGTTATTGAATATATTGGTATTTAAAAAATGGATGTTGGGTGTTTTCTTTATATGGGTATTTAAAAAAACTAGTATTGGGTATTTTTTTTGCTATCGAGTTAAAATTATTCTGACAAATGGAAAATGTCTCAATCTTTCTAGTATTGTAACCTCACTAGTCTGCTAGAGTTATGGTTTATGTTTCTACAGAGGCCTAGGGTTTGTACCCTAGTCATGCTCCTACCAATGCTTTTGTTGGTATTAAAAAACAACCTTAAATTTTGGGTTAGAAAATTAGTTGTCTTGACAAGGTGTGGTATGATCTTCGATTGTATCCTAGAGTGTGTGGGAAGCTTGTGTTTGATCATTAAGGTATGTAAACTTGATCATGGAAATGTATCCTATATAGCATGGGTCTTGATTTGATACTTCCCATAATGGTTATTAGTAGATCACATTATTATAGTTTGTGGTAACCTAAGATTGCATTCAACTATGTAACAAACTTGGTTTGTAGTTTAAGTTGTACACTTTTAAGTAACATTCATAAGGTTTAGAAAATCTTGATCACTCTCTAGAATAACCCATTAAACATGGGTTGTGCTTGAATGCACTACATAATTGATATAACACAACCACTTTGCATATCAACCAAAGTTATAGGCTCTTTATTGCAAGAAGAGGTAATCACTCTTGGATCATGCCATCATTACATCGTAATCTGTTAAACTTGAGTCAACCTGAATGCACCCAATGATGATTGACACCTAATTGCGATGACAATGATTTGTACTTGAATTGTGGTTATATGAGTGCCTCCATTTCTATCACAACATAGCCACATTAAACTTGGGTCACACATGAATGCATCCTATATTTTTTATAGCACAAATGTGCCACATGACCAATAGAGTTATGGATCACATAATTACAATCACAAGAATTTTTTCCTCGGTTGTGCTCTTATGGTGATTCCATACCGTTACAACATAACCCTTTGGACTTATATTGCTCAAATCCTTACATTTCTTATTTTCTCTTTGGATGGATGAAAATTCAATGGCAGGGATTTGTATGCAGGTCATGCTCATATAAGTGCCTTCATCACCATTACACAATAGTACATTGGAATTTCCTTTCTTGAACCTTCACTTCATTTTTTATTGTTAGGGTTTCTTAGTGATTATTCCATTTCCACATGGCATATTGATAAAAGAAACCAAGCAAAAAATCATTCTATTTTTACTTAACTCCTGCTAACATACTTTTCGAATAAATGTTTGACTGCATTACTTCGAGTGTGAAGAATTTTGTTTTCTGCTTATAATAAATTCATTGAGAGTTGTAGTAGAAACCTTCTTATACTGAAACCCATCCTGTAAACTTGCTTTAAGCTACATTTAGGAGGTTTCATGGATTTTTTGTGATTTATACAACTTTTGTTTTGATAGTAAATGACATCGAATTCTTTCTGAAACTGAAATGATTTATTAATTATGGTTTTATGATGATTAAATGTTTTATTTAGAAGGGGTTAATATGTGGCATTTTTATGTGTAGGAAGAATAGATTGTGATGCAACGTTCAGGTATGGACTATTCAGGAAAACTTGGATTGCTATCAGTGACATAACTAGGTTGGAGAGTACCTTGAGCCTGTTTGAAACACTTTTGGGTGTTTTCGCTCGGAAGTAGAACCTGAGTATAGGAATTCAAATGTTGGTGGATTGAAACATTAGTTTCCACCTAATTACATCTTAGGATTTAGTCGATTACTTTGGATTCCCAGTTGATCACTCTGGATATTCGATAGAGAAAGTTCTTATTTTCTAAAGATAAAATCATAAATTTGTTGGTCCAATTTGAGATCCAATTTGAGGTCATGAATATCAGACATAGAAAGTTCCTACATTCTAAAGATAAAGTCATAAATCTTCTGGTCCAATTTGAGATCATGAAGCTCCAATAGAGAAAGTTCTTACATTCTAAAGATAAAATCATAAATCTTCGTGGTCCAATTTGAGGTCCAATTGTAAGGATTTTCCTTTTTAATTATACTTTCTGACATTAGGCTTGATACAAATTGTTAAGAATTATGGTATTGCTTTTCTTCTAATTTTTTCAACCCTCATTTGATGGAAGAGCTCCGAAGATGGTTCCTTCAGATGGAGACTACACTTTTTCGCTATAGGTTCCATGTAGAAACACCAAAAGCTCAGGTACTATCATACTCAGAGCAAAAGTAGGAGTCATGCAATGACGAGATACTCATTTTTGGAACTTTGGTTAAGAAATTTAAATGTTTAGCTATGTGCATAGAGAATGTTCATGGAGGATTGCAAACTTCCTTACAAAGCAATTACCACATTAGAGTTTGAGGTGAATTACACCTGCTATTTTATGCTGATATGGATATGTTCTAACTTGTAGTTAATTGTTGTAGCATAATAGATAGGATAAATAGCTGTTCATATACTATTGTTTATAATTCAAAATTTCTATACCTTATTTTAGGAGAAAATCATAGGGGGAGTCTATACATAAGACACCATTGTTTCAAATTCAAAATTGTTGGTTCTTTCATAATTGTTTGCTTCATTTATTTGATCTAAGACAACCTGTTGTATAGAAGATGCTCTCAAAATCATAGTAAAATCCTTTATTCTAAGAAGAATGTTCAAAATCTTCCCATCACAACAATGAACAAAAGCATCAGTCATTAATCTGAACTTTGCAAGAGTTTCATCAAATTCCACTTTTCTACTCTCTTTTCCATTCTAAATTTTATTCCCAATTTCATCCATGTAGAACTTCCTTAGCCTGTAGATCCTATTGTTAGCCATAACTTTACCAGGTGTCGAGGATAGCTTTGATTTTTTACCCAAGCAACACTTGAAAAAAATTCGGCCTTACCAGATACAATGTGTTGAAAAGCTCTTTGAAGTTATTATGGAAAAGAGTTCCTGAGAGTATAATGAGAAGTTTTGAATTAACCGTTTTGCATGAATTCCATATCTTTGATCGACTATTTTGAGCTTGATGACCTTCATCAAGAATGAGCAAACCTGCACTCTCTAAAATAAGTTTTCCAATATGCTTAGCATCTTTAGGAAGACTCACATTTGTCTCACAAGTTAGGCATACAAAAATATTGTAGCTAATAACAAGCACACTTTTTCTTCTATGCCATTCACTTGTGATACAAATGTGAGCCTTCATGAAGAGGCTAAGCATATTGGAAAACTGATTTTAGAGATCACAAATCTGCTCATTCTTGATGAAGGTCATCAAGCTCAAAATAGGCGATCAAAGATATGGAATTCATGCAAAAAGGTTAATTCAAAATTGTGCATTATACTCTTAGGAACTCTTTTCCAGAATAACTTTAAAGAGCTTTTCAACACATTGTATCTGGTAAGGTCGAATTTTGTCAATTTTTGCTTGGGTAAAAAATTGAAGCTATCCTCGACACTTGGTAAAGTTATGGCTAACAACAGGATCTACAAGCTAAGGAAGTTCTATATGGATAAAATTGGGAATAAAATTCAAAATGGAAAAGAGAGTGGAAAAGTAGAATTTGATGAAACTCTTGCAAAGTTTAGGTTAATGACTGATGCTTTTGTTCATTGTTATGATGGGAAGATTTTGAACAGTTTTCCCAAAATAAAGGATTTTACTATGATTTTGAGAGCATCTTCTATACAATAGGCTATCTTAGATCAAATAAATGAAGCAAACAATTGTGAAAGAGCTAGAAATTTTGAATTTGAAACAATGGTATATGAACAACTTTTTAGCCTATCTATTATGCTACAACAATTAACTACAAGTTAGAACATATCCATATCAACATAAAATAGTAGGTGCAATTCACCTCAAACCCTATTGTGGTAATTGTTTTGTAAGGAAGTTTGCACTCCATGAACATTCTCTATGCACATCAGTATACTGGTTATTATCTTGATCTCCTTTGTGATCAAAAGAACAGTGAAGTTCATTGCATAAATCATGACCATTTTGTAGTGCTATGATCAAGTGCTATTTTACTTCTTACTCATTGTGTTCTCAATAACCATGTGCAAATGAATTAGAGGACAAATCTTTGTCACCATTTGATAGTAACTTTCATTGTTTTTGGACTGTTTGTTATGATTCAATCACTATTTGATAGTGTTCTTCTTTTCTCAGTCCTATAGGACAGAGGACAATTCACATTTTGCAACTCTCTAACAATGATATTCCTTTCAGTGATTTTAGTCACCTAATTCAATGTGTTATCTTCTTCATTTCTCAGTGCTGACAATGCCTAAAGTTACACAGTGTTTTCTAAGTCACAGTTATAGTGCTCCTTCATTTGAAGATATTATGTTGCTTAGAAAGTAATGTTTCATTGAATTCATATTTTGTCTTGCAAACGTCTTGTTGCACTTGTAGAGTTTTTTTGTGCATAATATGTAGTCAAGATGCCTTCAAATGGAGCTCTTTTGCAGAGGCAGTAGGATAACAGTGTCAATAAAATAATAGTGTTAGTGAGAGGTATGACAATAGATACACTAAGAATGGAAGGTATAATGTTTTGACAGTAAAATAATCATTTATCTTCTTAGATCTTGACACAAGTTTCCCTGGTACATAAGATAGCATATAGGGGAGAGGACCCAGTAATTGAGAATGTTTCAATAGTTGTGATAGTAGTTGTTTATATAATGCCCAATAGTTGTGATAGTAGTTATTTATATAATGTCCAATAGTTGTGACTTGACTACCCATAATTAAACAAAATATATTCCTTTGATCTAAAGAGAAACCAATCATGTCATGCCACATCAACGCTCAACTACCCATGATATGAATGCACAAGTATTGGTCTCACTTTTATTTTGGGCCTTTTTGGACACCTTGACAAAAAGCATATTGATGTGGCCTTGAAACAAAGGTTATAAGCAAGGGACTTTCCAAGTAAGCTACTGTAGAAAATTGGGAGTGATTTGAAATTTTTAAGTAGGATTTTGAGAAGTGCAAAGTTAGGGAGCACAACTACTGAGTCCTCTCCCCTAATGTACTCTATTCCATGATATCCACCTAATTCTATACCACCCAGAGAAGCAATGACTGAGAGTATATGTGCCCTATATTTTGCAGCCCAAATGTGTCTTTCTAATGGTTTTCCACAATTAGGAAGAAGGTAAGTCATGAAATGTTTGTGCCCACCCAAAACTAAGCCTTACAAAGAATGTCTGCACCTATGCAAAATACCATAAGCTGCTTAAAAATACACATTGGCATCTTTATGATTATATACACATCTTTTTTGCCTCAATTTCAAAATACACATTTATGATAATATTCACACAACAAGAACCTTGAAAGGATGAAAACCTTTCCCTCATTCTTTCTAGGTCACTCCTCAAGAGCCTGTATTAGTATTTGTGGGCTCCTTACAATAGATTATTCGTTGATGAGAAGGATCCCCTCATTTGCTAATGGAATAAATTTTCATATGCTTTGCTTGAATGTGTAATGTGATGTAACACATTCAATACATCACAAGGAACAATTTGAGAGTAGAATTTTGAGACTTGATATCCATAGAATCCAACTTCTTGCAACAAAAAATGCAAAACCAACATCCCAACCAAAGCAACTTAGCTTTAATATGAACCATAGCCAATGTTTGCCCACATGAATGGTGGAATTTAACTAACTTTTGGGGGTCCCTTGAATAGCAAACATACACAGACACAAACTGTTGCGGTAGCTAGCAAGGAGAAAATAAATGGACAATATATGCCTCCATGATAGCCTATCATCCTTGATACTCTCTTGGAGGTGAATATTGAACACTCAACACATTTATGAGGAAGCTTAAGTACCATTTGCTGAGACAAGTTTGTGTCTGAACTAGCTTCCTGAATTGCACTCGCATTCAAGGAAGGTGCTTTCAAAATTGTTATTGCTAATTGAGCACTCATGTTATCTCCCAATTTTCTTCCAACTAACTGGTTATATGAGTGATTGTTTCTCATTTTGGAAGTGGATTTTTATCAGATATTGTAGTTGCAAGTTCCACTTCAGACAACCAAAGCCTTCACAAAACTTTATGCACAACCACACAACACCACACAGTTGTTGTTGGGCCTTTGCGGTGATGTAGGGATGCAGGGAGCTTTCCCTGCATCATTGTGAAAGTCCAACAACAACCATGTGGTGTTGTGGTGGTTGTGCAGAAGGTTTTGTGAAGGCTTTGGAGATCTGAAGTGGAACTTGCAACTACAATATCTGTGTGTGGGAAATGTTAGTATCAAAATGAGATAACAAAAACACACCAATGCAACATTAAACTAAAGAAAACTAAATAGAATGAAATCAAAGAAATCAAACAGAGCTTCTTCAAAATCGTTCTATTGTCCTCTATCTCTAGTGATTTGCTTGAAGCTGCTACTCTCAGATTGTATAAGCAAGGCTTCTCAGAATGGCAACCTACAGAACGAGTATGCAAAGGGAGAATACTTCTCTATCCTATATGTTGGTGGAGTAAAATGTTGGTTTGTGGATATGCATAGGGGCTATAAATTATGCACAGGGGCTGTGGATTATGAATGATATTGAAACTATGATATGAAGATGATAGGTCATGATATGAATTGCTAATATGCTAAGCTATGCTATGCTATGATTCTAGAGGCTATGGATGTTGGAAGGTTGATTGACTATAGTTTTCCTATATGCAAGCTTCTCTCTTTTTTTCAAAAACCCGACAGTCCTTTTTATAGATTTTTATAGGCAAGAGCCTGGCTGGCAAAGATCAATGGCTATGAGATTGTTTGGTAAATTTGAATGGTGAGAGATGGAGAGGTTGAGAGGAAGATGGAAGATGTTGGGAGGTTGGAGAGAAGAATGGAGGTTTGTCTTCAACCCATGGGAACAACTTTGCTCAGAAACAAAGAAATTTATTGATTTTCTATTTTGAAGTTATTTCACGGTTGTTGTTGATAATCCAAATTAATTAAATAAATTTATTTAATTTTATGTGAGTTTGAGGATTAAAAATATTTTTGAAATATTTGATGTGAATGGACATTAGAAGATTTAATTAAATATTTGGAATATTTAATTGCGAATAGAATTTGGAAGAATTAATTAAATATTTAGAATATTTAATTGTGAATGAAATTTAGAGGATTTTTAGAATAGAAGAATGTTTAATCTTTATTTGAATAAAATATTCAAGCCAAGATTATATGATAATTAATATAAATAAATCATAATGTTTATTTTATTTAATTAATTAAGAAATGAATAAGAAAAGTGATTAAATAAACTTATTTATTTAATTGAAATGAAAGAATGAACAATATAAATAAATTATTTAGATTTATTTATATGTAGATTGAAATCGGAGATTTAATTAAATATTAAAAATATTTAATTAATTACCAGACTATCTTGATGTAACCATTTTTAGGTGTATACATTTTTCCCCTTTTTGAAGTGATGTGTTTTACGCATTGCTTCAAAGAATTTTGAAATTTGCCCCAGATGCTGATTGCCGAATGTTGATAAGTATATGCCCCCTCAGACGATGAATTGATAAGATTTTGATTTTTGTGATTTTTTTTGAATTTTTAGATTTGTTGGAATTTTTTGATTTTTATGATTTTTAAGATGTCAATTCATCGTTTGAAAATGATGATGTGAAGAAATTGACATGGAAAGATGTGAGATGAAAAATTGATGACCTAAATTGCCCCTGCAACGATAGAATGTGATAAAATGTCCTAATTTTGTCTTTAAATAGGTTAAAAATGTCATTTTCCATGTCATTTTCCCATTTTAACCTAGAAAAAATTGAAATTTTTTGAGCTCTCGAGTGATAAAGATGGCACTTCCTACCCACCAGCACCATTTTGAGTGCATCCGATGACATCAGCAGTCGGCACACTATGGACCCGTGGTATGTACCCCGGTAAACTTTTGTTATTTGAAAAATTTTCGTTTAGGGCACGTTTTCCAACCTTTTTGTATCTTCATGCATTCTTTTAGCACCTTTTAGTATTTTTGTAGCGCCCTTTATGTTTTCCATAGTGACCTTCATTTTGTAGCACCCTCTAAAGTTTTTGTAGTGCCCATTAAGTGTTTTGTAGCGCCCAGATGATTTTGATAGCGCCCATTACCAATTTGGTAATGCATGACCCTGTATTGATTGTTTGCGTATTGCGTTGTCCTGATTTGATGATGTTTTGTGTGATTAGTTTGTTCCCAAGGTTGTTGGAAAACAAATAATAGTTGGTAAATATGCTTTCAAGTTAATGAAAAACAAACAGTTGTTTGATGAGTTTGCTTTTAAGGTTGTTAAAAACAAACAGGATTTTGATAAATTTGCTTTCATGATGATGAAAAACAAATAGGTGTTGATAAGTTTTCTTCTAAGGTTGTTAAAAACAAACATGATTTGATAAATTTGTTTTCTATGATGATGAAAAACAAATAGTTTGTTGATAAGTTTGCTTCTAAAGTTGTTAAAAACAAACAGGATTTTGATAAATTGGCTTTCCATGATGATGAAAAATAAATAGTTTGTGATAAGTTTGTTTCTAAAGTTGTTAAAAACAAACAGGATTTTGATAAATTTGTTTTATTGATGATGAAAAACAAATAGTTGATAAGTTTGCTTCTAAAGTTGTTAAAAAAAAACAAGATTTTGATAAATTTGTTTTCATGATGATGAAAAATAAATAGTTGATAAGTTTGCTTCTAAAGTTAAAAACAAATAGGATTTTGATAAATTTGTTTTAATGATGATGAAAATAAATAGTTGATATTCAGATTTGATTGATTTGGCATGATGATTTGATATTGATGTTGCTTTGACTTGATGATTCTTCCTATTCAACAGGAGAGATTGAGCGTCTTGCAGTTACGGGAAAAATTCCTGAAGACATGGAGATTGATTCTGTAGCTGGGACAGGCAGATAGAGATGTGATCGAGGCATGTAGAATAACCTCATTATTTGGCATGCCTAAGGTGTGTCTCAATAGAGCCTTATTGACAACACTTGCAGAGAGGTGGCATAGCGACAGGAACACCTTTCATTTGCCGACAGGAGAGATTACTGTGATTCCCGAGGATGTGTATCACATCCTGAAGATTCCACTGATGGGTGAGATAGTGATATTTGATGGCTGGGAGGTGGGAGGTACTGATGCCTTGAGGCGGATATTTAGAGATGATCATATTGCAGGATATTATATCTCATGGGTAGAGATGACATATTCATATGTGCCTTTACCCTCCGTACTTGCAGGCTTCATTGGAGGTGTTATGTGCCTCGACCATAGGTCGAAGGGCTTTGCAGTCGGGTGGGGTCATGTACTTGAGAGTATGGTGATGCAGGGTACATGATATGCTTGGGGATCTTGCATGCTTGCACATTTATATGATGAGTTACACCATGTTGTGTACAGTTGAGGCCGCAGTTTAGCTGTTGGTTTTTCACTTTTACAGATATGGGCATGGGAGCATTTTGCCGTTATGCGACCATTGACTCGTGGATGACAACCTGTCAGTCGATCATATAGATTCATATATACCGATGTCATTGCTCAACTGAGGTTGGGAAAATTGGATCATTGGTAGCGTCTTCTGGATGATCTCAATACAGTATGCTGGCGGCCCTATGTAGATTGTGAGGCATGGCCAGAGGATGCTAGGGAGATGCCCTATGTCTTTACCGCCAAATATCTGATTGGTCGTACTCCTAGGATTATTGAGAGGTTTCTTCTTGGTTGGGTATGGCGACAGTATGGTTAGCCTCAGGGTATGCCACAGGGTTCATCTATTTATGCGCGTCGACAGCAGGAGGTTATAGTGCGGGGTTTGCGGATTGCATATGATGCAACAGTGGCAGAGTTCACCAGTTTGGGAGTACAGATGTGGGACTATAGAGCTGATATTCTTGATGGGGGGATGACTCCAGAGTATGTTTAGTATGTGTTGGAACATCCTACGCCATGATTATTTGATCCTGATGAGCTTGCCAGTCTAGTTGCGGAGCAGAGACCACATATAGGGGGACATAGGCGACAACGAGAGGCTACTTCAAAGGGTGATGACTCCAAGGAGGATGATGATGATGATGAGTCAGATGGGGATGGAGATAGTAGTGATGAGGAGAGTGGAGATGATAGTGGTGGAGGAGGTGGTGGCAGAGGTGGACCACGGATGAGACATTCAACTCCATCATCTTCAGTAGATCCCATGGTGCCGAGTCAGATAGCTACCTTGCAGAGTAGAGTACAGAGCTTATAGGGTTAGTTAGCACAAGCACAGGCCTTGGTTACACAGTTACAAGGATAGTTGATGACAGTGACAACCAAGAGAGATACAGCTAGACAGTAGGGTGAGCAGGCCACGGCCCTAGCTGATAGTCTGCAGAGAGCAGCAACAGGTACCTCGATTGGTGACATGATGAGAGAGGTGACCAAGGCCACCCAGGAGGTAGAGTTCTATAGGACCAGGTATCATGATGCAGTGCCACCTGAGTAGAGAATGAGTTATACACAGTCTCGGTCTACACATAGTTGCTCTCGGGCTACTAGCAGGGGTGTATCTCAGCCAATACCTCTAGGAGGGTCATCAGGAGTAGGTGGAGCAGGTCCATTAGGTACAGGTGGGGCATGTCCCAAACCAGCAGCATCAGAGGATAGCACTTCGTAGTGCTTTTTGCATGATGTCTTATATGTCTTATTGATACTCTGTTGAGACATTTGTATACATACTGTTATGGTCCCATTTTTGATGATGTTATGTCATGCATAGTTGACATCTTTTGTACATTTGACATTCATTTTTGAGATATATGATATGCAATGATGATTCCTTATGTGATGAATGTGTCTATTTTCTATATGCATGATGTTTTATGTGATGGTTTCACGATGTTAATGCTCATGATGTATATATATGCATGATTTTTAGATATGAAAATGAAAGTGCAATATTATGATATGATTGCAATCTATTGATGAATGATTTTATGAATATGAATGTGAAATGATGGATGGTACAATTTATGAATGCCCATGAATTTTTTTTTTTTTATTATGATATATGTTGTATGAAAAATGTATGTGATGATGTTTTTGTGAATGTCAAAATGTACTCAGTCATTTATTGGAAAGATATGAAACTTTTATACTTTGCCAGCTTTTGGAAAAATCTATAAATGCAAAATGCAAATTCTAGAATGAATGTAATCTATACTAACCATGCAGGGTATCTGTATAATATTGCCATTCCGAGAGCTTATTTGTGCTTTTTGTGTCATCATAGAGCATTGAAATGTTGAAACTTAATACAAGCATCAAAGGGTGTGTTAGCAGCAGTGATGACCTGAGTATTGCTTTCATGATTTTTGATATAGCAAGTTAATACAAGCATCTAGGTATAATTAAACCAAGATGACCTGAGTATCGCTTGCATAAATAGACAAGAGTTAACCCGTTTCCCATGCAAATTCTGAAATGTCATCAATGATACTTATTAGAGCATGTCTCGCGACCAAATTGCATAGTACTAATGATTCACTCACAAACAACAGACAAAGAAAAATCCTACTCCTTCCTTGCTTTTCTAGTTCAGTACATCATCAAATTGCTCTAGAGATATGATAGAAAATCAACCAACAATTCAATTTTTTCCTAAAGTATTCCAAACATTATTCAGATTAAGATCATCCAACTTGGTTATCAAAATTGATGTTTGTGTTTTGATTAACGTTGTTTTGACCATGTTGTTTGATTTCATTGGCATTGAGTGATCATTTTGATGTTGTGGTTGATTTGATGCATCAATGTATGTTGCGTTTTGTCAATCCATCATTTGTCTGTTTGTGATGTTCTAAAAGCTTGTTGCCCCTCTCTTGTTTAGTCTGTGTTTCTGCCCCCAATGTAAACACAACCTAAATATTATGGATATGTACAAATTTCATCAAGCCATGATGAAACACAAGGATTCCTGTTGCATGATATGATGGATATGTACAGATGATAGATATGGATAGATGATGTCGTAAAGCGAATGCAAGACATAAGCTAATAGATAGAGAAGCCTATTTTGATCACAAGTAGCGCCTGTTTACCAGGTTTTCACCACTTGGTTTTATTGCACTTTTTTAGATCATGTGAATTTCTTCAGGACCTTTTCTGATTTATTTATTTATTTATTTTTTAGGACTTTTTTGATTTTTATGTATTTTTTTCAGGACTTTTTCTGTTTTTTATATATTTTTCAGAACTTTTTCAGTTTTTTATGATTCAGACATAGAACTTCTTCAAATGAATGTTGTTGATTAGTTCTTCAAACAGACCCCCTTCTGATGTAGATAACTAATATGGTCCAGAACCGTATGCTGCAATGATGACAAATGGACCAAGCCAATTTGGTTCAAATTTTCCTTTCTTTTCTCTGTCTTACTGATTCTGAGGATTTTCTTTCAAGACTAAATCACCTACTTGAAATGTTCGTGGTTTAACTCTGTGATTGTAGCTACGGGACATAACTTGTTGATAACCCTTCAAATGATCAGCTGCATGTTGACGTCTTTCATCTAACAGTTCTAGCTCTTGCAGACGAGATACTCGGTAGTCTTCATCATTTATCAATCCTTTCAATGAGACCCTAAGCGAAGGTATTTCAACCTCTAATGGTAAGATCACTTCTGCTCCATATACCAAGGCATATGGTGTAGCCCCTATTGGTGTGCGAATGCTAGTTTTGTATGCCCACAAATCTGGATTTAACTGGACATGCCAATCACGACCGACATCATTTACCATCTTCTTCAAGATCTTCAAGATTATTTTGTTGAAGCTTCTGCTTGACCATTTCCTTGTAGATAGTAAGGTGTAGAGAACCTGTGTTGAATGTGAAATCTTTCACAAAGTTCGTTAACATCCTGACTCTTGAAAGGCCTCCCATTATCAGTGATGATAGAATTAGGAATTCCATATCGACAGATGATGTAATTCAAGATAAATGAAGAGATTTGTTTGCTGGTCACGGTCATCAAAGGAACAGCTTCAATCCATTTTGTAAAATATTTTATAGCCGTGATGATGAATTTATGCCCATTTGATGATGAAGGATGAATTTTACCAACAAGATCTAGTCCCCACTGAGAAAAATGCCATGTCGGAGTGAAAGGCTGCAGTTCTTGTGCAGGTGCATGAATAAGATTCCCATGGATTTGGCATTTAGAACACTTCTTGACAAAAGTAAAAGATTCTCTTTCCATGGTAATCCAATAATATCCCATTCTAACAAGTTTCTTGGCTAAGGTTAACCGCTTGAATGAGTTCCACAAATACCACCATGAACCTCTTGTAAGGCTTGTTGAAATTTGTCATGTTCAAGACATCAAAGGAGCGTACCATCAAGACCACGTCGGCAAAGGATATCGACGATCAAGGTATAGCGGGATGATTGGCGTATGAAATTCCTTTTTTGGTTTTGGGATAAGTCCGGAGGTAAGATGTTATTTTTCAGGTAGGTATAAATCTTTCCATATAAAGGTGAATCAGAACTAGTTAAATGGCATATGACTTGGGTCTCAGGATTATCATAGGCGGGAGAAAACAATTGTTCCACCAAGAATTTGTATCATTTTTTATTTTCTGATAATTGTAACAAGGAAGCAATTATAGCCATTGCATCTGCAGCTTTATTATCAATCCTTGGTATTTGTGAAAACTTGATTGCCACAAAATACTTTTTAAAATCATCCACCATGTTCTTATAAGGTAGCAGCTTATCATCTTTAGTCTGATAATCATCATTGATTTGATTAATGAAAAGTTGTGAATCACCATAGACTTGCAGCTCTGTAATCCGCCATTCTAATGCTATCTTCATTCCTGAGAGCAATGCTTCATTTTCAACTATGTTATTTGTGCAGGGAAACATCAACCGATATGATTTTGAGATGGTATGTCCTTCAGGTGTAACAAAAAGAATCCCTGCCCATGAGCCATGTTGCATGTAAGATCTATCAAAGTACAATGTCCATGATTTTTTAATTGTTGCTGTGAAGACATCTGCATCAGGAAATTCAATGTACATTGGGTTTTCTTCTTGTAAAGGTGCTTCGGCCAATTGATCTGTTATGATCTGTCCTTTTATAGCTCTTCGATCTACATAGTGAATGTCAAACTCACTTAAGATCATTACCCATTTTGCAAGTCTTCCTGTTAAGGTAGCTTTGCTTAAGAGGTATTTTAGTGGATCAATTTTGGTTATCAACTTAACTGTATGAGCCAACATATAGTGGCACAACTTTTGAGAAGAAAACACTACTGCTAGGCAAGCTTTTTCAATGAAAGTGTAGTTTAGTTCATGACTTGTTAAAGTTCTGCCGATATAGTATATGGCCCTTTCTTTTCCTGTAGAATCCTCTTGTGCTAGTAACGCTCCCAAAGATACTTCTGTTGTTGAAATATAGAGTATGAGTGGCTTTCCTGGAACTGGAGGAATTAGGACTGGTGGATTCATGAGATATTACTTGATCTGATTAAATGCTACTTCACACTTTTCCTCCCATTTGAATGGGACATTTTTATGCAATAGATGTGTAAATGGTAAGCTTTTGTTTTCCAATTGAGCTATAAACCTCCTGATGGATTGTAGTTGTCCTTGCAGTGATCGGAGTTGACTGATATTTCGTGGTGGCGGCATATCCATTATAGCTTGTACTTTTTTTGGATCAACCTCTATGATCTTTTTTGAAACAATGTATCCTAGGAGTTTTCCAGATTTAATGCCAAAGACACATTTCTTTGGATTGAGTCGAACATTGAACTTCTCCATTCTGATAAAGATCTTTAACAAGATTTCTAGATTTCCTTCTCTTGTGTTGGATTTGGCAAGGAGATCATCGACGTAATCTTCCATGAATGTATGTATCATATCATGAAAAATTGTTGTTATTGCTCTTTGATAAGTTGCTCCTGCATTTTTAAGCCCAAAGGGCATTACATTCCAACAATAAGTACCCCAAGGGCATGTGAACGCTATTTTATCTTGATCCTCTGGTACAAATATTTATCTGGTTGTATCCTAAAAATCCATCCATTAATGAATACATTGCATGGCTAGCAGTTAAATCAACAATCATATCTATGTTTGGCAAAGGGAAGTCATCTTTGGGACATGCTTTGTTCAGATCTCTGAAATCTATACAAATTCTAATCCTTCCGTCCGACTTTGAAATAGGTACGATATTGGAGATCCATTCTGCATAGTCAATAGATCGAATGAATCCAACATCTAAAAGCTTATTTAACTCTTCTTTAACCAATAATGCAACATGTGGATGCATTTTTCTGAGTTTTTGCTTCATAGGTTTTTCCCCTATGTTTATAGATAGATGATGCATTATCAGATTAAGATCTAACCCTGGCATATCTGCATATGTCCAAGCGAAATTGATTTGATTCTCCTTCAAGAACTCTGTGAATTTTAGTACTTCTTCTACTGTTAATGATGCTGCAAGTTGCAAGATTTTTGGTTGCTCTGTTGTACCTATATTGATTGATTCTGTTGGCTCAATTAAAATAGAAGATCTTTCTTGATAATGTTTGGGAAGAGTGTCAAGTTTCTCATCCTCTAGTGCCTCAAAAAGATTTTCACCGTCGGATTCGCTCTTAATTTTTTTCTTGTTGTGATCTACCACTGCCATTTTTCAGTTTTCACTGATAGATCCATCTTTTATTTCATTTATTTTGCAGCTAAGAGACTTGACACCCTCCCTGTCAAAATATTGAGTATGAAATTCTTTGATGGAACACTTGTTTTCTTGATTAGATGAACAAAGGAAATTTACAATATCCTCGTCATCATGGAATGTAGGGATATGAATAGGTGCATCGTTGTCCCAATCAATAAGTTCCAGATAGCTAAAGGTATGGGATCATTAGGTTGAGTAAGGTCTAGAGCTGTCAAAGTCATGATATGGTTGTCATTTTCATGATGGATAAGGTCTATGATGGTATTCTCTTGTCGATTATCAATCTCGTTAAAATTTGAATCATCCTCACTTGAGTCATCATCATACCATGGTTCAAATTCAAGTGATTGTGTTCCTGAGCTTTCTCCTTGTATGAGAATAGGTGCATATTTGTGTATGGTATCAACTTGTTTGTCTCTCCAAAATTCATCGTTATAGATGGTGTCCCATTCATATTCATTAGAATTAGTGTCTGAACCATTTTGCAATTGGAAAACTGATTCATAAATTTTTTGTAAAGTGACATCTTCATGGGGTTTATCTGAAATTGATTCTCCTTCATGAGTTTGATGTACTCGTTGTGAAGTTGACTCTTCTATATCCTTACCATATCCAAGTCCTGTTTTATCTTTTGGATGTATTGAAATAGGTTGAATTGGCTCAATGATTCCTTCTTTTCTTTTTCCTATAGGACCATTTCCTTCATAGCCCATTCTTTGCATGATAGTATACCCTTTGCCATATTGTTCGGTAAGTAACTTGATGTGCAAGACAGATTCATCTTCATCTTTGTATAGCCAACTTAGGATGTCCCTATCTTCGACTTCTTCCTCGGTAGTGTTAGCTTTAATGAATTGTCCATCAAACTTTGTGACTGGCATAGAAGCTTGGGATGTAGAGGTTGTTGCGATCTTTTGATTTGATAGGGTTGGCTGACCATGTGACCTCGGAGAAGGAGGTAAGCTAGAATGGCATAGCAAATATTCACCTACTCCTTTGTCTTTTAAATGTAGCTTGGTGTCAAGATTCTTTGTCAATTCTTGCGATTGGCCTTGTAGATTGCAAGAAGAGGCAGTAAGATCCTCCCTATTGTGTGGCACAAAGGCGTCTTGAGTTGCTTGGAGATTTGAACAAGTTTGGGTGCTATTGTAGTCAGTTTGTATAGTTATTTCTTGTCCATCATACAGAAACTTGAGGCATTGATGGTACGTTGATGGTACCGCCTGCATATCATGAATCCATGGATGACCCAAAAGTATGTTATAGGAAAGATCATGATCTAGAACCTGACAAAAGGTATTTTTCACAATAGGTCCCACTCTGATAGGTAGCATTATTAGTCCTTTAGAAGCTCTTTCTTCATCATCATATGCCTTGATAGTTATTTTTCTTCATGGATCAATGGAATTTTCTGATATTCCTAAGGCATGTATTAGCTTTAAGGTACAAATGTTTAAACCGGCTCCTCCATCTATCAAGACACATTTGATTCGATGTTTATGGATCATGACCTCAAGATAAAGAGATGAATTATGCGGATGTGTCATGGAGGCGTCATCTTTTTCGGAAAATGAAAGACAAGTTGGGGAAGACAAATGTCCCACCGTGGCTTGAAATTTGTTTACATCCAGATCAATGTCGATAGTTGTGTTTACAAGAGCTTCTTCTAAAATATTTTTGTGTACGGGAGATATTTTGAGAAGTTCAAGGATGGAAATTTGAGCTAACATTTTTCTCAATTGATCAACTAGATTATAATGACTTGGAGGAGGAATAACTGCCTTAGATGAACTTCCTTTTAAGACAAGTTTTTCTTGTCCTCTCGTAGTCACATTAACCTGTTGATATTATTTTTTTTCCTTGATTTTAATAACATTAACCCGTTGATCATCTGCATAGATGTGGCGGATTATGTTGTCTTCAACATTATTTATTATTTTCGCTTTGGTAACTAATGTTTCCCCCTTTTGATAGTTTGGTAAAGGATCTTTGAATGCTTGATGATTGTCATTGGTATGATGTCCTTCAATTGTGATGGTGCCATTGTCAATTAAATCTTGTACTAGATTTTGCAAGGCTTGACAATTATTTGTTCTATGACCTTTACATTGATGATAATTGCAATAATATGAGTCATTCCATGTTGGTGTTTTGACTCGTGGCTCATAATCTCTTTGTGGTGGTAAGGTGATAACCTTATTATCGAGAAGCTCCGTGAGAGCAGACTTAAGAGATTGACCCAAAGTGGTAAAATTCTGTTGATTTGCAAAGAATGGAGGTCTTGGTAGATTTGATGTTTGGGTATTGCCAAGATTGTTATTGAAATTACCACAATTATCCTTGTTGTTTTGATTGGTCATGCTTTCTTGATTGGAGTTTTGTCCTTGTTGATTTTTGTTTCCTTGTTGGTTGGTATTTCCTTGTTGGTTGTTTCGTGGAGCACTTGATAGGTTGAAGATAGATGATCTTGTGTGTAAATTGTTTGCATCCATTATACCATCATTGACAACATTTTTATTTCTGTTCCAAAACCTTGTTTTATCATTGTTGTTATGGTTGGATGAACTTGGATTATCAAGTTTTATTACTCCTCTTTTGACTAAGGCCCCTTCAATGGTGATTGCATTTTCAATCAATTTTTCAAAGTTATGAGGACAATGAAGATTAAGCATGTAGCTTAATTCTTGATCTAGGCTATTTATGAAGATATCCATCTTTTCTTTTTCAGGAATGGGATGGGAATATCGTGCAAACAATCTTCTCCATCTTTGCAAAAATGTAGTGAAAGATTCCCCTACTTTTTGTTTCACTTTACAAAGATCAAGCATGGTTATCTGGTGTTGGATGTTGTAGGTGTATTGTGATATAAACTGATTTATTAACTCCTCAAAGGTTTTGATGGGGGGAGTGATCTTGGAAAGCCACTCCATGGATTGTCCACCCAGACTTCGTGGAAACAATCGCATTAAGTAGGTATCTTCATAAGCAAATTCTAGACTCATATTTCGGAAATCCCTCACATGTTCAATGGGGTCAGTTTTCCCATTGTACCTATCAAATTTAGGGATTTCGCAATGTTTTGGAAAAGGGATCATTTGAAGACTCCTATCAAATGGATAAGGAGATATGTCATCCAAAACATACTTCTTTGATGCGCCCCCTTGCATTTCCTTTATTTGCCCTTGTAATTCCTTTATTTGTTGAGTAAGGGCATTAAAATCATTAGGAGGAGTTTTAGGATTCTCTCTAATCCCTTCTATATCAAAATCAGCAGGTAACTTAGCTCCTTGATTAGCCAACGAAAGGAAATACCTTTCTTTGTTTCGTTCTAAAATCCTTTCTATAAGAGTATGGAATTGGGGATCCTGCTCTGCTTCTTGAAGCTTTTCTTCTATTATCTCTTCAGTATGAAATGGATTCTCTTCTCACTATTATCACCCATTTTGCTTGTGGTACTTTCTCTTTTGTCTTTTTCCATGTGCTTTCAAGATCTCGTGACAACAGGCATAAGCTTTGCCCCAAATTCTACTAACTTTTGATCAAAAGAATAAAATAGTGCAAATTTTGATGGATATGAAAGTCAGGATAGAATGAAGATTCTATGACTTAAAATATTTCTAGTCTTTAGCTCGTGTTTTCCCTAATTGAAAGGATGAAAATCCTGTTTGTGGGAATTTAAATGAAAGACCAAGAAAAAAATGATTTTGCACTTTATGAAGTTTGATCATAGTTTCGTAAAAAGATGGATTTGTGATAAATGCCTAATGTGATTGAGTTCTCTATTGCAAAAATTGATTTAGACGAGTAGAATATTCAATTGCAGGTTGGGGAATATAAGAAGAATGAATACGTTGACTGTGGTTGTGCCTTTGAGAAAGGGCTCTTCTTTGAAAGAAATCCCATGAGTATAATGGTTCTACAACATAATCATTAGTGAAACCTCTAACACAGTCGTGATATCGATGGATAAAGGTTCTATGTTTAAGTAAAACCTTTCGACTTTGGTACAAGAATCATCTTTTCTTCAATAGTTTCTTGTAGCTAAGTGATTTCTTTGGCTTTTTGATTTTTTTGAGAATGGATTTCTTAACAAAGGTTGTGGACTTACAATCTCTTAACATGAGAGTAATCAATGTAATTGTGAGTTTTGGATGATCTTTACTGAATTAATGTTTTGAAGACACATCAAGAAAGTTGTAGAATAGTTGTTTTTAAGTCCTATACTAAACATTAAGTGTATGATCAATTTTTTTTTCAAATTTTTTTTTCATAGGTCTTACACATAACAGATAGTTCAAGTAGACTCACTCTTAGTACTCAGGTAGGTCACCATAATAATCAACAACCCACATCTTAAAACTGCGTCGACTCACACAGCTGTGTCACCCTCGAAGGGGCGCCCGTATTTTTTTCTTTTCTAGGCGCGTACTCAAAGTGATGGAAGTGGATACCGGATCCCCTAAGAAAATGGCCCTTGGTAGTTATATGGTGAGTATCTTGGGGGTAAATTCTTCCCTCCCCTGCACTGTGATTATTATGATGTTCGAAAACTGACTTTAGCTAGATACTACACTAAGTTCATAGTAAGGGTTTCCGTTCAGTGTGAAAATAATAAACTCCCTCAGGAGACCTCCCAACCTTTAGAACAAAGGCTTTGGGGATGGTTATCTTGCACACTACCGTTGAATGGGATTTTTATCAACCATCTGCATTTGATTAAAGTGGGTTGAAAAACTTGGCTTTAGTTGTTCCTACTTAGGTCATTCCTGTAGGGTGAGTACTTTTTCCCACTACGGTAGGCCTTTTAAAAGGTTTTAACAAAGCTTGAAATTGCATGAAATAAAATAGACGAGTCTAGCATTTTGATCACCCAGTTAAGGGGAGAGCATAGGCCTATCACCGTTTTAATCATAACAAGCAAGAGTTCAATTTTAAGCCCAAATAAACAGGTTTCTATGCTAGGTGAAGATATTGCTTCACAAAGACACATAGTTCTTTTTAGTCCAAAATAGAAAATGACATGACTATCCTAGGATTGCTTCATTTTTGAATTAAGTGACTATCCTAGGATTGGTTCATTTTTTAAAACTTGTACTGGCCATGGTAGCGTCAAATCCAATCAAATTTTTACTTAAGTCACATATTACAGTTGTAGACTTACAAATTCTATGCTAAAATAGAAAAATGCGCTAAAACAGAAATGCTATATGAAAACAGTAAATAGCGCTACAGAATCAGTAAAGGGCGCTATAAGACCATTAAAGGGCACTACAGAATCAGTAAAGGGCGCTGTGGAGTCTTTAAAGGGCATTGTGGAATATTTAAAGGGCACTGTAGAATCCTTAAAGGGCATTGTAGAACCTGCAATGAGTGCTAAAACAGAGTAAAAGGGCGCTAAACTGGGTGTGATCTGCGTTGAAGCATGTTTAATGTGCTAATACGCTCTTCCAGCCGTAACCTGTTAGAAAAATCTATGAAAATATGTTAAAATTGGGGCAAGAGCCCCACGGTGGGTGCCAAAAATATGTGTGGGAAATGTTAGTATCAAAATGAGATAACAAAAACACACCAATACAACATTAAACTAAAGAAAGCTAAATAGAATGAAATCAAAGAAATCAAATAGAGCTTCTTTAAAATTGTTCCATTGTCCTCTATCTCCAGTGATTTGCTTGAAGTTGCTGCTCTTAGATTGTATAAGCAAGGCTTCTCAGAATGGCAACCTGCAGAACGAGTATGCAAAGGGAGAATACTTCTCTATCCTATATGCTGGTGGAGTAAAATGTTGGTTTGTGGATATGCACAGGGGCTGTGGATTATGAATGTTATTGAAGCTATGATATGAAGATGATAGACCATGATATGAATTGCTAATATGCTAAGCTAAGCTATGCTATGATTCTAGAGGCTATGGATGCTGGAAGGCTAATTAACTATAGTTTTATTGTATGCAAGCTTCTCTCTTTTTTTCAAAGACCCGACAGTCCTTTTTATAGATTTTTACAGGCAAGAGCCTGGTTGGCAAAGATCAATGGCTATGAGATTGTCTGGTAAATTTGAATGGTGAGAGATGGAGAGGTTGAGAGGAAGATGGAAGATGTTGGGAGGTTGGAGAGAAGAATGGAGGTTTGTCTTCAACCCATGGGAACAACTTTGCTCAGAAATAGAGAAATTTATTGATTTTATGTTTTGAAGTTATTTCACGGTTGTTGTTGATAATCCAAATTAAATAAATAAATTTATTTAATTTTATGTGAGTTTGGGGATTAAAAATATTTTTGAAATATTTGATGTGAATGGATATTAGAAGATTTAATTAAATATTTGGAATATTTAATTGCGAATAGAATTTGAAAGAATTAATTAAATATTTAGAATATTTAATTGTGAATGAAATTTAGAGGATTTTTAGAATAGAAGAATATTTAATCTTTATTTGAATAAAATATTCAAGCCAAGATTATATGATAATTAATATAAATAAATCATAATGTTTATTTAATTAATTAAGAAATGAATAAGAAAAGTGATTAAATAAACTTATTTATTTAATCGAAATGAAAGAATGAACAATATAAATAAATTATTTAGATTTATTTATACGTAGATTGAATTTAGAGATTTAATTAAATATTAAAAATATTTAATTAATTACCAGACTATCTTGATGTGACCATTTTTAGGTGTATACAATATCTAATAAAAAACCACTTCCAAATATGCTTTTGATGGATGTTATATCCTCATCCAAAGCTTCAATTCACACATAGGTAGGAAGGACGATTTCAAAGGTTGAGGAGTTGGGATTTACACCCACTGGTTGCATTTTCTAAGGACTTTAAAAAAAAGACCATTTGGAACATATCCTTCAATCACGACATTCCATGATATCACATTTCTTTGAGGCATTTTTTGAAACAATTTGCTTGCCTTGTCTATGCTTCCATATTTTCATGTATGTCTAGCAAGGCACTTGTAACTACAACATATGACGAAAAAATCCCTGCTGTTATGCTTTGATGGATGTCCCTTTGTTATTACTGAATATATGATGTAGTGCACATTATTATAGTGCAAGCCTATTTTTCATATTGTTTCATTTAACATCACCAATATTCTCCACAATAGCATTGTCCCTATTTAAAATGATGGAAATGGTTCACATCTCTCAGAACAATTTCTCTTGCAACAATCTTGGAGATGAATTTAGATGTAGTGTGAAAATTAGAACATACTCAAAGGTTCTTAACAACTCTAATAGTTGTACCAGGGGCCATGTTTAACAAACCAAATGCAATTGCTAACTTTTCACTATGGTGGCAGATAAATGATTCTTTTTCTTCTATTCCACACCATTAAGTAAAAGTCTTGAATTTGGAAATACCTTGCTGCCTTCATTTGCCAAGCTAATTTCTCCAATTTTGCATAACTTTCCCATGTTTGTGGATGTGATCTGTCTCCTACAATTTTTTAATTGATTTATCTTTTTGTTGTGTTGGAATTACTTTTGTAAAATTTTATTCTTTTTGAATTGAGACTAATAGTAATTTTGTTGGTTGTATTGAGGCACAACTTCATTCATGGCATAAAAAACAACACCTTGTTACTCATATCAGATGACACGTTGCATATAAAGGGGAAAGATTCTAGGGTTATTGTTGACTGCATTGAAGGAGAGAGCTTCATATATGGGACACGATCAACACTCTCCCTCCTGGATTCTACACGTTACAGCTTGCTCCAAGAAGATTGCCCATGTTGTAGAATTTTTAAGAGATGAAAGGGGCATGTGCTCGCATTGAAGGGCTCCAAGCATGCATTTCCATCATTGCAAAAGTTTCTTGGAGAAGTTTCTTTCTTATCATTTATGCACATTGTAACTCAGATTTTCAATCTTGTGAATGAAAATAAAAATTGTAATACTCTATTTCTAAGCATTTTTCAAGCAAGATAGATATTTCAGACTTGTGCAAGCTGTAAGAACACCTTTCTTTTAATAAAGTTCAAGGATTTTTCCTTCTCCATGGCTATCTTGTTGTGTGAAAATGATGATTGATGTGTATTTCTATGTTTTATGTTTAAATCCTCAAACATCAGCCAATTAAAATGACTAAATATACTACTAACTGACGTCAATTAATAATTAAATTGACTAAATATACTACCAATTGACAAAAATCAGTGAATAGTGAATAAATATGACTAAATAGATGACTAGTGAAATAAAAATGACTAAATATACTACCAAATTGATCAAAATGATGATTGAAATTAATGACTGAATACACTACCAATGGATAAAAATCGGTGAATAAAAATGACTAGATAAGTGACCAAATTACAACAATCAATGACTAAATATACTACCAAATTGATAAATCAAAACAACCAATAAATGATTAAAAATGGTTTAGTCATCAATTTGGTCGCATTGTAAATGACTGACAATAAACTACAAATGGTCATGTGACCATGTTCAGTCATTTATATACAATTTTTAGTAGTTTTTTTAGTCATATATTGTTGTTTTTGTACTAGTGTTGGCTTTTCTACTCTCTAGTTAATAACATAATTCTTTTGAAATAAAACAAAATTTCGTCATAGAATGAACCTAAAAATAAAAAAATGAGATGACAATCGCTCTTGACAAAGAATAACTTATTCAATTATTGGTACATTTCTTATTCCCAAATGTGTTACAATACCAACATTTGATAGATTTTGAAAGTGATGAATTAATGTATTCCTCAAACATGAACAATCAATCAAAATATTCATTACAACAAAATGTCTAATAAAGACTTCAATAATCCTTGATTATATTGATTAGAAAAATGTTTGATTACATGAAGTAGACACAATTTTTTTGTGTCTAAAGTTCTCAATACCTCAAAACACTTATCTACCTGCCCCATACTTACAACTTCCAAGAATCCTAAAATAAGGTTTTTAGTTCCCTTTATAAAATAAGAGAGAAAACATGCTTAGAGACTTTTACAAGTCTCATATTTTTTGTTTAACAAAATATTCACTCTGAAAATCTAGATAGACATAACTTCCTTGTACAAAAAATAAACCTTTTGAGCTTGAAATGAAAACTATTCTAAGAACGTAGTCACATTTGTATACTCAAAATTTCAAAATAGTCCTGTACAAACATACAAAATAAATAACATACAAAAATGCCGTTTTTTGATATAGTCCCTTACATACACACAAAGAAAATGAGATACAAAAATGTCCTTTTACATTGAAAGCTATGACAAAACCTTTTTGTGACATCTATATAGAAAATAAGAAGCAATAACTTATTCTTATTTTACTTTCTATATTGTATGAAAAAATTTCTCAATATTTTTGCTTCACTTTGTTCACACACGTTGGACTTAATGATGCGTTGATATAGTATTTTTGCTTCAATTTGTTCACATGCATTGGAATTAGTGTTGTGTTGGCATAACATTTTGATAATTTTTGTAGCACCTTATTAGAATAATTAGGGAGTATAATTCTTGGTATGGTTGACATGGGCACACACTAAGTGAAAATAAAACTTCATTAGTCCTTGTGTGTTTCTCATTTTGTTACTTTGTCTAGGGGGATCACCTAGTGAATATAAAACCTCACTAGTCTGTGGTGCCTTCAATTTGTGATTCACCTAGAAAATATTAGGCTTTGTTAGCCCCTGAGGCATGAATACCTTGGGGGTGGATCCTAGCATAACACAACTTGCTAGTTCATGAGTATTCATACTATTCCTTTGCATTTTGTGTTGACATTGTGTATGTTGTCTTGCTGCATTTCATACATGTGTGTTCCTTTGTGCTTATGTTGATTTTCCATGGGATATTTAATCTTGGGGCCTTGTGCACCTCCCCTAGATTCATTTCCATCCTATCTCTTCAACATTTGGACAATCAAACCCCTCTTGATATATTTTCTACTTTAGTGTGAGTCTGAGCATAAGTCCATACTTTCACTAAAGTGAGCTAAATGTAGCATCATAAACTGTCACCCATGAAAATTTCACACTATGTTTTGCTCCCCCCTAAGTGCATGGACACACCTAATTTCCAAAATTAAGCATTCGTAACCCATTTTAACATTTATCAACAAATTGCATGTAGAAATCCAAAACATTCATTTAATATTTTACCCTTGACACCTTAAATCCTACGAAATAGGGCTGGGACCTAGTCACCTAAGGCGACTTAGTCCCCCTATTTTGCCTCCAAAATTGAATATATTAGAGTTGGAATTTTATTATTTTAATTTCAAATGTTTAATGTTGGCTATCAAGATTTAATTTTTGGAAAATTAGAATAATTGCATATAAATACCTAGTCATTTCACCATTTGAAACTAACTTAGAAGAACAAGAAAGAACTGGCAATTTTATGAGCAAGAATTATTGTCCAGAGCATCATCAAGCAAGTCAAGAGCAGATTTATTACAACAATTCAATATCAAAACATTATGTCAAAGTGTATCCGAGTTTGTTTATGTTTATGTTATCATATTGTTTGTGAGATCTAACCCATGTAGATCTTCAATCAAATCAAGAAAACAACAATCAAGCCTTGAGGAGATGTGCATGAATTCCTTCAAGGAAGCCATTTTTTAGTGGTGAATTACAAGTCATTTTTGATTCATCATTCATTTGTCATTTAGCTATCTTTTATTAACATTGCCATTGTGGAGGTGGAAACACCAACATGAGGTTTGACTAAGGCAAGCCCCTATATGGCACAACCCTTCCTCTCTTTGAATGTGTAGGTTTTAGATTTGAAGAAGATTTGGAGAAGTTTGAAGGTCAATCATTCATTATTGCATTCAAAACCCTACACCTTGACAACATATGGAAACTTAGTTATCTCGACACCTGACAAAGTTCCGACTGTGTGACAACTGTGGAAAGAAGGCTCTGATATGACTCCAGAGGACTATGAAATTAGTTTTGGAATTTATCTACTGAGACATAGTCACCCAGGGTGACTTGGTCCTTATGAATCAACTTCAAATTATATTATAGGTGCACAAAATTCTGCTCAGTCTATTTTTGAAATTTGAATTTGTTTGTGACTTTCTAGAATTGTTGTTTTGCATCAAAATAGTTATTTGCATCATTAGCCTATAAGTTAAATCATTGCATTTAATTTCACAATCCATTCCAAGTTTGGTCAAGGGAAACTTGACTCACCTTTCAGCTTGTAAGTTAGTTTTATACCTTGTCCAAATCCATCAAAACCCTACTATCTCAAATTTTGAATGAAATACACTAGAAAAAGTATCCAAACCCTAGAGTAAAATCCTATGGTTTCACTTTTTCACCATTTGATGTCCCTTTTCTAGTAACTATATTATAGGCTACGGTTATATAGCTCATCTATGGAGCCATTTGAAGGTGATTTTTTTGATAGTATGTATATGGGTGTAGCCCCTTTTCCACTTTCATCAATAAAAAATATTGAACCTAAGACATGTATTGTCAACCTCATGAGATGCAAGCAAGACAAATAATAGCCAAATAGAGATTACATGTGATTTGAATCATTGAGTACTAACATTAGTCACACCTTGAAGATGATGGAATTCAAAGTATTTAAGGGTTTACTTCCACTCTTTAAATTCCACGTGTATTTGAAGCCTTATTATTCATTTTTAGATTTATGTACGACCAGATGTAAATGTGAGTGTGCTTTAACAAAGGATCCTGATGCATATCAACATATTTCTAGTGTTTACTTCCCATTATGTTCACGAGTTAACATCAAGTTGTCACATTTAGATAATGGGGAAACAAGGCGTTGGTATGTGGAGCTTGAGCATGCTCTTGATTAAATTTTGGTAACTTTGGAAATCACATTTTACCCCCCAATTAATTAACGAGGGACTACAAGGGGGGAAGATCCCCTCTTGTGGGGTCTAGGAGGACCACCTCCCTAGTGGGGACCTGGGGGCGAAGCCCATGGTGGGGGTTTGGGGGAAACTACTAGAATTTTTTGGACATATTTTAATAAAGAAATTTGTTAATAATTTCAATTGAAAAACTATTTTGTAACTACCAAAAATAATAATTTCTTTGTTGCAAATTTAAAAGGCCAAGAGTCTTGGGCACAAGAATGTGAGGGAGCATCCATTGGTGTACATAGTGGGTAGATCACGATTTTGGTAAATGAGCACGTAGCAAAAGGAGTGTTGTGCAGATTACAAATTGCAGATTGAATGCGTTTTTGAGTGTACACGTAGCTGTGGATATTGTTGCAAATTAATGTAACACTGTAGTCTATTTTGTGGGATAGTAAAATAATTTGGATAGTTGTTTATGTGGATATAGCCCACATTGGGTGAACAACGTTAAATTTTTTGTGTCTCTATGTGTTTGCTCCTTTAAATTCTTTATCTATATTTATAATTATGTTATTTAACCCCATCCTATCAATAAATCCCAACACAAGGATGTACCTAATTATGATCATCATGCACAAATAAAACTAAATAAATTTAAACAATTCACTACATTAGATAAGCTAAAACATGTTATATTATAACAACATTTGAAACACAACCTTATTATTTTACCATTGGTCAGACCAACAAATACATGTCTAAGCTTGCACCACACATGGTTAATTATTTTTGTTCTTATCATCACATACATAGACATTCTATAAATAAATGTGTCACATTAAAACGTAAAATTCAAGATGTTATATAGATGAAGATATGAAACAAGTCAAGGATAATCATATTGATTCATATGATAAGGATCCTTCTTATATTAGCCAACCTATTTGTGTTGTTGATCATGAAACACGATATGTTGAGGTTACATATAAGCAAAATGAAAAACTAGATAATTTTAAATTTAAGTTAGTTTTTTCCAAGCTTACATCACATTTGACATCCTTACATCACACACTTGATCATGAGGGCACACTTCCTCATGATATAAATAATCCCATGGGAGTATGTTGATTTCAATGATACATTTCCATATTATACTATAGGTAGACCCCATGGGGGATGATTTAATTGGCTAGATATCCTAATATATATCTCTTGCTATTTATCATATGTTGTGCTTTTATTTTCCTTTCTTGGATTTTTACTCATGCTATGTTGTTACATGTTCCTAGTCAACATGTGGTTGATGTAAAGACACTTTTAGTGGTGCATGTTGACTCAAGTGACTTTGAATTGGTGTTGTGTTGTTCATGTCACTTCTTGTGCTTTGTATTATTTCTACTTTGATTTTTAATTATACCATGTATATTGTGATCCTCCTTATTTTTTACCATTTACCTTGTATGTCCCTACACTTAAATGTCCTTTGTTTATGTAATGCTTATTGTGCATCTTCTATTATCATTTCAACTTCTATATTATACGTTCCCCTTTATTTCCCAACTTTGGGACATCTTTCTTATTCATGCTTCTATGTTTAGATTTGTTGCTTTCCTATGTTCCATGTGTGGCTCCTATGCTTTATTTGACTCTTATGTCCTCCTATAATTCATTCTTGTCATCTATGTTTTCATGTGTTTCCATGTTACTATGCTTCTTATGTTCTACATTTACCACCTTGATTATCATGGATTCCTTTTTATGCTTCTATATTGCATGATTTATAATATCTACATGCTTCTTATGTTCTTTTATTATGATGTTATTTCTAAGTTGTGTTTAGTATGATTAATATACTTACCTTTAAAATGATCTTAATGTTTTTCATGTTTATATCCTATGGTATGGAATACACATTTCTATTTGGTTTTCATGCTTATATATTATGCTTACATGCCTTCCATGTTTGTGGTCATTATCATTTTTATGTCTTATTATCCTATATCTATGATCCTTATCGTGTTTACAACTTATGGTCCCAAAATTATGATATTTTTCATCGTTATGATTATATGTGTATGATCCTTATCATGTTCACATCTTATGCTTACAAATCATGATCTTTGTCATGCCCACATATTTTGCATCCTACTTGTGCCTTCACAATCCTTATCTAGCATTTATGACTATCCTTATATTGTCATTTGGCTTCACTGGGGCAACCTTGAGAGGCATCTTTCCTTTCCCTTGTTACACATACTTTCATGATTATTTCCTACTTATATTTTTACATGCTTATCCTATGATGATACCGTTTACTATGTATACATGCCTTATCATGCTCATATATTTTCCTCTCCTTTCCTCCAATTCTTTGCATCTATTTTATGCAACCAGTTAGAGGGGGTCATATGTGTCATTAATATTCCTCCATGTGAATTATGTTTTGCAATGCTATACTCAATCATTTATGTGTCCATAGGAGATTTTATCAATCCATCTATATTATTAGAATCTTCTACACCATCAAAATGTTTATCATTTTTCATAATAAGTAGAATTCATTCTTATATTTAGATTTGCTATTTCAAGGATGATTCCTTTTCAAGCAAGTTGTAGTTAGTGCTCATTTTAAAATTTGTGATGAGAGATATTCATTACATGTTATTTTTTATTTTTTAGATTTTTCAATGGAGTGTTTATTGTAGGAATAACCCAAGAATGATATGTTACTTAATACAAATATGTATCCTTTCAATGTTTGGAAAATGTTTAATTCATATGTTGACTACTTTTTTTACTTTGGCATGCATATACCCAATAGTTTGCATGCACATCAAAGTGGGGGCAATGTGTAATGGTGAAAAATGCATATTCATGCCTTTTTCTCTTATGTTCTAAATGCAATAAATAACTTAAAGTTACACATTCTAGTGTGAATTTGGTTCATGAAATCACCATATCTTAACCCACCTATCATTGATCCCTAGACCTACCAATCATAACCTTGACTTAGATTTGTAGGTGCATTTGGCCTAGGTAACTTTCAAACTTGTGAATCTAAACTTTGAACTTTTAAAATTCAAAATTTAAATTTAAGCAAATTGTTGGCCACTTCATTAGTCATTGTGAGCCGACCTAGTTACATTTTTGTTGATTGTATTCTATGTTGTGTTTAAAGACATTCATTCATTCGCTTTGAAATCATCTAAGAACATGCTAGGGTTATCCAAAGGAATTGGTATGAAGTATTTATGAGAGCATTCTAGCATCATTATTAGAGTATCGCATCATCCTAAGTCTATGTATGCTTGCTTATTTTCCTTGATCTTAGTTCATTGCCATTGAATCAATCCAACTAGGGGTTTAACTAACAAGAACATGACCCTCAAGATTCAACAAATTACCTAGAGGTGTTTGTAAATACCACCAATACCTTACCATATTCAAATATTAAAAGATCAAGGCAATCAAATTTGAACTATTATTTTTTATCAATCAATTCCCATGAATTATAGTTAAGATTTGTGCAAAGATTTTATGTCAACATCTAAGTAACACACAATTAATTTTAAGTGTCCAAAATCTCCATTCAAACAATCCCTAAAATTTTAATATTCTAAACATATGTGGAAACACATCTCCATTATTAATTTTTGAACTTAATATCACATTTAATTTTAATATTTTGAAGTATCAATCCTATTTCATTTATCTAAATTAATTGTTTACTAATTAAATATCAACTTAAATAAATTTATATAAAGAAAAGGAAACCATAAAATTGTTTACTTTTGATTATTTAACCTTGCATTTGAATACCTAATTTTACAACTTAAAAATAGTGATATTGCTATCAGGATTCAACTGTGTAGTTTTACGAGTCAAACTCATTGACCCATGTTTCATGAGTAGTGGTTCATAAGAACCCATCTCTCATGACAATGAATGACCCACTTAGCACTCGTTTCATCTATGTGATGCTCATCGAAGTGAAGCACTGGGCCTTCCTGGGAGGTCACCCATCCCAATACTACTCAAGCTCAAGTGCGCTTAACCATAGAGTTTTCCCCAAGGTTAATGAATGGTTCATAAGGCACAACACTTGCCAAAGGTTTTGCAAATGGGGTTGCAAGCTAATTGGGCTTAACCTTGGGAAAAATTCCATGGTTAAGCGCACTTGAGTTGGAGTAGTACTCTGATGGGTGACCTCTCGGGAAGGCCTAGTGCTTCACCTCTATGAGCATCACCTAGATGCAATGAGTGCTAAGTGGATCATTGATTATCATGAGAGATGGGTTCTTGTGAACCACTACTTATGAAACATGGATTAATGAGTTTGACTTGTAAAACGACACGATTGAACCTTAATAACAATATCACAATTTGAAATGTTGTGGAAATTACCTCCTACTTATCAACTTTAAAATGTGTAAAATTTCTGTCATGAATTTGAGAGTAACCCATATCATCAAAAAAATGGGAGATTCAGTCTTCAGTACCTTATCACCCAAATTTCCCCAAATTCTTATCCTATCAACGCTCCTATGTCACCCATATAAATTTGTCAAACCATACACATCAGACCAAGGCAAACAAAATCTCTACAACTCCGAACAAACCGGAAACTGAAGTATACAGGGTAACAATGCAACAAAACTCTCAGATATATTAAATTTTACTTTACTGTGATTAATAGTACAACAGCCATTAATACCTACCATTGAACCACGGCCCGTGATTACTGGTCAACTTTTTATAATGTACCATGATTGTAATACTTCCCGGATATGAAAAATAACACAGGATATGAAAAATTGAAATCCGCACTAACTTTTTGAAACCACATACATTCTGAACTTTCGAGATCTTAGAAAATTTCTTGCACCCAAGAGCTCCAAACTAAAAAAATATTCAAGATAACCAATCTTGACCAGCTGTGATTAATTGGTACGAGTTTTCCACAGTTCATGAAGTTAGAATGCTTAGCTGTGATTAACCCCAACCACGTAAGATATCCAAATGAAGAATGACAATCTTTTTGAAGGGTTCCATAGAAAAGTCACTCGAGATTGCTCATATACCCATTTTATTGGAATCTAAATTCTAGTAGACTTCATTTTATTAGAATCGCTTTCTGAGTGTTACCTTTAGATTGGCAATTGCAGCTTTGAACAGCAGGCTCGTTAAGCCTATCATTCACTCTTACACGCTGGAACAGGGGCGGCCAGGCAGAAGTTGATGGGTTCAAGAGATTAATTTGATGGTCAACCCTACCCGCCGATTTTTTTCAGGACGTTATCTATCCAACGTTGTCCTTTACATGTCGGAATGTTTCATGGTTAAAGAAACACCAAGGTAATTGCATATATTTTACTTTAATCCTTTAGGGTCAAAAATATGTTTTTTAAGTAAGAGGGTTTTATATAAAATTCATACCCACAGAATCAAATAGTTACCAGATACAGAGCACAAGCCTTAGGCTGAATTATATTTTACAATAAAAAAGGTTAGATATGATAATAAGCCATCAAATTTGAGCCACAGAACCCCGTTCTGGAACTGAAGTAGCGTGGCAAACGCTGGCATCTCCAACATGAACACGTTCACCCGGATGGCACCCCTCGAGTTCAAAACTGGAGCAGCTTGGCAGACGCTGACGAGTCAAACACAGGCATACCCCAGGGGAGCCGACCAGGGGGGAACCTGGGTCTAGCACCACAACTTGCTCCACCAAGCAATCTCATTGACCACAAAGGAATTGCAAAATGTAGAAGATATATTGTAGTAGAGAAGACAATGTGGAAACAAGGATAGCGAAAGCTCCTTTCATCTATGACCTCACAATAACAATGTAACATCAAAAGGTTACCCTAGAATGCCCTGTGGTGGATGGGATTAATGAGGCCTTGAGCAGTATTTAATGGAGATGGCGAACAAAGCCACTTAAATGAGATTAATAGAATGCCTCCTTTTACATTGGTATAGTTACAACTTACATCATTTGCATTGTACATTCAAAACCCCAACACAATGCATCCCTCTAGCAGTCTTCAAAAACAGGTGACTTGTAGTTGAGTAGTGAAAATTTACCTTGTAATGATATTTTTCCATTTCTGAGATCTAATTTAGCTGCAGTCAATAACCAATGTCCAGGGATGTCATTAGGTCCCTTGCAGATTTCCGATGTATCAACAAATTTGAGAAGTTTCGGGGATTGTACAGGAACTGGCGGACCCTTGGGAAAATATGCTGAGTTGAGCACAACTGGAACAGGCTTGGATGGCTGCTGTGATGTTGAGAAGGTAGTACTGAGTGTTGTGAGGAATCTCGACCTCTGAGAAACTGCAGGTGCCTGATCCCAAATAGACTTCTCGATGCTACAGTTGGGCAGCCTTGTGAACTGCAAATTTAGATGCAGCACATTCTTTGACCCAGTTCCTTTAACTTGAAGTTGGGCCCCAGTTACAACAAAAACACCATTACCCACTTCCTTAACCCAGTTGGGATCATGCTTGATGGCCGCTGTGCATATATGAGAGTAGTTCTTCTTCTGAACGGGCTCAAAATACTGGCTTTCTTCCTCATCTGTACCTCTCCACCTTGGTGATTCAGAAAAGATAGTCTCATTCCATAGAGGCTGAAGAATCTTTGGAAGGGTAGAAAGATGTTGGAGATGTATTGCCAACCTGTCGCACTTCTTGCCTTCAAGATAAAGTCGAAGCCCACTTACAAGATTTCTACCAACAGATACCTGTTGTAGACACAATAGCTCTAATATTTAGACGAAATTCATCATGATTGCTGCATATTTAAGATTTATGCTTGGTTTCCTGTATGTTATGACCACACCTACCCTTCTGTATTATTGCACTTTGCAACATGACGCTAATTTGAAACTATAGTAGCGAAGTCTATTCTAGTGGTAAGGTTAAAAGGTCATTACTAGCCACAGACTAAAACGCAATGAATGCACCAGAATCTGGTCACAGACAGCTCCGTACATGTGAATAGGAGTCACTTGCATATAGAGGCACTGACTATCCAGAGACTATAATGAAATATATGCTCCAGAATCCAGTTATAAATAATTCTGAATATGTCTATCTGAGCATATAAGTCAAGTCATATAATAAAGCTTTATATGGCAATATCCCCTCACATTGATTGCAGTTTATTCCTAATTGTCGTTGAAAAGACTTTGTTAAAAAAATTTGAGTGAAGTGAGAAATGAGAATATTGTACCTGAGTTATGTTGACATAAAGTTTTGGACTCATCAAACTGAATTGCAAAGACAGGCATGCAACTCTTTTACTTGAAAGCCCAAGTGGTAGCTCACTGTGCATTGGAGCCCATTCAAGATGAACTTGGAATTCAAGGAAGTACCGTAAATCACCAATTCGAGGTTTGTCTGTAGTAAGAAATTGAGATTAGCGATTTGTAACATGGAGTAGGTATTTAATTCTTGCTCCATAATATTCAGCAATCATTTATTTTCTAAACTATGGATCTGTACAGTAAATAATTATATTTTTGAGCAAAATGCATAAAAACAATAGGGCATATACACTACCCTCGAAGTATACTTCAGAACATTTTGACTCAAGTAGAGAAGTTCAGAAATTAGGAAAATAAAGAAAAGCCAGTATTTTTCTCTTTAACTTGAAAATGAAGTAAAAATATGATCATCAACTATATTAGGCATCTCTTCAAGACTTTAAAGGAATGTAAGATGTCCAAAGCTAAAATCCAGTGCAATGCATTTAGAGATTTAACTGTTGGGTTTTCACTAGTTCCAGGATACTGGTAGAGTGCATGCACCAGGTACTACGTAGATTTGGGGGTAATGTGGAAAATTCTTAGTGCTAATTTGTCAAATTTTGATGTAATGAAACTTTTTACCTAGGGTGAGAATTGGTTATATAATTACATAAGTAGCATTTGGTATGACATGCACCTATGCATATTTCTATATATTAAATGTTTTTCATATAGCTTGGCTTGCTACAGTTGCTCATACTGGTTTAGACTTTAGAATCCACGAGATTATTTGGATAACCAAAATTACACTCTGAGATGTTCAAAGCTAAAATCCAGTGTAATGCATTTACAGATTTAATGTTGGTATTTCACTATTTGCAGGATACTGGTAGAGTGCATCCACGAGGCACTATGTAGATTTGGGGGTAATGTGGAAAATTCTTAGTGCTCAATTGTCAAGTTTTGATTTAATGAAACTTTTTGCCTAGGGTGAGACATAATAAAAGAAAAATTGGGTACATACTTACTTAAATAGCATTTGGTATGACATGCATCTCTGCATATTTCTATATTATAAATGTTTTTCATATAGATTCGCTTCCTAGAGTTGCTCTTACTGGTTTAGTATCCACAAGTTTATTTGGATAGCAAAAATTACACTAACTGTAGATAAGTGGCTAGAAAATAGAAAATGAATCATAGAATGGCTGAATTGGGATTTTCCTTTAGTAACAAGAGCACTCTAATCAGAGATGATCCAGTAGTTTTGATGTGGCTCTTTTGTATCTAGACCTTCATTTCAATCAACCCGTCTAGTTGCTTCCATTGTAGCTCTTTATATTTGTTCTTACAGGGGTTTATTGAAGCAAAAGTCATGCCTCATATTAGGTTTTAACTGGATCATACACTGAAAATTTTCAATTGTCATGTTGGGCACTCAATTTTAAGGCACAAATTGTAGAAGGCCCTGTGATTCTCTCCAAAACTTGTTTCAATTTTAAAGGAAATGAAGATCACCTTTAATTGATGATTGTTGATCAGTGCAAATCCTTTATGGTCATATTTCATAGTTGTGACTCAAAATGCTTTGGGTGGCAATGATTCTTTCCATTTTTATGCAGCAATAATATATGCATGAACAAGTTAAGGAGAGATGCCAATATAGCAACAGAAAGCAAGACAAAGGGGAACAATGCTCTACTCTGCATTGGTGCCAGGAGTAGAAAAGGGACCACAAAAGGGCTAATATAGAGACAAATTATGTCCTCATGAGAATGACGGGCAATGAATCAAAACGATCCAAGAAAGATGCAAGGTTGTCTTCCCAAGGCCTCTCCTAACACTCATGACATGATCAATAATCTTATAGATCTAGAATAGTGCAAAGTAGTCAACTCTATGATAAGAATGAAAGTATGAAATCTGAGGCACTCTAGTGACTGTCACTATGTAATGGAGAAGGAATTGTTTCACAAATATATATCCCCCTATGACAGTGATTAATTATGCTAATAGGCACTTGACACCTTCTATGGATAAGATATGCTGAAAGAAGCAGCTATAAATTCGGTTGCCCTACAAATCAATTTGAATTATCGATTTCTAAAAGTAATATATTTAAAAATGTAGGGTCACATATATCCAACAGAAATAATAAAAAAATTTAGCAAGGGACTCTCTCAAGCCTTTGTACAAAAAATAATATCTCCCTCAAATATCATAACAGATAGGGAGGCTAAAGGTAAAGCATTCTTCCATCTACACCTCTAGGAGAGAGAAAATATGACATATCCTAATGCCTCATGGAATATGGTGATCTATCTCAACTTCTAACAAGTGATAAGAAGTCAAAGGTAGTTTCCAATCAGAAATTTGCAAGAAATGCTCATGATATAAAGGTGACCTTGAGCTAGAAAGCTACAGGGAGAGAATATTGATGGCTCTTGAAGTATGTGCAACATGTCTAGGATTAAAATGTTTATTCTCATCCTAAGAATGTGCACTCAAATCAAATAATAAAACTAGAGCTAAAGTGATTTCTAATTTAATCAAACCACTTGGGACCAACATCATGACTGCCAACTATTTCAATAGAGAATTTGGCAAGAGAGATGAGCCAAAGTGATTTCCAAACTAACCAAACCACTTGGAACTAACTTCTTGACCGCCAAGTATTCCAATGGAAATGGAGGGCAGATTACAGGACTAGATAAATTGGCAAGAGAGATTAGAAATGTCAGCCCAACAAGGTCAAAGCACACTTATCTAGATTAATTGCCATGACATAAAAGGAAACTAGAGATTACAATGATGGGCTTTATGCTAGGTACCCCCTAAAAAGGAGGGAAGTGTAATATTCTAAATAACATTCAGCTAGCACCAAAATTTGTGACTGTGATTAACAAGAACATGGAAATCTCTGAGTCCAAGATCAGCAAGTAGAAAACCAAATGGGCATTGATGGAAATGCAAGTTAAGATCAACAATCATGCAATCTCGGGGTCCATCCTATAGTGCAGTGGTTAAGGTGTGGCATTGTTGTTGTGGCCACTAGAGTTCAAACTTCCACTGGGTCATTGTGATTGCAGGCACTGTACTTATACTGATCCAATGTGCTAGCAGGTTTTTACCACAGCATTGAGGCTGCTAATGGTGTTCATGCCATGTGACAGGTGTTCATGCTTGTGTTGTGCTCCAATCCCTTGTTGGGCTGGTGTGCTCATGAGCCTTGCGCCCCTGCTGGGCTATCGTGCTCGCGTGCTTGTATTGTTCATTTGTGTTCATGTCGGGGAGGAGGTCCCCTGTTTGTGGCCTCCCTTGGTTTGGACCAGGCTAAAAATTCCCACCTCTTGGCTCGGGCTAGACTAAAAATTGCTGCGGTACCAATAAAAAAACAATCATGCAATTTCTATTTTGATTGTTTAGGGAAACAGTTGTAATTTTTCCTCATCATCAATAGTTGCAAAATGTTGCATGTAACATTAAAATCTCAAATTGCTATTGAAAATACATAGTGCCAATGCTGTAAGAAACAAAGTCAAAGCAGTACTTTCAAATTAGGAATTGGAATTACATGGAGGTTTCTTCCTCTTGGACTAACTTTAAGTTACATGTTGGGTTCTAGTCATGCAATGCTATCGTTACATTTAAATGGATGGTTGACTTATCACAAACAAAGATTGTTTGATATGAAAATAACCTCCATTCTCTTGATGTTGAAGGTAATCAGGAGAAATTCAAGGAAACCATACATCAGATCCTGTTATATCTCCTTATGTTTTGTATTAAAGGTATTTGTTGGAGGAAACACCCTTTATCTTATTTTAGGTAGTAACTAGCCCCTACAATGAAGTATTTCAACTGCCACATGTTGTGCACAAAATTTTCACATAATTATTGTTGAGTTAAAAAATAATCCTGGCAAGAGTATTTCGCGTTGAGGATGTGAAGATACAGGTCCAAGAATTGAGCATGCGACACAATAGGATTTCCTAGTCCAATTTGGAGATAGATCTCTCATCATGAGGATTGTACAACATGAAGTCATTTAGTGAAGAACAAAAGAGGTGGACATGGGCACTATGAATGGGAAGGATTCAAATGATGGTGCAAACAATTTTATACAATGATTGTTGCTTGAAGAAATAACATAGATTATGTGCTATCTACAAGAGCAGATTTATAGTTACAAGGAGGATCATGACCCAATTCCTATAGGATCAAATGCAGTTAGGGAAAAGAGGAGAACAAAGAGCTATCCCATAGTCACATGTAGAGAACCCAATGTAGCTGCCATGGCCTTAGAGGTCATTCCAATAAAGAGATTAGAGAGGATGTACCCAATGTAGCTGCTATTGTTGTATAAGCTGTTCCAAGAAAAGAGCTTATAGTAGTGATTCTTCACTGACAGCATCATCCCTACTACAAAAATTCTAGAAGTGATCTGAATCCTAGGGAGCCTTTGGGTGACAACACTCTAAATTGTTGAAATTTAGATGTGTTACAAGTGGAAGCAATATTGACGAGGCAAGAATGATCAGAGAGAGACTTGCAAGAAATATGTAGAATTGAAACAACAAATCATATGAGTTCATATGTTATACATGGCACACTCTTGAGATAGATGTTTGATTACTTGTTTTCTAGCTATGTCTGTGTTATCAATGTGTGTCTAGATTCTATCTGCAAGTTTTAAGATTTGTGTTTTATCTAATCTCCTTTATCCTACCCTGCATACGTTACAGATGTATATATGTTATGTGACAAGAATGCAAGTTACAGCAGAATGGTTACAAAATAGTTGAGGTTCAAGTAATAGCTAATGGGTTACCTTCCTATAGATGTTGTCGTTAGTCTTCCATATGGTCTATGTAGACAAATAACTTAGCATGGCATGGGCCATGGGAGCATAGACGAGAGGACATGAGTGAATGTCCAACATCGTGTGTTAACCACACACAAGATTTAAATCATGTATGCCATCTTTTGTTGGTCCATTGATGTTTGCATATAATATGGAATTGCATGAGATGGTGCTAATCTTTTGGTGCAGAGCTGTGTAAATAAGGCATGTTTGGTGATGACACAATATCTTTGCATGCTGATGCAACATGGCATGGTAAGGAGCTGTGCTATGTGTCCAACATTATTGCAAGCATAGGTGCATGACATGGCACAACTTGGCAGGGACCAACAAGATTAAAAGACCCAGAAAATGACAAGTATGCAGTAATTCCACAAGGCAAAGGCTTGCACCTTCCATGGAAATTAAAAAATGATTGAAGTGAAAATATGTTTGGTATGCATTGAGAACAATTGTAACCTCACAAACTACTTTCAGAACATGAAGGCTGGAATCATCATCTATCATCTAATGAAAGTGATACGTTGTTGTGGAACCAACCAAGAGAAGATAGAGGAGAGGATAAATGAAATAGGATTTTTTTTGCAAATACTTAAAATAAAAGTACCTTTGTAATACTACTTCTACTAGAAGATAAAGAGTTGTAAAAACTCAAGCAATAATGAATAGTTGCAGATGAACATTAAAAAGAAAGAGAATGAAATTATGTTAATGTCCATGACTAACCAAAGTCGGTCAATTGAATAAAAAGTGCAAGTTGCAATAATAAATTAGGAGTGCTAACATGACTCCAACAGATACAATTCTAAAACTAATACTAGAAGTAGGAGGAAGCAAAAGATTCCATGAAGAGAGCGGCAATCCAAATGGTTGAACCTTAGAAAACTAAATATATACAAAGCCAACTAGTATAAAATATTCTTATGAAATGAGAGGCCCTTGTTAAGGGAGAGCCACCAACAAAGCTAGGTAATGAAAGCTTGAGGGAAAAATGGATCTAGTCAAGTGGGTCAAGCTATACAATCCCTCCTAAACAACCATGATTGCCAATCCTCCAGATGAAAAAGGAAAATTGATAATGTGCAACTACCCATGTGGTTTGGTCAAATAGTGCAAAGTAGTCAACTTTATGCCAAGAATGAGATTATGAGATCTCGGGTGTCCTAGTGGCATCTCATTAAATAAGGGAGCAGTTAGACATCTCACAAATATATAACCCCTTGCGATAGTAATTAAGAGGAAAATGGGGGCTGACACCTTCTTTGGATACTATAGGCTGAATGAAGAAGCAATAAATTTGATGGCCCTGTAAGTCCTTTAGAGATCCTAGTGTCTAAAAGTAACAAATTTTGAAAATTAGGGCCAATCAATATGAATAAGAAAAAGGATAACACAGGACTCTTGAGTCTTCCTACAAATAATAAAATCTACCTCAAATATAATAATAGATAGGAAGTTAAATATCCTTCCATCTACATCTTTAGGAGAGAGAATGATGGTATATCCCATTTCCTTGTGGGATATGGTGATCTATCTCAACTACTTACTGGAGTGAACAAATCCTAAGCATCCAAGGGTGATCTTTAATCCATGTGAACAAAAAAGTATATCGACAGGTACAATCAGAAATCCACAAGGAAAGCTTGTCATAAAAAGACAATATAGGGATTAAAAGTGATGGGGAAAGGAAATCAATGGAGCAACTGAAGTTTGCACCTCACATGTATGATCAAAAGCTTATAGTCAATAATCTGTTTTATCTTATTATCTCCACTCAAAATAAAATTATCGAATTTTAGACAGACATTTCCAAAATAATCCAACCGCTAAGTATTGCAAGGACCAACTTCAAGGCTGTGAAATCTTCCAACGGAAATGGAAGAAGACCTTGCAGGATTAGAGAAAACTGTAAGAGATTAGAAATCTCTTTTCATGCAATGAGGAAAAAACACATCTAGATCAACCACCATGACATAGAAGGATAAAAGGAAATGCATTTTAATTTTTAAAGGAAGGTTGAGCATATTAATCATTTCCAGTGCAACAGTGACAAGCATTATGTTAATGATCACCTGAAAAAGAGGCAATGTGTAGAATTCACAATGTTATATAGAACTAAATGTTATGAATGTAGTCAGCTGGAATGTTAAAATCTACGAGTCCAATATTAATGGGTGGATCATCAAACAATATTTTGATTTTCTTGGTAGCAATCATAATTTTCCCTCACCAAGCCCTCTCTATTTGATTTCAATAATTCAAGTTAAGAGATGTTTATGGAAAGGTTTATAACCCTGTCATGCATCTCATTAAAAATCTTGAAGCTAAAGGGCCTACACATAAAGATCATACTGTCCTACAAGCACAAATGATTTGTGGTCAGAGGTATTGAAGGGACTTATTATCTTGTAGTGGGATTGCCACTTCGAGAATTTTGAATAGCTCTCAGTACATATCAGATCTATGTCGAGTCTTGAGTGTTCTAACTTCTTTGAATTTATTTATTTCTTATTGTAAATAGTTGCATATCCATCACAATGTTGATCTTCAATGTGCCCCATGCATGCACCCACTTACCTACATCCACCAAACTTTCAAGTTGATATACGGTGTAAAATGTGCCTTTCTGCTCAAATAAGTGTTTCTAGTCATTCTTCCTAAAGATTTCTGAATATAACCATCAAGAAGTAATGTTGATTGCACCATCAACATGGTCAATAGAAATGCAATGAACATCACAGTAATCTTGTAAAATTTCCATGCTAGATTTTCTAGAATTGAATGTGTAGCTGCAATAAATCCAGGGGAAAGGCTTCATGAGACCAATTGGCTGACTGTGCGGCGTAGTATCCATATTCATTAGAAGGAAATATAGCCTTGTTAGTTTGTGCGTCAATTAGAAGCAAGTTAACAAGGCAACTTCCAAGATTTGATAATGTTTTTGAAGCATAGACATTATTGATCACATGAAGGGACAAAAGATCTTCCTCAAGATTTTTTTGAGGGTCAGATAATATTAAGCTAGAATTAATGATGAAGGCATTCATTAGCATGCCATCCAAACTTGATATGGGCACTGTCCATTGTACATCCATTCAAACCAGTCAATGGATCAACCAACTTCATATTCATGATGAAAAATGTCCCTATACGTATTCAGAGAGGAAGACTATCATCTCTTGTCTGAAATGTCTAAACAGCATTAATGTCTGCTTCCGGTTCTATTCTGATGAACTTCTTGATAGATTGGCAGGGTATCAGACCTAGATACATTTTCCTATATGACACATAGGTATCGCTTGTTATCTCAGCTGTAACAAAATTTAGTTGCTGTTTTCTTGAAGAATACCATCCAGATGACCAGAGTCTAGGACACTACTTTTTCTAACAAGATTTTCATGAATCAAAGCAATAAGGTTGATAACTACAATCAGTAGATGGGTGCTAAACTTTGCATTTCGCATAGACATTTTCTCTCTTGACTTATTTCCATCATACTCACATCGGAGGTATAGATTGATAGCTTGACTTAAGAAACCACTGCCAGGAACACCGGCCAGAAGAGATGTTATAGGGATGAATTTTAATAGTATTGCTTCTGGATTGGTGGGCACTGTAAGAAGCCATTCACAATGTGACTGCAAAGATGCCAGTCCTCCTCTCTTAGAGCATATTACTGTCAATCCCTGCACCAAAAAGAGTCAATTCAGTTGAAACTTGAAACAAAACAATTCAATAACATTATCACATTGTAATCAGAGCCGCTTGCCTTTCTTGCAGGCATCTTAAGTTCTTAACCCTTTGTCCATAAAAAATAAATTCAAATCACATGCCATTATATTGCTGGAATATGTAGTTATCCCCATCTTTTCGCAAATGGAGTATAAGCCGTTATCAATAATTTACCCTATTTACTGGGCAAAATGATCTACGGTTATGTAATTTACAATATATTATATGATTTAGACTCACATCCTTGCTTGATGCAGCTGAAAAGCTGTCCATGTGCAGAGGATTTTGTTGAAAGATATCTCTAAAAGCCTGAGGAACCTGAAGTAAATTAAGCATAAGTCACTGGCCCATAACGAGCTCGGTTATAGTAGATGCATGAGACTAACATAATTTGAAATCTAGCGTGCTTGAATAAAATTCTTACCCTTTGTTTACTTTCTCTGTTTTTTGCATGCAGAGGTGAGAGACTACATGTCCCCGTAAACAACTGATCTCCTATATTTTCTAAATGCCTTTTGAGTTCAGTTGGTGATATAGTTGAGGAATGACTCTGCCTTACACATATAACATCCCGACCTCCTACCATCACATCCACAACTATGTGGGTTCCATAAGTATTAATAAACCTGCATTTGGAGATTAAATCGTCAACCTAATCAGAATATTTTTTTTAATAATCAGACCTGGATAAGATATTCAAAACCAACCTTGCAAGTGCTGCTGGGTCCCAAAAGGCTGGTACTGCCTTCTTGACTTCTTCTTTGAGAACCAATGGAGACCTTGTAAGGTGCAGACTGTACAGTGAGATGAAGTAGCCATCAAAGGCTAGGTGCTTTGTTTCAGTAGCATCTGTCAGCCAAGACCCCGTGAATCCATACATGGAATTGAAATGACCAGAAGGGATCCTCCCTGATATAGAGGATTTTTGATTGAACAGCTCTGACATCTGTGAAGAAAAATCATATATATTTTTATGTTGATGTCTTGTATCTGACTTAAGCAACTGGATATAAAAGAAATCTGAAACAATTAACAACAACAACCATGATTTGTTCGATGGGATTATATTTACCTTTTTGCCTGCTCCCTTTTCTCTCAATAATTAGGAAGCATGGCATCAGGGACAAAGGAACAGGGTAAAAGAATCCTTACTTTCACCTAGGGAAATTTGGATAAAAAAGCAGGTACTACGAAACAAATCTTTGTTATGAACGATAGAGACTGCTTGTCATTTTGAGCTCATGAGACTCAGGGCTTAGATGGCACTACACAAGATGTCTGAGTTCAATTCTCATGTCGAGAAACTCTTCAGTAGGGGATACAAGCCGGTACATGGGGGAAGATGATCCTGATGAGACAGGGATTACACGGTACACCTAATCTCAGAGAGAATCACCCCAGCCATACAAACAGTGCAAATTCAATAGCCTCGCCTTTTTGTACTCAACTAGATGGTTTGGTACATCCTATTTGGCATCAGGGTTAAAGAGGGCAGAAGACATAGAAGTTCCCTCCAGTTATGAATCTGTCCTGTTAACCATTAATTCTCTATATTATGAAAGCGGCGATTAATATATTTATGCACTGTCTTGAACCAATATTTTTGAGGTATGATCTCACCTGTTGCAAGGTTGGGATATTAAACGTTTGATGTCTATCTCTTCTTGCAATCTCTGCAATTGCAGAAATTTATAGACTATTTAGGTTTAGTTGTTAAGCATTCCGTCCACAATGATCACTTGTTCTGCATAAAGTGTTTGTAGATGATATGGAGAATCGCCTGTACCAAAAAGATCTTCAAGCCATGCTTGAATAACACCTAAAAAACTTGAACCTCAACAGTCTAAAAAATTATGCCCCGTAACTAGGACTAATTCGGGGGTCTTTTGTTGAAAATTCACATCGCAAAATGAGGTATCAAAAGGAATCACACACCATGTTTTTCGCTATCAAATAACATAAGTAATTTTTAGTGAGAAACCTAAAAAGAAAAAAAACCACTTTAATGTGCTAAATTCTCTATTTCGCAGTCACATAATCACCAATACAGTTATATCCTTGTATAATTAGAAATAAGAAGTTACCCCACAGGTTAAGATAGTTATTCCCATGAACTGTATCACACCATTAAACTCCAAACTATTTAAGAGCTTAGATCTGATGTAACATCTATGAAGGACAGCGGCATACAAAACTGGTACAAACAGAGCGATACTAATTGCATCACCAACCTGATTGAACTCCAAAATATCGGATTTAAACCGCAATTGTTCTCCTTTATCACACCTGATGTCCCTTGACACATTTGGGATTAAGAGCCCCCCTGGAAGAACAATGTCCTGCACATTTTTCTCATCCAATTCGACCAAACTAGATCCTGATTGGTATTGCCTCTTGCAGTACTTGAGCCTAAAATCACTGGTTATGTCAAAGCCTTGTCCGAGGGCCTCAATGGCATGCCTGCCCAAAATCTTAGCCTCTGTCATAATTCTCTCTCCAATTCCACACCATACAACCACAATTACGCTTCAAGCTCTTATCAAAAACTCAAACATGTGGACTTGTAAGAAAAGTGATGAAATTGATCTACGTTTCCACATATTCCCAATATGCTAATTGATTCACATTGAATTCGTCCAAGTCATTGCATACCCAGCTAAGATTGATCATTCCCAATTATAATATATTGATTCAAGCATACGCTCGTTTTATGTTTAAAGTCAAATAAATATGCCTTCGATTTATCAAATTTTCATCCTCGCTATTTTATATGTACTGTATTTTGCCCAGTGTCTTATTATAAGTCTCTAACTTCAATGTGATCAATGGTGGCTCTCGTGAGTTCTGGTAGTCAGCACAGGGTGACCGGTAACCGGAAAAATACTCTACAACTAAGTCAAAGTATGGGCTGTGGGGCCATGTAAAGAGCCGGTAATCAGATTCCAGAAGTGTGTTTGACACGTAATTCTTGGCATTCAAACAGTCCAACGTTGACATTAGAAAATGTAATCGCCGGTTTTCCAAATTTCCCTAGTTTTAAGTCTTTATATGAAAATTAAAGTGTGAAAGTGTTTATTCGCTGGTCTAAATATGTGAAAATTGGCACCCATTCTCTTTTCCGTTATGTTGAGGGTACCTTTTGATGAGTGTCGTAAATTTAATAATTAATTTATAAATTAGTTCATGACTTTATATATCTTAATTTTTTCATCATTGATTTTTATATTTTTATTTCTAATTTTTAATTTTATTTTTCATCATTCTAGATCAAATTTATGGGTGTGAATTTTATCTAGATTACTTTTGTAATTATGGATTTGAATTTAGCATTTTTTAAATTCAAATTTTAAATCTATCAATTGTCAACCATTTTACAAGTTATTATGGACTAACTTAAAGTATAATTGTGTTGATTTGTATGTTTGGTTGTTAGATTTTAGGACATTCATTCATTCATTTGAAAATCATCTAAGACGACTTGAGACTTATTGTGTATATCTAGATTGAGACTAATTGTGCATATCTAGATTGAGACTTATTGTGCATATCTAGATTTCAATTTGTGAACAGGAATGGGACGAATCTATATAAAGTCCTCAACTATATAACAAAACAATTATGCACTACATAGATTAAATTGTAAAATACATATAAAACTTCTTGTAGTACTATTCTTAAATGCTTATCATGTTCTTTTTCACTTTTTGAATATATCAAGGTGTCATCTAAGAATACAAAAACAAAATCATCTACGCAATCCTTGAACATTGTTCATCAAATTCATAAAGATCATTGGAGCATTGTCAAACCGATATAAACTGTTGTGAACTTGTAGCGTGTATACAAAAAATACAAATGAATTTTATAATATAAATAGTGTCACTAGAATTGATGCCTTTGACAATATATTTATTCAAGATAAGTATGGACGACTCTTATATATATTTATCTAAATGAGTATATTATTGATAGATAAGTGTACTAATTCCTTTTTCATATAATTATGCAATTAATGTACAATGAATTTGAAAATTGAATTAATATTAAAGTTTAATTTTCAAATTTTATGAAAAAGTCGTAGTTTAATTGATTAAATCCAATTAATGATAATGAATATATAATTATACAAATCTTTTAAAATACACTACATCACATAAATGCATATGAATCTTTATGATTGATTTCAATCATCCCATCTAAATGACCATTTCTTTGTCTGACCTTAACTAAATCTTCTAAAATAGTGAAGACGAGGTCTAAAACCATTTTTAATAACAAAAATAACCAACAATATATTCTTTGATTAGATCACCTAACTAAAAAGTCTCAAGATTACGCAAATCACATCTCAATCTGAACAGACACGAGGCGACTGGAGATCTGCTTTGTTCGTTTGTTTTTATTTGGAAAGGACAGCGTGTACTTGTGAAAATAGTGTATTTGTTAGAAATGGACAAGAAGAAAGCACGTACTTACCGGTCAAAATGCACCATTTCTTGGAATCATTCTCATCACATTAGAGAGAAGTGGGTGCTATGTTATCCAGGCTTTTCATATGCATTACATGAAAAACAAGGAGATAAATATAAATTATAAAGTGAATGTTCAAATATTTCAAAAAGATATTTGATGTATCTTAAGCCAAAGATTATTTTTAGATTTTTTATATTCTTATATTTTAAATGTGTTTCATAATAATTTATGAATTTGAAAAAACTATATAAAGAATAATTTATGAATTAATAAGTAGTTTTAATTATGTAAAACATAAAATGCAGAGAAAAAGAGAAGAAAAATATATTTTACTTGTACAAAAATTGGTATGGAAATGCTTCACTTATTGTGACAATGTGAAGGAATGTTCAGTATGGTCATGTGACTTCATGCAATGTGGAAAAATGTGACACGACATGTTTAATATGACCATGCGATTTTACTCAATGTGGAAAATGTGATAGAACTTTGCTTGATTGTAGGTGTGTAATGTGATCATGAATTGTCTAGGTATGGTGTCAAGTCTTGTTATAGCACACCATTACTTCAAATATTGACAATAAGAATGTTAAAGTGATAACACATGTCCTCCTTCAATTGGTTGCATTTGATGGATGTGAGGAAGCCTGATTGTAAGTGTGTAATGCGATCATGATCTATCTAGGTATGGTGGTGAGTCTCATTATAGCACGCCATTACTTTAAATATTGACAAAAAGAGTTTTAAAATAATAATAATATATGTCCCCCTTCAATTGGTTGCATTTAATGAATGTGAGGAATTAGGGGTGAGGAAAGAATAATGCATAATAAAGTAGTAAACAAACCATATTATACATTGAAAAGAGTGTAAAAATATGTGATGACATTATCATAATAAGTAACATAAATAATGTGTAAAAATGAGAATTTAAGTACAACAATCATTAGAGAAAATATATGATAATTGGATAATCATCATATAAGCACAATAAATATGCAAGCAAACATGCATGATCAAAAATTGGTAATGTATATATAGTGTTTCCCCTAGTATATGCAATCATGAATTAAGAATAGTCCCAAAGGTATCAAGAATGAAAGAAAATTGATAAGGTTTGTACTTTTTATCAATCATGAGATGCTCTATTAGGGGAAATCACTTTTATAGTCATAAGCATGTAAGCATGTCAAACTAGCAGATAAGAATATGTCCCCAAAGCAACAAGTGCCTCTTATAATCAATGTTTTAGGTAATAAAGAACACAAGGCATAAGTGTGAAGCATGTGAGAATTGAGACATGCATAATCAATAAATGTTCCCTAAGTGGTAAATAGTCATCATGGATCAATTGAATCTTGACAGGTGTCGTGTGATAATAGACATGTCACAAATGTTGCCAGTGTAGGATAATCATGGCAATAAATGCTCAACAACAAAAATATATTAAGAAATGTGATTATACCACTTGTTGCTACTAAAAATGTCATCTTTAAAAATTGACGATGTTAAAAAATAAGGAATGTGGGGTCAATAGTTTGTGAGGAGGGTCAAGTAGTACTTAGAAATAAATAGTAAAATGAAAAGTGAAGAATCACTTTCATTCTTACTATCACTATTTTGAGATAAACTTTTAGAGCTTTGATCCTTTTGTGAGTTTGATCATGATGGTACATAGATGAGGACACATTCCCATGGGTTGATTAGGTATGGGTAGGCAGCAAGTGTGGAAAGATTTTGGAGGTGGTAAGTCTCATTTTGACATAAATTTTTGATTTTTTTTAAATTTGTTTGATTTTTTGAAACTAGTGTATATTTCCTTTTTGTTGATTTTTAGTATGTGTGGGTTTGAATTGCCTCACTTTGGGTTAAACTCATGCACACAAGATTAACTCATTGATTTGAACTTGGCACATGGGTTTGAACTGAGTTTGAATCCAAACTATAATTGACATTGAAAACTTATTTAAATGAACAATTGTTTGTGATTATTTTTATGATTAACATTGGCTAACATCAAATTTTCTTTGTCTTTATGATCAAACATGATGAGTTTAGAGATCTACAAGAGGCCATGGAACTACTAGTTGGTGGTGTAGACATCCAAATTTGGACACTTAATTTATCCAAATTTATCACTTTTCATCTAAACATCCTCTTATCCGAGTTAATTAAGTAATATTACTATTATTTAATTAATATCTTTAATTCTGCCAAATCCCTAAGATATTTAATTAATAATTAAATACCTTACCCTCTTTAATCCTCTTTTCATCAAATAAATTCCTCACATGTCATTTTCATCTAATCCTAATCCATCTCCTAATCCTTGATTGGGATGTGCACATGCCTAATCCTTGATTAGGATGTGTCACATCCTCCAACTTTTGCAAGTTGGCTTCTAATCCTCATTTATCTTCTAATTCTGATTACTTAAGCCTAATCTTTCCCCAAGGAATTTTTAATTCCTTTTATTTGTCCTAGATTCCCCACTTTATATGTGAATTTTTAATTCACATTCCATCCTTCCAAGACTTCTAGAACCTTGGACTTGTCACAATCTCCACATGTGACCAAGTCCCACCTTTTTGGAGCCCACCTTTTATCCTTTAGACTTTCCTAAGAATGTGAATTTTTAATTCACACTTATTTCCCCAACCACCTTTCCTTTTCCCATGTAGATTTTTGAGGAATTCCAAAATTCCTCAAAAGTCCCTTTCACTCCCACTTGGGGACAAGAAATCCCTTTTTGTGGAAATCTCCTCACTCTTCAAGGTGCATGTCCTTTTTCCACCTCATGTACCTTCTTGACACCTCACCTCCATCTCATATCCCCCTGGCCACTTCACCCTCCACATGTCAAGATGTGAGGGCTTGTGGGTTCTCAACCCACCATAGCCCTTCATCTTGGCTTTGTTGGATACATCTTGACCATTGAATTCTCTAGAGAATTCAAATTCTTCTATAAATACCCCCTCCTCAAGGGCATTTGGAGAACACTTAACCATTTGATAACTACATGCTGCCAAATTACATCCTCAATCCTTTGCCATCATTTAGCCATCTCTCTTGATCATATTGCACATTGAATCTTGCATCTTAGTCACTCAAGCAATCATCTAAGGAGCACACAATCAATTCCAAGCAAGGGCCAATCAAGGAGGCATCAACAGCAAGGAAGGTGAAATCGTTTGTGTCTTATTTTATCCATTTTCCTTTTCGTTGTATCACTCTTTTGGCTAATCTTGAGGTGTCCTTGGTATTTTGTCATTCACAGTTCTTAGTCATTTCGCACATATTAGTGAAGGATAAAATATCAAGGTATACATTTCTGGCACGCCCGGTGGGACCCGCATACGGGTCTTGCATTTAACGTCTCTTTTGGTTAAGAATTTTGTAGGAAAAACTCGCAAAAAGGTGGCAGCGCCCTCTGCTTTACCGCAGAAAGGCGGCAGCACCCTCGCAGAAAGGCGACAGCGCCCCTGCAGAAAGGCGACAATGCCCTCGCAGAAAGGCGACAGCGCCCTCTTGGCCACCTGAAAGTTTTATTCTTTCTAACACGATTGCTGCAATTAGGGATACATTTAGAAGATTTTACTAACACTTTTCTTGCAGTGGGAGGGGCACAATTTTCTATTTTTTAAAATTTAACAAAGTTTGTTGCAGAAAGGCGGCAGCGCCCCTGCAGAAAGGCGGTAGCGCCCCCGTAGAAAGGCAGAAGCACCCCCGCAGAAAGGTGGTAGCGCCCCTACAGAAAGGCGGCAGTGCCCCCGCAGAAAGGCGGCAGCGCCCCAAAACAACACAATTTGGAAGGTAAAATAGGCATTTTGGACTTCGTTTTGGTCTAGTTTTTTGTTGTTTTCATGTGATAACTCTCTAACATTGTTTTGGCAAGAATATTGTTGCTTTTCGCTAACGTTTTGCAGTGTATTAGGGCGTAATTGATCAAGAGCGAAAAAAAAGACAGCTAACATTTGTTTGCAGGGTCATCTACGTAATTAGATTTTCAAAAAAATTATCTTTGCTGTTTTCGAACATAGTCTAATTAGGGGGGATTAAACTTCAGTGCTTGCTGTGATTGCTTGTTCTTGTGTCACCCAAGGGGGCATTAATCCATTTTCGCTTTCCCCTTGCACTTTGTGTGAGCCTGGGGAGTAGTTGGAAACGGTTAGTGTTTTCCTTTTAGTGGGACCTGCTTGGGGATTTCATCACCCCAAGGGACGATTCCAACCACGCGTACCGGCGAGGTATATAAAGGGGGAGAACGAAAGTTGTACCCCAATCCAGTTGCGTTGTAATTGGCAGAGCGTCGAAGCTAGGGTGATACCTAGATAGACGTGAATAGTTGGTCTGAGCCTTTCAGTATCTCGCTGGGGTTCTCGACTCACGCTTGTGATGGACTGGTGTTCACGGTTGTGCCTCACGTACCGAGAGTATATTGAGGACTCCCTAGAAGCCTTGTGCATCCTAGATTAAGACTTTGCCTTGCCATACCCTTAATATTAATCATAGGATTGTGCTTGCTTGAAGTGTTTTCTTGTGTAAAATCTGTCAAATTTTTGATACTTTGGCCTTACTTTATCATATTGCGTCTTTGCCATAGCCATTGCCATCAAAACCCAACTCTGCCTTACTGTAGAAAGGCAGCAGCGCCCTCACAGAAAGGCGGTAGCGCCCCTGTAGAAAGGCGGCAGCGCCCTCACAGAAAGGTGGCAGCGCCCTCGCAGAAAAAGGCGGCAGCGCCCCTGCAAAAAGGCGACAACGCTCCTGCAGAAAGGCGGCAGCGCCCTTGCAGAAAGGCAGCAGTGCCCCTGATTTACTGCAGAAAGCTATCCACGCCCCTGATTTTGCTGTCAACGCCCCTAAAAGCTGTCCATGCCCCTGATTTTACTGTCAACACCCCTAAAAGCTGTCTACGCCCCTGATTTTGCTGTCAACGCCCCTGATTTTGCTGTCAAAGCCCCTAAAAGCTGTCTACGCCCCTGATTTTGCTGTCAATGCCCCTAAAAGCTGTCTATGCCCCTGATTTTGCTGTCAATGCCCCTGATTTTGCTGTCAACACCCCTAAAAGTTGTCTACGCCCCTGATTTTGTTGTCTACGCCCCTGATTTGCTGCAGAAAGCTGACTACGCCCCTGATTTGCTACAGAAAGCTGACTACGCCATTGATTTACTGCAGAATGCTGACTACGCCCCTAACTTCCTAGAGCTGTCATTTACAAACCGTGCATCGGATCGACTTCATCCAAAAACCAAAATTACTCAATTTTTTGAGCTCTATCTAGTGGTACCTTCTATTTCTTCCTATCTAATCAAACCAATCCATTCCTCTAATCAAATTCATCTAATCATCTAATTAATCCAATCACAACACTCCTATCGAATTCATCCGATCATCTACCCGATCCAATCATCCGTCTATCGAATCCCATCAAAATCAAAAGTAATCCCATCCAATCATTCTAATCTGAGCTTTTGTCTAATCCTGATCTGAGTTTGACCAAAATCCCGATTTGAGCTTTAATCGGTTTCCATCCAAAATCTTTTATCCGTCCTCTTTATCCTTTCACCATCATGAATCCTCATCCTCCATCAATAGTAGTCAAGGGAAACCCTAATTACGTCGACATTGATAACGAAAGTCTGGTTGATCAAGAGGTATACGACATAGATCCCCTTGACACTATCATCTCTAATAAGCTTTCTCCACCCACTTTCCAAAATCCAATTAAGCCTAATCATGTTCCTTATGCTACCTTTGACAAGGGGTATCCAATACCTTCCCCTTCCCCATCTACATCATCCTCTTATTCAACTTCCACATCCTCTTATCCTCATCTTCCATCACAATATTCCTATTACAATTCCCCATACATGAGCCCCTATCCTAATCCTCTTTTCCAGTCTGTCCATACAAATCTTACATCCACACCCTTTTACCTTAATCCTACACCCACATATCCTAATCATAATCCACCATCCCAATACCTTTATTATAATCCATCCCCCACATCCTCTTGTCCCACTACACCACCTATATCCTCTTGTCCTAATCCACAATCCATGTCCCCCTATCTTAATTCACCACTCCAATATCCTTACCTTAACCCTCCATCCAATCCTAGTCCTCCATCTACTCCTAGTCCTCCATCCAATCCCATTCATCCATCTACTCTTAGTCCTCCATCCAATCCTAATCCCTCATCTACTCATAGTCCTACATTCAATCCCATTCCTCCATCTAACCCTAGTCCACCAATCCATAATCCCTCATCCATTTCTACCACCCTAGCCAAGCCAACCATATGTAAGTCTCTCATTTCAGAAGTTCTCCAAGGACTCATTACAAAGAAGCCATCCCTAACTCCACATCTTGAAGTCATGGAACCATGCCATCTAGATCCATCATCCATGGTCACTAGTGATAAGACCCTTCTCCATACCACACCTATTATCGATGTTACCACCCCTAGTATTGCTCAAACCATTGAAACCATTGAACCCCCACCTCCTACTCCAAGAACCACCAAATCCATCGAAGACACCCAATTCCAATCCACCCCCTCTACTCCTAGATCCACCCAAATCCAATCCACTCCTCCCACTCCTAGTAGCACCAAAAACCATTCCAATGAACCTCGTGAATCTTCCATCCCTCCATCTTCCCCACTTGAAGAGTCCCAACAAGACTCCATTACCATGCCTCCCACACACGATGAGTCACGCCAAGAGTCTAATCCAAAGCATGCCAACATATCCCCTTCTCCAGATCAAGATCCTACCATCCCATCTAGTCCACCTCAAGATCACAATCCCCCATCCATTCCATCATCCCATGATCCCCTTTGTCATTCAAGCTTCCAGCACTGCCCATCTCCATCTCCATCACATGAGCCTACTACCACAACCAGATCCTATCATTGCTCCCCTACTCCCTCTCCCCATAAGTTGCTATCCTATCATCTCCTCTCTATGATCCCCCCATCACTTGAAAATGCTATTCCCACACCGCTTGCATATCCCCTTGGTCCTCTCACATTCCTCCATGGTGGTCTCCTTGCAGAAGAAAAACAAAGCATATACACCAACCCTCCTCTTCCACCTAATAATAAACTCGCATCATTCTTCCAGAATAACAAAATCTTGTCCTAGATCAATGCCTGCTTAATGAACTATCATGAAAAAGGTTTAGGCCTTCATGAGTACAAGGCATTATAGAGCCCATCCAAGCTAAAAGAACATTTATTCATGGCCCTTGATGTAGTACTCTCACAACTCACAAATCTAAAGATGATGGTACAACCCTAGATGTCCTCAACGGTTTTTCCAAAAGAAATAAGCCGCTTCTTCCCATCGGCCTCCACCGCACTATATGGGCCGCCATCCCTCCCTTCTATCAGATCACCTCAAAACCACCTATATTCTCCTTCATCTCAGTCTACCCCATTTTGGTCCCATCCCTCCATCCACCATCTCCCACCCTTCATCTACTCCATCCATCTTGGGTTCTTATGTCCCTCCACCCACTATGACTACTTTCGGTCCATATATCCCAAGATCACCTCCTCTGTCTCATCCTTTCATCCATCCAACACCTATCCATTCTTCATCCATCATAAACATCCTCTCACATACCTCTATGGTCGATCAACAAAGGCACATACCTAAACATCCTCCATCTATACATAATCCTACCTCCATCACCACATCATCCATCTCCTCACACCCATCCCATTGCTACTAAAAGCACTTTGGTTGTTAAAGAAAAAATGCATAAATCCAAACATCCACATGAATCTAAGGCTCCTCACGTCCCCTCCAAAAGACGTGGTGAAGAGAAGAAAAGTCTAAATCTAAATCAAATCTGTAGGCCACAGAGACCCACCAAAGCAAAGATCAAAACCATGTGGATCCCAAAGAAAAAAGATGCAATGCCATCACATAAAAAATATCTAAGAACATCCAAAGTTGCTAATCCAAAAGTTGATCATACACCCCTTTCATCTCCTAAGTTTGTTTTGGGTCCTTATCTCCCGAAATTCACCATTCCATCTCCTCCATTATCCCCACATTCTCCATCCCTTAATCCTTTTATCTTTTCACATCCACAACCACATGTGCCAATGTTGGTCCTAAACACATCTCCCCATCACATATCCACCTCATCATTCCATCCATACACTTTCCAACATCCAACCCATTATCCCATGTATCTCCCCCATCAAATCCCTCTAATTCATCCTCTTGCATAATCCATTCATCCTCCTAAGGTTGTACCAACATCCAATAGTCAGTTCAAACATGGGCTCTTACTACCTCGTATAGAACTTGATGCTTGAGTCCTTCATCCATATCCTTATCGCATATCTTTTAAATCCCGTTATCAACATCTCTATCCTTATCCATTTTCATCCCCTTGCTATCCACAAAAAAGTCAAAAAGTCCAAAAATCCACAAAAAAGTCAAAAAGTCCAAAAAAAAAAAAATATAGTAAAGAGAAATAATTCGTCCAATGGTGAAAACTTGGCAAACGAGCGCCTTAGATAAGTACCATGATGAAAACTTGGCAAATAGGCGTCATGTGTACATTCCCATCTACACTTGGGGGCAACTTCCTGATATGCATTCCCTCCATCCGCTATGCTTCTAGCTATGCACCCATCTTCCTGTTATCCGTCCTCTATCATAGCATCCTTTCCATCTTCGTATCCATCTATCCTAGCATCCTTTTCATCTCCCAATCCTTATATTCTGCATCCTACCATCATACCCCATTTATCTATCATTCCCTCCACTCTTCTCGTGATCTTGATTAAAATAGGGGCACCTACCTATGCATGCTTTGGACACCTATTGGTATATATTCCCTTCATCCATGCTCTATCATATTCTTTAGTCACCCATCCTATTCTCATCTAGTTATCTCCTCTATCTTCCCATCCACTTGTCTTTTATCCCTCATGCCTCCTCATATATGACATATCTAGAGTGGGGGAATTTTCTTCCTTTGTGACAGTCCTTGGAAACATCGTCTATCACAACATCCCTTCATCTCCCTATCTATCTATCATAGCATCCCTTCCATCTCCCCATCTATATCTTCGTATCCATCTATCCTAGCATCCCTTTCATCTCCCAATCCTTCTATCCCTATTCATCTATCACAACGTCCCTTCCATCTCCCCATCCTTCTCTTTGTATCCATCTATCATAGCATCCCTTTCATCTCCCAATCCTTATATTCCCATCTATCCAAACAATCCCTCCTATCCCCCATCCCTATATCTCTATCCATTCTTTCATTTTATCCTCATCCCATCTCACAATCCCTTGTCATTGGTATATGGCTACCGGCCTCCCTCCATGCAACCCAATGCCATTTATCTCATCGTCATCACCCCTGCTTCTCTTGCACATCTTTCCAATCTCCTATCACTTTTCATCACTCATTTATCTATCATATCATCCCCCCAAGTCATTTTACTGCTTTGGATAACTATCCAATCCCTGAGCTTTATGTGATCATCATCATCCTATCCAATCCAACAGGTCTATCCTATCTTGTCATATCGATCCCATTTTTTTATCCACTTATCCTATCATCTTATTATCCTTTATCCATTGTTTTCCTTTGGTCTTGTCGAACTACGTTGCCCCTGCGATTTCATGTAGGCAAGGTCGATCATTTGATCCACCCCCGGGGTTCCATCATCGATCTTCACTTTGCTCTTCTATCATCTATCATCGGTCTTTCTCCTTTTGTCCATCCTATCTTTATCATCCATCAAGGTCTCCATCTTGGTCAGTCGTCCACCTTTCACTGAACTACGAGGGCTCTGCGCTTTCACGTAGGCAAGGCTAATATTTGATCGGCCCCCGAGCCCCTAATTCCTTAGGGTGTGTCAGTCCCATGTCTTGTCTTCCTTGTGTCGTGCCATCAAGCTATGCCCTTATCTAGCTAGTTCTTCACAAATGAGATCCACTTGTATCATGAGATCCAATCGATTTTGAACATCCCACGTCATAACAATATTTTAGTTTCGTATCCATCATCTTCGGTCTCAACAAGATGCATCCTTCCTAACAGACCTCATCAATCCCATCTATCCCCTTGATCCTATGGCAAAGGACGTTTGAAATTGATTGCAATCTTTTGATGCTTTTGGTTTTTGTTTATCATTTGAGCTCCCTATCATCACTTGTCAAGGCCGCCATAATCCATCATATTATGGTGTATTTTGATTGGTCAACATAGGGGCATGTCCTGATCTTTTTATGTCTATTTTGTCTTCTTGGTTGTCCCAGATAGTACCCACCAAGATCCCCGTGGTCTTGTGTTATGCTGGGGCATCCTTTTGTGTTCGTGATTATTCCAATATCTGACCCAACCAAGGTCTTCGTGACTTTGGGGTATTGGGATAGCCTTCTTGTCTATTGTGTGTGTCTTACGCATTTGACATGAATCGGCCTTGGTTCTTCATACCTTGGCATCTTGTGTCTTATGCTATAACAAAAATCAGTGCTCCGAAGATGGCAAATTGCATTAGGATTGCATTTCATTTTCCATGTCTATCATCTTGCATGTATCCCCCCATTCCCCCCATCCTTTTTCCTATCTCTTCATCCTTTCTCTTACCTCTTACATTCTTCTTTCCTTCCCCCCCAACCTTTTTTCGCCTCCCTTCGTCCGCCCCCCCAACCTCCCCGCTGGGTTAGTCTGCCCCCCCCGCTTTGTGGCTATGCTTGGCTGTAGCGGGGCGGGACCGCCCCGCATAGGGCGGCGTGACCGCCCTCACAGAGGGGCGGCTCTACCCCCGCAGAGGGGCGGGACCGCCCCCGCGTAGGGCGGCGGGACCGCCCCTGCAGAGGGGCGGCTCTGCCCCCGTGCAGGGCGGCAGGACTGCCCCTGCAGAGCGGCAGGACCGCCCCCGCATGGGGCAGCGGGACCGCCCCCGCAGAGGGGCGGCTCCGCCCTGCTCCAGCATTTCCCCCCCAATTTTTCACTATTTTTTGAATTTTTTTAAACAATCTGATCTCGACCCATTTCCTAATTTTCCTCCGCGAACAAAACCCATGTCTTCAAATTTTCAAAATTGATTTTTGGTTTTTACACCGATGCTTCCGGAGGCCATAACTTTTGACTCGGGTGTTCGTTTGAGCTGAAATTTGACAGGCAGTTTCGTTACGAGATAATGAGTGGATTCTCAACTGGTTTTTGCGAAAGCCATTGGAACTCGTTTTGACCCATTTTTGGGGCCTCAAACTTTCACTTGACCCTCAAAATCCCAATTTAGTGTTTTTTCCAACATTTTGAAAAATTGTTTTCGCTCATAACTCAAAATACATATCTCGAATTTGGGATGTTAGTTGGAAATTCATCCTATCTCACCAATGGGTATTTCTTGGAAAAAATTGGGACTCTCAAACATACGACCATGAAGTTTCCTAAAATGGCAAAATTTGACAATTCTTGAAAATTGCCAAATCAGGAAAAATCTGATTGTCAACACCTTATGCCCATTTAAACCCCGGATCTCGGTGTAGAATCAATCCAATCATATCCTTCCATCATTTTGGTCTTCAATCCAATCCTCATCTGAGCTTTAATCTTATCCCAATCTGAGCTTCACCAAACCCCTAATCTGAGCTTTAGTTCATCTGCTGTCCAAACCTTTGGATATCAAACCAAATCTTAAGATCCTTCTCTCCATCTCACATATCAATCTTCTTCTCATCTGTTCCATGTTGCACAAATCACTTAATCAAACCCTTGGTCTTGTCCCCAGTCTTGTTACCAGTCTTGACCTATCATCATCATCCATTAATATCCTTCCCTATCCCTTTGGTGTTGTTTTGGGATGTATCCTTCCCTCATCAACAACACTTTCATCATCATCATCATCGGGAGGTATTCTTCCTTATCCTTTTGTGGTGTTTTGGGATGTATCCTTCCCTCATCAATACCACTCAGCGGGATGTATCCTTCCCTATCCCTTTGGTGTTGTTTTGGGATGTATCATTCCCTCATCAACAACACTTTCATCATCATCATCGGGAGGTATTATTCCCTATCTTTTAGTGGTGTTTTTGGATGTATCCTTCCCTCATCAATACCACTCAGTGGGATGTATCCTTCCCTATCCTCGTGTTGTTTTGGGATCCTTAATTCCCTCATTGACAACACCCATCTTGGCTTGTACCTTGACTGGGGCAATATCACCTTTTGTCCTCAACTCCATTTGTGCTTCATCTATCTCCTATCGCTTCTCTTCCTCTCTTCCCATCACCTTGCATCATCTTCCTCATCTCCCCTTGCATCACATCATCTATTTTGAGAGCACACACATGTTCTCTTCAACCCGCATGTCCTCACGAAGGGGCATCCTCAATCCTTACTCTTCATCTTCACCCCCATCGTCTTCCTTCCTAGTCATCCCTTTGATGACTGGGGCATCTTTTCCAATCTAACCATCTCCTTATGGGTTCTATATTTTAATATTCTTTGAAATGATGCTACTTTGTAACACCATCTCAAAGAGGGGCAAAATGTAGACATCCAAATTTGGACACTTAATTTATCCAAATTTATCACTTTTTATTTAAACATCCTCTTATCCGAGTTAATTAAGTAATATTACTATTATTTAATTAATATCTTTAATTCTGCCAAATCCGTAAGGTATTTAATTAATAATTAAATACCTTACCCTCCTTAATCCTTTTTTCATCAAATAAATTAAATTCCTCACATGTCATTTTCATCTAATCTTAATCCATCTCCTAATTTCTTCATTAGGGATGTGCATATGCCTAATCCTTGATTAGAATGTATCACATCCTCCAACTTTTGCAAGTTGGCTTCTAATCCTCATTTATCTTCTAATTACTGATTAATTAAACTTAATCATTCCCCAAGAAATTTTTAATTTCTTTTTATTTGTCCTAGATTCCCCCCCTTTATATGTGAATTTTTAATTCACATTCCATCCTTCCAAGACCTCTAGAACCTTGGACTTGTCACAATCTACATGTGACCAAGTCCCACCTTTTTGGAGCCCACCTTTTATCCTTTAGACTTTCCTAAGAATGTAAATTTTAATTCACACTTATTTCCCCAACCACCTTTCCTTTTCCCATGTAGATTTTTGAGGAATTCTAAAATTCCTCAAAAGTCCCTTTCACCCCACTTGGGGACAAGAAATCCCTTTTTGTGGAAATCCTCTCATCCCCAAGGTGCATGTCCTTTTCCACCTCATGTACCTTCTTGACACCTCACCTCCATCTCATATCCCCTTGGCCACTTCACCCTCCACATGTCAAGATGTGAGGGCTTGTGGGTTCTCAACCCACCATAGCCCTTCATCTTGGCCTTGTTGGATACATCTTGACCATTGAATTCTCTAGAGAATTCAAATTCTTCTATAAATACCCCCTCCTCAAGGGCATTTGGAGAATACTTAACCATTTGATAACTACATGCTGCCAAATTACATCCTCAATCCTTTGCCATCATTTAGCCATCTCTCTTGATCATATTGCACATTGAATCTTGCATCTTAGTCACTCAAGCAATCATCTAAGGAGCACACAATCAATTCCAAGCAAGGGCCAATCAAGGAGGCATCAACAACAAGGAAGGTGAAATCGTTTGTTTCTTATTTTGTCCATTTTCCTTTTCGTTGTATCACTCTTTTGGCTAATCTTGAGGTGTCCTTGGTATTTTGTCATTCACAGTTCTTAGTCATTTCACACATATTAGAGAAGGATAGAATAGCAAGGTATACAGGTGGTATGTGATCACTGCCATCCATTAATTAGAATTGAGCTTTATTAGAGGTAACACATTTGATAAATATGGTACATTTTCTCTTGTTGTAATATGAAACTCACATGTTGATCACTTTGGCCTAGCAATGAGACTCATATATGATCACATTCCATCTACCCACTAGAGAGATGACCATTACTTTAGAATGCGTGTACAAGATCATGCCTCATCTAGTTCAGGGTAGACATGTTTAATAAAAACACTCCACTCTATAGTAGTAACAACAATTATATCAATGGTGTACAAATTTTGTTGGGTATGGGAGGGATAGAGTCCCATTTCTAAATATTGATGTGAGTGATGCCTCAAGGATGGTAGTGGTTACTAGTGATCATTATCATCCCTATCTTGCCAAAAAATAAGGGGTTAGCAAACATTTGTTATGATATTGAGGAGTTTTAGAGTCTATTTACATGGATTACATGTATGTTGACACATTTATATGATGACCTACATTAGTTTATGAATGGGTAAGGTAGAAGTGTTAGGCTAGTGTCATTATTATAGGCATGAGTGCATGAGCATATTTATGTCCCACATTATCCAAAATTATGTGTGGTGTTAAGAGTTAGTGAATTATTAAGATTTAGATGGGATACTAGTCATATAGTCAGGTGGAGGGAGAGGACCACATTGCTAGGTTGATGCTAGATATTTTTCTATTTAACTTTTGTATAAATCGCTTAGTTCCCATAAAAATACTATTGATGGATTCTAATAATGAATTCTATCTTAGATGTATAAGGAGATAATTTTGGTTTATAGGAAAAAACCAACATGATGGAGTTCTTTTAGTATGAGAGGGTGCCGAGATATTTTGGGATCATGAAGGCGATACCCTTAACACTAGTATTATATGGAAGTAAGTAATTAGAGATCCCCTTTTAGACTTGGAGAGAGGTATTGATTGGCCATAAAAAAATAGACTCCTATTGATGATGACGACGAGGTAAATAATCTAGTGGATCTCATAGATGGTGATGATGTAGGAGTTTTAGGCATGCTAGAAAATTAGATACCCACTAATTATGCATAAGATACCCTTGACAATGTTCCAACAATATTAGATCAATCAATAGTTAGGGCATGTGATGCTTAGGGAAAATATAGTTAGGAGCCACTAATTAGGCATATTCCCACTTCAACAACTTCTTACCAATGAGGAATGGCATGAAGGTGATCTAGGTACAATGTAATGATCTTGCCATATTATTCTAGGTATTTTAGTTTATCTATATTGAATAATCATGATCATGTGATGTGTAGGTGTAGTGGATTTTTTCACTCTCATGTCCACCATTGCAGAGTAGTTGATTCATGGCATTCTAATAATACCAAAAAATAGGGTTATGTGAGATCATGCACATGCTATATGCTTTTCCAAAAAATTCCTTGTTTAATCTAGTGAGTTAGGCATATGAGGCCTATAGAGGTGCATTAATGGAGTGTACCTAAAATTTAAAAAATAGTAGTATATCTAATGTACTTTAGGGGGTAGCATAAGTATTTTTTTATTTCTAAAATGTACTTACTATAAACATAAACAAGATAATAAGCATAATCTACAACAAGAAAAAAATTAATTAATTTGATCTATGAGAAATTAGTGCAAGAAGTTGGGATTAATAAATTATAACATACAAGTGATAAATGTAAGGTTAAACAACTATTGGAAAGGAAATAGATGAATGGAATGTGTGCACTTGATAAAACTATATTCTAATGCTAAAAATGGGTTGTATAGGTCCTATAGAAGCTTTGTGATGATTTTTAGGACTTTACAAATAAATTTTGCAAATAGGTGCAAAATTGCACTCTACCTTAGGTGTTGCAACACCATAGGCTAGGTGAGAGGGTCCTTGAAAACTAGATATCTACAAGTTTAAAGGATTCTTTAGGGTCATTTATAGAATTTATTTATTTTATAGGATGTTCTTGTTCATTCCTAAAGACATTAAAACCCGAGTTGAAGCATTTGGGGATATGAAATTGGTTAGTTATATTTAGGATATTGCCTTAGTCAATACCCTATTTATAATTCAACACGGGAACAACAATATTGACATAGAAAATGGGTGTGTGCAAACCTAGGTGACTTTGTTCAAGTGGTCTATGAGCAGTAATGGTGAAAAGACAAAAAAAAGGGGGGGATTCTATGATAGGTGTCGCATATAATTGATGGGTTCACAAGGATGACAATGGTGATAAAAAAAGACTATGCAAGGGGGTATAGGTTTTAGAATTAGGGGTGATAGTTATGGTTATAAAATAGGGTCTCTAATGGATAAATAATATAAATGGTTACAGAAAAAGGAGAGAAGAAACTATAAGGATTTTATGCTTTAGTGATTAAGGGAGGCTTCTCAATCTCCGGTCTTCAATTATAGTTTATTTTCCCTACTCTATGATGGCTTACTTGATCACTTGTATGTTGGATGCTACTAATTTTCTATTTTAGAGTGACATAACATAATGACTGAATGGAGGGAAAATTGGTTTTTTACATGATACAATTTCCAAACTTTAGGGGATAGTTTTCTAAGGCTTAGGGTGCTTGCATTATCATTCTTTGATCAATGGAATGGAAAGAAATAGGTAAAAGTGTTATTAAAAAACACTAGAGTATATGGACACTAAAATGAGCGCAAAAAAATAAGGTGGGAATTCTAGAGTATGCAATTTCTCACCTTACATTTTCCCCCCACTTTAGTGAATTGATGAAACTATTATGAATAAGCATGCTAAAGTAAAACACACTAATAAATTTTCCTATTTCCAAATCATGTCCAATCCATTCTTCTTTTGGATCTATCAATTATATACCTCTTAATCCATCTATTGTGATAAATTACTTTGATCAAGAGTGGCAGGAGATGAAAAATTCCCTTGAGGGGTTACAAGGTGAGACTGACTCAATGAAATACATACAAGTTTGAATACCTTTGTCCTTATCATTTTAATCATATTCTTGTAATATATATCTTTCCTCTTGGCTTAAAAGTTCTTAATTTTGATAAATATACAGGAAAGGAAGACCCTTGTGATCATGTGAACTAATTTCCCATGGCTTGTCAAGTGGTCTCTTATAGTGACGTGTACTTGTTAAGAAATTTCCCTCAAATTTTAGGATGCAGGCATTGGAGTGGTTGATGCCCCTACCTCTAAGATATATTATTATATTTATTGAATTATTTGAGTAATTTGTTGCACACTTTTCTTATAATGTCAATTATGTGCTTACATTGCTAGACATATGTAATGCTAAGAAAATAAATGGTGAAAAATTTCCCTTTTATTTACAATTATGGAGGGGTATTGCAAGTCAATTCCTTTGATGATTCTGAAAAAAATGTGTGACCATCTTTGTTCAAAATATTAATCAAGAAATGACAATCCATCTTCAAGTCCAATGTGTATCCACATTTGACAAGATTATTTAAAAAGGGGTCACTATTGAAAATGCTCTTATTTTTAAAAATATATTCAAAATATACTAAAGGTAAAATCAATCTAATCACAAGCTTAAATTTTGGCTAAGAATAAAAAAAGAAGTGATGTGATCACTTATTCAAACCATATTCAAATAGCTCAATCCTCTCAAGAGTCTAAAGTTGTTCATCCTATTAAAAAGCAAACAAAATCACTATTCCACAAGGACAACCAAAACAAAAATATACTCCAGGATGTAATTATACATACTTAGGGGAGCCTATGGAGGTTGTGTTTTAAAAGTTAGTGCAAACAAACATGGTAATGTTTCCTACCACTAGAAATTTTGATGGAAGTAGACCTAAGCTTGTCTTGTATAAAAAAAATATTGTGAATACCATGTTAAAGGCCACTCCACAAGTAATTATATGAATCTTAAGAACTATATCCAAGATTTTATAGATCATGTAGATATTGAAATTGAAGGACACTCATACACTTTACCAAATGAATAATTGGTTATATATCAAAACTTATTTCCAAAGCATGACTAAAGTCATTCCCATAATAATCATACCAACCATATAAATTCCAACAAAGCTTCATTCTTTGATTCCCATAACTCTATTGTATGACAATATCAAACAAGTAGACACACAATTTGTTACCATTAAGATTAAATCCTCTAATTGTGTTATCACCACAAGTTATGGTAGAGTTATTATCCAAGGAGCCTATTCATCCTCCTCTTCTACAAAACCTACTCAAATAACATTTTAGAACACCTTAGACAAACTCATGCAAAAAATTTCATCTTGAAGTTACTTAAAAAAATCCCCTACCCATAGAGATATATTTCATCATGCCTTGCAAGAATCCCAAGTACTTAATAATATTAACCCTATGAAGTTTTAAACTCTTGTAGGCCATCTTTAATCCACATATCATATATTATTTATTTAGAATGTTATGCCTTAAATTGACCCATCCCACACTAAATCCCTTTATATTTAAGTCTTTATTATTAGACACAAAATAATTAGGTCCTCTTGGATAATGAGTATACCTTAAATTTGTGTACTTCGAGATTTGTTAAATAGTTTGGATACTCTATAGGTAACCTAGATTCATATTTCATTATTATCAAGGCTTATGATAATACAAAAATAAAATAAGAAGGAACTATCTATCTTCCCATTCAAGTGGGATCTTTCTTGCAATAGATTAATTTTCATGTTATTGATCTTGACCTTCCCTATAACCTCCTCCTTGGTTGTTAGTGGATCCATGCCATGCAAGCTAATTTATCCACTTACTATGGATGTTTAAAATTCATCCATAATGGTGTTGAGGTTATCATTCATTCTAATTTGCAACCTTTCAATTATTATAAAATAATAAAGGCCACTTATCATAATGGTAGCCATTTTCCTAGAAGCAATATTGCCACTTGAGATAAATTCAAAGAATCATCCTCATACATTAATCTTGGCACCCTTGCATCCACATCCTCTTCCAAAAATCTTATCAAAACTAAGGACAAGATTGTTTTTGATAAGATAAGCAACATTTACAGGGTGTTGTACCCTTCACATAGAAGCCCATAGGGCCAAAAAGTAGCTAGTTCAAACCATAACATGAATTAGGAGAAACACAAAAACAACTAACAAACAGCTGCAAAAACACATAAATAGTTGACAAACAATTGTAGAAACAAAAACAAAGACTAGACAACCCTAAAACTTGAGGGGACCAATCTAACTCCTGTCACCCTAGGTCGCAAAGAAGAAATAGATTTGGGCAATCCCTTCTTCCTCAACACAACAAACTTGGAAGACTCAGAATCAAAATCCTCTAAGCAAGGAGAGAGGAGCAGATCTTCAACAACCACCCTTAGGGAACCATCACGATGAGAAGAAGTTGGCATCACAAAGGAGTCATTAGCAATTGAAGGATCAACATAATCAATCAAAGAGAAGTGGGAACTGTTCGCTCGGACAATGACAACAGATTGAGTCAACATACGTTCCACATAAGGGATAGTAGGAAGAGGAGCTTGGATAGGATCAACTACCAAGGGAGGAACCGCTAAAGGAGGGTCGTCCTCCATAGGAGAGACATCCGAAGAGGGACCCACTGTGAGGTGGTCCGAGCAAGCATTCCTCCACCAAGTAGTGGCACCCTTATGATGAGCAAGAGGGAAATCAGAGGCCAAATGACTAGTGGAGAAACACCTCCTACACTAAAAGGGAAGGCCCTCATAGTCCAGCAGCTATGACCAAGGTTTTTCCTCCACCATCAAGATCACATCACCAAAAAGGGGTTTGGAGATGTCCAAATCAACTAAGATACGAGGCATCATCGTATGCCCTAGATCCCAAGACATAGAGTCAACCTTCAGAAAGCATCCAACAAAGTTTCCAATAGCTTCAAAACATGATTCCTCCCAAAATTGGAGGGGGAGATTCAACAGTCGGACCCAAACAGGTCTAACATTCAATGCCTCAATAAGATTGTTAACACTAGTTGTGGAGAATATAAGTTTCATAACACCTTCCATGTTGGAAAATTGCCTCACTCCCCATGATCTTATGGTTATCCTAAAAACCAACCTCAAAAGACACTGATCATAAAAAATGATCCTATTATATTCATCTCAATAGTATTTTTGGATGACAAATAGATAGAGGATACTATTAATGTATGGCTATACAAATATGAAATAAAGTTTGCACTTGAATATATGAACAATATTTATCCTAGATCTTGTTATATATGTGAAAAAATAATCTACAATGGTAAATTCTTAGGCCTACATGAGAAACATATTCTTGATCTAATTCAAATATAGCACAATGCTTACTATCACGAGTTAGGATATATGTCACCTAGTGACAAAACTAATGTGCCCTATGCAGCTTCTACAAGTTTAGAGGAAACGTAGATGATATTGGAAACACTATAAAATGGAGCGTCATTTTATCTTTCAAATATTTAGATGTCAGCAACCTATTCCATGAAAATTCCATAAACACCATCAACTCACCCCTTCAATATCCTAAAGTACTTGATTGAGACCAACAAGACCCCATGTATTTACACATTTTAGAATGATGAGAAAATTGTCAAATTCTTGACACTTCATGATGTTATTTTATAAGGAGATCATACTATATTATTTGAAATCAACCTTGGTGCCACTACCTATTTTGGGGAATAGGAAGAATCACTTAGTCATAAAAAATAAAAAAATAAATGCTCCCTACTAAAAACCTCTTTGAGGCACTATCAAATGCAAAAGAAGTAAAAATAAAAGATATGCCTAGTGATGAAAACTTCTAAGGTGTCATTAGATGAGAAAACAAACCATCCCTTATTACTTTCATAATGAAAAGAAAAATCAAAATTCTTGGTTCAAAAGTTTCAAGACAAAATTGAGAACATACAATGATCCAAAAATCACCTACAAGGCTACATCCTTAAATCCTATAGAAGAATAAAAAATCATGTTAATCTTGTGAAATACACTTGATATATTTTCTTGGTCCTATACCAATATGCATCTAGTTTGGACCCCTATCTTGTGGTTTATCCTAATACTAATATGCTAAAGGTAAAAATATGTAAGATGCATCCTACAATTACCTTCATAGTCAAATAAGAAATTCATAAATTGTTAGATGCTAGTTTCATATTCCAGGTTGATTATCCTAAATGGATATCTAATGTGATTCCTCTTAGGAAAAAAAAAATTAACCTTCTTTTGTACATACTACGAGGATCTTAATAAGGCCTCTCAACATTGATATAATTATTGATCTTAGAGCTAGTTATGTAATGTTATCCTAATGGATTTTTTTTGGAATCAAGAAAATTAAAATCCCCACTAAAGATCAACCTAAAATGACTTTCATAATTCCTTTTATTATTAGGTGATGCCTTTTGAGTTGAAAAATGTCATAGCTACTTATCAAAGGGAAATGCTAGTAATATTTCATGACATGATTCATGATATCATGTAATATAAAATAGATGGTCTTTTAAGAGATTAAAAAATAAGAGAACATCCTCAAGTCCATGAATATATATTTAATTGCTTGAAAAAATATAATGTATGCATTAACCCCAAGAAGTGTGTCTTTGACATAACATTAGGAAAAAAAATGGGCTATATTGCATCTCAAATAGGCATAGATATTGATCCTACTAAGGTTATAACTATCTTGAACATACGACAAACCTAGAAACTTAAAATAGCTTTGTATTTTTCAAGGAAAGATACAAGCCTTTTGAAGGTTTATAGCTCAACTTATTGATAAATGTCTCATTTTTTTTGATATTCTACAAAATAATAATGATTTTAAATGGAAGGATTATTGTCCAAAGGATTTTGATAAGATAAAATAACATCTTGCCTCATGACTAGTGCTTATGACTCCTATACCAAACAAACCTATAATTTTATACCTTTAGGCTATAGTAGTTCTGATTAATGGGAAAAACAGGTTTTGAATGGACCCAAAACCATTAACAATAGGTTTTGAATGGACCTAGAACCATTAACAAACAGGTTTTGACAGGGACCTAAAACCCACACAAAGAGACCAAGCTGCAATAGAATAAAACATAGACAACTAGCAACAACCTATGAGTAAATTAAACATGATTAGCGTGAAGGCTTAAATATGCAACAAAAGAAAGGTTTCAACGGGAACCTTGAACCAACAGTAACTGAGAGTTACAAAAGAACTTGAATCCAAGAACAACCTAAAATAGTCAGGAAACCATTAGTTTGAATTATTTAGACTGCAACATGCCACTTACTAGCATCAACCAACAACGAACAATTAGGGACATATAGGAAAACATCAGAAAGAACCAACTAGACAATAACATAACTCTTGACAACACCATCCATCAAGACCAAACTCCCCACCTCAATAGGAGAGTTAGGAATCAAAGATAACCATTGAGAAATTTTAGCATAGGCACCACACCAGTCAACCCGCAACACCAACCTGACCTCCACCTCAATAGGAAGGGACTCCCCTCTATAGGAGAGGAAGAATTAAAACCCAAAACCATAGAAAATAGACCAACCGATCTGAGCCACAACCCACCTCTTCACCTCAATAGAAGAGGGCTTCACCTCCAAAGAAGACCATAGCTAAAGGAACTAACAAGAAGCAACTACACCCATAGTAGAGAGAACCAAAACCTCATTTGGAAAAGAGGAAGACTGGAATAAAGAAGAAATAACAGAGTACTCCTCAAGCAACATGATCCCAACCTGGATCACAGACAAGAGGACCCAAAAGTTCAACAAAAAAACATCCAAATGATCCAAAGCAACCCAATTGAGCCACAACCACACGAGAAAAATCAATGCTCAGAGCCAACAAAACCCCATCCTAAAAAATGGGCAAGAGGACCCCATTGGGGAGGAGCAAAGAAACTAGAAAACAACATTGGCAAATCAACCAAGATTCAAAAACAACAAAAAGACAAAGGGGCCCAAAAAAAGACGGAAGAGGCAAGGAAAACCAACAAGTAGAGAGAGTAGAGAGCCAACAAGACAGTGAAAAATAACCTCCAACCCTACCTGCCAGTGAGGGTCTGAAACATGCCATAAACGAACTACAAACAACTCCACCTAAGGAAAACCAACCACCTCCACCCCAAGCAATGAAAGCAGCCCCACAGAAGCAGAAACCTACACCAAAGAAGAGAGCACGGGTCCAAAAAGAGGAAGGGAGAAGCAAGGTAAACTTCTAAACAAAAAGAGTGGAGAGCTGGAAAGATGATGAAAAACAACCTCCAACCCTACACGCTAGTCAAGGTTTGAAACATGCCAGAAACTATCCACATACCACTCTACTAGAGGCAAACCAACAACACCAACCTCAAACAACAAGAACACTCTAAAAGAGGCAAGAGAACCCTAGAAAAGCCAACAAAAGGTGAAAGAGGAGAGGAGGCACCACAAGAAAAAACCACTTCCAACCCTACTTGCTAGTTAGGGTATGAGATAAGGCCACCAAACTCCACCAACAAGTCCCTAGCAGAAAAACCCAACACCACACAAGTAGAGATAAGGGACCCTTGCACAAAGCACATTCTCCACCCAGTAAGAAACATGATCCACTTGGGAGAAAGCATGCCAGACCAAAACCAAAGCCGCAAGGAAGGAAAGCCAACATCATTCCACAAGCAGGGACAGAGAAAACGAGAGACACTAGTCAGAAAAATGCCCAATAACAAGTTTCTCCACAACCCCATCGATTAGAACAAAAGAAAAACCCAGAAGGATATCCTCTTCCAACTGTAGCCAACACAAGGTGCCACGAAAACACACCAAAGGGAGCCCTCTGCGCAGAAGCTTAAGAACACCAACCACCACAAGGAGAACACCTGCCAACGCATCCGAAGCATAAGGAAAAAGATGCCCTGGCGGAACACACTGACCATCCACCTCTCCATCATCCTCTACGTCCTCCAGGCCCTCAAAGGATTCAAAAATGCCTCTTCCGCCCAACCTACTCCGCCCTCCGCTCGACACCATTACTCTAGAAATGTTATTTTCAAGCTATAGTAGTTTCTTTGAGGGCACTTTTAGCATAAAATGATAATGAGGGTTGTGAGGGAGGAACATTTTATACCAATTAAACACCAATGAGATATGAGCTTCACTATACAACCATCAAACAATAATTTTTAGCAATCATTTTCTATACACAAAAATATGACACTACATACTTAGTCATCAAATACGACTCATTTTTAAGGTTGATCCAATAAAATACCTCTTATTTAGAGCTTCCCAAATAGGTCATATGACTAAGTGGGTAATAATAAGTGAATTTGACACAAAAGGTCATAAAAAGGATAGGTTTTTATAGATTAGATAGTTGAAGCACCTCTTACAGATAATCACCCTTTAGTGATAGAATTTCTTGATGAGTCTATCTTTACCATTGAAGAACTATCTATATGGAAGTTATATTTTGATGGTTTTTCTACTAGTCAGAGAGCAGATGCTATAATTTTATTTGTCACACCTCAAGAAAACTTCATATTGAAAGAATTTAGATTAGATTTTCCATGTACAAAAATATCACTAAATGTGAGGTTTTGCTTATCAATTTTAAAACAACAATTCAATAAAAAAATATAAAACATCCTTGTTTATGAAAACTCTCAATTGATAAATAAATAGGTCAATAATGAATATAAAATAAAGGATAAAAAATGATCCCTTATAAATGGATGGTAGAAATTTTCAAGTAGTATTTATCACACATCTAGCTTGAATGAGTATCTCACCTTCGTAATTGAACTATAAATGCTATGGCCACAATTGGCTTTCTCTTGGATATTCCATAGACTAGTCAATGTTTTGAGTTCTTGGTTGATCAATTAAAAATATTCACATATGATATCCCCAATTATGAACTTGTATACAAGATTGTTAGTCCTAATTCAAATTGGTATCATGATATATACACTTACCTCCATGATCACATATTACCAACCAATATTTCACATGTCCAACATTAAAAATTCCCCAATCACATATAATTTTTCTATCCTTGCTGATACTTTATATCAAAGAGAATTTGATGGTTCCTTACTTAGGTTTATAAATACAGTAGAAGATAATATTGTACTTAAGGAAGTTCACGATGGTATTTGTGATTCCCACACTAGTGTCATGATCCTAGCCAAGTTCTATGAATAGGTTATTATTGGACCATAATGGAGCACGATGCTTGTTAGTATGTTAAACTATGTCTATCCTATCAATAACATAGAGACTTAATCCATACACCTACACAATTTCTATAGCCTATCACTATTCCTTGGCCCTATTCTTAGTGGGGCCTCAATATTATCAACAAGATTCACCCCTCCTCTAATTTTCATCAATTCATTATCATTGTCACTAGTTATTTCACTAAGTGGGCTGAATCTACCCCTCTCATCTACATGTACTAATAAGAAAATTTTCAAGTTTATCCTATATCATATCATTTTTCATTATACCATTTATACTACCATTGTCATAGATAATAGTAATAATGATGTATACACTTTATGTGAGCACTTTCATATCCAATACCATTGTTTTACCCTATACTATCCCCAAAGTAATAGTAAATTATAATAAAAATGAAAGGTTTCTCAAAATCCTTAATAAAACCATCATTGTTTCTAATTGTGGTTGACATCTCCATATCCATCTCACTCCTTGGGATTATTGAACTAGTATTCATACTCCTACTAGCGCTACTTTGTATTCCCTAGTCTTCAATACTAAATCAATCTTTTCAATTAAGATTAAATTTACATCATTATGCATCTCTTTGTGTGACCTCATTGATGATGAGGAGTATATAATTGCATAATTACATAAGCTCGAGTTACTTGATGAATGTCACCTCAATGCCTTAAATAATTTATAATATTATCAAATTCATCTTTGTAGAAGCTATAATAAGTACATCAAATCTTAGGAATTTTCTATATTGGTGATCTTTTCCTTAAGGGAAATAAGTAGAACACTACTCAAGATCATAAATAGAATGGAAAAATTGAGCCTAATTGGTTAGGTCCTTATGTTATTATTACCAAGTATGGATTAGGTGCATACCAATTAGCTACTCCAAATGGGAAGATTCTTGATAAAAATTTAATATCACACATTTCAAATGATTCTATGCCTATTTGTGTATAGAGTATTTGAAAAGAAAAAAAATAAAAATAAAATTGTTTGGTGAAAACCACTTTTGTGACAATTTAAACAACTACCATGGTGAAAAATTATTCATAGGTGCAACGCGTATAGATATAATCCATTATCATTTAGGTACTCTTCATGACACTTTCTCCCATTGATATTTTATCCCATCTCATGTTACAGTCTCCCACCTTGTTCCTATTTCTTTCCATTACGCCCCATTTATTGTGTCCTATACCAGAGGTAGACACTTGTGTCTTCTTTGGGAATAGGTTTCTAACTTCCTCCCTCCTACTTATTATATGTCTTGGATGAGTCCCTTTATTAGTCTATAGTTTCTTATACTCACAAGAACGTTTCCCTTTCATGATTTACACCATAAAACTTAGCATTCAAAATATTAAACTCAAAATACAAATTTTGATCTTTGTACAACCTCAATAACATTTGGTTGATTCATTTTCTACCATGTTATTCATCTTTCATATTTTTCTTCTCATTTTCTTTCATTGCATATATCATTTCCCATATCAAGAATTGTCAATATCATCTTAACTATCCTTTAAAAAAAATCAACACTTTGAAAAGGTGTACATTATTGCATGTCAATTGACTGATACTTTTTTATCTTTGTTTCTCTATTTTTCCTACCTCACACCCTGTCAAGGTTACCATGATCCCTTATATCTTGGTGCATCTTGAAATAGTGTATTCTAGGGAATGATTTTCTCTTTTTGTATATTATGTATATTTGATTGACCCAATGCAGTACCTACCAAGGTCATCTAATACCTTATGATGTGCTAGGATATTTTTTATTTTTTGTGATTGTGAGTCAATACTTTATGCATTTAACATATCATCACCCTAGTCTTTATACCTTGTTGGATAACATTGATGTTATATCAAAAACCAAGTTTGTCATTTTGATTAGCACAAATGTCTCTCCTTCCTTATGCTTTATCTCCTCTTTCTGCCTTTCAAAATCCCACCCGGGTTCTTCACACCCACTTACCCTCACAAGGGGGAATCATCCCATATGAATTTTTCATAAACCCCATCCTTTCATCTTTCCGAACCTAAAATTCTATATTGTATTCTTCTTTGAAATGACATTGCTTTTCCTAGTCAGAATGCCATATTAAAGAAGGGAAAAATACAGACACCTAAAAAAATACAACACCTATCACCCATCCCCTTTTGTACATGATTAATTAAATAAAATAAAATAATTTATTTAATTATTCTATCCTAAACAAAATTTCTCCCTAGTGTCTATCTCATTTTTCCTAAGTCCTAATAAATAGCTCCCATCCCACTTCACATGATTTAATAAATTTTTTATTAAATCTTAAATTTTTCAACTCATCCACCCATAAATCATAAAAATAAAGTAAAGTTTTCTTTTATCCTCCACCACCCACCTCATAACCAACACCCAAAAATTAAAAAAAAAATTATAATTACCTTTTTCTCCTACACCCTCTATCTCACAACTACTTAACCAATGAATCCTCACCATTAATATCCCATTAAATCTTGATCCTTGATCTCTCTACCTATATTTCTATAAATTTAGCCTTCCCCAACCCATTTTCGTGTGAAACCTTGAGAATAAATAATTATGTTGTAGCGAGAAACTAGATACCAACATTGTAGAAATATTTGAGCATAATTACCTTTATGGTAAAACAAGAACCATTGGGTAAATTTTCTTTTTATTATTTCTTTTTAGGTCAATATTGAGGTGTTAGTTATGTTTGAAATAAGGGCCTAATCATTTAGGTTTTACTCCTAATTTTGATTTAATTCCCTTTGTGGTAAAACAAGAACCATTGGGTAAATTTTCTTTTTAGCTCAATATTGAGGTGTTAGTTAGGTTTGAAAAAAGGGCCTAATCATTTAGGTTTTACTCCTAATTTTGATTTAATTCCTTGTTATTCATAGTGGTCATAAGACAAGCTACATGTGTACCTTCATGACTTATCCTACATGGTGAATAACATGCTTGAGGCTCCTATGGGTATGCTAAAGGATGTGGAGGACCATATCAAGGGTTTTATCTTTTAGTTGTATTTTAAGGTCATTGACATGTAATAAGTAGAATTCAATCTAACACTATTGGGATGTTAATATTATTTTCATGTAGGTGTAAACATGAATTTTAAGCAACACACACTGAGATTTAGAAATGGGGAAAAACATGTTATTGTCTCATTGGATCTAGTGCAATAATCTACATATGTGAAATTAATCCACATTAAAGAGTAGCTTCTAGAGGAATTTTACAAAATAATTTCTAATGATTAAGATAAGATAGATCCTACATTTGAGGGGGTTCTATACTAGGACAATGCACATCAAAGATGGATTATAAGTTCATGGAGAGATGGATAGCTAAAAAATATGAATAATTAAGAAAATCCTATGTTACTGTGTGTAATGTACATAGTTGTATCACTTGTCAAGTGAGACCTATGAATACAAGGCCTACAACAAAAATATCAACCCAATGTATATGAAAATCCAACTCAACAATAGATGTGTGTATATATAGCACCTTGATTTAAATTATTGTGGGAGAGTTTTATTTTGGAAATCTTTATGGATAATATGTGTTTCTCCAATGGGTTTATTTTTGGATTCACTTTGGAATTTCCTTATTTGTGTATAGTAGTTTATATTAAGCAATTAGATATTTGGTTGGATTTTTTATTGAAGTGTAGATTGAGAAATATAAAAAATATGAGAAGGGATAGGACATAGAGGAGAGAAAATTAATTGCGTGAGATAAAAAATGAATACAAACATGAGAATAATGCATAATAAGTATAATATGTGAAATGATGTAATTATAGTGTCATAAGTCTTTAGGATAATAAAACATGAAATTTTACATAAGTGCATACTCTTATAGGCTATCTTGGGTAACTAAGAAATTAAAATTAGGAATTTATAGCACACTTTAGCACCTTTTAGGATTTTTTTATACGTAAATTCATAATTTAATGGACAAAATGACATGAATAGGTATTTGAGGCTTTAATACAAGGGTTAGTCTCTACACCTTTCTACATAGAATAGATGATAGGACCTAATAGGAAATAAAATAAAGGATAGACCCTTATTAATTGTCTTGTGTCATGATAATTGGTTATTTTTCTATTAATATTTTTCTTTTATACTAAGAAACCTTGTTCGAACCATTAAATTGTATTTTTTTTACATACATTTCATTTTTACATTTGATTAGTTTGAACACCAAATATTATTACAATTATATATAAAAATAGAATTCTACATACATATATATATATATATATATTTGCATGCAATAATACAAGTTACTAATACCAGAATAGAAAAAACATTTTTGAGCATCAACTATTACATTATTTTTAGTCACCAAAAAGAGAGGGAAGTCCATTTAATTGTGCATTTAAGGACCTCGAGGTCTATACAACATTTTTAGAGTGTGCATGGAAGCATCTATAATGATGTAGCTATAGGATACTATAGAGAATATATAGGCTTTTGAAAGGAAAGGTTCACCATTTTGCATAGGTGATTAAAGGAAAACAAGTAGATGCACATGATTTTTTATATACTCAATTGTAGAACTTGATCATTTGTCTATGGTGTGATCCAACTCTAAAATCTATGCTATTTAGTACATAAGAAATATAAGCTACACATAATAGTATGAACACATTTACATGTGTAGACAAACATACCATAATAAAGAAAAGAAAGTCCAAGAGGAGGAAAATAAAAAGAGAAAAGGAAATTTAAGTATAAGATTCACTAGAGGATTAGTTGAATGTGTTAGGTTCCAAAATCCTAGCCCACTTCCTATAGCCAAATATCACTCACAAGGCCAAGGTTGTAGTCATGCAAGTGAAATTAACTCATCAACATACCATGGAGGGTTGAAGGACAACTTAACAAGAGAGGGCTTTATCTCCCACACTCTGAACTCAAATTAGACTTGGGAGGGTATTCCTAGGGGTATATATTAATAGGAATCAAATCACACAAAATGAACAATAATAAATATGGACAACCAAACCCAACTTGTTTTCTTGATCCCAAAGACTATCATTAAACCAAGAACTAGCTACCTTAAAACCCCTATATAGATTATAACAATTTACAATCATAACTCAAATAATATGAATTCATTTAAGGTTCTCTAAAAGGTAAATTCTTGGTTATGGTATGAGATTATGGATGCACAAAATTGTTAGAAATATAAAATAGATTGACAACCCATGAAAATTTATAAGAGAAATTCAAAGCTACATTAATTAGAAAAATATAAATAATGCAAACTAGCAACTCTGAGAGATGTAATATTAGGATGACCGAATGGGTTTAAGAACTTCCAAGATATTAAAAATACAATCTAGGTAGTGATTTTATATATAATTAAGGAGAGGATGGAGGTGGTAAATCAACCAATAGGAATTGACCACCAATAACCACCAATATTAAATAAAGTGATGAAAAAGGTAAACGCTCCACCCTTTAAGGGTGGAGACACCTCACCACCTTATCTCCTAGTTATTAATTAATAAGCTCACTTTATTATCCTAAGAAAGCTTAATAAAAGTGTAGGAAAAACCTATGACTAAGGGAAAATAAAAACCTACACCAACACCCCCCTTAAGTGTAGCTTAGGAGGATGTAACAGATTATGGGTCCCAAAAAATGAGGCTATGTTAGGTACCCATGCATACATAAAATCCCCCCCAAAGAAGAAGAAGCCCCCAACAAATAGAGAGATAACACCCCTCCATACTAGAGAGAATAAGAGAAGGACTAAGTATCCTCCCAAAGATATCCAATGGTAGATGCTTGAAACTGGGTGTAGAAAATGGTCCACAATCATTGAACAATGTTCCTTCCCTTAGGAAGAAACAAAACCAAATGTGCATGCTATCTCTCCACTCTTGAAAGGAATATGTAGGAAGAAAAAAAATCTTGTATGAAGTCTCTAAACTTGGGTCAAGTGTCCCCATGTTGATGTTGAAGTCTCTCACAATCAAATTAGGCTTTATAGGCCACATTGCTGAAAACAAAAACTTAGAATCTATTAGAGACTGATGTAGAACATAATCCAAAGACTCAAGTATCTCCTCTAAAGATGTATCCTCCAAATGTTGATCCAAAGTATCCACACTCATGCCAAACCATGATGAATGATCATATAGAGAATGAACAAGAGGGTCAGAGTGTTCCCTCATGAAAACTAAAGAAGAATCAAATTCATCAAAGAGAAAATGAATGCAATCAATAGTATCTTCCAAATATGCAATATGCGTCTCCATAAACAAGCCTAAAATACCTATCAAGAGATCATACCATAAAGTTGAATTTGAAAGACTATATATATCTAGTTGCAAGGAATCACTACAATCTTTCAAAGAAGCAACACTGGACTTTGTAGTAACAATAGATGCAAGGGCCAAAGAGTTATCTTGAAAGAGAAGACATATGTCCTCAATAGTATCATCTAGATCCAAAATGTAGGAATCTACAAAAAATAAGATATTTTTGGTAGAAATTGATCCCAATGGATTGAATCCAAAAGAAATAAATGTCCTTGTTGCAATGAATCACCAAAGGCTCTTGAAGAAGCATCTCTAGAATCTAAAGTAGCAACAGGTATTCATTATGGGGTATCAATGAATTAATTTTTTACATAAGATGTGTCCACACAAGATGGGGAAACATAAGTCTCAATATCAATCAAAAGAGCCTGATTCTCCAAGGAAACATAACTTTCAGATGAAGATCCAATGTCTCCATACAACTATTGGATGACGGTCCACACAAAGAAAAGGAACTCAATGTGCTCTATGTGATGTAGATTATCCTCATAAGTAGTAAGACATATTAGTCCATAGACCATGCCATTATTGTTAAACCATGCATTCTTCTGATCATAGTCACTTGGCTTAGGAATGAGTCCAAGGAGATAGGGTAGTAGATCCTACTCAAGATAATTTGATTATTTATCCTTTGTTTCCAAGACAAATATTTCTCTAAGATTATCTTGACAACAAAAGGATGGAAATAAGTTTTAAGAGACATGATTAACCCCCCATAAATGGAATTTTATCTCAATTTGTGATTACAAAACACCTTTATAATCCCATCAAGAATGAGTGCAAAAACACCAATACACTCCCATCATTTTCCCTAGTATCAAAAATTACCCCCCAAATATTATAAGGTTGGCACTTTATAGTTTATTATGCTGAGAGTTACGCCGAGAGGCGTAACCCTATAGTGGTAGCACGACCCCTATAGGAGGCCAGCAGAAGTAACGTTCTTAGAAAAAAGAAATGGTTTGTATTCCTTCTCGCATTTTCAAACTTCTGACACATCACTAGCTCATGCAGACCACAACTTTTTTCAGCAGCAACAACCATTTCGGATTTGAGGATTGCATTAGGTATGTGAACGATCCAATTGTATGTTTGATCTCATATTCAATGATGTCCATTAATGCATTTTATGAATAATGATTATATATGTTTTGTTTTGATTCAGTATTCTTTGTTGCTACCATCATAAATAGTTAGTAAATAGTTAGTGTTGAGAAATAGGATAGTGAATTAAAAAAGCATTGTAATGAATGTGGGCATTTTGTTAAGAGTAATAACTTGTCTATCTTCTTTCAATATCGAAAGCATTTCACTCATTCTTGTAGTTTAGACTATTACTAAAGCAATGCGCCATATACGAGATTGGAATGCAAATCAAATACAAACTATTGTAGTTTAGTCCCAAAAAATGTTTTGAGTATGGCAAGTCGGCAGGAACAAAATTCGTCAGATAAGAATACCTGAATGTCTCCCATAACGTAGATGAGGCTAAGAACAGAGCCTTCATTTCAGGCAGATGAACATGTAAGCTGCTACCTAGATACCCAAATCTCTCTCTCCCTCCCTAGTGGTTTTTTCATTCAAACCTAAATATATTACCTCTAATCAGAAAATGGTAGGAGCAAACAAGTTGGAAAACACAGCGGGGTTTGTAATGGTGATGATGATGATAAGCGCAATGGAAGTGAAGGGGGTAGAGGCACCCGCTCCGTCAATGCTTACTGGCGCAACTTCTATGGCCCTGGTTCCATCTTTACCAACTGTTCTCTTTTCATCTTTTATTCTTGCCTTACTCTGCTTTTTTCATTGATTTGTTCAGTAGATAGAGATGGAGCTGATAGATCGCTTTTAACTTTTTTTCATTTTTAAAGTTTGACTATATTGATGGCCATTGTAGGCTAATTTTTTAAAGGTTTTCTTTGTTTCCCCATTTATTAAATAAGGGCACATTTCCATGTTCTTTGTAAAGGATTTGAATAATGATATTATCATTTTTTGGAAAATTATTGGCTTTTCTATTGTGCTTATCAATGACTGTAGGTATTTTAGGTCTACAGTTTAAGGTGTTGTTGAAGAATGTCTTTCTAAGCACAAATTTTACTATCTATATTGTTTGCCTTTCTCTATTAAACGATTGGTGGTGGAATTCAGAGCATTGCCCTGTTACCATACTGTAATTGCCCCATTAATGGGAAGACAAAGCTGTTTTAAAATACAAAGAATTTTATTGTCATTATGAGGTGACTTCTTGCTGTTGAATTCATTGCACAATAAATTTTAATGAACTCTATAGAAAAAAATAGATCCCACACAATTTTATCAAGCATTACCCTGATATCGGTTCCCACACGGTCACATCTATAATGTTGGGAGGCTAATAACTTTGAACACTGTTGAAAACTATTTTGTCATTTTCCCTTTGGATTTATCTATTTAATCTCTCCTTCTATCGATGCAACATCCTACCTATGTACTAGAAAGTAAAATAAAATGGAGATCAACGCATTTCAATTTTTTTGGTATAGCATAAAGCAAATTTATGAGTTAAAATTAAAAATATTTTGAAGATACATTTTAGTTTGGTAGTTCAAGGTTTAAATTTGATGGTCGATCTGGTCTGTAAAGCTATTATTTGTTCTTTCTTCATTCTGAAGATAAATCATAGAGTATAATTACATATAATTAAACCAAAATTTCTCTTTATACATAATTAATTCAAAAGTTCTCTAAAATTAAATCATAATTCTCTTTATTCATTATGTTGATCTATTTATTTATTGTGGTATATACATTCTCATTCAAATTATTCTCAAATTTGTGATGATTGTAATGTGGTACATTCTCTTAAATAGATTAAGAAAGCTATAAAATTTAAGGGCATGTTAGGTGCTAAAATAATACTATATCTATTCGTGATGTTAAAGATCATGGATTATATAGATATTTTCCATTTGGTATTTCATGACTATGTGAACCAAATTTAATGTTTGTGAACCAAAAAATATACCTCAAGAAATATGGTCACATAGGGTAGGATACACGAATGCATGAAGGACAGTTTCAAAAACTTTCTTGCAAATTTTTATTGCAATTGAAAAGCAAAACAAAGAAAGGTGAGAACTTTGGAATAGATTATAGTCACCCGAAAGAGTAAAAATAATTATAAATGTAAGCATATATGACTGAATTATAAATGCAAGCTAGAAGACAACACGCCATTGTTGCAGGTTAAGATCAAAATGGATTTGTTGAATAGGCCTTAGAAACTTTCGAATGAAAACTTAAAGGTTTGAGCTCATCCATCATCATAATGGAAAATGATTTTTAGTTGGATATTATAGTTGGAAACAAAGAAAACACAATAATTATTCAACAAAATACCCCAAAAAAGGTCTTATTAATGGTCTCATGAAATATAATGATAGTTGCACTTGCAACTGTAATGATTAGATACATGTTAGATTGGATTAATTTTTTCTATGGGTATCTTTTGCCATTTAATCAAAAGTAAACACATAAATTATAAATTATAGTATATTAAATAATATTTATATAAAATGTTAAATATTAAATAATGATAAAAAAATATTTAAATAATACATATGTTCTTTAGTAGTTTCCTAAACAAGTTCATTATTTTCAATTTCATAATTATTAATTTTAACTCTAATCGCAAGAATTCTAACCCTAACCATAACCATATAAATGTAATCCTAATCCTAACCCTAAACTTAATCCTGCCACTAACACTAATTCTAATTGTAACTCTAATCCTAACCCTTATTGAAAGCTTAAGCCTAATCCAAACCTTAATTAAACTATAAACCTGGTTGAATCCTAATTAGGGTTAAGATTAGGATTAGGATTGGGGTTGGGGTTTATGTTAGGATTATGATTATGATTAGGCTTAGGGTTAGGATTAGGGTTAGTGTTAGGGCTTGAAATAGAATCAGGATCAAGGTTAGAAATAGAATTAGAATTAGGGTTTGAGTTTGTGATAATATTAGGGTTGCATGGTTAGGCTTAAAGATAAAATTAGGATTAGGTTGGGGTTAGCATTACAAATAGGGTTACGATTAGGGTGATGGTTAGAGATATAGTAAAGATTAGCGTAATGGTTAGGGTTAGAGATAGAATTAGGTTTAGGGATGAGGTTTTTGTTATGATTAGGTTTAGGGTCAGGGTTTTGGCTAGAAATAGAGTGAAGATTAGGGTTAGGTTACAATTATAGATAGAATTAGGGTTAAGGTTAGGATTAGTTGGGGTTAGGTTAGAGATACGACCAACATTAGGGTTAGGGTTAGCGTTAGAGATAGAATTAGGATTAGCATTGAGGTTTCTATGAGGGGAGCAATGTCTTTCAAAGTTAGGGCTAGAGTTCAGTTAGAGTTAAGGTTATGGCACAATTAGGATTAGGGTTCAAATAGACTTAAGATGGTTTAATTATGGTTAAGGTTAGAGTTAGGGCTATGATGGAGTCAACATTAAATTAATTAGGGTTAGGTTTAGTATTGGGATTAGGGTTAGGGTTAGAGATAGAATTACGATTAGGGTTAGTATTAAGGTTAGGGTTAGGGTTAGAAATAGGGTTAGGATTAGGGTTTGGGTTCAGGTTAGTGATAGAAATAGAATTACCTCATTAGGGTTGTGCTTTGTGTTCACAATAGGGTTAGGATTTGGCTTACAGATAGTGTAAGGATTAGGGTTAGGGTTAGGGTTAAAGATAAAATTAGAATTAGGGTTACATTTAAGGTTAGAAATAGAATTAGGATTAGTGTTGCAATTAGTTTTAGGGTTAGGGTTAGGGTTAGAGATAGATTTAGGATTAGGATTGGGGTTGGTGTTTATGTTAAGATTATGATTATTTTAGGCTTAGGGTTAGGGTTATAGATAGGGTTAGGATTAGGGTTAGTGTTAGGTTTAGAGATAGAATTAGGATCAAGGTTATAAATAGAATTAGGATTAGGGTATAGGTTAGTACTAATATTAGGGTTAGGGTTAGGAATAAAGATAAAATTAGGATTAGGGTTGGGGTTAGCATTACAAAAAGGGTTACAATTAGGGTGATGGTTAGAGATAGCATAAAGATTAGGGTAAGTGTTAGGGTTAGAGATAGAATTAGGTTTGGGGTTGAAGTTTTTGTTATTCAATTAGGTTTAGGGTTAGGGTTTTAGTTAGAGATAGAGTGAAGATTAGGGTTAGGTTACAATTAGAGATAAAATTAGGGTTGGGGTTAGGATTGGTTGGTGTTAGGTTAGAGATAGGGCCAAGATTAGGGTTATGGTTAGGGTTAGAGATAGAATTAGGATTAGGATTAAGGGTTTTGTGAGGGGAGAAATGTATTTTAAAGTTAGGGCCATAGTTCAATTAGAGTTAGGGTTAGGGTTCAAATACACTTAAGATAGTTTAATTAGGGTTAGGTTATGATGGAGCCAACATTAAATTAATTAGGGTTAGGGTTATGCTTGGGATTAGTGTTATGGTTAGAGAGAGAATTAGGATTAAGGTTAGTATTAAGGTTAGGGTTATGGTTAGAAATAGGGTTAGGATTAGGGTTCGAGTTTAGGTTAGTGATAAAATTAGAATTAGGATTAGGGTTGTGGTTTGTGTTCATATTAGGGTTAGGGTTAGGATTAGAGATAGTGTAAGGATTAGCGTTAGGGTTAGGGTTAAAGATAAAATTAGAATTAGGGTTAGAAATATAGGATTAGTGTTGTAATTAGTGTTAGGGTTAGGGTTAGGGTTAGAGATAGAATTAGGATTAGGATTGGGGTTGGTGTTTATGTTAGGATTATGATTATGATTAGGGTTAGGGTTAGGGTTATATATAGGCTTAGAGATAGAATTAGGATTAGGGTTAGAAATAGAATTAAGATTAGGTTTTGGGTTAGTGCTAATATAAGGGTTAGGGTTAGGCATAAAGATAAAATTAGGATTAGGGTTGGGGTTACAATTAGGGTGATGGTTAGAGATAGGGTAAGTGTTAGGGTTAGAAATATAATTAGGTTTAGGGTTGAGGTTTTTGTTATGATTAGGTTTAGGTTTAGGGTTTTGGTTAGAAATAGAGTGAAGATTAGGGTTAGGTTACAATTAGAGATAGAATTAGGGTTGGGTTAGGATTAGTTGGGGTTAGGTTTGAGATAGGGCCAAGATTAGGGTTAGGGTTAGGGTTAGAGTTAGAGTTAAGGATAGAGTTCAATTAGAGTTAGGGTTATGGGATAATTAGGGTTAGGGTTCAAATAGATTTAAGGTGGTTTAATTAGGGTTAGGGTTAGGGTTATGATGGATCTAACATTAAATTAATTAGGGTTAGGGTTAGGATTGGGATTAGGGTTATGTTTAGAGATATAATTAGGATTAGGGTTGGGTTAGCATTAAGGTTAGGGTTAGGGTTAGGGTTAGAGATAAGGTCAAGATTAGGTTTAGGGTTAGAGTTAGCGATAAAATTAGGATTAAGGTTAGGGTTTGAGTAAGAATTAGGCTTAGGGTTAGGATTAGGGCTAAGATTAGAGATAGAATTAGGATTAGGGTTAGGGTTAGGGTTAGGGTTAGGGTTAGGGTTAGGTATAGAGATACCGTTAGGATTAGGATTATTGTTTTTGTTAGAGATAGAAATAATATTAGGATTAGTGTTAGGGTTTGTGTTAGGATTAGGTTTAGGGTTAGATATAGTGTAAGAATTAGGGTTTGGGTTATGATTAAAGATATCTAATTAGGATTAGGGTAACAATTAAGGTTAGAAATAGAATTAGGATTAGTGTTGTAGTTAGTGTTAGGATTAGGGTTAGTGTTAGGGTTAGAGATATAATTAGGATTAGGTAACCCTTTTTATATATGTTAACCCCAACCCTAACCCTATCGCTCATCTTAAACATAATCTTAAGCCTAGCCCTATTCATAATGATAACACTAATGCTAATTGTAATCCTAACCCTAACCCTAACCAAATTATCATAAATTTAATCTAACTATAATATCATAAATTTAACCTAATTCTAACCCTAACCCTTACCATAAACCTATCCCTAACTCTAACCCTAATCCTAAATATAAAATTCCTAAACCATAATCTTAACCTTAAACCTATCCCTAACCCTAACCATGTAACTGAAACACTAACTATAACTATTAAACTATCCTTAAAGTATAAACCATAATCCTAACCCTAACCTTAACCAATAAAATAATATTATTGATAATACTAACATAATATTGAATATTTAAATATTATTGATAGTTGTGTTGCCGTTGTAAACTGACTTATCTATCTTAATACATTAAACAAAACCCTAACCCTAATGCTAACCCTAACCATGGTATAAACCCTAATCCTAAATGCTAACTCTAATCATAACCCTAAATATATTAATTTATTCAATGTGTTACGCACGCCACGACTGCTACTAGCAAATATATAACCTATATATAAAATACGCCGAGATGTATCTCGAGGCATTTAATTTTTTCATCATTCAACTTTAATAAAAATTAAAGTTGAAAAAATTCAACGCCTCGAGATACATCTCGGCGTATTTTATATATAGGTTATATATTTGCTAGTTATTTTTACAAAGCCTTTTTCAAGATACAACGCTCAATAGGCTTACAATAACCAAAATTACAAATTTTTATACAAGAGACAAAATATGGAAAAAATAGACCTATGGCTACATATTCCTCTTCAATACCTTTCCAACGCTTATTCATTTCCAAAAAATGGAGCACTGGGGAAAAAGTTATGATTTGTTGAAGAAATTAGCAGCAAACAACTTCAACCTAAAATATCTAGAAAAATGACTAAATTTATATTCAATGCCCCTGTAAATGGAAAGTGCTTGTATCTATCATTTCGTCAATATATTATTTGTAAAAAATAGACACATTGATGAAAAAATAGAATATTTTTTAAAAATGGTGAATTTATCCTATAGTAAATTAAAATTTTTCCAAAAATAAAATTCATCTAAAATGGAAAAATTTTCTATAAAATTTAGGGTTTTTGAGGCATCTAAATGCAATGGAAGGATCCAATTGGGTTATAAGTGCTCCAATAAAAAGTTGTTCACTAGATCTAAGCTTCAAACCTCAGTTTGCAACTATATCAAACAATGACCAAATTGAGCGAAACAAAATATAGATCTGACTTTTTTGGACATTCTAAACTCAATAGTGAGCTTACATTTTCACCAACATGCTCCAAAATGAACTTGCAATACAAAGCCACAAGGAAAAAACCCTAAATCTAATATTTCTATCATTTTTATGATTCTCTAGGTTAGCATATGATACAAGATGAGAACATACTCAATTTTTCAAGATCTCACATAAAAAGCTCAAACTCTCAATTAAGAATCTATGAACTTAGAATTATCAAAATAAAAGTTTTGATACAATGTTAGAAATTTGAAATAGATTGATAACCCAAGGAACTTTATAAGAGAAACTCAAAGCTGCATAAATTGGAAAAATATAAATAATGCAAACCAACAACTCTGAGAGATGCAACATTAGGATGATAGAATTGTATTAAGAGCTTCCAAGATATGAAAAATACAAGCTGGGTAGTGATTTATATAGAACTAAGGAGAGGATGGAGGTGGAAAATCAACCAATAGGAATTGACCATCAATAACCACCAATATTAAATAAAGTGATGAAAAAAGTAAATTTTCCACCCTTTAAAGGTGAAGACACTTCATCACCTTATCTCCTAGTTATTAAATAATAAAATCACTTTATTATCCTAAGAAATATTAATAAAATTGTAAGAAAAACATATGACTAAGGGAAAATAAATTAACCCACTAGGAAAATAAAAACCTACACCAACAAAAACTACTCCTAATCTTATATTATTTTTTTTCATTTGATGATTTAAGATTGATCAAGGTTCCAAATTGGTGCCTATTCATGGGTACGAAGTCACATATATCAAATTGAAAAATAAATTGGAAACAAAAAGACAACAACTATGCATTCATATGCACTAGAATAATGAAAACAATATACAAAACATACTTAGTCATCCATGAAAACAATGCATAAATCCATTTGAAATATGTAAACAATCATTACAAGGTTTGTAATATTTATAATGTTGTTACATTCACCAATTTCAAACTACAATTGTATTAATAAATATGATAAGAGAAACTCCAACTTACTGGAGTCCCCTAAAAATCAATAGGCATTCATGGAGACATTCACATGTACATGCTGTAATAAAAAAAAAAAAAATCAGTCCTTGAATAATACAAAATCTACTAAAAATACTCTAGACTAACAAATTTTGTACCCTAGAAAGCTCTAGCCGCTACACAAGTATTTATAGAACCACACAATAACTAGCCTCTCTTGAAAATGACAAAAAAATTCCTATAAAAGTAGCTAGGAACCAACCCTAATTGTTGCACATTGCAACAAGTTTAAAATACATGACTTAGGTTATCTCCCACCTAGAATGAATGCCTCATATCGATGGAAAATATTTATAATTAATTTTGATTGTTGGAAGAAAAGACACAATAGTTGCAAGTAGGCCAATTATGTGGAGGATGTCATACAATTAATTTACCATGGACTACTTACATACTAAAAAAAAGTCTTGTGGGCTATGTTTATTTCCTCTATTGATGCTTTCACACATTCTTATTGAGGGTTCCATGGGAATCAAGAACCAATGGTCCCTAGCTCCTATGGAACTTCTTACCACTTTATTACTTAGTCAATATTTCGATTTGACTCTAGGGAATAGGCTAAAAACAAGGAAATATGTCACAACCAAGAGAACAATACAAATGATGATCCCTAAACAAAATTCTCAATTCAGTTATTGATGAGGGATCACACTTTCTAAGCACACAAATATAAGGGACTTGAGCAAAAAAGACAACTAAAAATTGAGTCCCAATAGTTGCTCCAGTTGGGGACATATGCCTCTTGTAGGTATAACAAGAATCTAAAATATCTAGGTAGGCCAAATTGAAGAACAAAAAATGAGACTAACTCATGAAGACAACATATGTAAACAATGAAGATCACAACCAATCAAAATGAAAACAAAGGATAACAAAAGAATGGTTGTGAAATTTCTTTTTAGCACAATGGTTAGCCCTATAAAGGATGGATAAAGTTATTTTCCTTTGTCAAACACCATCTTATTGAAGGAACTAATTTCCCTCAATTATTAGTTATTTTATTCCCCCAGCAACAACAAAATTTTCCTCCTCATTATATACATAAACTTGTGATTGCTATCAAAAGAGTGAAGACTAGCTCCAGAATTAACCTTTCCATTGTATGGAAACCATAAAAAATATGCCACTATACCACCATATATCTCATCATTTACTTACTTAGTAGCCAGGGGAAAATTTTGAAAACTTAGGTCAACATCAAAAGAAAATTTGGTATTTTCATACCTACTGACCTCCACAGGTGAATTAAGGAAAAAGGAAAATATCTCCAATTCACAATGCAAAGAAAAATATTCCTCTTCATTGAGTTGATATACCCAAGGATAAAAATCATCCTTTGACAACTCAAACTAAAAAAATTGAAACTTTGGCATATAGAAAACATGAGCAACATGTTGATCATCAAATTAAAAAAATTGTTGCTTCTCAACACTATTGCAAGATGTATCTTGGGACCAAGTGAAGCACTCCAACTTAGGCACATTGTTGAACACTTTTGAAGATTGAGAGGAGGGGTGATGCAGAGAGGAAACTCCCAACTCCAAGCATAACTCAAATCTACATACTCTCAGCACAACACATATGCAATATAGCAAATCTAACACAATAAAACTCAGAAATTTATTTCATTTTCAACAATGAAAACAATTTCATAAATCAGCAAATTAAACTTATTACATTATCCATCCATGGCTTCTCACACACATTATCATTCTCACATTCCTCACTCTCAAATATGCAACACAAAAATTGCTTCACAACTCTTCAAACTCTATGCTAGGCGTTTTTCCTGTTGCAGGCATAAAAAATCCTCTTTTTTTTTCAATATTTTTGCTTCTATTTGCTAAAAACTTGTTTCCTGGGCCATCTTCTCCATTATGACTGCCTTTTTTTCTTACCAATCTGTATTTTAAAGTTGTTCTCATTGTTGTAGCATCCCACCTCTTTTCTTGGACGTGAGAGTAATGTTTTTCTCCTCAAAATGGCATACCAATCAATGCATTCTCCATTACAAATTGTCATGGATTCCTTTTCTCAATTTGGCACCATAATCAATAACTATTCTTAATTAAACTTCAGTTATAAATTCGTTAAGAATAAGTCTAATAATAAACTTTCTAGAGGAGCATGACAATGAATATTAAAATTAATTTTATGTAAGTTACCACTAGCTGCCAATAACTGTTGTAAAATTTAATATTTGTATAACTTTTTATTAGAAGCTCATATTCACCTAAAAACTTTCCAAGATGCATATAATGTCATTTCAAACCTTTCCACCAAGCCATTTTTCTCTAGCTCTTAAAAATCTTGAAAATTAATTATTTCCGTGGCCAGTTAGGATAATTTTTTTAATTTTAAATTCTCCCAATCCGTGAGGAATTTCATCATGAAACCTTCACCACATTGTGTTAAATTTGTCCAATAATATTTATTTAAAAGGATTTCAATCTAGATCTTACAAATTTTTGGAAACAATTATTTCCGTAAAACTACCCTAGGAGCCTTAAAATAACAATTTGGCGAAAACTTGAATCTTGCAATTTTGACTGAATATTTGAATTTCTATTTTGAGAGATGCCATAAACAACCGAAATAATCCAAAAATAAATAAAAAACTATCAAATATTTTTCGGTGATGTTGATTGCCTGTGGACCTAGATGCTCCTGCATCAGGGGGGTGAATCAATCTTATCAAAATTTAATCCCTTCCAGAACTTAACTCTTTCAACATAAGACAACCTTCTTTACTAGATCAAGAAACCTTTAAACAGAATAGCGTTGTATTTTTTTTTGCACACATGCCCCGCCGAAGGCAGGGACCCCCTCTTTTGCTTTGCTTTTTGCTGGCTTGGTCTGAGCTCACTCTTGCCTTCACTTTTTTCCTCTGGTTCAATTTTTCCTATGAAATCTTGATGTCTCCTTAGAGCCTTAGAAGTCCCCAAAAGTTTCATTCACTCAAGTCAAAATATGGAAATTTTTATGCAAGCGGCCGCCATGCAGATGCTGGGGTCTCTTGTGCCATTTTAATAGCGCCGAACCCTTTGACTTCCGCATTGCTCCGGCTTGCAAAAGTCAAATTCCCTCAAAAGTGAAAAATTCATACATCGACGCCAAACACTCTGGCTTTTGCATTGCTCTGTCCCTCAAAAGTGAAATTCCCTCAAAAGTCAATTTCCTAAAAAGGAAAGTTTCTTGAAATGGAAATTTTCTCAAAAAGGAAATCGTCTTGAAATGAATTTTTTTCCAAAAATGGAAATTTCCCAAAATGGAAATTTTCCGAAATAGAATTTAAAAAATGGAATTTTTTCCTAAAATGCAAATTTCCCCAATTTTTTTCCAAAAAGGAAAGTTTTTTGAAAAATGAAATTTTCTTGATGGACTATAAATTGATAAATTTTAATATTTCTGGAGGTTTAAATCATGATATTTTATGACACAGGTGCTTCCTAAGATACTTGAAGGGATAAAGGATCAATTCATTAAAGGACTAACATGTGAAATCGTGCCATATATTGGAGGGAGGAGTAAATGAATTAAATGGTCAAGATGAACATGCATAAGGATTTGTGCAAGGCCTTCTTCAATATGGAAAATATTAATATTTAATGCAAATTTGCATGAGAATCCGTGTCTATCAGCTAGAAAGGTGATTTTAAATAGGACTATAAAGGATTTTTTTTCACTTCTCCAATAAGGAGATGATTGCCAAAATCGAGGAAGGGGATATTTGTTTATCCTTGGACCAAATTTGTAACAAAATTACCTAATTGGATGTAAATGAGGCATGTATTGCCAAAATTCAATGTACTCAAGTATTAAATGCTGATGTAATCTGGGCCCTTGAATCAAGTTCAATCCTGGCCCTTGATTTGAAATGTAATATCTATAAAAGGCCAGTGCCTTCTCATTTGTAAAGGAGGTTAGATTTTCAGGAGTTAGTCAATCAGTAGGAGTTAGTTGTAGGAGAGGAAGAGTTGGAGATTGTTAAGAAAATGCTAGGGAAATTAATGCAGACATGTCATTGATTTGGTGAACTTCTATGTTGAGTTTGAAAGTGTTATGGTTTCTTGTTTTTGCTTCTCAAATGTTAGTTTCAGCCTTTCATAATAATGGTGGAATGTTAATGATGTTTAATGAATTTTCTACTCATACCTTTTGTAATTTGTTGATTGTGGGTTACTTTGTAAGATTAGTCTGAGCCAATTATTGCATTAAGTTCAATTGTGAATGTCTGTTCATGTCACACCAACAATTGGGTATATGTATAAATGTTCATGGTTTGAAAATCTTTCAATTTCCTTTGAAGATTGCACCATTTCTGCATAGTTGTAGGTTTGTCCTTGATCAAGCAAGAATTGGTTTCATGGGGATTTTTCCATATAGAACATTAACCATTATTGCAATTGATCTTAGGTGTTAGAGTAGACCCTCTCTAAACCCTACATCTTTTGCTATTTCTTTAAATCTATGTTAGTTTAGAATCAAACAAGCATCACCACACTACCACATTCTATGATAAGTCATTTTCAGATCTTAGATCTAGAAATTATAGTTGAGGACTGTACATATTTTTAAATTTCATAAACCCTCATTTGAGTTTAACGCTTCCAACCTTGTTATCTTGTAAGACCCCTTGTGATTACCAACAAATCACATCATCACTGAGCTATTTTCTACATTTTCAAGACCTGACCTTAGAGACCTTGGGGTTATTTTCTAAAGTTTTTTTGTAGAGAATCACCTTTCAAGAGAGTAGAACATCTTTGTTTTATCTTCATCAACATATATTAACAAAGAATGATATAATAGTTTGAATCCTTAAAAAATTAAACACTTACTGAACAATGAAAGATATAGAAATTCTACTTCTAACCAAATCATTAGCAATGAGAAACAAAGAACACATGTACATGCACAAGGAGAACACCAAATTTACATGGAAAACCCAATGAGGGAAAAACCACAGTGAGAGATAACTCACAATATAAGGCTCACTGCCAAAAAGAATTGCAAGAAGGCTCATTGCCTTAGAGCAACATACAAAGGACTTGTTGAACTGAAGACAACATGAATTTAGGATAAAGATACAAAGACCTGATGAGATTCACTATATTAGAGTAGGATACAATATGATTTAGAGAGAATTACAATGATTTCCAACACAACACTCTATTGATTGAGGCATTATAACACAATTGATCTTTCTTTTTACACACTTTAACACTATCACCACTAGATATTATATACAATTCACACACACACACACACACACACACACACACACTTCTTCTCACTTGTACACCTCTCCACACAATCACATCTGAAATGATCTTGCATTTATATCCATCACAACATTTCAAACCTTCAATTAGGTCTGCCATAAAGAGGATAAAAAAATGAATTCAACTGGTCAACCACAAAAATATAATGTGGTCCTATCCAGAAGATAGAGAGAACCAAAAAAAATCTTAGCACTTCTTCTAATGTGATCCAAAACCATTTACATGCAGGTGCACATCAACCTAAGTCGACAATAAGGAAACATGTGGATAAACCGCGAAGCACATAACTAGTCAACCTAAAAATACTCTTCCAATTGAATTAACTTGATGTAGTCCCAAGTATATGATAGGTTAGGACCCAAATATATCATCGCAAATCCTCCATTGCTAGCGCAACCCCCCAAGAATATGACGCAAGCAAGGGAATAAGCCTTGTTGGCCAGATATTCATAAATAACCTAGAAATCCAACTCAAGAAAAAATGTGACATCAAAGCAGATAATTAGCAACATGTGGATCACATGGGGATGTTCCTTGAACATCCAAGAACACTTCCATACACTTATTTCATACTTTCATGCCACAAACAACCATCAAAAATCCAACAAGAATAAACAACTATATTCCAAAAATACAAAATGCTTAATCATGAGATATAACATTAACATATCACCTTATGGACCACTTCAACGCATGAGATTGGAACTGAGACACTACATAGACATTGAGATAACATTCACCAAGCCGAAGGAGCAAAGACATCAATGTGGAAAAATGCAGAGTATTTCTCGGACCAGTTTAGACAACCAACAACACCACCAACCTTCAACAATTCATAGAGATCTCCTAGACAACATAGATGACTTGAAAAGATAGGAGTGCAATATCCATAGAACATTGACAATGAATACCAAATCGTAAGACCAAAGCATCAATAGTGGAGGAATGTAGAGCATTCTCTCAGACAGACTTCACTACATCTTCTTGAACTATAAACACTTAAGCAACTTGTAGAGGCTAGAACTTCCTTTTAACAACACACAATTCATCATGAACATCAGGAGAAAGTATAATACATACTATATACCTTCAACAACACCTCTCAACTACCAGTAATGCTTCTAATCCTAATATTAATGCTTCTATCCTCATTTGAATATATCTTTTAATCAACTCTACTGATAGTAATAATGCATTATATGAACTTCAACAACTCTTCTTTGATAAGAAATCCATCTAATCATGAATTTTTAGTAATTATTCTTTGATAAGGCATGGCATCCAACCATGAAATTTAGAAATTATTTTTGATAAGGCATGAACTTCATCACCAATGTTAGCCCAAACTTAATATAACAATGAAAACCAATAGAAAGGACTAACACCTTACTTCTCAAGTGTTGACATTAATGACAATTGGAAACAATATCCCCGTTTGGCATTAATGGTAACACACACTACTCACTCTCCCCCTTTGAAATCAAGTACAAAGGGACATAAATTCCTGTACAAAGAAACAATACATTATTTTAGGGGCAAAGGGAAGAGGATCTTCTATTGAAACAACATAAATTCTTCAACCAATAACAACTGTACAACATCTATAAGATTCCCCCTTTCTACTATCTCCCCCTAAGGGGTATCACTCATCAATCTAGGAGTAAAGGATATGGCATTAATTTCTCCCCTTGGATAGATGCACCATTTATGCATCTAGTTAGAAAAGGGATGGGGCAATAATCCCTAACTTCTATTGTAGATACTCAAAAGTATCCTTTGAAAGTGCCTTAGTGAAAACATCTACAATCTGGTCCTTGGTAAGCACATACTCCATCTTAAATTCATGTTCTACAACCTTCTCTCTTAGAAATTGGTACCAAATTGAGATGTGTTTAGTTCTTGAGTGTATTACCAGATTCTTGGAAATGTTAATTACACTTGTATTGTCACATAGTATAAGAATGGGTTCATAATAAACCACCTTCACATCCTTCAAAGTCTGCTTCATTTAAAGCACCTGAGTACAACAAGATGCTGCAACAATATATTATGCTTCTGCTATGGAAAATGACACTAAATCTTGCATTTTACTAAACCATGAGACCAATTTGTCTCCCAAAAGGAATGCACTTCCACTTGTACTTCTCCGGTCATCAACACAACCTGCTCAATCAACATTAGTATAGGCACTCATAGAAATTTTGATCCTTTTTATACCATAGGCCATAATCTAGAGTACCCTTTAAGTATTTGAAGATTATTTTCATAGATTTCTCACGGGATTGCTTAGGTTTGGCTTGAAATATTACAACCAAACATATGGCATGCATGATATCTGGTCTAGAAGAAATTGAATACAACAAAGCTCCAATCATGGACCTATAGAGAGTCTAATCAACCTCTAGAGACTCATTAGATTTTCTTAAGTGATAGTCTATCACCATAGGAGTACCCAATGGTTTGGAATCTTCCATCCCAAACTTCTTCAACATTTCCTTTACACATTTGGCTCCAAAAATAAAGATGCCACCCTCTTGCTAAATAATTTGTAGTCCAAGGAAGAAGGAAAACTCAACAATCATTGACATCTCAAATTATTTCTACATCTCTTTTGGAAACTTTTAACACATATCATCATCTTCACCAAAGATGATGTCATCAATATATACAACCACAATCAACTTGTCTTCTTGAACCTTAATGTACAAATTATTATTTGCATTACCTTTCTTGAATCCTTTTTGAAGTTGATACTTATACAATCTAGCATACCAAGCTCTGGGAGCTTTCTGGAGACCATATAGAGATTTATTGAGACTACAAACCATGTATAGATCCTTTGATAACTTGAAACCATTTGGTTGCTCAATATACACCTCTTCTTCTAGATTACCATTCAGGAAAGTTGACTTGACATCCATTTGATATTCTTTGAAGTTCTTATTGTTGGAGTACAATACCACTAAGTGGGGGGGTGAATCAATGGTATACTAATTTCAACAAGACCTTGAAAGAAAACTTTGAAACAAAGGAAACTTTTGTTGAAAACAAATGAGGCATCATATTAACTATGAACATTATGACAACTTTTGTTAAGTTAAGATAGGCATCACAACAACTAAAACTGACAGATCAATGTCAAAAATGCATCAACACAATATTATGAAACAATCTATGATAAACATTAACTCATGAACATAAGACTTAAGAGTAAGGATGTTGACATATTAGACACACAAACAATAGATACCATAACATATCTAGATTAACTTGTAAAGTTTGATTAACCATAATGAAGATGAGCAGGGAACATTATTTCTAACAATGATATATGATGAATATGTGTTCGTGTAGACCATATAAACTTAGGATAACTTTAAAACTGAATGAAACATGATAAGAAAATGAACATGAGGATCAAGCACATAAGTGATAATAACAACCCATAACAAAAATATTGTCTTGAGTGGAAAACCCTCATGGGGAATAAAAACCACTCAAAATGCCTCACTGGCTTTAATAAAAAATGTTTCACTGATAATGCCTCACTGGTTACAAGCCTCACTACAAAAAGAACCTCACTGGTTACAAACCTCACTGGCTAATACAATATGCCTCACTGGCAATGATCAATCTGTCTCATTGACTTGATCATTTTAAATTCATTATACATTTATGAATAAAGAATAATTCAACTACAGAGGATCACTTTGTTTCACTACAAATCACGTTTCATTTTCAATCCAATACACTTAGTATCCTAAATATTCATTTACTAGAATCTTTAAAATATCAAATGTACCAGTTACAATCTGCTTTGCATAATGTTTGCAAAACTCTTATTACAAAAATTAGATTATGCTTTCATTCCTTTTGTAAAACATCCAAACACATAACAGTGTCAAAGCATTGTTGAAATAAACAATTGTATCACCTGATATGCTGCCACTTGTCAACAAATGTAATCATTAGATAAATCACTTTCAAACTATATCAAACTATTCCATATCGAGTCATCAATGTGACTCCACCTGTTAACTTCATAAAACTATATTTTAACCCATGTATGATCAATACAATGTATGCACTATAAACCCAAGGTATCGACACCAAAAACTATGCAAAAAATATATTATGACTGACAACAAATATGCATCGAGACCATACAACAAATACAAGACATACCCCCTACATGTCAACACTACATGTCAAATATAACATTGATCACATATGCATTGCTTTTGTCAAAACACATATACCATACACATACCCATGCATATGCATCCTTTTCACTTGACTATGTATAACAGACAAATTCAATGTAATGAGTAGAACATTGAAACTAAAACCACATTGAACCGAACCCTATCATGGAGAAACACACAAATGAAAATAACTGTACAAATAGAATTTTGACTTCTAGAACAACTGTTAAATCTTGACCTTAATGCTCTAAAAAATTTAACAAACCTGTGCCATGTAAATGCTAGGGTTATCCAAACTCAAAAATAATTTCCTTTTCTTTCTTAATAAAACATTTATCTTTTTAACATAAAACTGATTATGCAACTATAATAACAACAATGACCAAGAATTATATCACTTGAAAACAGATTTGCACTATCCCAAAAAATTGTGTCATTCCCTTAAATTGTGACAACACATAACCGCTTTAGCTTCAAGCTTCAGTCTCCCATTGTTTGAGCTCAAATCAAGATTTTTCAAATCGAAAACCCCATGATTACACTCATAATTCAAAAATTCCAATTATCATTCGAACCCTAAGTTTGAAACCTCAATAACCAAACTACAATTTTTTCAAAATAAAATAGAAAAATGCTTTATGCCCAAAATACACATGTTATCGAAAGTTTCCGGTAACTCCTTGTATTCTCAAAGCCACCATTTACTTGTTACAAGATGCTGATACCTGCTGGTCATGTTAATCACTTGAAATAGGACCAAATGTAATATGTGACTTATTACATTGAAACTAAAACCCTTAATAACCCTTAACTTAAAATGGTGTCCATTCTATGCAAAGTGAACAACTATTATTGCCTTAGTTAACAAACAAGGAATGACATGCTTCTAGTTGATAATCAACACAATGATGAATACCATATAGTTATGTTCCCAACACCATAAGCTCGAGATCCTTCATATATATTGAATGAAACATTAATATCAAAGCATTGTATTATTGCTTGTGTTTATTGCAATGAAGTTGAATTCATATACCTTGTGCAAAATAGTCATATTGCCAAGTCATTATACTTTGTGACACATGGTTTGAAAACTACGCGAAAACACTGTCAATGCCAACATGCTTGAACCAATCAACACAAATTCCACATTGCCAAATATGTCACCTGAACGTGTGCCAAGCCAATCTAAAACATAAGATATACCTGAGTGTGTTGAATGTAAGTATCACCTTGTACCTCTTGACTTCATGTACCTCCTTTAATTTCAATGAAAACACAACCTTTGACATCAATGAAAAAATATGCCAACACTTATGAGCAACAAGAGCAAGAAACATCCTTATTTCCCCCACTCTAGCTACTAGAGCAAAGGTCTCCTCAAAATCAATACCTTCAAGTTGTGAATAGCCCTTGCAAACGAATCTAGCTTTGTTCCTTATTACTTTATCATCTTCATTCAACTTATTTTAGAACACCCATTTTGTTCCTATCACATTCTTATTAGTAGGTTTGGGAACTGATTCCCAAGTTTGATTCTTCTCTATCTAATTTAGTTCTTCCTCCACTGCCTTTATCCAATTATCATATTTTCTAGCATCAACAAAGTTCTTGGGTTTTATTGTTGATAATAAAATCAAGTTTTCTTGTTCAGTTTCTTTTGGAAACTTTCTTTTTATTTGCACACCTTGATTTTTGTTTCCAATGATCTAATTTGGAGAGTGGTTCTTTTGCACATATTTTATTGGAGTCTTAAGAGTCTTCACTGGTTCTAGTTCCTTTTCTTCTTTCTCTTCTATTTCTTCTTCTTCTTCTTCAATCTAGGGAAGCATATAAGATTTGAGAACCTCAGGTTCACATGATATCTGACACAAGTATTCATCTACCTTGACATTTATACTTTCAATCATCTTTCCCAATCTCTTGTTGTAACATATGTATGCCTTGCTCCTAGTTGAGTATCAAAGAAAGATTCCTTCATCACACCTTGAAATTTTTTTTGAAGGTCTCCTTCACCTTTTCTGATGTAGCATCTGCTGCCAACGATTCTAAAATATGTAACAGTGGGAGGTCTTCCATACCACAAATCATAAGGGATCTTATTGTTGTTGACCTTTAGTTGCACTTTGTTAAGAAAATAGGCAACATTATTTACTTCTTCCTTCAAATACATATCTGGTAGGTCAACATATTTCATCATTGTCCTAGCCATTTCTTACATTGTTCCATTCTTCCTTTCAACTACCCCATTATATTGAGGGGTTATAGGAGAAGACATATGTCCCCTTATAACATGATCTTCACAAAACTTTTCAAATTCATAGGAAGCAAATTCACATCCTTTGTCTAAAAAACATTTGATCCTAGCATCTATTTCATACTCAACTTTTTCTTTAAAATATTAAACTTATCAAAGGCTTCTGATTTGTCTCTTAATAATGTAACCCAAGTTATCCTAGCACCGATATCATCTCTAAATATAACTAAGCCTCCATCATATTTTTCAAGTTTAAAAAACTCTCTTGTCACCAGTCATGTGATGTGAACAACCACTATCAACAACCCAATAGTTCTTTTCTTGTTTATCATGTAGGGTAGAGATCACAATATTTTCATCTTTCTTCGAAGGACATTCCTTCACCTATGTTTTAAATTTAGCAGAAGTAGGTTCATCTTTTATAGCCAAGAACAAGCATTCATTGTCATCAAAGTCTCCATAATCATATTCTTCATCATAAATACTAGCATCCTCATTCACATAATATGCCCTATTGATCTTCTTACCTTTGTTTTCTTTGCTAGATCTTTGTTTGTTCTTCTTAGCTCTTTCCGGACATCTCGAAGCATAATGACCTATTCCTCTACAACTAAAGCATTTAAAGGGTAACTTACCTTCATACTCGCTGAAGAATTTCTCCATCCTTCTCACAAAGTTAGCTTCTACTTCATCAAGGTTTTCTTCATCCGAATCTTCAACTCTTGTAGCCTTGAAAGCAGTTTCTGATTTGGATCCATTTCTCAAATTTGGTTTTCTCATCTCATAAGATGTTAGAGTTCCCAATAAATGATCTTTAGTATAATTCTTGTAATCCACATCTTCTTCAATAGCAGATACCTTTTCACTGTATGCATCAAGAAGAGTTCTAAGATTCTTCTTCACAATCTTGGATTCATCTACTATAGCACCAAGTCCTTGCATTCCACCTACCAACTCATCTACTCTGTGTACATAAGATTTAATGTTTTCATCTTCAGACATATGCAAGACCTCAAACTGTGCCTTCGAGTTCTGCAACTTTGCTTCTTTGAACTTTTCATCTCCTTCATGCATATTTTCTAAAGCATCCTAGACTTCTTTAGCAGTCTTCAAATTTTTAAACTTCAATCAAATCAGAATGTGAAAGACTATTCTTCAAAATGAACTTTTCCTTATTGTTTTCTTCATGCACCTTAATTTCATCAATTGTACTTAGACCATTCGCAGGAGAAGTGTAAGCAATCTTATAGGCTTTTTCAACATCATATCCACAATACTCTAGATATCCTTCCATATGTATTTCCATATAGCATAATTAGTTCCATCGAACCTAGGAAACTCAAAAGTGATCTTTCTTGCCATCCCAAACCTTCCTTAAGTGGTTAAGCTCCTCTCCAAGGAACCAAGCTTTGATACCAATTGTTGAACAAGACAACTGAGAGGGGGGAGGTGAATTAGTTGTATAAAATTTAAGCTTCTAGAATTTTCACTAGAAATTAGATCAATCATAAATACTTTACTCTACCAATATGATTAATCATTAAGTACAAAAGAAGAAACTAAAAAATATCACACATGCACAATAACACTAGATTTACATGGAAAACCTAATAAGGGAAAAACCATGGTGAGGATTAGCTCACAATATAAAGAATATCAAAACCAATTACAAAGGCTCACTACCAAAATAGGACTCACTTTCCAACAAGGGTTAGCCACCCAGAGGGCTCACTCCCACATAGATACAAAGAAGATAGAAGAGATTCGTTACAAAGAGAAAACAATCTCAATGTAATAGATATTTCCACCACAATTCACTCAAACACTTACAAACATGCATGAATGATAGAGTACACCTTCAACTCACCGCATACAAAAACTCAACAATTAAAATTTGCACTGATTTGCACAAAATCACATTACATACACACTGATTCACATTTATCTCATATCTATCTTGCTCTATTTCTTTGCATAATTTTCACCAATATATCATCTTGTATTTATACCATCTTCAACTTATCCAAGGTTATCCACACACACACCATTTTCATTTACAAATTCAAATTAGGTTAGCGCCAACACATTCTATGGTGGAATTAGAATGGGAGCGACCCAAACATGTACTTCAACATGCTTCCATAAACTTTGAAAGTAGTGCTAAACACAAGGTTGACCAAACCAGTGTAAAACACATAATTCAATTAAGCACATGCAACCTTAAAACATGATCCAATCTTTCTAGATAATAAAATTAGCTTTGAAATAATCTGAACAACTTATCCTGAGAATCACACAACATAATACTCGATCAAGATGAAATCCAGAGCAACAATATTTCTCCTGGACCTCAGCCAGATACAAAGAAGAACACAGTTCACAATTGGTGAACGTAACTTACACTATACAACGATCCAGAAACCTAAAATATGGATATATAAACTTCCAATAGCCATGAACAATACCTCAAATCCTCATCAGTATAACAACAAATCCCATAGAAAAACTTGGAGCAAACACTAAACACCTGCAACCTTTTTCCATTACAATTTTCTCAATATCCTCGACATGTACAGTCAATAATCTTCATCCATGATATCAATGAAAACAACAACCAATTGAAAACCAGTTAACTAGTTGACATCAATGACAACACTTTTATAATTCCTTCATACTTGCAACACATTGTTGTTCTTGAGGTGGATATGAGGAACATCAAGAAACAAATTCCTGAGGACTTATGGAACATTTTTCTGGAAAGAAGGCAAGAAGCCATAAAAGAAGAAGCATTGGAAAGAATAAGTGCTCCTCTCTCTAAGGATGACAGAGCCACATTGGCTACAATATTTAGCAAGGTGCTAAGGAATAAGGAAAGGGTGACAACCCTTATGGGAAAAGATAAAAGTGATCATGAAAGAATCAAAAAGAAAAGCAATAAAAAAGAAGAAGAGATAGCACAAAAATTGGGGATGATACTAGATAATAAGGAAGAAGTGAATATGGACACCCCTGCTTTGGAACCAAACATTGAAGAAGAGGTGTAGACAAATGATACTCAACATGAGCATGATACAAACAAGGAAAGCTGCATAGGACAACACACCTCCAGAAGTGAAGGCTATGACAAAAATAAATATTGAGGATGCAATGGTAAAAGAAGACATTCCAAAGGAAAATACCATCACTCCTCCTCTGGTACAAGAAGATGTTGCTCCTCTAGTAAAAACTGAAAGCCTTGCAGAGGACGATAAGGAAGATAATGTTGAAGATTAGGAAGAAGAATATGAAGACAAGAATAAGGATGCATCTGAAGATGCACAAATAGAAATAGAAAAACTGATAGACTCTAGTAATTCTAAAGAGAAGGAATCAAAGGGAAAGGTTGCAAAGAAAATAAAGGTTTCTAGTGAATCCTCCAGCTCCTTCAGAGATTCCATGAAGAAAAGGATAAATGAAAAGAGAATATTAGAAATGACCAAGAAATGTGCTATTGCACATAATTTTTTTTACATTTGATGAAGGATGTTGAAGGGTGTGTTGATGAGGTGAATACTCTATATCAGTATGGTATGAAATGGCTTAGAGCCACACAAATCATAAGGAAGGAAATGAACTCTATTGAGTCTCAAATCAATATCACCTCAAGTGCTTATGATTCAATAGTTGATCTAACTGGAGAAACAAGGAGTATAATAGAAGATATGTATAAGAAATTCTTTCAAATATAAGCATAGAAAGAGCACCTCATCCTATAGTTTGGAGAAATTAAGGATTTGGTCAATCCAAAATTTATACTTTTTTCAAAAGCTATTTTGAGTGCAAAAAAATCCAAGAGGATGAATCTGGTACTTGACACTCCAGAAGAGGGAGAAGAGTTATTGTTGGAATTTGAAACATAGTGTAGATTGATTGCAAAAGCTAAGAGAGAATGGGAAGATGGAAGGAAATCTTGGCAAGACCATTTCAAGAATTTGTAGGCATCAACCACCTTCAGTTGACTTATTTCTTATCTCTTTATGCATTTCCAATATTTCAGTTCAGACTCTTTGTACGTATGCAAAATTTGTAGTGTTATTTCCAAGTATAATTTTTGGGGTTTTGTTCCAGTACATGACTCAAGGGGATTCAATCCATGTTTTTAGTTTGTACATATGCTCACATTTATTAGGGGAAGTTTCTGATGAAATTCATAACTGTTGTACAAGCACCCTTTTCCCTTGATGTCAAAGGGGGAGAATATTTTGGAGAATGTTTTTGGAGATTTTGGCATGTTGCCATCAATGACAAAGGGGGAGATTGTTGGAAGTTTGGGGAGATTGTTGGAAGAATTTCATTGATGATGTTGTTTGGAAACATGAGCATGGAAGGTACATAATGATGTGTTGCAGTGTTTTCATTAATGTTAACATTGTAACTTATATGAAGATTTTGGTTGTAAAACATTTTGATTAGTTCTAATAGGTTTTCAAGGTGTCAAGGAAGATATTTTTTCTAGTTGGTTTGATCCAAAGATATCAACTGTGTGGAAAACTGACTAAGTGTCAATTATGCTTATACATTGTTACAAAGTGATTTTTTTTGGGTCTGCACCACTCCATGAATGAAGGTTTCACTTTGCGCTTCTAACATCATTTTTGTGGATGTTAGATGAATATAATTCCAAGATTTCATCATGTTTTGACAAGTGGTTTGAGAGATTAAGTTATAGAAGTTTGGCCTGGAAATTATAGTTGTTTTCTATACAATGTAGTTGTGTGGGAAATTTCGTATGTCTCTGTGGATGAGATTTTGACTTTACGATTTTGAAGATAAGTTGCAAGATGGTAGTTGAGTATGAATTCAATTTGGCATCAAGTTTTGAGGTCCATGTGTTGAGATGTGGATACACAGTTGAAGGATTTTTCTATAAGGTCTTATGCAGTACCAACCTAATATGTTTGAAGGTATGCAAATGATAAATAAGTATTGCAGTCTTATGTGGGATTAATTATAGGTCCATGCCAACCTATTTCAAGTTTTTTTAAGATTTGAATTGTGGTGCGTACTATGGATGAAATGTTTTGAGCTAACAAGTTATGATTTGAGTATTACATCTAATTAGGCCGACCTAATTGACGTTAGGGTTGATGTGGATATATATGTTGGATGTTTTTGGTGTTTTGATGGATGTTATTAATATATGATGTGTAATGCAAAGAATTCTAGATGAAAATATTATTAGAACAATGTGAATTGAAGTTGTGAATGTTGGGATAAATAATATAGTGATGAAAGTTTAGAGAAAGTGGGGGAGTTAGATCTAAATCAAATGACATGTGTAAAGTTAGTTTATTGAGCTTCATTGGAATTGTATTTCATGCATATGATAGATGCAATTGTAATAGTTCAAAATAGGCTATGAGCTACCCTCTCTCTTCTATCTTTTTTCTCTATGGACAGTGAGACCACGTGCAGTGAGCACTTCTGTAAATATACTATAATTGGTTATAATATATTGTGAGCTAACCCTCACCGTGGTTTTTCCCGTTTTTGGTTTTCCACATAAAAATCCTAGTGCTCATGTGTTATGTGATGTTTTTAATGTAATTTCATGCTTTCTTTCCTTATTGCAATTGAATATGTTTTGGTGATTGGATGTGTAATAATTGAATGGTTTAAGGGAATACTGATTCACTCCCCCCTCTCAGTATTTTGGGTGTTCAACACACAAAACCCCTAGTTTATTTTATAGTAAGCTAATTTCACAAGAAATTCATATATTTGAGGTATTATATGTAAATATTAGTAATTACTAAGATGATTTATGAGATCACCACCATATAATGCAACAAGATGAGTGAGGAAGAGAGAAAGGTATATGAGGATTTGGAGAAAGTAATGTAAACTTTGGTCAAGGGAGATAGAATACATCAACTAGTTGGAAGCCATAGAGGAATATGTAGATTAGTATTAGATGATATTCGGGAAAAATTAAGCTAATGGGTTTACTTTTAGTGGAAGTGTCAAGCTTAAAAAATCTCAATCCCCAAGCCTAAGCACACACATAGTTCAAATGGGTATTTGTTATAGTTTAGGGTCTCGTACCTAAATGGGTACCCATTTCTAAATGGATATGTGTTCCATAGGTATCTATTTAAAAAATATTTGTGAGATCATTTTCCAACTACCATCATGGTGATGTACTAGCCTCAATGACCTGCACCCACAAACACTTTTCACCTCCTCCCTTTAGAGACATGTTTTTTTAGTTACAAGTAGGTGTCTTGTATTGTTTAATATATTTTTCCATTTTAGGGTTTAGGCTTTTGTAGGATTTTACAAAAAAATAATAATGTAAATTTATAAACACTAAACCCTAATCCATCAAAATCATATCATATGAAATCTAAACCCTATCGATGTATAGTTTGTATGCATGTATGCATATAGATTTAATGAATAGTAGATTTGATATTATGTTGGAATTAATCTATAAAGGGATTGTATTTGAATATTATTTTCTCCTTTTAATATGATGTTCAAGTCATATTTCCCTTAATATGCACCAAATCCTAAATCGAGAAAAATATATATGCTAAACTCCAAATCCTACATCAGAAAACCCAATCCTCAACCCTATTTCCCCTAGTGTTAGCCACAACTTAAATTAGGAAAATATTATCTACCTTAAACTTTACATCCTAAAACCTAGAAACCCAAATCCTTTACTCCAACCCAAGTTATGTAAAATATGCATCTAGTATTCATGTTTGAAGTGTGTATGTATGCATGCATATATGTGTAGATGTATATAGTGTGTATGTATGTATTTATGCATATGGGTTCAATAAATAATAAATTTGATATTGTGTTGGAATTCATATATCAAAGGATTACATTTAAAAAATTATTTCATACTAAAAATTCCAAATAGTATTAAACCCCTAGATAATACCAAACTTGAAATTCAAATCCCTAATCCCCATTACTCATAAACCATAAACTAAATTTACAAAGATTAGATACACTAAACTAAGTATATCCATATTGATGTAACCTCTAAAACCTACATCATAATCCTTTAAATCCTTAAAACCCTAAATTTGTACCTAGGTATTTACCTTGAACCCTAAATATCAAAACTACATCATAAGTTCCTAAGTGATTGAATCTTATACCATAAACCCTAAATCCTAAACCCTAAATCTTAAAACCCTAAAATTCACTTGAACCATAAATCCCCTATTCCAAATCTCAAACCTCAAAGTCTAACTTCCACTTCCCATTAAAATTTTAAACCCCACATCCAAAGTAAACTAGGTAAACCAAAATTATATCCTATATTCCAAACCCTACATTCTAAACCCCAAATGTCAAACGCTATTAAAATCCTAGGTAACACCAAAATTGAAACCCAAAACTATGAAATTTTAATGGAATATTAAGCCCTAAGTTCTAGGTAAACCCAAATCCTCTTGAATAGAGCACAATATGAGCCTTAAAATCCTTTTAGACCCCTATCCTAAACTGCAAAATATAAACCAAGTACAAACCATAGACATCATAAACTATAAATCCTATATCCCAAACCTAGTTAATATCCAAACCCATCACAAACCTCAATCCACACATCCTATTTCCCCTAATTTTATTTAAACCCTAAATCAAGAAAACCATAAACACTGCACTCCATAATTCTTATTCAACCAAATAAAATAAAAATTAGGTTATATAATAAATAATTAAAGAATATACCCTAATAAGGTTGAGGGAGTTTGTAGATTCATTTCTACATGTGGAATCATATAAAATATCATTCTTGTTAAATAATGCATTTTTTCCTCATTATTTTTATCTTGTTGAGAATATACAATGCACCATTATCTCCAATGCCTATTATACTACTTTTCAATTATCCTCATTTGTTGGATCTATGCTATTTTTTGTGCTAGCTCAACCATAATAGATTCCACTAAATAGGGAAGCTTTGTAATTATGTTAATGACATGTGGATTGTAAAGTAGAAACAAACCCTTGTACTTAATGAATAAATCAATAATGCACATTGAATCCAAATTTTATAGTCTAAATACTTATAAAGATTATTCAATATAAAAAATAACACACATTGCTCCTAAAATTTTAGGATTTAGTATAATTCTAACATTATTTAAAAAAGTGGAAAGCAAGGCCTCTTGCTTGCACTACCATCCGATGTCTTTTCTCCTTTCACAATAATGTTCAAATCCTATTTCCCTTAATGTTCACCAAATCCTAAATCAAGAAAACAAGAGATGCTAAACTCCAAAACCTACATCACAAAACCCAATCTTCAACCCTATTTCCCTTATTATTAACCACACCTTAAATTAGGGAAACCTTATCTACCTTAAATTTTACATCCTAAAATCTAGAAACCCAAACCCTATGTACTCCAAACCCAAGTTATGTATACTATGTAACTAATATGCATGTATATAGTCTATATGTATGTATGCATATATGTGTACATGTATTATGTTTATGTACAAGTACATGAATAATGCATGATGCATGTATGTGTGTGCATACATGTATGTAAATTTAAGTGATTTAAATTAAATTGGAGTAGTTCATTTATTTATTTTTTAAATGTAATTTTAGATTGTTTATTTTTAATGTAGATCTATGTCCATGGGTGATCCTTATGAGTATAACTTGAGACATTCAACTATTTGAAGACTTTAATATTTCTTGACATGCTTTGACCAAATAATTCATAACACCCCAAACCTACCTAATAGAGAAAAATTGTTGTTTATCAGAATGGATTTTATAGATATGAATGATGTCATTCAACCATACAATCAATATTCATTGAGACTGGTATTGAGCATGTTTATTTATCATTATCAAGTAGTGTTAGTAGGGCTATACATTGGTCATACCTCATGAGAGTAATTTCCATATCTTACATCCATACAATGTTTTCCCATTGTACATAGGTTGGGATAGGGTTAGGGTTTATGTTGTGAATACTTGTATGGATATTATTGGATCTCCTCTTAATAATACCCTAGATGGTTGGTGGCTCATTGCATGTGATTGGAAATTATTTTGATCTTCATGTGTGAATTGTTGTGATAAACATGGTCATTTATTCCTCCTTCCTTATATTTTAATTATCATGACATGGTAAGTTAATTTGATGCTCAATTCTAATCCTAAACTATTCCTACAAATATTTTCATCATATAGACAAGGATGTAGACTAGGATGACCTTATTGTAGGTTGACCTTGGATTCAAACACAATGGAATCTAGATCCCATATACACTCTTTTAACTGAGGTTTTTTTTCTTCAATTAGGATAGTTATGATACCTGACATCTTGTTATTTTTCTAAAAGGAAGAAAGTCCATTGGTTGCAAGTAGGTATTTAAAAAGAAATTTTGTGTAGATGGTTGGTTAGAGTGGTACAAGGCCAACATGGTGGCCAAGGGTTACTCCTAGAGAGATGGAGTTGGTTTTGGTAAAAATTTCTCTCCTATTGCTAAGTTGAATTATATTAGATTCCTATTATCTATTTATGTTCCATGTGATTTTAAAACTGAGCAAATGGATATTGAAATTTCTTTCTTGTATGGAGATCTTAAGGAGGAGATTTATATGCGACAACCTGATGGTTTTATTGTGAAACAAAAATATCACTTGGTTTGTAGGTTAAAACGACCATTATATGGTCTAAAATACTCATATAGGATGTGATACTAGATTTTTGATACCTTTGCATTGAAGTTGGGTTTTTTAGTTGTCAGGAAGATCATTTTATTTATATTAAGATTATTGATGATCAAGTATTGATTATTGTCTTATATGTTGATGACATGTTATTTATGGGTAACGACAATTTGATAGAAGGTCTTGGGACTATTAAATATATCCTTGGGAAGGAGATTAATAGGGATTAGATTCATATAAATATTTGGTTAAGTCAAAGTAAGTATATTGGCACCATTTTATAAAGGTTTAGTATGCGAGATTATGAGTTAGTAAACATTCCATTTTTGGTTGGTATTAAGCTTAGTTTGGACACGTGTCCTGATTTTGATGACAATTTTAAAGACATGTCTAAGGTTCCTTATGCTAGTGTTGTTGGTAGTTTGATGTATGTAATGGTTTTCATTAGACTAGATATTACCCAAGCAGTGGGGATATTTTTTAGTAGGTTTATGTCTAACCTTTGTAGTTCAAGAATTAGAAATTTGTCTAAAAGGTTTTTTAGATTTTTGCTTGGAAAATTTTGATCATTTTATGGTTTATCATGGTATTGATGATGTGGTTAAGTCATTGGACATACATGGTTTTGTTGATAAGATTGGGTAGGTGACTTGGATAGTTGAAGGTCCACTAGTGGCTATGTTTTCTCTTTGAACTTGAAGGTGCAGTGAGTTGGATGAGTAAAATATAACATATAATTAATTTTTCCACCATGTAAGCAAAACATTTGTCTTCTACACATGCCTCTAAGGAGGTGGCTTGGTTACAAAGACTTGGTACAAGTATTGGTTTTGATTGTAGGATTGTAAGGATTGATTGTGATAGTCAAAATGCTATATGTTTGACCAAAAATCCAATGTAGCATGCTTGTACTAAGAATGTTGATATTTAGTATCATTTTATGCAAGAAATAGTTGATAATGGTAAGGTCTTGTTAGAGAAAGTTGACACTTTATCCATGATATTTCAGATTCTCTCATGAAGCTAGTGAGCACAAATAATTTCTCTTAGTGTAGAAAGGACACGAGCCTTGATATCTATACTTGATTATTTTTATGTATGTATCTCATATATATGTTTGCAATTGATAATGTCAAGTGGGAGAATGTTAGGATAAGTGACATTAACATTATTATCCTAAGTCATTTCACACGTCTCTATGTTTCTTGGAATGTGCTCTTGAAGATATAAGAGAATAACATATTTATTATTTATTTCATATGACAATTGGAATTGCATTCATAGAGGTGGACACATGGATGGTGATAGTTACAAAGCATATTGGAGGAATATTCCTTTTGGGTATCTACTTTGGTAGTGGAGTACAATTGTAATTACATGTCAGTGCATGTTGAACTTAATCATTTGCATGTCTCCCTAAGTGTGGCACCTAGCTTTGCATGTTGTTGCATGTCCTATTTTGTAGTTGGTGGAGTTGTCAAGAAGTTATGGAGCACCTGAGATTGACCAAATCTGATTGGTTGTGGGTTAGGCACCCATGTGAAGGTCATGTGATATTGAATTATATTTTACCATGTTTATGGGTTTCCAACTAAGAATGGCATGGGTTTTTACAGATGGTTTCTATCTCTTGTTTTGGGATACCACAGTGGTTTTCCCTCACAATTTTTTTATAAATTGGAGCCTTGGATAGTAGTTTCATATGTTTAGTTATAAGTAGCAAGGTGTTGTCAGATTTCTTAGAGAATTGTAGTGAAGTGTATTGTCATACATCTCTCCTTGAAGATTAAGAATATATTTCCCTCTTTCTCATTTGGAGTTTTCTCTCAAAAGAGTTTCTCCACGTAAATATGGTCTCATTTATGGTATTGCTGATTTTATGCTTTTATGTCAAATGTGCAACCATCTTAATCATCTAAGAGGATAATATCTGATACAGAATTTTACATTTACATCATTTGTTTATGTTATTATTACAACATTTCTACCTTGATTTCCAACAAAAAAGTGAATCATATTTAACACATCATGTATAATAGGGAATTCATAAAAATTGAATGCATCCATGGACCTAAGCTTGCTATCATGACATATAAGAGAAGTATCATCAAAAGATATAATAATGCCATACATAGGTAGGGAATGTGTAACCTCATATCAAATAAAGTAATAAATAAGTCATTCATTAGAAAATGAGGGTGTAATATGAGTATGTATCACAAAAAACTATCATTAGTTGAATCACTAAGGTAAAATAAGATTTAGGGTAAAACATCCATAAAAGAACGAGGAAGCATATGAGTATCATAGATAAGTGTGACAAGGGTATCCAAGATGGGAGGAAAATAAACGACTAAATTCTTAAAGGAGGACAAGGTACACAATGGTATTATGATGCCTCCATAGACATAATAGTCCCATTGTTATGATAAAATGCTATAAGTGAATCAAAGATGTTAGAGTTAATATTAAAAAGCATGTAAAAATATCAAAATATATAATGGTAGCATGAATAGTAATCAAAGATAATGGACCATGAGAGTCTATGATGTGAAAATCCATCAATGAAGATCTAACAAAGGATTGTGGGTGGTTATGATTTCTTTAACTTTGTACAATAATGGCCAAAAAGACTAATAGAAGTTAATGAGTGGTATAAAAATAACCATTATACTTATTATGGAATTTATTTATGTAAATGACACAAAATTTGAAGTTCAAACTTGGTTTTTCCTGGAATTGCTTTCCTTGTGAGATTGCCAGTTGCTGTCTTCCACAATACCAATGGCTTATAACCAACTGGATTCACACTGCCTTCCTACAAAAGAGAAAACTTTCTACCATGGAGGAAGAAAACACGTCTTTGATGTTTTAATGATTGGTAGAAATTAGAAGCAAAAGAAGATAGAAATTGATGGTTTGAACAAATATATGTAGTGTCCTTTCACACAATACGTTGGACTCTAATTTTCCCTGGGAATTGGAAATCTACGCATATTTTGATTGAAATCTAAGTTGATCACACAATTTTCTTCGACGTGATTGTCATTGAGCAGCTGTTATTTCGGAAATTAGTTGTCATGAAGTTTTAGGTTTAAGAAATTGACAGGTTGTAGGTTTTGAAAATTATAAACAATGGTGTTAGTTTTTTTTGGAATTTGTATTTCTAAGCGTTGGGAGGAAGTTGATCATGTCCCCAAACTTCAGTTATCCAGCAATTTGTTGATTGTCATTTCAATGGTGTAATTTCACAACACTTAATTTGGCAAGGTTTGAGTCCTAGGCTAGTGATATAGGACCCATTCTCTACTTGACGTATGGGTCCTTCCTAGGTCCTAGGACCTTCTTTTGATATGTTATTTCATATCCCCAAAACTTGTCCTAGTTAAGTGTGCTAGGACCCATTCGTCCTATGGCGAATGGGTCGTCCTTAACTTAGGACACCCTTTTTTGAACATATTCTTGGTGGGATTTTAGTGATTTTAAATCCTAGATTTGATGTCGGCTTGTGTTATTTGAATTTCGGGATTAAATCTTAAGTTAAGTATAAATATAAGGTAATTTTACATAGTTTCACCTAGAGAAGACTTTCATGAGATCAAGAGTACTTTCAAAAGAGAATTATAGAGCATTCAAGAAGGAATTCAAGGGAAGATTATTAGGGTTTCATTGCAACAATCAAAGGTCATATCATCATGTTAAAGGCATAGTGCATCCATGTGATCACCATATTCATACTCTTCAAGGGTGAATTCTTCAAATTGAAAAATCATTTACTCTACTAGAATTTATTTCAAGAATCTCACACTAGGTACAACCATGTCTATGTCACACTCAAGAAAATAAATATTATAAGATTCATTATCAATTATTGGGACAAAAGAGGGTGATACATCAAACAATAAACTAGTTTCTTGATCATCCTTGATATCACAAACACATGCATACTAAATATAATCAATTCCATGAGCTGATTCACATGACTATTTAATCATGCACACATCTTCCTCTTTGTCTATATCTTGTATTTCCACCAGTTGGGGCAGAATTAACTATGCCTCATTATTCAAATTTTCTCCTTTTGGAACTTCACATTCACAAGCTGCTAACATCTCTTTCTTCTTTATAACCCACTACTGCACTAGATATTTCTTTATCTCTCTCATATTGATTATCCTCTTCTTTATAGTACTAAGAATAATCCTCCTCATATGGAAGATCTTCCTTTCTATTCATTAAAAGGGCATTTGAATTACTGAGGCTAACAAGTTGAGCCTCTCACAACCTAATATCTGTTAGAAGTAGTTGATGTTCTTGTTTAAGGCAATACAACACCTTCTTATGCTCAAATTATTCTCTATGTGACATCTTGGGAGGAAGGGGATATTGTCCAATGTCATATGTTTCCATATTTAGATAAATCATGCCAAAAATTTGTGCATTATATTGAATTTTATCCATATTCATCCTACCAAGAAGCATATGAATTCTTTTTAATTCAACCTCCTTTTTCTCAAAAACTACCATTTATTTTTGTGTCTCTATTCTAAACATTTTATCTATTTAATCATTACATTCACATGACGTGCTAGGAGAAGGAGAAAAATTGAAATCATGATATGCATTACAATATATATCCTTATCCCTTCTACTAGCAACCATATCATTTTTCTTCACAATCATACCTAAAAATTTGTCTATGTTTCTCAAGATTATGTTGATGATATTTGAATCCTCAGAAGTATACAAGTGTTGATATCTAAAATCTATGCATGAATCATTTCTATTTGCATAATAAACTTCCAGGATTAGATAGCTAGGTCTGAATGACTTTCCATTATTTTGATCTTCAACAATGGCTTTCTTCTTGCACTGATGGAAGCTTCATTTTCTCCTTGTTGGTATATAGACCTTGCCTTCTTTCCATCACAAATACTTTTTATTTATTTTCTAATTTTTAGGTTGATCGAAACAGAGTTGCTAATCTTCACTTGGAAGAGACAATATTTTCTAGCAGCTAAAAATTGATATACTAAGCAAGAAAAAATCCTTGATTTGAGTTTCATAGGTATTTAAAATGAAACTAAAATATTTTCCTCGAAAATGGTATCATTATATTAGGCATGATTTGATAGGGTATGAAACTCACCCAAACAAAATGCATTGGAACAAATCAACAAACAAGTTGCAAAGGAATTCAAATATACATCAGACTCAACACTTCACTAACAATCGCTAAAGTAAATTCTTTCCCAACAATGATGCCATTGTTTTATGTCCAAAAATTTCTACTCCACTTCCTAGAACCAAATATCACTCATAAGGCTAGGGTTTTCATCATGCAAGTGAAATCAGTTCATCAACATACCATGGAGGGTTGAAGGCCAACTTAACAAGAGTGGGTTTTATCTCCTACACTTCAAGCTTAGCCTAAAATTAGAAGAGAATTCATATATTAAGGTATTGAAATTACATAAAATGAAGAATAATAAAGTATGGACAGCCAAACACAACTTGTTTTCTTGATCCCATTTATATTGTCACTGAACCAAGAACAACTGGCTACCTCAAAACCCCTATATAGTTGATAATAATGCACAATAATGAACCACACAAGATGAATTCATTTGAGGCTCTTTAAAAGGTAGACCCATGGTTATGATACAAGGTTGTGGATGCACAAAATTAATCCTACTTCTATATTACTGATTTATTTTGTTTGATGATTTGAGATTGATCAAGGTTCCAAACAAGTGCTTATTCATGGGTACAAAGTCATAGATATCAAATAAAATAGAAAATTGAAAACATAAAGACAACAACTTGATGTGGGATCATCCAGGGCGAAGAGCAATCTTGCACCATCATTATATGTTTGTTTGTTTCGAATAAGGGCTGATCATGTTCTATTGGTGGGACTTTGACATATCGGTGTGACTTCCCTACAAGTCTCAATGACATACTAATGACAATAGTGAGTGAGTAGTGTGTAGAGTTACATCGGTGGAAGGATTACTTATCGACAGGACAACATCTGGTGTCCCAATGATGGGATGATATCCCTTGTGAGTGGCGGCATGTATATCATCGGTGGAATGCTAACTTAGGTCTGCCCAATGGACCGATGGTCATCTTTCAGTGGGACACTTGTGTATCAACATGAGTCTAATGTGAGTCCCTCTGACATCTTGACGCTCATAAGGAAGTTAAAAAATGACATTGAGAGGACTTGGACGTATCAGTAGTATGGGGGAACGAGTCTCAACGATGGGGTGATGGAAGGTTGGATGACATGTGGGACCTGACATGATAGTGACGTGTACAAAACAATGGTGATTGGCGAATGGTCTTGCGATTCACATCCTTGTTGTGAATTGTGTGGAGACAAGGTGGACTCATATCATGATAGAAAGTTGATTAGTGTGATTGACCTTCATCGATAGGACTCTTAAGATTGTTCCAACGATACAACGATAAGGAGATGATGGTGGGAAAATGTTTAAACAATGGACATATTAGTAGGATGGGGGAACGAGTCTTAGCAATGGGGCAATGGAAGGTTGGATGACATGTGGGACTTGACATGACAATGACGTGTACAGACCGATGGTGATTGGAAAATGGTCTTGCAATTCACATCCTTGTTGTGAATTGTGTGGTGATAGGGTGGACTCATATCATGATAGCAAGTTGATTGTGTGATCAAATTTCATTGACATGACTCTTAAATGGTTCCAACAATACAATAATAAGGAGATGATGGTGGGAAAATGTTTAAACGGTGAGTTGACAGAATGAATGAACCCAGTGGTGCAACATGGCACGACAGCATTTGTCAATTTGCATCATTGTTGCTAATCGACTAGGGAATTTTTTTTTACCAGGCATGCAACAAATGATTGGTGAATATGCATGGATACTTCAAAAATAGTGGGAAAAGATTGTTAAGGCTGACTTGGAGAATAAGAATGATATATAGAGGTTGGAGGTAGACAAGCAGTGGCGATGGAAGTAGTATGAGGGTAGCTCACAACATGATAGTGAAGTTTAAGGTTGAACTCAGATCTACCAATTGGTAGATGCATGTAAGAATCCCATAAGGTGGCATGTAATTCTATAATGCCTTTCTAGTAATAAAGATCATTTTTTTGGTGCAATCCTGTTTGTTTATGTTGTTCTACTTTGTAAGGGGAGTCCCCTACACCAAGGGGTATCCGAGCAGGAGTTATTGAGTCTATAATAGAGCATCAAACGTGAGGTAGTTACAACATGACCTATGAGTGTGGGATAAGAACAAAATTCCTCCAAGAGTTTCCAACCGTGGTAGAGGTAGAGGCAAAGGTGCTAGAGGAGGAGAACCTCCTAGAGATGAAATTAGATCCCTCAGAAGGAAGATGCAAGCCTTGTAAGAAGAAGTCCAAAGAGGAAGAGGAGCACATCAGGAAAGGGATGACAACGAAGATGAGACTGAAGAGGAAGAACAAGATCAGATAGATTCTGGAGAGCTGAGATTGCTAAGAGTGATATCTAGCCTGAGAAAGAAATCAAAGATGGAAGTTTCAAATTTTAGTGGAAGCTTGAACCCAGAAGAATTGATTGATTGGATCAATGATATGGAAGAGTTTTTTGAATTTGAGGAGGTTGAAGATCCTCACCGAGTGAAATTTGCAAAAACCAAGTTAAAGGGTCATGCTAGTATTTGGTGGAAAGAGGTATAGCTTGAAAGAGGCCAACAAGGGAAAGATTAAATCTCCAAATGGGAAAAAATGGTGGCTAAATTGAAGAAGTAATTCATACTTGTTGATTATGAATTGGAGCTACTAAAGAAAATGTAGAGTCTAAGACAAGTAACAAGGACAGTGAAGGAGTACATAGAGTAATTTCACAAGGTTCTTGTAATGTCCCTAATTTCATGTGACTTCTAGGCCAATATGGAGAACAGTGTTTTTAAACACTAAATTAATAAATTAGTATCTATGTTGGACCGACCTCATTTGAGGTGCCTAAGATTTAGTTTGAATTTTTAATTTTGGTTTCTTTTGGTAGCCAACATCCTTCGTGTTGTGCTTAGTCTCTAGTTTAAATATGATTTCCTTTTCTTGTTCTATCATCATGAATATTGGACTAGTTGTCTTGGAAAGTCAGAGAGCGTAGCTACTCGAGTGTAGTCTCACACCTGAGAGTATTCGTGCTCTTATTCATTTCAGTCATTTCCCAATCTTCCTTATTCTCACTGCTCATTTCAGATCTACATGATTCACAAGATGGGAATTATTACTTGTCATCATTTCTGAGTTGTCAAACATCTGCTTCAAGATAGGAGTGATTATAAAGGGATGATCGGGCCAAGCCTCATGGCTTCGGCCATCTTCAAAAACTAAAATCACTCTTATCTACAGGTGCGCCCTTCATCCGTTGGGTATAGACTGGAGGAAAATCAACACTTCTAGGAGAAATAATATGGAGCTTGCATTAGGGGAGGAACACTTGGCACCAAGGATTAGAAGAACCAAAACTCACACCCAAGATTCCCACACCATCTGCACTCAACACATTTCATGTCGGCACAGATCCAATAACATAGTGTTATGTGATACGATCCTGTGTAGATTAGTGCATATTTATTCAAGAGCCCAAGTGCATCCATTCTCCAGATCTCAGTATGAACCATCCCTATATTTTACTATTTAGTGTCTATCACATGGGACATTAGTGCTTTGAGGACTACCGACACAAAGTGCATGCTTGTTGAAGTTGGCGCCACTGAAAGGGTGACAAGCTTCTAATCCAATCGCTAGTGATTATCGAACTCTAAGGCAATAATCCAGGACACTTCTTATGTGAACAATTTGGTGGTTAGTTGTCATTCTTTGAATCCTAATTTGTATGTGCTTAAGGAATTGCATTATCATCATTATTTAGGCTTGTTCTATTCATATCTTGTATATCAAACCTACCTGTTGTGAATGGTTATTTGATATTAACATTGCCATGAATCTTTCCATTTTGTCCTTATGCATTGCTCTGACATTACTTTAATCTTGAAGTGATCTAATTTTGTCATTGGTATTGAAATTCCCTGTGTGTTGTTATTTTCAAATTTGGAGAGAAATTTCATATGTTATTATATAGATCGAGTTGGCTCTTTACAGTGGTATCAGAGCCATAAGGCCTACTATCCTATGGGTGTAAGCTTATGCAACCTAGTCAAAGAGATATTCAAGCCCTAGAAAGAGAAAAGAGGAAGTCTGAATCTACTCAAGGAATAGGAGGTAGAGGTGAGGAGAGGATGGGGGATCAAGATCAGAATAACAAGCTAGACAACTTCATGAAATAGCAAGATCAAACAAATCAAGCTATGCTACAAGCAATTCAGTCACTTACAACTGCGGTCAATAACATTAGGATGAGATCCAATAATGAAGGAGGTAATTGAGAATGTTTAGGAGGAGAGAAAAGTAGAGCATCATATGGGCACACCCATAAGAGCTCTCAGCCTAGGTTTTTACCTAAAATAAAGGGCTGCAAGAAGGAGAGGAACAACACAACTATGCAAGTATTGTATGGGAGTACCTAGATTTGGATGAGAACACTCAAGCTGCAATCTCCTTTGATTAGTTTTATAGTGCTAGACAAAGTGATGAAAGGAAACATTGAGGGAATAGGGATCTCTAGCATAAGATCAACAAGCTCTCATTACCTACTTTCGATGGGTTAGGAAAAATGATTGCTAAATCATGGATACAAAAGTTGGACACATATTTTTCTCCCAACCCTATGATTGAAGAAGAAGCAATCAAATTTTCTATTCTGCACTTGGAGGACCTAGCACATGAATGGTGGCACCATGACATCGTGGCTTAGGGTTTTGAGCAAGTAAACACTTATGAAAAATTCACACAAAAGCTGGTGGAAAAATTTGATAGAAAAGATCCTAAAGCTTACTTCCAAGGGCTAACCAAACTAAAGCAATCAAGCATAATGGACGAATATGTCTTTGAATTTCAAAGACTCGCAGTGATGGTGTCAAATGTATCTGATAAGAGACTCACATTTTTCTTCATTGAGGGCCTATCTGATCCTTTTTGTGGCTTGGTGAGAGCTTTGGATCCAATAGCCTTGGAGGATGCCATTCCAAAAGCTCTGAGCCTTGATGACTCGACCAAGAAAGGGAAAGCAACCATCAAGAATGCCCCAGTAGGGAAAATGAAGAAATCATTCATCAAGGAAAATCCACCACCTAAAATTCCCCCTACAGGTCCACATGGCATGTCAAGGAATGAGTTACGTAAGAAGGGTCTATGCTACTATTGCAATGAGAAGTGGAATAATCAACATAGGTGCCAAGGGAGGGGGAAAGTCTATTACATTTAGATAGTATCTGATGATGAAGCAGAGGCTAAGGAATCAACGAAGAAGATACTCTAGACGATCGGTAAGGATTCACCATCAAGGAAAGCCCAAATAGAAGCACCTTGGCAACACTATCAGGGACACCTCGATATCATTCTTTATGAGTAAGAGGTGTTCTTTGGGGATAGAGGATAACAATACTAATCACTAGTGGAGCAACACACAACTTCATCGACATGAGGATAGTGGTTAAATTGCATCTGGAAACAAAAGATTTTGAAGGTTTCAATGTCTTGGCGGCTAGAGGAAATGTCCTTCCTTGTACAAAGCGAATTCAACAAATGGAGCTGTTATTAGGAGGGCACAAGATGAAGGAGGATTTTTATGTCATTGATGTAGGTGACATAGACATTGTCCTAGGAGTACAATGGTTACATTCACTAGGAGAATACACTACCAACTACCAAACCATGGAGCTGAAGTTCAAGCATGAAGGAAGGAAGGTTGTTCTCAAGGGCCTCTCTAGGAATGGACATATGGTGGTTTCAGCCAAAAGGATAGAATGGTCTTTTTGTAGGGATCAAGTGGATTGGGCAGCAAAGTTCTTGATTACATATACAAGCGTTCCAAAGGAGGAGAGGGAATTTCCAAGTGACATTCAAGCCATACTAGATAAAAGGTGCAAGGTTTTCAAGGAGATACCAGCAAGACTGCCACCAAATAGAGGGTTTCAACATGTGATTGTGCTAGAAGAAGGCGCTAAACCAGTAATCACCACTCCATATCGTCACCCATGGGCATACAAAGAAGAAATTGAGAAGGAAATCAAGGAGTTACTAGATATGGAGATTATAAAACCAAGCTCAAGCCCCTTTGCTTCGTCAGTGGTGCTAGTCAAAAAGAAGGATGTAACACGAGTAGGATGTGCATTGATTATAGACCCCTCAACAAGAAGACAATAAAAACTGCTATCCCATCCCCATGATTGATGAACTAATAGACGAGTTACATGGAGCAGTATACTTCTCCAAGATCGATTTGTGCTTAGGCTACCACCAGATTAGAGTCAAAGATGAGGATGTGTAGAAGATGACCTTTAGGTGTCATTATGGGCATTACAAGTTCTTAGTAATGCCATTTGGGTTGACCAATGCTCCTGCCACATTCCAATCCTGCATGAACCAGGTATTCATTCTTCAGTTAAGGAAGTTTGTATTGGTTTTTTTTTTATGACATCTTGATTTACAGTAGGGCATGGGAGGAGCATCTTAAGCATATAGAGGAGGTGCTTGAGATCCTTGAGAGGAATTCATTCTATGCCAAAATGTCAAAATGTGAATTTGGAATGACTGAGATCTTATATTTGGGCCATAAGATCAACACTCAAGGGGTAAGTGTGGATGAAGAAAAGATCAAGGAAATATAGGAGTGGGATACCCCCAAGAATTTGACACAATTGAGGGGATTTGTGGGGCTATACAACTACTATAGGAGATTTGTGAAGGGGATCTCACAAATTGTAGCGTCATTGACCAATTTGACAAAGAAAGGAGCATTCTTGTGGAGCCCCATGACCCAATAGGCATTTGATAGACTCAAGGAGGTAATGAGCTCATGTCTGGTTTTGGCCATTCTAGATTTCTCATCTCCTTTTGTACTTGAGTGTGATGCTTCAGGCGAAGGAATTGGAGCTATATTAATGCAAAATAAGCATCCTATTGCGTATGAGAGTCAAAAGCTCACCAAAATAGAAAAGGATTTCTCCATTTATGACAAGGAGATGTTGGATATTATGCACACCCTTGCTAAATTTAGATAATACTTGGTGTGTGGGAAATTTTTGGTGAAAACAGATCATAACAACCTAAAGTACTTCTTAAAATCAACGAGATTTGAATGACAAACAACATAAATGGGTAAGTAAACTTCAAGTTTATGATTTTGATATCAAATATGTGAAAGACAAGAACAATGTGGTAGCTAATGCTCTCTCTAGGAAGCCTTACCTTTGTGCTATGACTGATATATTTGCTGATTGGAGGAATGACATCACAGGTGAATATGCTAAGGATACATTTGCTAATGATATTTTGGAAGGAAAGGAAATTAATGACAGGTACAGGGTGGTTGAAGAGCTCATCCTCTACAAAGATCAAATCTATCTTGCACTTCATTTGAAGGTTAAAAATAGAATCATTAAAGCTTGCCATGACAACCCTCTTGCTGGTCATCTGGGGTTCTTCAAGACATACAAGAAAGTAAGAGAGTGTTTTTCTTGGAAGGGGTTAAAGAAGGATGTATTGCAACATGTGAGGGAATGTTCGGTATGCCAACAAAACAAAACTGAAAATACATTACCAGATGGTATGCTGCAACCCTTGCCCATCCCAAATTAGAAATGGGAAAGCATTTCAATGGATTTCATCACAGGGCTTCCTAAGGTGCAAGGTAAAGATTATATTTATGTTGTGGTAGATAGACTCACTAAGTATGCCCATTTCAATGCTATCACTTCAGAATTTAAGGCTCCAAAAGTTGCAAATTTATTCTTTAAGGAGGTGTTTAGGCTCCATGGATTGCCTCGAAACATTGTAAGTGACAAGGATAGCATATTTATTAGTTTGTTTTGGCAAGAGCTCTTTCGTTTAGCACACATAGAGTTAACACCTAGCACTACCTACCACCCCCAAATAGATGGACAAATTAAGATTGTGAACAAATGGATCAAGAGGTATTTGAGGAAATATGTGATAGGACAACAATTAGCTTGGGTAAAGTGGTTACATCTCATAGAACTTTGTTACAACACTACATACCACATGTCCATTGGAATGACTCCCTTCAAAGCTCTTTATGGCTACGAAGCTACATCCTTCATGGATCTCATTCTTGTGGACAACCGAGTGCCAAGTGCAAGGGATATGGTGCAAAAAAATGTGGATATTATGAAATCATTAAGGGAAAATCTGTAGCATACTCAAAATCAGCAGAAGTTATATGCAGATCAGAGGAGAACTGAGAGGGTCTTTGAGGTTGATGACATGGTGTATTTAAGGTTGCAACCCTACAGACAATCAAACCTCGAGGGGAATGGAGTAGAGAAACTGAAACCAAGGTTTTATGGACCATTCAAGATCATAAGGAGGGTTGGAGAGGTCACGTATGAGTTGGAGTTACCACCATGAAGCATAATTCATAATGTCTTCCATGTCTAATGCTCGAAGAAAGTGTTAGGACAATAGATCACCCCTATAGTGGAATTTCCACCTCTTGACAGCGAGGGAAAACTTATTCTCGAGCCTGAGATAGTGTTGGATGTGACAGAGAAATGCCTAAGGAACAAGACTATTCTACAGTACTTGGTAAAGTGGAAGAATCTACCCATCGAAGATGCTACCTAGGAAGGAGTGATCTAATTTTGTCATTGGTATTGAAATTCCTTGTATGTTGTTATTTTCAAATTTGGAGAGAAATTTCATATGTTATTATACAGATCGGGTTGGCTCTTTACAGTTCTGATTCGAACATGACACTCTGAGGTGAACAAAGGGAAGGTTGCTTGATATATCAACAAGTTGAAGCCTAGTATATAGGAGGAATTAACACTAGTAAGAATGACTACTATTGAGGATGCGTATCAGTTCTCTTTAAAAGTGGAAGAGCAACTAAACAAGAGGTTTGAGAGTAAACAGAGAGGCAGAGGCGGTGGTGGAAGAGTTGGTAGGCGACCATATGGAGGCCGAAGTGGTGACCAGAGGAAGGATGAAGGAACTAGCACCAGTCGAGATTAGAAACATGAAGATTCATATCAGCCTCGTGATCAAAATAGTGGAGATCAGAGAGGTAGAGGAAGATTTGGGCACGAGCCAAGAAGAGAAGGTTTTAGAGGAACATGTTTCCAATTTGGAGAAGGACATAGGGCTTATGAATGTCCTCAACATCAAGGAAAGTTGAATAGGAGGCCTGATGACAATGCTTGAGTGGCCCATGTAGATGAAGAAGCACAGTCCTCACATTTTGAAGATGCTGAGCAAGGTGAGACTCTTGTTGTCAAAAGAGCATTGTTGAACGAAGAGAAGGAACCTAATCAAAGGAAAAATCTATTCCACACTCATTGCAAGTGCGAAGGTAAAGCTTGTAATGTTATCATTGATGGAGGTAGCACATATAATTTAGTGTTTGAAGAAATTGTCAGTAAATTGTAGTTGGAAAGGAAAAGGCATCCAAATCCATACCAAATTGTGTCGTTGCAGAAGGATCAAAGGGAATTGGTCAATAAGCAATTCCTCATAAAATTCAAAATTGGTAATTACCATGATGAGGTTTTGTATGATGTCATACTTATGGACATCTATCATATGTTGCTAGGTAGACCCTGGCAGTTTGATCGATGAGCAGTGCATGATGGACATGCTAATATGTACTCATTGACAAAGAATGGAGTTCAACATAAGTTAAAACCCCTAGAAGATGCAGGAGAGAAGGTGTTCAACAACGCAAGGATTTCTTTGGTTGATGGAAGAAAACTATTGGAAGGTATGAAACATGAGCACATGTGTTTTGACTTAATTCCAAGAACTGAAAATGAAGTTAGAAAAGAAGTTCTTGTAGAAGTGTGTGGTTTGCTGAATTCAAGAGTATCATTTCTAATAATGTGCCTGAAGGATTACCACCAATCAAGAAGATTAGTCATCAAATTCTGATGGATATGATTCCTAGAGCAAGTTTTCCAAATAAGGAAACCCATCGAATGACTCCAATAGAGAGTGAAGAGTTGAATAGACAAGTGCAAGAGTTGTTGCAAAAGGGATTGATTAGAGAGAGTCTGAGTCCATGTGTAGTACCTATAGTACTAGCACCTAAGAAGGATAGATAATGGTGAATGTGCAATAATTCGAGAGCCATTAATAAGATTACCATCAAGTATGGGTTTCCCTTTCCAAAGATGGATGCCATTATGGATTGCCTGAGTGGGGTTAAATATTTCACAAAGACAGATCTGAAGAGTGGTTATCACCAGATTCAAATCAAAGAAGGAGACCAATGCACCCAACATGTTTATGAGGCTCATGAACGAGTTAAATATATTGAAATAATTTCTAGGTAAGTTTTTCATTGTTTACTTGGATGACATTTTTATTTTCAGTAAGACATTGGAGGAGCACTTGAGGCATATCCGAGAAGTTTTTGAGAAGTTGAGAGAGGAGAAGTTGCTGATCAACTTAAAGAAGTGTAGTTTTGTGAAACATGAATTGGTGTATCTGGGATTTGTTATCTCAGTAGAGGGTCTGAAAATGGATCCAGAAAAGGTGAAAGCTATTGTGGAGTGGCCAACACCAAGAAGCGCTATTGAGGTAAGATCTTTTCATGGTTTAGCAAGTTTTTAACGAAAAATCATTAAAGGATTAAGTAGTATTTGTGCTCCCCTAACTAAAACAATAAGAGGGAATAGACAATAATTTAAATGGAGTACATGAGCAACAAAGATTCTTGATTTGCTGAAGAAGACGGTCATGGAGCAGCCTATTTTGGCACTCCCAAATTTTAATAATTTTTTTTAGGTAGATTGTGATGTCAGTGGCAGTGCCATTGGATCTATTTTAAGTTAGGAAGGTAGAACCATTGCCTATTTCAGTGAGAAGTAGAATGATGCAAAGAAGAAATATTCTGTTTATGATCAGGAATTCTATGCCATAGTTTAGGCTTTAAAAAAGTGGAGACATTATTTGTTGCCAAAATAATTTGTTTTGTTTACTGATCATCAGGCTTTCTAGTATCTGAATAGTCAAGAAAAACTAAATCAAAGGCATTTGAAGTGGGTTGAATTTCTGTAGAGTTATACATTTGTGTTAAAACATAAGAGTGGAAGGTCAAATAGAGTTGCAGATGCCTTGAGCAAAAGGAAAAATTTTGTTAATAGAATTGCAAGTGGAAGTGGTTGGGTTCAAGAACTCAAAAATATGTATCCGAAAGATCTTGATTTTGCAGAGGCTTGGAAAGCTTGCATGCAACCTGTCACGTTGGATAGGACAAGGTGGTTGAACTATACCATTCAAGATGGTATGTTGTTTAGGAGGAATTAGTTGTGCATTCCAAGAAGTTCCATGAGGGAGAACTTGATCAAAGAGAAGCATAATGGTGGATTGGTAGGACATTTTGGTCAGGATAAGACCATTGCCATTGTTGGTGAACATTAATATTGGCTGCAACTACAATAGGACATGAAGAAGTTCGTACAAGGTTGCAGAATATGTCAAATAGTGAAGGGCACTAGTTAGAATACTGGTCTGTATCAACCGTTACCGGTCCCTGAGAAGCTATGGGAGGATATCAACATGGATTTTTTTCTTGGTTTTCCAAGGACACAACATGGTCATGACTCCATACTTGTGGTGGTAGACCGATTCGCGAATATGGCACACTTCATTCCATGTCATAAGATCGGTGATGTTGTTCATGTTGTAGAATTATTCTTTAAGGAGGTGGTAAGACTACATGGTATACACAATTTGGGATGGTGATCTACCATTACTTCTGATCTGCCTTAGCCTTATACTGTGTATAAATGAAACATATTCAAAAAATGAATACACAGTATAAGGCTAAGGCAGATCAGAAGAGGAGGCATAAGGATTTTTCTATTGGAGATGAAGTCATGGTTCATTTATGAAAGGAAAGGTTTCCATTTGGTACATACAATAAGATGAAGATGAAGAAGTTCAGACCATGCAATATTTTGAAGAAACATGACTCAAGAAATGCATAGGAGGTGGATTTTCCAAGTGGGATTCATGTCTCACCTATATTTAATATTTCAGATCTGACAATGTATCATGAAGGAGACAAGGAGCACAAGTTGGTAGAGGCACAATGGAGTGTTCCAACAACAACCATAGAGAAAGAAGAAATCGAAGAGATCTTGGATAGTCGTGTGGGAAGGAGTACTAGGAATAGGCAATGCAATGAATACCTAGAAAAGTGGAAAGGAAGGCCAATAGAAGATTAAAATTGGTTATCTGAGTCAGAGGTTAGCTATCTTGGTTTTCCTCTAACTCCTGAGAAGTGATGGGGTCACTTTTCAATTTACCTTGGGTGTCTAATAGGAGCATCTAGGGAAAAGAACAATCTTGCATCATCATTCTGTGTTTATTTTTTTCAAATAAGGGGTGATCATATTCTATTAGTGGGACCTTGACATATTGGTGTGACTTCCGTACAAGTCCCAATGACATATCGATGACAACAACGAGTGAACAGTTTGTGGAGTTACATTGGCAGAAGGATTACTTATCAGTAGGCTAACATCTGGTGTTCCAATGATGAATCGATATCCCTTGTGAGTGGAAACATGTATATCATTGTTGGGAGTGAGCTTCATCAATGAGATGCTAACTTAGGTCTCCTCGATGGACTAATGGTCATCTTTTGGCAGGAAAATTGTGTAACGATATGACTCTAATGTGAGTCCCTTCGATAGCCCAATGTTCATAAGGAAGTTAACAAATGACATTGGGAGGACTTGGATGTATCAGTAGGATGGGGGAACGAATCTTAGTGATGGGGTGATGGAAGGTTGGATGACATGTGGGACCTGACATGACAGTGATGTGTACAGATCGATGGTGATTAGCGAATGGTCTTGCGATTCACATCCTTGTTATGAATCATGTGGTGACAGGGTGGACTCATATTGTGTAGCAAGTTAATCAGTGTGACAAACTTCATTAGAGAGACTCTTGAGATGGTTCCAATGATTCAAAAATAAGGAGATGATGGCAGGAAAATGTTTGAATGGTGAGTTGGAAGAATGAACGAATCTAGTGGCGACACATGGCATGGTAGCATTCATCGATTTGCATCGTTGTTGCTAATGGAATAGGGAAAAATAGATTTATTGGGCATGCAGTGAATGACTGGTGAATATGCATGGATACTTCAAAAACAATGGGAAAAGAACGTCAAGGCTGACTTGGAGAATAAGAATGATATATAGAGGTTGGAGGAAGAAAAGTGGTGGCAGTGGAAGTAGTATGAGGGTAGCTCATAGCGTGATAGTGAAGCTTAAGGTTGAACTCAGATCTTCCAATCAGTAGATGCATGTAAGAAGTGTATAAGGTGGAATGTAATTTTGTAATTCCTTTCCAGTAATAAAAATCACTTTTGCTGTGCAAACTTGTTTATTTATGTTGTTCTACTTTGTAAGGGGAGTCCCCTACACCACAAATATACAATCATATGCACCATAATAATGACAAAAATATATAAAACATACTTAGTCTTCCAAAAACACACTACATAAATCCATTTGAAACATGAAAAAGGCCATTACAAGGTTTGTAATATTTAAAATGTTGTTACATTCACCAATTTCATATTACAATCATATCAGTAAATGTGATAAGATAAACTATAGTTGAGCAAAGTCCCTTGGATATCTACAGGTGTTCATGGAGACGTTCACATACACATTCCCTAATAAAACATTAGTCCTTGAAGAATACCAAATCTTCTCAAAATGGTCTAGAATGGTAAAGTTTGTACCCTAGAAATCTTTGGAAACTACACAAGCATTTGTAGAACTACACAACAAGTTAATAACCAACCTCTTTTAAAAAATGACACTAAATTTCCTATAATAGCAGATAGGTGCCACCCCTAATTCTTGTGCAATGTAGCAAGTTCAAAATGCACAACTAAAGTTATCTCCCAGCCAGAATAAATACCTCAAATCAGAGGAAAATATGTACAATTAATTTTTATCATTCAAAGAAAAGACACTGTAGTTGCGAGTAGGTTGATTAGGTGGAGGATGAATCACATAGTTAATTTACCATCAAGCCACTTAGACATTGAAAACAAGCCTTATGGGTTATATTCCTTTCCTCTATCAATGCTTTCACACATTCCTATTGGGGGTTCCATGAGAACTAGAAACCAATGGTTCCTGGTTACTATGGAACATCCAAACACCTTATTACTTAGCCAATCTTTTGAATTTGACTACGGGGAATAGGAAAAAAATAAGGGATACAACACAACCAAGAGGATAATACAAATAATGATCCCTAAACAAACTTATTATATTGGTTATTGAAGAGGGATCACACTTTATAGGCACACAAACATAAGGGACTCAAGCAAAAATGTAAATGAGAAATTGAGTCCCAACACAATGCATAACATATGTATAGGAATGGATGAAAGGGCATGACAAGGTTCCATAGAAGAAATTGTATTAAATGTGTGAGAACACTAACTACATGATAGGTTACTAGGATTTGGTGATCGACAAAAGAGGATTAATGACTCAACTAATATAGGATACATGGTAGAGGAAAATTGGAAGATAACTAACAAAAATGTGACAAATGACTTTGAAAATTAGAAAAGCAACACAATAAGATGTTAGAATCACCAAATTATGAAACAAAGTCACGATAATACAAATAATAATTCTAAGAGATGCACATTAATGATCAAAAGACGCTACAAAAATATACAAAGAGGGACCATTTTTTATGTTAATTCATCAAATGCTCAAACCTTCTATGGAAGTGAAACCATACTTCTAGATTAGAAGACCTTATATAGAAAGATCATTGCATAATGAGAGAATTATTGAAAATTAATTATAGAGTTAAAATTACAGCAAGAAGACAACCTACTCATGTTATAAATAAGGGCATCATTCAATAGGGAAAATTAGTCAAAGGTTCATGGAAATGACATGAGACGATATTGATAGACTAGAGAATCTAGGTGAAATAATTTTTTCACATATAAATATGGAGCTAATAAGATTGACCATGTAAAATTAGGTTAATAGAAGGGAAATACAGATCCCCTTTGTACTTTCAAAATTGGCTCGAGAAAATCTATTTCTCCATGCTCAATGATAAAAGGGCTATAGAAGGAATTATGAATTGAAATAGAGAATAAATATGAGACTAATATGTACACATGGAATATGTAGGGAAGATAATTGGTCAAGATGTGCATTCATAAAATTTTGCAAGTTACCATAGTTTGATAACACAAAATCCCTAGTTTATTTTATAGTAAGATAATTTCATAAGGAAATTATATATTTGAGGGATTATGTGCAAATATGAGTAAAATTACTAAGATAATTCATGAGATCACCACCATACAATGCAACAAGATGAGTGAGGAAGAGAGAAAGGTATATGAGGATTTGGAGAAAGTAATGTAAACTTTGGTTATGGGAGATAGAATACATCAACTAGTTGGAAGCCATAGAGGATCATGTAGGTTAGTAGTAGATGAGATGTGGGTAGAATTAAGCTAATGGGTCCACTTTTAGTGGAAGTCTCAAGCATAAAAAAATTCAATCCCCAAGCCTAAGCACACACCTAGTTCAAATGGGTATTTTTTATGGTTAGGGTCTTGTGCCTAAATGGGTACCCATTTCTAAATGCATACGTCTTCTACATGTATTTATTTAAAAACTTATTTGCGAGATCATTTTCCAACTACAATCATGGTGATGTACCAGCCTCAATGACCACCCACAAACACTTTTCACCTCCTCCCTTTAGAGACATGTTTTATTTAGTTGCAAGTAGGTGTCTTGTATTTTTTAGTATATTTTCCATTTTTATGGTTTAGGTTTTAGTGGGTTTTTACAAAAAAATTAATGTAAATTTGTAAACACTAAACCCTAATCCATCAAAATCATATCATATGCAAACTAAACGCTATTGATCTATAGTGTTTATGAACGTATGCATACAGGTATAAAATGAAGAGTAGATTTGATATTGTGTTGGAATTGATCTATCAAGGGATTGCATTTGAATATTATTTTCTCATTTTAACATAATGTTCAAATCATATTTCCCTTAATATTCACCAAATCTTAAATCAAGAAAAATATTGATGCTAAACTCCAAACCCTACATCACAAAACCCAATCCTCAACTCTATTTCCCCTAGAGTTAACTACACCTTAAATTAGGGAAACATTATCTACCTTAAACTTTACATCCTAAAACCTAGAAACCCATACCCTATACTCCAAACCCAAGTTATCTATACTATGCATCTAGTATGCATGTTTGTAGTGTGTATGTATGTATGCATACATTTGTAGATGTATATAGTGTGTATGTATGTATCTATGCATATAGGTTCAATAAAGAATAAATTTGATATTGTGTTGGAATTCATCTATCAAATGATTGTATTTAAAAATATTTCATAATAAAAAATCCAAACATTATTAAACCCCTAGATAATACCAAACTTGAAATCCAAAGCAATATCCCCATTACTCATAAACAATAAAATAAAAACATAAACTAAATTTGCAAAGATCAGACACACTAAACTAAGTATATCCATATCGATGTAACCTCTAAAACCTACATCATAAAAATTTAAATCCTTAAAACCCTAAAGTTGAACCTAGGTATTTACCATGAACCCTAAATGTCAAAACCTACATCATAAGTTCCTAAATGATTGAATCATATACCATAAACCCTAAATCCTAAACCCTTATCTTAAACCCCTAAAATTCTCTTGAACCATAAATCCCTGATTCCAAATCCTAAACCCAAAGTCTAATTTCCACTTCCCATTAAAATTTTAAACCCTACATCCAAATTAAACTAGGTAAACCCAAATTATATCCTATATCCCAAACCTTCATTCTAAACCCCAAATGTCAAACACTATTAAAATCTTAGGCATCACCAAAATTGAAACCCAAAACTATGCAATTTTAATTGAATCTTAAGCCCTAAGTTCTAGGTAAACCCAAATCCTCTTGAATAAAGCACAATATAAGCCTTACAATCCTCTTAAACCCCTATCCCAAATTGAAAAATATATACCACACAAACCATAGTCATCATAATCTATAAATCCTATATCCCAAACCTAGTTAATCTCCAAAACCATCACAAACCCCAATCCACACATCCTATTTCCCCTAGTTTTTTTTAAACCCTAAATCAAGAAAACCATAGAAACTGCACTCTATATTCCTTATTCAACTAAATAAAATGAACTTTAGGGTATATAATAAACAATTAAAGAAGAATATACCCTAATGAGGTTGAGGGAGGTTACAAATTCATTTCTACTTTAGTGAATGAGATCATGTGCAATCATATAAATATCATTCTTGTTAAACAATATATTTTTCCTCATTATTTTTATCTTGTTGAGAATATACAATGCATTTATTATCTCCAATGGCTACTGTACTACTTTCCAAGCATCATCATTTCTTGGCTCTATGCTATTTTTTGTGCTAGCTCAACCATAAGAGATTTCACTAAGTAGGGAAGCTCAGTAACTATGTTAATGATATATGGATTGAAAAGTAGAAACAAACCCTTGTACTTAATGAATAATTCAATAATGCACATTGTTTCAAAATTTTTATAGCCTAATACTTATAAAGATCATTCAATATAAAAAATAACACACACTACTCCTAGAATTTAAGATTTAATTAATTCTAACATTATTTAAAAAAAATAAAAGTGGAAAGTAAGGCCTCTTGCTTTCTCTACCATCCAATTTCTTTTCTCCTTTTATCATAATGTTCAAATCCTATTTCCCTTAATGTTCACCAAATGCTAAATGAAGAAAACTATGGATGCTAAAATCCAAAACCTACATCACAAAACCCAATCCTCAACCCCATTTCCCTTAGTATTAACCACACCTTAAATTAGGGAAACCTTATTTACCTTAGATTGTATATCCTAAAATCTATAAACCCAAACCCAAGTTATGTATAATATTTAACTAATATGCATGTGTATAGTGTGTATATATGTATGCATATATATGTATATGTATTATGTTTATGTATGTACATGAATAATGTATGCATGCACACATGTGTGTGCATACATGTATGTAGACTTAAGTGATTTAAATTAAATTAAAGTAGTCCATTTATTTATTTTTTAAATATAAATTTAGTTTGTGAATTTTTTAATGTAGATCTATTTCCACAGGTGATCCTTATGAGCATAATTTGAGAGATTCAACTATTTGAAGACTTTAATATTTCTTGATATACTTTGACCAAATAATTCATAACAACACAAACCTACCTAATAGAGATAAATTGTTGTTTATCAGAGTGGATTTATAGATATGAATGATGTCATTGGCCTCTTGCTTTCTCTACCATCCAATTTCTTTTCTCCTTTTATCATAATGTTCAAATCCTATTTCCCTTAATGTTCACCAAATGATAAATGAAGAAAACTATGGATGCTAAAATCCAAAACCTACATCACAAAACCCAATCCTCAACCCCATTTCCCTTAGTATTAACCACACCTTAAATTAGGGAAACCTTATTTACCTTAGATTGTATATCCTAAAATCTATAAACCCAAACCCTATACTCCAAACCCAAGTTATGTATAATATTTAACTAATATGCATGTGTATAGTGTGTATGTATGTATGCATATATCTGTATATGTATTATGTTTATGTATGTACATGAATAATGTATGCATGCACACATGTGTGTGCATACATGTATGTAGACTTAAGTGATTTAAATTAAAGTAAAGTAGTCCATTTATTTATTTTTTAAATATAAATTTAGTTTTTGAATTTTTTAATGTAGATCTATTTCCACGGGTGATCCTTATGAGCATAATTTGAGAGATTCAACTATTTGAAGACTTTAATATTTCTTGATATACTTTGACCAAATAATTCATAACACAAACCTACCTAATAGAGATAAATTGTTGTTTATCATAGTGGATTTATAGATATGAATGATGTCATTCAACCATACAATCCATATTCATTGACACCAGTATTGAGCATGTTTATTTATCATCATCAAGTAGTGTTAGTAGGGCTACATGTTGGTTATAGCTTAGGAGAGTAATTTCCATATATCTTAGATCCATACCATGTTTCCCCACTACACATAGGTTGGGATAGGGTTAGGGTTTATATTGCGAATACTTGTATGGATCCTATTGGAACTCCTCTTAAATATACACTAGATGGTTGGTGGCTCATTATATGAGGTTACAAATTGTTTTGATCTTCATGTGTGAATTGTTGTGATAAACATGATCATTTAAACCTCTTCCTTATATTTTACTGATCATGACATGGTAAGTTAACTTGATGCACAATCCTAATCATAAACCATTCCTACAAATATATTCATCATATAGACAAGGATATGCTAAGTATAACATTATCATAGGATGACCTTGGATTCAAACATGATGGAATGTAGATCCCATATACACTCTTTGACCTAGGGTTTTTTTTCTTCAATTAGGATAGTTGTGATACTTGGCATCTTGTTATTTTTCCTAAAGGAAGAAATCCCATTGGTTGTAAGTGGGTATTTAAAAATAAATTTGGTATAGATGGCCAGTTAGAGTGGTACAAGGCCAAACTGGTGGCCAAGGGTTACTCCCAGAGAGAGGGAGTTGATTTTGGTAAAATTTTCTCTCCTATTGCTAAGTTAAATTATATTAAATTTCTATTATCTATTTTTGTTGCTTTTGATTTTAAAATTGAGAAAATGGATATTAAAATTGCTTTCTTGTATGGGGATCTTAAGGAGATTTATATGTGACAACCTGATGGTTTTATTGTGAAACAAAAATAACACTTGGTTAGCAGGTTAAAACAACCATTATATGGTCTAAAACACTCATATAGGATGTGGTACTAGAATTTTGATACCTTTGCATTGAAGTTTGGTTTTATTAGTAGAGAGGAAGATCATTTTATTTATATTACTTGATTATTGATGATCAAATATTGATTATTGTCTTGTATATTGATGACATGTTATTTATGGGTAACAACAAGGTGATGATTAGGGAGCTTAAGACTTAAATTTCTGGAATATTTGATATGAAGGACTTGGGATTGCTAAATATATTCTTGGTAAGGATATTAATAGGGATTAGATTCACAAAAATATTTGGTTAAGTCAACAGAAGTATGTTGACACCATTTTACAACGGTTTAGTATGCAATGTTGTAAGTTAGTAAACATTTTGTTTCTAGTTGGTATTAAGCTTAGTTTAGACATGTGTCCTATTTATTTGATGATTATTTTGAAGATATGTCTAAGGTTCCTTATTCTAGTGTTGTTGGTAGTTTGATGAATACAATGGTTTGCACTAGACTAGGTATTTCCCAAGTAGTGGGGGTTTTGAGTAGGTTTATGTCTAACCTTGGTAGAATGAATTAAAATTTTGTTTAAAAGGTGTTTAGATATTTGCAAGGGACTTTTGATTTTTTTTGGTTTATCATGGTATTGATGATGTGGTTAAGTCATTGGACATACATGGTTTTGTTGATGAAGATTGGGCAGGTGACTTGGATAGTTGAAGGTCCACTAGTGGCTATGTTTTCTCTTTGAACTTGGAGGTGCAGTGAGTTGGATGAGTAAAAGAGCATATAATTTATTTTTCCACCACGTAATCAAAGCATGAGTCTTTTACACATGCCTCTAAGGAGGTGGTTTAGTTACGAAGACTTGGTATAGATATTGGTTTTGATTGTATAATTGTGAGGATCGATTGTGATAGTTAGAGTGCCATATGTTTGACCAAAAATCCAATGTATCAAGTTTGTACTAAGAATGTTGATGTTCAATATCACTTTGTAGATAATAGTAAGGTCTTGCTAGAGAAAGTTGACACTTTGGATAATGTTGTAGATTCTCTCATGAAGCCAGTGACCACGAATAAGTTCTCTTGGTGTAGAAAGGTCACGAGCCTTGATCTCTTTACTTTATTATTTTTATGTATGTATCTCATATGTGTAAATTTGAAATTTATAATGTTAAGTGGGAGAATGTTAGGATAAGTGACATTAACATTGCTATCCTAAGTCATTTCATGTGTCTCTATGTTTCTTGGAATGTGCTCTTGAAGACATAAGAGACTAAAATATTTATTATTTATTTCTTATGACAATTTGTAATTGCATTCATAGAGGTGGACACATGGACAGTGATAGGTACAAAGCATATTGAAGGAATATTCCTTTTGGGCATCTACTTTGGTAGTGGAACACAATAGTAATTGCATGTTAGTGCATGTTGACCTTAGTCATTTGCATGTCTCCTTAAGTGTGGCACCCAGGTTTACATGTTACATGTCCTATTTTGTAGCTAGTGGAGTTGTCAAAGAGTTATGGAACACCTGAGATTGACCAAATTTGATTGGTTGTGGGTTAGGCACCCATGTGAAGGTCATGTGATATTTAATTATATTTTACTATGTTTATGGGTTGTCAACTAAGAATGACATGGGTTTTTTCAAATGGTTTCTATCTCTTTTTTTGAGATACCACAATGGTTTTACCTCTCACATTTTTTTATGAATTGGAGCCTTGGATAGTAGTTTCATATGTTTAGTTATAGGTAATAGGGTATTGTCAGATTTCTTAGAGAATTGTTGTGAAGTGTATTTTCGTACATCTCTCCTTGAAGATTAAGAATATATTTCCCTCTTATTAGGAGTTTTTTCTTGAAATATTTTCTCCATGTAAATATGGTCTCATTTATAGTATTGCTGATTTTATGCTTTTATGTTGAATGTGCAATCATCTTAATCATCTAAGTGGATAATATATGATACATACTTTTTAGATTTACATCATTTGTATATTATTATTACAATATTTCTACCTTGATTTCCAATCTAGAAAAGTGATAATCATATTTAATGTACATCATGTATAAAAGAAGGTAATTCATTAAAATTGAATGCATCCATGGACCTAAGCTTGCTATCATGACATATAAGAGAAGAATCATCAAAAGATATAATAATGTCATACATAGATAGGGAATGTGTAACCTCATATCAAATAAAGTATAATATATAAGTCATTCATTAGAAAATGAGGGTGTAATATGAGTATCTATCACAAAAAACTATCATGAGTTGAATCACTAGGGTAAAATATGATTTAGGGTAAGATACACATAAAAGAACTAGGAAGCATATGTGTATCATAGTGTGACAAGGGTAGCAAAGATGGGAGGAAAAAATGACAATTCTTAAAGGAGGACAAGGTACACAATGGTGGTATGACGCCTCCATAGACAAAATAGTCTCATTGTTATGATAAAATACAATAAGTGAATCAAAGTTAAAAAGCATGTAAACATATCAAAACATACAATGGTAGGATGACTAGTAATCAAAGTACGGGACCATGAGGATCTATGATGTGAAAGTACATCTATCCAAAGATTGTGGATGGTTATGATTTCTTAATTTTGTAAGATAAAGGCCAAAAATAACCTAATAGAAGTTAACGAGTGGTATAAAAATAACCATTATACTTTTTATGGAATTTATTTATGCAAATGACACAGATCTAGAAGTTCAAACTTGGTTTTGCTTGGAATTGGTTTCCTTGTGAGATTGGCATTTGCTGTCTTCCAGACTACCAATGACTTGTAACCAAGTGGATTCACACTGCCTTCCTGCAAAAGAGAAAACTTTCTACCATGGAAAAAGCAAACACGCCATTTGATGTTTTAGGGATCGGTAGAAATTAGAAGATAGAAATTGATGGTTTGACAAAATATATGTAATACGTTGGATTACTCTAATTTTCCTTGGGAATAGGAAATCTACGCGTATTGGACGCACAATTTTATCCGACTTGATGTCATTGAGCAGCTGCTATTGAGGAAATTAGTTGTGATGGGGTTTTAGGTTTCAGAAATTGACAGGTTGTAGGTTTTGAAAACTGTAAAAGCAATGGTGTTAGTTTATTTGGATTTTGTATTTCTAAGCGTTGGGAGGAAGTTGATTACGTACCCATCAAGACGACTCATCTGAACTTCAGCTACCTCGCGACTGTCATTCCAGAGCTTTTATGTTGTAATTTGACGCTTCACTGTCATTGTCAAGAATTCAGAAACGTTATGCTTGACGTCCGCCGGCCATCAGCTTGAAGAAATTGTGATGATTAAATTTGACGTCCATTGGACTATCATCACGATATTTGTTATATGCTGAACATGACACTCATTTAACCGTCATCTGCAGAACTCGGTTGAATTTCATGTGCTTCAAACCGTTAATGCAATCGTCAGATAAAAATTTGACGCCCATTTGACCGTCATTGTTGAATTTGACGTTCAGATTACTCTGATCGTTAGGAATTTTAACGGTTTAAACTTGACGCTCATTTAACTGTCATTTATTTCAGTTAAACTTGTTCTTCCCACTGTCATTGTTTGGAATTTCATTTGTCAAAATTTGACGTTCAATCGATTGTCTTCGAAGGAGTTTTTAAAATTAAACTTGACATCATCTGTAGAACACGAAGTTAAGTTTGACGTCATCTACAGAGTATAGAAGGAAAATTTGACGTCCCTCCAACAATCAACTTCAGGATAAATATAATTTTTGACGTTCATTTGGCCGTCAGCAAAAGGAATGCTAACAGTTACACTTGACAGCCATTTAACTGTCATTAGAAGAACTTACTAATGTAAATTTGACGTCCTTTCGACCGTCAAGCCGAAGATTAAAATTGACGCCCATCTGACTGTCATTGTCTGGATTAAATACTTTATGAAATTTGACATTCAGTTGACTGTTATTAGGAAGAATTAATTAAGAATTAAACTTGACGTTCATTTAACCGTCATCCACCAAAACCCTCAAGTAAAATTTGACGTCCGTCCAACCATCAACCCAAAGAATATTGGAAAAATAAAATTGACGTCTATTTGACCGTCACAGTCAAGGATGACACTGAAATTTGACGTTCATTTGACCGTCAACGTCGAGTTTTTGCTTGAAGTTTGACGTTCATTTGATCATCATACCAGATATTGTTAAACTTGATGCGAATTTAACCATCATCGCCCAGAGTTATTATGTTGAATTTAACGTCCATTGTCACATGCAAGTAAGCATTTTTAAGTATAACTCTGGGACGTGCACGATTTTTCTGTGATTACTCGTATGGTTGTTGACTGCCTGAAGAGCATTCGGCGAAAGCGCAAAAGTGCGGAGGAGGAAGTATACCGAGTTCTGTTATTTGGTATGCAGGTATGAGCAGATGATGTGCAATGACCTCCCTCTTTGTTGGCAACCATTTGAATGCTTTCCCATTAAATTTATATTTTATCTTGTTATCAGTTCTTAGACAGAAAGCATATAGATTGCGCAAAGAAAGATTGACATGCTTATTTCAACTACACTTGCCTCTTCCTTTTTCCTACTTCTACTTCATTTTGAAATAATAAAACAAGAAGTCCAAAGAGATTTTGATATGAATAATTTTAGAATGTGGAGAGTTTTAGATTGAAAGTGTGCAATTTTTTACATCAACATTTCAGATCATATTCTATGATCCATCATCAAAATGAGATGTAGGTAGAGAGAATAATCACTTATGATAGTAGAAATTGGAGTTAGTTGATAGGATCACATATAATACATATACTACTAGTTAGAAATTTTTATTGTCCAAAGCATCTACATTGAGAGAAGATGTGACTTGAAGATGCCTTAAAACTTTTTTAACATTCTTGGTTTTTCCTCATAGTTATTAGAAGTAATTTATTATATGTTTGCCATGATGATTTATAATGTCCTGGTTTTTAAAGATATTCATTTGAGCATATATCATATCCAATCACCATTCAAAAGCCTAGAGCTCTAAGCAGCTTTCCAAGGAAAATTTCATCGGGAACACTAAAAGGAATAGTATTTTTCATTAGAAATATCATTTGCCAACATTTATCATGACTATGAAGTTGATCCAATCAAAAGAATCAACCTAGGAGAGCTTGGCATTGCACCAATCATGACTACATGTTAGAGACTAGGTTTGTGTAGCGTGAGATTGATCTGAAGCTATAGAATCAACCAACAAAGAATAATAAGTTTGCATAAAAAGTATAGATAGTTGGCATATTAAGAGCATCAATTATTTTGTATGTAGGTGACCAAGTTCTACAGGACATTACGTTTTATCTTCATCGTAGTGCCACAACTTAAACTTACACCTTGTGAATTTGATTAAATTCATCTATTATATTAGCTATCATTATGTTAATCTAGGTTAATTTGTGCTTATTTGAGCACTTTTATTTAATTAGCTTAGATTAACCTCAAAGAAAATATATAGTTTTCCTCTTACATTTTCGATGAACCCATATGATCTTACACCCCCTAAGGTTTGACCTTAAAAATTATACCTCACTATTTTGAGGGTAGTAGATCTATTTTTTATTTAATTGCATTATCATTTTTAGATCTTACTAAGGTTTGAGTTCATATTCTATTATTATTTTATCTTTATATTTCTCCTTAGGTTTGTACCTTACTTTATGAACTTCGTTTTTTTCCATCCTACCCACCCTTGGATACCTCACTAAGGCTTCATTTTTAGATCTAATATAGTACTGCTATTTTTAATTTTAAATTTTAAAATTATTTTATTATACTATTTTTTTATCCTTCATACATCATATTGCGTTGTTCATGCCACAAGCTACTCAAGATCCTAATATTCCTCTTAAAAGGAGTGCTAGACTTTAAAACCCATTGGTGCTACCCATTCTAATGATACTAGAGTATTCTTAGATGATAATGTAGAGAATAATGTGAATGTTTATCATCACAAGGCCAATGTAGAACAACATGACTTAGCTAACGGACTTTCTAATTTACTACAGAGAGACTCATACACAACTAGGAAATATGATTCATGATATCTTTGTCAACAAGCCATAAGAGCTAGAGGTATTACAAGCTTTAGGTAATATTAAAGGTGCATCTACTTCTCCAAATTCTACCATTGCCCCTTCCACTAACATTATTCAACCCCTTAGTGATACCCCTATCTTCACTAGTGTCCAACCATATTGTGTTCATCCTTTCTCTAATTTCATCCCTTTCTATGGCATCCCTCCTAACTACATCCCTTCTAAGATACACACATCCTACGTGATTTTTTATAACTCCATTCCTATTTCATCTACCACTACCCAACCCATCATATCCACCATCCCTTCACTTGTGTCATTCCTACTTTTATCACTTCCTTATCTACCATATGTACTCCTCATCTCATACCTCTATATATTCTCGTGCATACACTGCATTACACATTTTCCTTCATGCCTCTTTCCCAACCTAGTACCTCTTTCATTCCTCATACCAATCACACCCATACCTACATCCACTCAAGTGACCATGTCGACCTTCTCTTGTTTCCCTTATATTCTCTACCCTAGATGTACTTATGAAAAATATAGATCAACTCTAGAGAAAGGTGTGGATGCAAGAACAAATGGATAAGATATCGAGGAATTTAAAGATGCTAGACACACACCATTATCATATGAGATTGTTACATATCCTCTCCTTACGATGGACTTTGTGGCACCTTATTTTGAAATGTACAATGGAAAATGTGACCTAAAAACACACTTGAGATCTTTAACTATCACATCTATAGACTTGGTATATGAGGATAAGTTACTAAGTTGTTTCCACAAACATTAAAGGATTATGCTCACACATTTGATGATTTAAAATACATATTCTTAAATCAAGTCAAAATTAATATAGGCCTTAGTATTATTATTTACAACCTAGATTTAAGTGGCCCTAAGGTTCAAAATAACACATTCATGTTTATGGGAAAAAAATTCAATCCTTATGCTCTAAATTACTTACCAACTTACTCAATCGAATTGCAAAACATCTTTACTAAGGGATTAGTAAACCAACTATAGATACTATGTACTTTATTAGGTTTGTGTTTTTGATGGACCTATGTGCATGTGTAAAAATAGTTGAGTCCAAATTCTTAGTATAAAATTTCTTTAAGTATGGGTCATCAAATCAAATGCCCAATCATATCCTTCAAAACATAAAGTCAAAAAAAATTCAAAGGTAAATGACATAAAGGAAAATGTGAATCAACTGGCTACCACCTCTACTTTTATTTCTTTTAAACAAACTACTTGTATAGAGTTTACTAAGTTACAAAAATCCTTGGATGATGTGCCACAAATTTTTATTGTGTTCTAACTTGATTTCTATTCCCCAATATAGTCATTGGATCTAAATAAACCACTTCTCAGAGGTTATAAAAAGAAAACAGTTTGCAAATTTCATATAATTAAGAGACATTATACACAATCATGCATGTGTCTCAAGAACAAAGTACAAGATCTCATAGATAATAATATGATTCATATAGAGTGCCTATATCAATTATAATGGAAGTCCTTCAATTTAATGTACTCAAATTTAGACCCAATACATTTTAAAAATTTTGAGTCTTTTGTTTTAAATGCATCAATCAAAGTGATCTTACTCGAAGTTGTGCAAATTTATAAAGGTCTTGATATGTGAAAATAAGGGACCATGAGGGTCTGTGATGTGAAAATACATCAATGAAGATCTATCCAAGGATTGTGGGTGGTTATGATTTCTTAACTTTGTACAATAAAGGCCAATAAACCTAATAGAAGCTAATGAGTGGTATAAAAGTAACCATTATACTTATTATGGAATTTATTTATGCAAATGACACAGATCTTGAAGTTCAAACTTGGTTTTGCTTGGAATTGCTTTCCTTGTGAGATTGCTAGTTGTTGTCTTCCAGAATACCAATGACTTATAACCAAGTGGATTCACACTGCCTTCCCGGACAAGAGAAAACTTTATACTATGGAAAAAGAAAACACGTCTTTGATGTTTTAGTGATTGGTAGAAATTAGAAGATAGAAATTGATGGTTTGACAAAATATATGTAATACGTTGGATTCACATAATACGTTGGACTCTAATTTTCCCTGGGAATTGGAAATCTACGCGTATTGGACGCACAATTTTATCTGACCTGATTGTCATTGAGCAGCTGCTATTGAGGAAATTAGTTGTGATGGGGTTTTAGGTTTCGGAAATTAACAGGTTGTAGGTTTTGAAAACTGTAAAAGCAATGGTGTTAGTTTATTTGGATTTTGTATTTCTAAGCGTTGGGAGGAAGTTGATTACGTCTCCATCAAGACGACTCATCTGAACTTCAGCTACCTTGCGACCGTCATTCCAGAGCTTTTATGGTGTAATTTGACGCTTCACTGTCATTGCCAAGAATTCGGAAACGTTATGCTTGACGTCCGCCGGCCATCAGCTTGAAGAATTTGTGTTAATTAATTTGACGTCCATTTGACCGTCATCACGAGATCTGTTTTATGTTGAACATGACGCTTATTTTTTAAACTCGACGTCATCCGCAAAATATTGTAAATTAAATTTGACGTCCCCCTGAAGTCATCTCCAAGAAATAGTATAATAATTTTGACGTTCATTTGACCGTCAACAAAAGGAATTGTTGCGTTAAACTTGACGACCATTTAACCGTCATTACCAGAATTGTATGGGGTTAAATTTGACGTTCTTCCGACCGTCAAACACTAGGACAGAAATTTAATTTGATGCCCATTTGACCGTCATTGTCTGGATTGGTTTACTCTGAAATTTGACGTTCAATTGACTGTCATTAAAGAAAAAATAAACTTGACGTTCATTTAACCGTCACCGACAGAAGTATCAAGTGAAATTTGACGCCCTTCAGACCATCAACCAAAGAATATTCAGTGATAAAATTGATGTCTACTTGACCGTCAAAGTCGAGATTCATTCCTGAAATTTGACGTTCATTTGATCGTCATACCAGGGATTCTGCATTGTTAAACTTGACGCGGATTTAACCATCATCGCCCAGAGTTGTTATGTTGAATTTAACGACCATTGTCACATGCAAGTAAGCATTTTTAAGTATAACTCTGGGAAGCGCATAATTTTTGTGTGATTACTCGTATGGAAGCTGCCTGCCTGAAGAGCGTTCGGCGAAAGCGCGAAAGGGCGGAGGAGGAAGTACACCAAGTTCTGTTATTTGGTATGTGGGGATGAGCAGATGATGTGCAATGACCTCCCTCGTTGTTGGCAACAGTTTGAATGCTTTCCCATTAAATTTGAATTTTATCTTGTTATCAGTTCTTGAAAGAAAGATTGACATGCCTATTTCAACTACACTTGCCTTTTCCTTTCTCCTACTTTTACTTGTATTTTGAAATGAATAATTTTAGAGTGTTGTGAGTTTAGACTGGAAGTATGTATAATTTTTTACATCAACGTTTCAGATCATACTCCATGATCCATCATTAGGATGAGATGCAGATAGAGAGAAGAATCACATATGATAATAGTAGAAATTGAAGTTAGTTGATAGAATCACATATAATACATATACTACTATTTAGAAATCTTTATTGTCCAAAGCACCTACATTGAGATAAGATGTGGTGAAGATGCCTTAAAACTTTTCAACATTCTTGCCTTTTCCTCATAGTTAGTATAAGTAACTTAGTATATGTTTGCCATGATGATTTATAATGTCTTTGTTTTTAAAGATATTCATTTGAGCATCTATCATATTCAATCATCATTCAAAAGCCTAGAGTTCTAAGCAGCTTTCTAAGGAACACTTTATTAGGAGCACTAAAAGGAATAGTATTTTTCATTAGAAATATCATTTAGAGAGTTTGCACACCTCCTTGTTGTTTGCTAAAATTTATCATGATTGTGAAGTTGGTCCAATCAAAAGAATCAACCTAGGAGAACTTGGCCCTTGTAATTTGACAATTTTCATAAGGTTTTTCTAAATATATCTAGTCCTTAACATGAACAAAAAGATAGGGATTATAGAAAAGCATATAAAAAAAAGTTTGCACTGTACCAATCATGACTACATGTTAGAGACGAGGTTTATGCACCATGAGATGGATCTAAAGCTATGGAATCAACCAACAAAGAATAATAAGTTTGCATAAAATTATAGATAGTTGGCATATTAAGAACATCAATTATTTTGTATGTAGGCGACCAAGTTCTATAGGACATTGAGTTTTATCTTCATCGTAGTGCAACAACTTAAACTTACACCTTGTCAATTTCATTTAATTTCCTAAATTTAATTCATCTATTCTTAGCTATCATTATGTTAATCTAGGTTAATTTGTGCTTATTTGAGCACTTTTATTTAATTAGCTTAGATTAACCTCAAGAAAAATATATAGTTTTCCTCTACATTTTTTTATGAACCCATATGATCTAACACCCCCTAGGGTTTGACCTTAAAGATTATAACTCACTATTTTTATGGTAGTAGATCTATTTTGTATAATTGTATTATCATTTTTAGATCTTACTAAGGTTTGTTTTCCTATTCTATTAATATTTTATCTTTAAATTTCTCCTTAGGTTTGTACCTTATGAACTTAATTTTTTCCCATCCTACCAACCCTTGGATACCTCACTAGGGCTTCATTTTTAGATCTAATATAGCATTGCTATTTCTAATTTTAAAATTTGAAAGTATTTTATTAAATGCCTTATTTTTCTATCCTTCATATATCATATTGCATTGTTCATGCCACAAGCTACTTAAGATCCTAATATTCCTCTTAAAAGGAGTGCTCCTTTAAACCCCATTGGTGCTATCCATTCTAATGATACTAAAGTATTCTTAGATGATAATGTAGAGAATAATGTGGATGTTTATCATCATTAGGCCCATGTAGAACAACACGACCTAGCTAATGAAATTGCTAGTTTAGCTCATGGAGAGACTCATACACAACTAGAAAATATGATTCATGATATATTTATCAACAAGCCACAAGGGCTAGAGGTATTAAAATATTTAGGTGCTAAAAATTGGTTCATCTATTATACTATTAAAGGTGCATCTACTTCTCCAAATTCTACTATTGCCCCTTCACTAACATTATTCAACCCCTTAGTGTTATCCCTATCCTCACTAGTGTCCAACCATATTGTGTCCATCCTTTCTCTAATTTCACCCCTTTCTATGGCCTCTCTCCTAACTACATCCCTCCTAAGATACCCACATCCTACGTGATGTTTATAGTTCTATTCTTATATCATCTACCACTACCCAACCTATCATATCCACCATCCCCTCACTTGTGTAATTCCTACTTCTACCACTTCCTTATCTACCATGTATACTCCTCATCTCATACCTCCATATATGCCTAATATTCATACACTTCATTACATATTTTGCTTCATGCCTCTTTCCCAACCTAGTACCTCTTTCATTCCTCATACCAATCACACCCATACCTACATCCACCCTAGTGGCCATGTCAATCTTCTCTTGTTGCCCTTATCTTCTCTACCCTATATGTACTTATGAAAAGTATAGATCAATTAGATAAAGGTGTGGATGCAAGACCAAATAGATAGGATAGTGAAGAATTTAAAGATGCTAGACACACACCAGTATTATATGAGATTGATACATATCCTCTCCTTATAATGGACTTTGTGGCACCTTATTTTGAAATGTACAATGTAAATGGTGACCTAGATAGATATTTTCATACCATACCTTCATATATGTCCATGGATACACTTCATTACACATTTTCCTTCATGCCTCTTTCCCAACCTAGTTCATCTTTCATTCCTCATACCAATCACACTCATACCTACATTCACCCTAGCGACCATGTCAATCTTCTCTTGTTGCCCTTCTCTTCTCTACCCTAGAGATGTACTTATGAAAAATATAGATCAATTAGAGAAATGTGTGGATGCAAGACCAAATAGATAAGATGGTGAAGAATTTAAAGATTTTAGACACACACCACTATCATATGCGATTTTTACATATCATCTCCTTACAATGGAATTTGTGAAACCTTATTTTGAAATGTACAATGAAAAAGGTGACCTAAAAACACACTTGAGATCTTTGAGTATCACATGTGTAGACTTGGTATATGAGGATAAGTTTCTATCTAAGTTATTTCCATAAACATTAAAGGATTATGCTATTGAATGGTTTTGTTCACTAACTTTTGGGTCTATTCACACATTTGATGATTTAAAATACATATTCTTAAATCAAGTCAAAATTAATATAGGCCTTAGAATTACTATTTACAACCTAGATTTAAGTGGTCCAAAGGACCGAAATAACAAATTCATGTTTATGGAAAAAAATCAATCCTTATGCTCTAAATTACTTACCAACTTACTCAATTGAATTGCAAAACATCTTTACTAAGGGATTATTAAACCAACTATAGATACTATGTAATACAACAGTCCAAACTTGCTGCTAAAATAACCTAACACCTTGCACCATCACGAGAACCTTAAACAGGTCATATCCTCACTCCACACACTTGATTTGAATTTCGCATGCTAGTAGCTATTACCACACATGCCTCAAACTTAGAATAGCTTGATGAATCTTTTGATATTTCAAACTCCTTGTACACTGAGCCACACCACTAGAATAGACATACTCTCCTTCCAAACCACAAAGCTACACTACATTTTTGAAAGAAATGCCACCCAAATTAATTAATCTCTCTACCCAAAATATATCCTACTGGAACACCACACTCATGTTGACTGCATACCCAACATGGTATAATAAATTCATTAACTATCTGAAGGAAGTCACACCACTACTGACATGATACATGATACCTAAATAGATTAAATGGTCTCCACACTATCAAACAACATTATTTTGAAACTTTGAATCAAATGACAATTCTAGTACTCCTACAATCTTCTTCATTTTGACAACCTTCACATCTAATAGCCTTGACACCCTTTGATAGCCATTGTCAATAACAATGACCTATTGAAATCAGTTTGACATCAATGACAACCTATGCTCGACAATGATAATGATCAAGAGGGCATGCCCTAGGTTGGGCAGAGGCCAAAATAATGATAATTGACTGATATGATAAATGATGATGGACAATATTAAATTAAGTGATGCCACACCACAAGTTGCCACAAATATTGATTGATGGATGAATTGATTGCTCTATAGACCTATAAAATGTTAGTCCACAAAACATAATAACTTGTTGTAGATAGCATGTACAGGATAACTCAATACTTCTCCGTAATAATTGCATGATAGATCATAATAGTTATTTATCATTCTTGCTTGTTCCTTTCTTCTAAAATTGAAAAAAGAAATGGAAAAGGATGAATTAATGCAATAAAATTATTGACAATTTTATTGCATTAATTCATCCTTTTCCTAATCTTAATTTTCCTAATTTTGTTAAATAAATTTAACTATTTTCTAATTGTTCTTTTTATCTATTTTTTATCTCTCTTTTTTGTCTATTTTCGATTTTCATGTGTTCTTATTTCAAAATTATCTCTAATAATATTAGATCAGTTTTTCTATTTTCTATTTTTTCCATTAAGTTTATTATAATCATGAATATTAACATAGAATTTAAAGAGTAGCTATTAATTTTCTATTTTTTCATTTCTTTCTTATCTTTTCTTGAACCTTTATAGATATTCTTTTCCTTATTAAAACTAATACATTTTTATAATTATTAGAATAATTATAATAAATTATCAATATTTTATTTTTCATTCTTCTCTCAAGAATATTATGATTTAATTTCATAATTTACATTAAGTAGTTTTTTAAATTAATTTTTTATTCTTCTTTGTTTGAGAACCAATATAGATATTCTTATCTATTAGTTCTTAAAATTTTAATTCTATGTGTTAATCTTATTCTATTATTCCTTGTTAAAATTGTGTTAGTTTTTTTTTATTATTAATTAGATTTATTCTTTCGGGCTTTTTCTAATTTTTAGTTCTCTTAGTTTTTTCCTAGTGTTTCTCTTCGTTATTTTTCTTTCTCTCTTTGGTCAAGTCAACGCCTTCCTTTTCCTTGGTTGGCATGTAACCCCCTTCTCCCTCTTTATCTCTCACCCTTTTATGCATTTCTTGGTTTGGAACTAATCATTCTTCTCCTTGAGCTCTCTATTTCATCCTGATGATGGATCACATAGTGTGATCCAAAACGTTGATGCAAAAAATATCACACAATCAAAGCCAGAAACTAGCTCAGTAGTAAGTGGATCTATCGAACCAAATTTGTAGTGGATGGCTTAGTTGAAAAATTTAAAGCACGACTTGTGGCCAAAGGTTTGTCTCAAATACCAGGTATTGGCTACATTGAGACCTTTGTCCGCATCACTAAAATGAACTCCATTCGCTTGCTACTTGTTATTTCTACAACTCATGTTGGGTTGTACATCAAATGGATGTGAAGAGTTCATTTCTTCACGAAGATCTACATGAAGAAATTTACATGGAGCAACCACAAGGATTCATTCAAGATTCTTCATTGGTTTGCAAGCTAAGGAAATCTCTATATGGTCTCAAATAGGCTCCATGAGCTTGGTATGCCAAAATGAACTCCTTTCTTCTCTCCATTGGGTTCTCCAAATGCCACTCAAATCCAAATGTCTACATCTTACGGTAGGAGGATGCTCTTCTCTTCTTGGCTCTCTATGTTGATGACTTGATTGTCACTGGGAGCACTTCATCCATCATTGTGAGTGTCAAAACTGCTTTGCACAAAAAAATTTCCATGATTGACTTGGGGTGATCCCACAATAGTGGTTTACAATTTTTGGCCAAACTGGACACTGAAATTATTATTTTTAACTAAATCTTCACATTCGGGCACCTATAGCGGCTAAATCGTGAGGAATTTGAAGATGATGCAAACTAGAGTCTCCTCACATTTTGTCTGTAGATTCTAAAAATAGTTTTTTCAAAATTTTTGGAATTGGATTGCACTTCTTTTTCCATCTCCCACGGAAATTGGTTTTTTTTAGAAAAAAAACATTTTTAAAAAGTGACGCACATCGTATAACGCATAACTTTTTTTCCATGAAGGATAAAATTCTAATTCTTTTGAATTTAGATTTGTAACTTTGATATCTAGTGCTTCCACTTGGTTAGATAGTTTTTTATTGAATATTTTTTCTTTAATAAAGTTTGAAGTCAAACCAATTACAATTTAGACATAGCGTGACCGTATAACGTGTAACTTTTTTGTATATATTGAAATTCAATTTTTTTTTGATAATCTGTTATTTTTCCACATGTGCGAACATAGACCTTCATTTTTGATGAAAAACCTATGTTTAATAAAACTAAAAACAAATACATAATAAAACCAAAACATATTAAAATTATATTTGTTGGATAGCTCGTTCCGAGGACTACCTGATTTCAGTTGGGTTTGTGAAGATTCCTCCATTTTCATCCTCAAACCGAGCTTTGAAGCATAAAAATTTAGGTTTTTTTGGTGAACAAGGTCAAAAATCAGGGAAAAGGGGGGTTCGAGCGAACCAGGGTTCATTTGAACCCCCTTCCCAAAAGGGGTTTTCATTTGTTTTTTTCCGTGCATGCATTAAATGGGTTCGGTCGAACCTTGGTTCGAGCAAACCCTTTTTAGGTTCGTTCAAACCAATGAGTTCATTTGAACCCCCAAAATGAATTTTGTTGGCATGGGGTCATTTTTTACAAGTTTTCCTTCCTCATTCGAACTGTAAACCACTTTTGTGGGTTTACCCCTTGGGTCTCTTGCACTACATTCTCGACATCAAGATTGCTTAGACCTTTTTAGGGATCTCTTTGTTGGAAGACAACAATCTACTGAGAGGGGGGGTGAATTAGCAGATCTTAAATCTTAGCTCTTAAAACCTTTTTGTAGACTAACTCCTTAAACTCTTTATGCAAATTAATTCCTTAAATCCTTAATATGTAGATTGAAGACTTAAGCTGTAGCAACATAAACATACAATCATACAATCAACACATACAAGCCCATAACACCAGATATATGTGGAAAACCCAAGATGGACAAAACCACAGTGAGAAATGGTGCTAGGATCTACTGTCCTAATCCGGCCTCACAAGAAAATCCTCTATTACAATGTTTAAGGGCACCAAACCTAACCTGAGACAATGGTCGCAGGTGTAGTTGGACCAATTAATTCTTTCCTTTGTGTCGGTTACTAGCCGAAACCCTGTTTACACGGACTTAGCCATTTGAAGCCTTCACCTTCAAACTCTGACCATCGATCTTTGTTATTTGCGCCATGATCCATGGTTCTCTGTTCATATTGACATGTTTAAATCATCACCATTGGATTTTTAAACATGCGTCATCGATCTTCATCTGTGACTAACAGTTTACAACATTGAAGACACTTTATCGTATCAAGCAGAAACATATTAGGGTCCTGCCAATAAAAACCATTTACATTATACCTCTTGTGAAAGACATAGGCCCACATGCCATCTATCATCCATGTCATCACCACACAATTCACAATAATGATATGAATTTATCTATAGTGCAATCACTCTTTGCCATCTGGACATGCTGACACATACACTACTGGCTCCTATCAAGTGGGTGGTCCCCATTGCCCACATGTCATCCTTGTCTGCACCATGCAACAACCATCACCTATGTGACTTGTCATGTTGGTAAATCGCACACTGCCACTTGTCCTCATACATTCACCAATTACCATCATTGATCATGTCCATTGCATATCGCTCCAACACCTAAGTCACCACCATTCAATCACGCAATGTGAGTAACCTTAGCAATGATCGTTAGTGTTAACTACTAGATTTTGCACCCTGTTGAATGTGAAATTCAACAATCTAGTGTAACATGGGAATGACCTTAAAAGTATAAAACTTATATAAGATCAAACCTCCGGAAAAAGGCTAGCTTCCTATGTTGGAAGTATCACCTAAACTACTAATTTTTTAAGGAAAAGGGAGAAGATTACTAAAGCAAAAAAGAAATGGTAGAAACTAATCCCTATGGTGATACACTGAACTGACAAGAATCATGAAATAAAATAGATGAATGTACACTGGAAAACTAATGATAGTTACTTCATTTACTCAACATAAATTTTGTGAACTTATGCATAATTCATGAAAATGCTTAATCTGCATATATATTTTAAGTAGGAAAGATGAATTTCACAACTTTAAAGTTCAAATGCAGACGTAGAAAAAAGCACAGTTCAAAACTTGCATAATCTGAAAGAAAAATGAAAGTAGTATGAGAACTAACACTGGTTTCCAAGGAAATCTCTGTATTTCATATTCCAAATTTCAAATGAGTTACAAAGCATACATCAGCTGAGAAAGGATTTGAGAAAAATCACTAACTCTCCAGAATGCATAATCAGAACTAACTGACAAAGAGTAGCAAAATGTGAATAAGTAGCCAACATCCAAGTTGCTTCCACAATACAAGGTTCTAGAAAGCCTTGGGTCGGATGCAACAATAAGGCCTAAAATCTAGCCTTCAAATCCACTTAGAAAGAGCTCATGTTGGATGAAAAAGTCATGCAAGACTTAATCCAACCATAACTACTCCTAAAAGAGCTCTAAAAAGGCCTATATTCTCTCAACAAAGTGATGAATCACCCTATCTCTTCTCCTCATGTTGGTAAACAAAACACAACTTCTCTAGATGCTTGCAAGATCATAAATGAAAGTATATCCATTGCCTTCATGACTCAGTCAATTTCTCACATGTTGAAAACCTTCTATCTGTTTTATCCTTGCATTTTTTTTTTTGAAAATAACAATTTTGATAAAGTAATTTATAATGTATTACTTGGTCAAAATTGCTTTACATTGGAAATTAATGCAAAAATTAAAAAAGATAGACAACTAAGTCTTAGAAGACTTAGATAAAAATGAAAAAAAAAGCCCACGAGGATATAATTGCAATGGCATATTTCAAAAAAGAAAGGAACAAAAAAAATGCCCAACTCTATCGACATTTGGTAACAGGGTATCAAACCCTAGATGAAACAAAAGCAAAAGAAGCATCTTCATTCGTCATTTTGTGAGAAGCTTCTTGAAGAAGCTACGCCGCTGCCAAAATGAAAACTGAGTGGAAGGGTTTCTAGTGCTCTCTTCAAATTCTGGAACCTTCAATGGTGAATTTTGAATTGTCTCACAGGATTTTCTTGGAGTTGTTTGAAGCTTCTTGCAGGCATGAGCATGGCAGATTTTGATGCTACAGAAGCATTTTTCCCTTGCATGCTTTACTAACAATGACTTCAATGTGCTGGGTAAGTTTCTCTGAAACCAATTACATGATTCTTTTGTTAATTTTCTGAAGCTTAACAAGCTAGAGCTTGAAGAAAAATAAAAAAGAATTTTTTCTTTCTTCTCCATGAATAAATGATGAAGAAAAGTTACTTTCCCTGTTCACAAAAAATTAATTTCTCCATTCATGGCCGTGGCTATAAGCACAAAAATCTTGCTATTAGTGATTTCTCTGAGACAAAAACAGGTCAAACCAAAGTTAAAATGGTATCATGTCCTTTCAATGCTTGATTCTTGTGTTTACCACAGAAAACTGATTCATTTTTACAAAAAACCCACAAGGGTTTCTTCTTTCCAACATTCTTTGGCTCGACATCTTCATGGTTGTACTGGGTTTCATTTTCTGGGTTTTCACAAAATCTAACACATTTTTTATATTTTATGAACACAATCTTCTCCACTTAAAATCCCTACCTTGCGTGAGACTGTAGGTTATCTTAGGACTACCCAAAATTTCTATTCTTTCATGAAGTCTTTCCCTTTTCGTGACTTTAAAAAAAAATGTTGTTTTGTTGTCTTTCCCAAGACTATTATGATTGTCCTATAGATCCTTACTTAACTGAGGCTGTGTTATCAGAGTTTTTATTAATCTATCTTATCAGTCTTTATACATGATGAACTACCCATTGGTTAGATTGTTTCTCTAACAAGACTCTTTGGATACTTTTCTCCAGATATTTTGCAAAACAATATATTCTTTATGCTCACTATGTATAGTATATGTGATCTCAATCTCTGCTCTTATGGAGGCACCATGCTTTTGACTTTGAGACTGTTTGAAGGAAAAATAGTGAACCTTCTCTACTTAAGTATATAAACAAAAATCATGCTTTCACTATCTCATACAATGATGATTGAAATGATGATTGATAATGCATCTCAGATGATCATTTGTATCAATGTGTTTGTTCTTCTCGTGCATTGTTCCTTGGAACAACACATTAACATAGTGGCTTTGACCTTGCATTTTACTTGTCACTTATAGTTATTCATTTGATGAGACCTTGAAAAAATTCCTTTTTTATCTCCATTTCTTTGTGTATATTTAAATTTTGCATAAAGACTGCTTGCCAACAGAGGATTTGTGTTCTTTACGATAATACCAACTAGCAGAATCATTTATAGTACTTTAAAGTCCCTATAAAGGTGAAACTGAGTTATTGGAGCCTGAAACTTCTTATAACACTTCATTGAGCTTCACTATCATACTGTTATGTTTGATGTATCTCATTGATGTCCATAAAATGTAACCATGTTTTATCATTATTACCAGAATCGGTTGGTTCCATCTTCTCTTGATCATTAAATCATCAGAATGTAATTGTGAGACACCTTGTCACGTCTCAGACTTTGATGTTGTTTTGCTCATGACTTTGTGTGAATATGCTCTATGAATTATTGTGTGTGCTAGAGTAATATGATATATTATGATGCTTTGGTGTGTGGTAATGTGAAAAGTATTTACTTTTGAAATTGTGAATGCATTTTATTTTGAAAATATGCAAGATAGAACAAAATAGAAGTATTGATTTAATTATTGCTTTGATTTATATCTCTATATCGGTTACTAATACAATTTCATTGTTGCGTGCCTGAGTGCACTTGAGTTGTAGGTGGTCGAAGAACAAGAGTGTGATTGAGGAAAGAAGGCTAGCTTCCCGATAGGGTAAAAGAGGAAGAACTCTCGGTCACACACACAACACCTAAAATCATATAGTTGCATTTAGGCAATGCCTGTTTTAATTTGATTGCTTTGAGTTACTTACAAAATAAGTAATAAATGGTTTGAATAAATAAATAATAAAATAATAACATAAATATAAATTAATTATTAATTGTAGTTTTAAAAGATTTATAATTTCTAAATCTATCTAATTGTAATATTTAAATAACAAGCCAAATGGAATATGTTTTTATGGAGTAAGTATTTTTGAATTACCTATCCAACTTTTGTGCAAATAATAGAAAATATTTTATTATATTTTATTTTATTTATTTATGAAATTGAAATAAAATTGAAATATTTTAATTGCATTTGTCTTAATTTCTAATTCCAAGATTAGGGTTTAAAAGAGAGGAAATTAATATTAAATAGGGAAAAAGACATTCCCGTGAAAGAGGGGTTCTTGAAATTTTCTAAAAACAAACAATATTCTCTGCAAGTTGGTATCTTTTTGCATGTCAATAGCTGCTAAGAAGTTTTTCCATCTGTCAATTTAGAAGGGTTTTTGCATGAATTTCTGAAGACTGGATAAGGATTTAAGGAGGAGAGAAGGCAGGAGAGAGGAAAAAAAAGGCTTATTCAGAAAAGAACCAGCGCAGGAGAAGAAGGCGGAAGGAAATTTTGGGCATCTTCAACTGGAGGGTTTTAACCAGGTTTTTCATTCTCTCCTTCTCTTGTTGAGTTACAAAAAATAGCTTAAGAAAATGATTGTAAGAATTAGTGGAATTGTTTGCAAACAATATTTAATATTTGGGAGAACTTTTTCTGTCTGCTCTGCTAATTTCAGTCCAATTGTCCATGTAAATCTAGAGTTTTCCCTCTTTGCATTATGTATATTATGCTTCTGCTCTTTATTGGTGAAATATCTGAGAATTGATACATAAATATATATATATATATAAATATATACACACAATCTTGTTTATGTGCATATATATATATATACATAAATATATATAAATGTGAAGATTTTGTGTACATTACAAGTTTATCTCTGAAATCCGGAAGGAAGAAACTAAATCCCGAAATTGTTTTTGGGAATGAATGCTACAGTTTTTTTTTTTTTGTTTTTTGTTTTTGTGAGAGGAATTAACCCCAGCCCCGTCCCAAGGGAAGGGATTGTGGGGAGGCCCGCGCACACTCCACACGGTCCACGCCCTCCCTATGGGTAAGGCGAGGCCTCCAACCACCCTTTGGGGTGCTAACACTTACCTTGAACCAGGAAAACTACTTCTTTCTGTGTGTGCGGCAGTAAAACGTGAGAATAGAAAATATCTATGTAAAACTATATTTATATATATATATATATATATACATAAATATATAAATAAGTAAATTTTACTCAGTCATGCATGCCCTCAGAAATAGATATATATATATAACCCTGTGTAACATTGAAAACTTTAGAAGTATTTGTGATGCTGGAAATGCATCAATGAAGTCTTTGTGTTATGCAAATATGAAGTCTTTCATTTGGAAAATATGTATAAACATTCTCACAGTTGTAGACATTCAGATTAAATACATTTTGTATAAGAACTTATAGTAAAATATATAGATGTCAATATGCAAACCTCTGTTTTGTCAGTAAATAGTAGCAATTTTGGTGTTTAATTCTTTCAATTCTGACTGAGTTCTTTAGTATGAATGATAAATTTGTATGTTTATATATATATATGTACATAGATTCAAAAATGTCAAAGTATGATATATATATATATATATAAATATATAACCATGTAATTCAATGAACACTGCTTTTCTTTTATTAGAAATATTATTTCAACCAGTGGTAATACCTTGAAAATACCATGATGTACATACATTTTTACATTTGAAAACCAAACTTGAACAAGAACACTCAAGAAAGTAGCTTGAAGTGAGAACAGATCTTTTGCTAAATAGAAGAAAATATGCTGAGAAAAGAGCAGATTTTATTTTAATACTGAAACTTTACAACCTATTCTTTTGTTCAAACGTATTAAGATGGAACTCAAAAGATGCTTTGAAACTCTCTTTTGAAATCTAAGTATGAATGGAAATCAGTTTGATAAACATTTTATGAATATGGAAAAATGAAGGAAATTCTTTTAGGAATCAATGAAATGCATGAAGCATATAAGGAAAATGCATAACTTTCTATTTTTGCACTTTATTATACTGTATTTTGGTAACTTCCGGGATAGGATGCCGAAGGTGGATCCACAGAGACGGTAGTTTTACCTTTTCTGAAACTACCATTTGTTTTTATTTATGCTTGGCCAAGCACTTGTACCATTGAAATAGATGGATTTGTTTTTAAAAGCCTAGAAATATATGTATCTCTGCCACCTCCTGTTGCAAGAAATATGTTTTCTCATGTTAGAAATGCATATAGGCACCATGCATGCATCGAGAGTTCCCTCCTATTTTATTGTGTTAGGTTGCTAGGCTCCTTATGCAGGGCCGGGGATTTCTTCGAGTTAGGAAGGAACCCGGGGAAGTCATGTACTTCGTGGTTGGGCAGAAAAGGCGCCTTAATCACACTCTTGGCCCCAGCTCGCAAGAAGACCGATGGTGTCATGACGGTTGGAGGATCAAAGTTTTTATTTTACTATTGATGTACTTGTGTATCCTACTAGAATGGCTTGTGAAGCCCATTGTAAATGTAATTGTAATTGGTATTTGTTATTGCAACATTGAAATAGATGTGCTTTATAAGATTTTAATGTAACATTGATACAAATGTATTTATTGAAGTTATTGGTCTCACTCGAATGTGAATAATCATTTACTAGTTTATAGATCTCTTTTGAGTATGGATGAATATATGTGAAAATGCATTGATATACTTGGCCATGTGCATAATCATGAAGAAATGCAAAGTTATATTTTATATACAAGAAATGCAATTTAATTAACTCTTTTGCATTGAGTTTACTTTGGAAACTCTTATTAATGGCATAATTTACTAAGTAAACTTTTGAAACGGAATGAACAATTTAAAATGCTTTTGCTCATCTCGCAAGTGTTACACACCTTCTCTCAAAACCCCTATAGCTTGCTGCCTTTAATATGCTTTTCCCTTTTGCTGTCATGAACACTTTTGGTTGCATTATTTGATCTGATTGTTGCTATAGCTTAATTTCTCTATGTTCCTATCATCATGCATACTGTCTTCTGCAATACTTGTGAATCTTTCCTCATGTCTTGCACTGGCACTGTAGTTCCATTTAAGTTTTCAATACTTACTATTTTTAATTGGCAAATATTGCTATTGTAATCTGCATTGAATGCACTGAAATGAACCTAAAAGATTGTGCATATGAGCTGGGCTCAAACCTTGTGGGAGCCACATTTATCTCCACTCATTTGAACTGAAAATAAGTGCACCTGAAACTGCACATGAAACAAACAAGTTAGGAAAAATGACTGTCTTTTGTGTGTACGTTGACCAAATGGTTTTCCTTGACACCCAAGGCATTCATTGATTTTTGATGCACATGGAGATAAATTGATGCATGAATGGGTGGATAATATAAATGATCATGTATAGTTATGACTTTTCATTGCTTAGAGTACAACTCTAAAACATTGCTTGACCATCGCAGGAATAGGAGCGCATGGAAACTAGGAAGGACAAGCAACGAGGATGACACTGGAGCGAGACAAACATCAACCAGTCATTCAGGAAATGACTGGTCATCCCTTCTACATGCTTATTTATTTCCTTCATCTATTCATGTATTAATTCATCTTTATTTGCATCAAAGAAAAGTCAGTCTCACAGCTTGCTGTGTGAGACACATGTACCTTATGACATTCAATAAAGATTACATTTTTAGAAATATGTGAATCTTTCTATATTACATGCACATGTATGAATGTAATAGTCGGTAGTTGCAATATTTTTTAGATTTTTCATTTATACATTTGAATGTGATGAAGAAGGAAAATAAAATGAAACATACTCTCTCTAGTTTAAAACAAATTTTACTCTTTTGAGCCAATGAGTGAGAAATGGGTAACATTTCTGGCCACTTTTACTGGATGTTTGCCTGCTAAACATGAAAACCAGTAGCCTAAACTTGTCTGTTGGGCATGGAGTCATTAGGAAACTCAAAAACGTACCTAGAGCAATTTTGTACATGGTTGTAACTCACCCGAGACTCTTAAAACATAACAGGTTGCTTGGAAACTTATTGAAAATTGGAAAAACTGAAGTGAAACTATTTACTTTGCTGGAACAACACTTAGGGAATGAAAAAACAACTAAACTAAAGTGCGGTAGCACTTATTGAAACCATGAAATCTAACCTAAAGCATGTAGAATGAGAAATCATACCTCAAAACAACGTTTAAGGTGAATCCCATTAACTGGGATTGGTAACTTTTCTCCAGCCATGTTTGATAACTGGAATGCATTATGCTCCTTGCATTCAATAATAATAAATGAACCTACCCATAAATGATCAAACTTTGTATGCTTGCCTCATCCACTCTTTAGCACATCCCACTTGAGAACAATATCACCTTCTTTAAAATTTTTGGTTGTAGCTTTCCTATCAAATGTTCTCTTTGTTTGGAGCTGATGATACTCCAAAGTTTTCATTGCTTTATCTCTTGATTCTTCGAGCTCCATGAGCTCTGCATATCTTACGGACATTGGGTCCTATTCTTCATACATCTCCAATTGATGAACAATGTCTAGAGCGGGAAGCTCTACAGATAGAGGTAATTTGGCCTCTTTACCATAAACAAGTAGATATGGTGAATTACCAACTGATCTCTTAGGGGTTATTCTATCTGCCCAAAGTGCAGATTCCAATGTGGTATGCCAAACCCTTTGATTTTCATCCATGGTTCTCTTAATGATTCTGATAAGATTTTTATTTGTACTTTCAGCTAAACCATTACCCTGTGGGTAATAATTGGAGGAAGTATTCAAATGAATTCCGTGTTTAACAGCCCAATCCGTAACTCTTAACCCAACAAAAGCAAGAGCATTATTTGAAATGATGGAGTCAGGAACTCCAAATCTGGTGATTATATCTTCATAAAAGCTCAAAATTGAAGATTCATTTACTTCTTTCAAAGCTATTGCCTCTGTCCACCATGTAAAATAATCTGTAGCAGTAAGCACCCACTTGTGACCAGCACTGGAGGGTGGATTAATTGGCCCAATAAAGTCAATGCCCCATCTCATGAAGGGATGCTCTACCTTAATTGGATGTAAAGGCATAGCAGGTAACTTTTCCTTTCCTATAAATAAAGCACATTTAACACACTTTCTTGACCATGCATATGCATCTTTAAACAAGCTGGGCCAGTAATAACCAGCTCTCATGATTTTCCAAGCAGTCGTTCTTGGAGCAAAATGACCTAAAACTCCGTCATGAAACTCATAAAGTACTTTTTCTGTTTGATCAGCATCAATACACCTTAATAAGACACCATTCAGATCTTTCTTGAAAAGAATATTATCAATGAGAACATAAGGAATTGACTACAATCTGAAATATCTTCGTTTTGCTCTGTCTAGACCTGGTGGACATTCACCAATATGAAGAAACTGGGTCATTTCTTGAACCCAATCTGCAATTGATGCAGGTGCAATAGCTCAAACATTTTGAGGCTCATATGTATTAGCTAAAACAACATCAGTTTATGATTTCTGTGCATCTTCAGAGGTTGAGGCAAGTTGCTCACAAAGTCCTCTACCCCTGAAAAGTTTTGTGATATTGATGTTGACATCAAATTCCATTACTTTTGTGATCCACCCTGCTCTTTTCTCACTCAGATCTTTGTTCAATAGAAATTCCTTCACACTTGGGTGTGCAACCAAATTATAAATTTTATTGTTTGAAACTAGAGGTTTAAACTTCTTTAGACTTCTGATCACCGCGAGAACATGTTTCTCAACAAAAGTATATTTTTCTTCATAATCAGCAAGACCCTGACTAAAGAAAGCTATTGGCTGCTCTAAATTATCACTATTTTTCTGAATTAGCATAGCAGAAATTGAACTAATGCTGCCAAAAGCATACAAAAAGAAGTCTTTAGAGAAATCTGGATTTACCAATGTTGGAGCTGATGCTAAAGCTTCCTTGATTTCTCCAAAACTACATTTTGCTTCTCTAGTCCAATTGAAAACTACATTCTTTTTAAGCATGGCAGTGAAAGGTTGTAATAAATTTGTAACATCAGGAATGAATCTTCTTAAAAAGTTGATTCTCCCTAAAAAGCTCTGCAATCCTTTCTTGTGATTGGGTAATGGCAGTTCGAGTATAGCTTTAACTCTTTCAGGATCAATGGTAACTCCTTCTTTTGACACTATGTGACCTAACAGTTTGCCTTAATGAACTGCAAAAATACTCTTTTTAGGATTGAGAGATATTCCATATTCTCTGCATTTTTCAAAAACTTGCTTGAGATGTGACAAGTGCTTATCTGCATTCTTTGAATATATAGTTATGTCATCTAAGTAAACCAGCATAAATCTTTGAATTAAACTCTGAAATGCCATATCCATGGCACGCTGAAAGGTAGCACCAGCATTAGATAAGCCAAAAGGCATTCTCTTGTAGGCCATAGTGCCCCATTTTGTTGTAAATGCTATTTTATATTGATCCTCCTCTTTAACTATAATATGGTTATAACCAGAATATCCATCCAGAAGAGAAAACCTCTCTGAACCAGCAACAACTTGGAGAATTTGTTCCATAGATGGTAAAGGATAATGATCTTTCAAAGACGCTCTGTAAAGGTCTCTAAAATCTACACATAATCTTATCTCACTTTTCTTCTTTCTAACCGGAACAAGGTTAGAAACCCAAGATGTGTGCTTAATTGGAAATACAATACCCCCCTCAACTAACTTGGTCAACTCTTTGATCATTAAAGGTTCAAGCTTTGGGTTCAAGGGTCTCTGTTTTTGTCTAACAGGCTTGGCACTAGGTTCTAACTCAATTGTATGTTGTGCAATATGAGGATCAAACCCTTTTAAATTAGAATATTTCCAAGCAAAAAAATCATGGTACTCTTGGCATAAAGCAATGAAAGCTTTTCTATCTTCAACTGAACATATTTTTCCTAATTTGAGAAGCTTACCTTTAAAGATTTCCACTTCTTCATAATGATCTTCCTTCACTTGAATGCTGACTTTGTTCTTCTTAAGTTGATCATCAGAATTGAATATGGATTCCAAGGTAACCAACCCTTTGGGAAGTTTATTTGTCTTCAGCTGTATCACTTGATCATCATACTGCTATTTAATCTTTTCCTGGTTCACTACAGAAAATTGATCTTCTTGGAGCAGAAAGGTTAAAATCTGCTCATCACTTTCAAATACCTGCCAATTAATGTTGTTATCAGGAATTGATGACCTGATAACCACCTTAACATACTGCTGTATTTTGTCTTTTTTAATATCGCCTGGGATATCAAACTGTGCTCCAATTGCTGCAAGTCTATCAACTTCTGATTTTGTGGAATAGAAATCAGATTGAAGGCATTAAATTCTTCAATTATGTTCCATACTCTGTTTCTGTAAGATTTCAAAGCATCATTCTTGGCAACATTCAGCCCCCTAACCTGATTAACTATCAATTCGCTGTCTCCATAGACTTTCAAACAGTCAATTCCTCTTTTCCTTGCCCACTCAAGGCCTTGAATGAGTCCTTCATACTCAACACTATTGTTAGAACATGTGAAAACAAAACGAAAGGCTAACAAGTACTTATCACCCTGTGGAGAAATCAGCATTGCAACTCCACCTGCTCCATTCTTGCTTCTAGAACCATCAAAAAACATTTCCCAAAGTTCACTCCGTTGTTGCAACAACTGATCTGTACCCTTTTCAAGGTTTGGAACCTTTGCATCAGGTTCAAGCATTACATAATTACCCATACTGACATCTTGAATAAAATCCTTTGGACTGTCCAACACATTTTCAGCTGCCCATTCATGTAAGAACACATCAGGAACAACTTATGCTTGAAGTTCTTGAGCGGCATCCAACTCACTATCAGTAAAAATGACACAATTTGTGTTTGTAGTAGTATGAATAGCGTTGATAGGACTTGGGTTATACAGCTCAATGTGATCTTTAGCCAACTTTTTTAGATATAATGGTAACTTTGGTTCCATATCTTGTTCTAAACAGCATATGTGACCAATCAGCTGACACATAACCACCTATCTTAGTTGTAAAGTCTCTTGAGAGACACAAAGCAAAGAAAGGCAAAAGATCTATAACGCAAATGTCCTAAGGAACTGAAAAGTTCGGACAAGCATGCAGGGTAAGACTCAAGCCTTTTATAACTCCCAATGTATTAACAGAGGTACCATCCAATTGAATCACTCATTTCTCTAAAGTTTGATACTTTAGTCCAAGTTTATCAGCAATTTGTTTTGGCATTACGGAGCTGCTAGCTCCACTATCTACCATACAGTTATGAACTAACTTATCACCTATGATTATAGACACGTAAAATGGAGGTGGTTTGACTTCTTTTCCTACCTCTTTGCTGGGCCGTTTATCATTTTCTTGAGGATTATTTTTCAACACAGTTCTGACTTGACCTATTGGAGACTCAGATTCATCAGACACTTTAAAATTTGACAAGGCTGATTGTAACATATCTTTTTGACCTGGGATAGCTAATGAATCCCCCATAGACATCGTTACGTTCATCTTTTTCATGCTATCAATAATATTATAGGGTACAACTAGGTTTACTTTATGATGTACCTTTATGCCAGCATGATCAACTTGCAAGTGTGGCTGCTCCTTAACTGGGAGTTGCTGATTTCTTTGCAAAACGCGAGTTACTTGAGATGTAGATGGTTCTGCAATTGTTGCTTTTCCTTTATCAGCTGCTTGATCAATCTCAAAAGCTCTTGTCTTTGCCCTTGTGTTAGTTGCAACTGGAGAATTATCTACATTCAATCCACAAAATTCTTCACCTTGCTAGTTAAGTAGGGTAGTTTCATTGGTAAGTTGATCTTGGTGTTGTGGAGATGTATCATTCAGTGCATTCTGCTATAAACTTGAGGCATTCTATACCATAAGTGCCTGATTAATGAGTTTGTTTGAGAAAGTGGTCTAATTGTGAGGTTGGTTACAAGGGTAGCACCACTCATAATCTGCTGCTAAGTTGTTTTGAATAGGGACAAGATCCTTAACTGCACTAATAGGTGATGGAGCATAAGCCTGAAAAGGTCTTGTGTTTACATTTTGTCTTGGGCCTTGGTAGTTTCCCTAATAAGCTTGTCTATTACCTTGATATTGTTGTTGCTGACCTAAATTCTACTATTGATAAGGCCTGTTATATGCTTATTGCTTTTCCAAGATCACAAGCTTATTACCAAAAGTCTGTAATAAACTTTTGATCTCCTGTAACTCATTTGTAGATCTTGAAACAACATTTTCTTGTGTTACAGCAGCCGGGACAATAGCTGATACTGCTGGAATAGGTACAAAAGGTGCAAAAGGTGGTATCTGCAAAGGAATATTCGAATGAATGTCTAGAAATATAGGCATTGGTGGCCTAGGAGCAAGTTTACCAGCCTGTATTAGGTTGTTTTCAGCTCTGTTTGCTACTTCATAAGCATCTCGCAAGGACACTCCTCCCATTGACTATATTAAAACTAAAATATTGCTATTTATAGCTCTAAGATAATACAAAAAGGCATATTCAGGTGAAGGCCTCACTGTAGCAGGAATCCTATCCCATGTTCTTTGAAAATGAAAATTGAAATCCATCATTTGCTCCTGAGGGGCTCTCTTTATAGTTGTAAGTTGTTCTACCAAAGATAAGTTATCTGACTTATCTTAAAACTATTTATGCAACTTGTCTCCAAATTCATCCCAAGTTGAGATTGAGCCTACTACCAAACCCCTATACCATTGCAATGCTTTTCCTTTCAATGAAGCAGCTAGCAATCTCACAACAACATCCTCTTGAGTTATGTGATGGACTCCGCATAACGAAGCCACATCTCGTATATGTTCAATCGGGGTAGTATGATCTTCACCTGTAAAAATTGGAAAACTCTTTCAAAGCTACCACTAGAATGTCATTATGCTATGCCAAATTTAATGGACTACCTCCATTAAATGGTATGAAAGGATAATTTCTGGGAGCAGCCATTAGAGGTGGCTGAGGTGGATCTAAATTTGAAAAAACAATAGTTGATGAACTTGCTGTAACAACTGAATTTGAAAATATATAACTAGCAAATGCAGTTGGACTGCTTAAAGGAGACCTTTCTATTCTAAGGCTAGGTGAGGCTGAACGATTCTCAGTCTATTTTTTAGACTGTCTTCCTCTCCTCCTTGATGGTGAAAATGCAATTTCTGGTCTAACACCAGGTGGTGTAGACTGTACTCTCTTAGAAGGAGGTACTCTTTTTGTTGCTCTGCCTTGTCTTCTGGCTGGTGACAGCTGCAAAAACTTAAATTCACTGGAACTTCATGTTTGTACTCTTCTCATAAGCTGTGACAGCACTAAATCTGCTGTCCTTTCACTTCACGGAGTCACCAAGTATGCTAAAATGACTTCTGCAAATTCTAAAACTTGTTGGTTGCATACCAAACCAACAATATAACGTGGAACTCGTCCCACCAGGTGTGCCAAAATTGTTAACTACTGGATTTTTCACCCTGTTGAATGTGAAATTCAACAATCTAGTGTAACATGGGAATGACCTTAAAAGTATAAAACTTATATAAGATCAAACCTCTGGAAAAAGGCTGGCTTCCTATGCTGGCATTATCACCTAAACTATTGATTTTTTAAGGAAAAGGGAGAAGATTACTAAAGCAAAAAAGAAATGGTAGAAACTAATCCCTATGGTGATACACCGAACTGTCAGGAATCATGAAATAAAATAGATGAACATACACTGGAAAACTAATGATAGTTACTTCATTTACTCAACATAAATTTTGTGAACTTATGCATAATTCATGAAAATGCTTAATTTGCATATATATTTTAAGTAGGAAAGATGAATTTCACAACTTTAAAGTTCAAATGTAGACTTAGAAAAAAGCACAGTTCAAAACTTGCATAATCTGAAAGAAAAATGAAAGTAGTATGAGAACTAACATTGGTTTCCAAGGTAATCTTTGTATTGCATATTCCAAATTTCAAATGAGTTACAAAGCATACATCAGCTGAGAAAGGATTTGAGAAAAATCACTAACTCTCCAGAATGAATAATCATAACTAACTGACAAAGAGTAGCAAAATGTGAATAAGTAGCCAATATCCAAGTTGCTTCCACAATACAAGGTTCTAGAAAGCCTTGGGTCGGATGCAACAATAAGGCCTAAAATCTAGCCTTCAAATCCACTTAGAAAGAGCTCATGTTGGATGAAAAAGTAATGCAAGACTTAATCCAACCATAACTACTCCTAAAAGAGCTCTAAAAAGGCCTATATTCTCTCAACAAAGTGATGAATCACCCTATCTCTTCTCCTCATGTTGGTAAAAAAAACACAACTTCTCTAGATGCTTGCAAGATCATAAATGAAAGTATATCCATCTCCTTCATGACTCAATCAATTTCTCACATGTTGAAAACCTTTTATCTGTTTTATCCTTGCATTTTTTTTTTTGAAAATAACAATTTTGATAAAGTAATTTATAATGTATTACTTGGTCAAAATTGCTTTACATTGGAAATTAATGCAAAAATTAAAAAAGATAGACAACTAAGTCTTAGAAGACTTAGACAAAAATGAAAAAAAAGCCCGCAGGGATATAATTGCAATGGCATATTTCAAAAAAGAAAGGAAAACAAAAAAAATTCCCAACTCTATCGACATTTGGTAATAGGGTATCAAACCCTAGATGAAACAAAAGCAAAAGAAGCATCTTCATTTGTCATTTTGTGAGAAGCTTATTGAAGAAGCTACGCCGCTACCAAAATGAAAATTGAGTGGAAGGGTTTCTAGTGCTCTCTTCAAATTTTGGAACATTCAATGGTGAATTTTGAGTTGTCTCACAGGATTTTCTTGGAGTTGTTTGAAGCTTCTTGCAGACATGAACATGGCGGATTTTGATGCTACAGAAGCATTTTTCCCCTGCATGCTTTACTAACAATGACTTCAACGTGCTGGGTAAGTTTCTCTGAAACCAATTACATGATTCTTTTGTTAATTTTCTGAAGCTTAACAGACTAGAGCTTGAAGAAAAATAAAAAAGAACATGTTCTTTCTTCTCCATGAATAAATGATGAAGAAAAGTTACTTTCCCTATTCACAAAAATTAAATTTCTCCATTCATGGCCGCGACTATAAGCACAAAAATCTTGCTATTAGTGATTTCTCTGAGACAAAAACAGGTCAAACCATAGTTAAAATGGTATCATGTCCTTTCAATGCTTGATTCTTGTGTTTACCACAGAAAAATGATTCATTTTTACAACAAATCCACGAGGGTTTCTTCTTTCCAACATTCTTTGGCTTGACATCTTCATGGCTGTACTGGGTTTCATTTTCTAGGTTTTCACAAAATCTAACACATTTTTTATATTTTATGAACACTATCTTCTCCACTTAAAATCCTTGCCTTGTGTGAGACTGTAGGTTATATTAGGACTTCCCAAGATTTCTATTCTTTCATGAAGTCTTTCCCTCTTCATGACTTTTTTTTTTTAAATGTTGTTTTGTTGTCTTTCCCAAGACTATTATGACTGTCCTATAGATCCTTACTTAACTGAGGCTGTGTTATCAGAGTTTTGATTAATCTATCTCATCAGTCTTTATACATGATGAACTACCCATTGGTTAGATTGTTTCTCTAACAAGACTCTTTGGATACTTTTCTCCATATATTTTGCAAAACAATATATTCTTTATGCTCACTATGTATAATATATGTGATCTCAATCTCCACTCTTATGGAGGCACCATGCTTTTGACTTTGAAACTTTTTGAGGGAAAAACAGTGAACCTTCTCTACTTAAGTATATAAACAAAAATCATGCTTTCACTGTCTCATACAATGATGATTGAAATGATGATTGATAATGCATCTCAAATGATCATTTGTATCAATGTGTTTGTTCTTCTCGTGCATTGCTCCTTGGAACAACACATTAACATAGTGGCTTTGACCTTGCATTTTACTTGTCACTTATAGCTGTTCATTTGATGAGACCTTGAAAAACTTCCTTTTTATCTCCATTTCTCTGTGTATATTTAAATTTTGCATAAAGATTGCTTTCCAACAGAAGATTTGTGTTCTTTATGATAATACCAACTAGCATAACCATTCACAGTACTTTAAAGTCCCTATAAAGGTGAAACTGAGTTATTGGAGCCTAGAACTTCTTATAACACTTCATTGAGCTTCACTATCATACTGTTATGTTTGATGAATCTCATTGCTGTCCATAAAATGTAACCATGTTTTATCATTATTACCAGAATCGGTTGGTTCCATCTTCTCTTGATCATTAAATCATCAGAATGTAATTGTGAGACACCTTCTCTCAAAACCCCTATAGCTTGCTTCCTTTAATATACTTTTCCCTTTTGCTGTCATGAATGCTTTTGGTTGCATTATTTGATATGATTGTTGTTATAGCTTAATTTCTCTATTTTCCTGTCATCATGCATACTGTCTTCTGCAATACTTGTGAATCTTTCCTCATGACTTGCACTGGCACTGTAGTTCCATTTAAGTTTTCAATACTCACTATTTTTAATGGGAAAATATTGCTATTGTAATCTGCATTGAATGCACTGAAATGAACCTAAAAGATTGTGCATATGAGCTGGGCTCAACCCTTGTGGGAGCCACATTTATCTCCACTCATTTGAATTGAAAATAATTGCACCTGAAACTGCACATGAAACAAACAATTTAGGAAAAATGACTGTCTTTTGTGTGTACATTGACCAAATGGTTTTCCTTGACACCCAAGGCATTCATTGATTTATGATGCACATGGAGATAAATTGATGCATGAATGGGTGGATAATATAAATGATCATGTATAGTTATGAATTTTCATTGCTTAGAGTACAACTCTAAAACATTGCTTGACCATTGCAGGAACAGGAGCACATGGAAACCAAGAAGGACAAGCAACGAGGATGACACTAGAGTGAGACAAACATCAACCAGTCATTCAGGCAATGACTGGTCATCCCTTCTACGTGCTTATTTATTTCCTTCATCTATTCATGTATTAATTCATCTTTATTTGCATCAAAGAAAAGTCAGTCTCACAGCATGCTGTGTGAGACACATGTACCTTATCACATTCAATAAAGATTACATTTTCAGAAATATGTGAATCTTTTTGTATTACATGCATATGTATGAATGTAATAGTTTGTAGTTGCAATCTTTTCAGATTTTTCATTTATACATTTGAATGTGATGAAGAAGGAAAATAAAATGAAACATACTCTCTCTAGTTTAAAACAAATTTTACCCTTTTGACCCAATGAGTGAGAAATGGGTAATAATTAGGTCATCCATCCTTCAAATTTGCACCATTGATCTTCATTCATCGAGCATCACTGTAACTAATATGACTTCATATGTCATTCTTGCAATTTGAATACATTCAGCGATCACCGTCAGATCATCCTCCAAATGATTTGCACTGTTTGATCAACCTCATTCAAACTTCCATACCAATCAATTTCTTTACCACAATACTACCGAAACCAACTTTAATAGTCGTGGTGTTGCACTTAACCGTCGTACTGCACGATACCTCTCCATCGCAGTCCATCCAAATGACCATTATGGTTTTCGTGGGTTACCGCTATACCGCAAACCCCTCATCAAATGTCACAGGTTTGTAGCTTATATACCGCCATATAGTAGACCCCCCTCATGGACTATCACGGGGTTGTAGGTTCTATACCGCCATATCGCAGACCCCCCTCATGAACTATCATGGGGTTGCGGGTTCTATACTGCCATATCGTAGACCCCCCTCATGAACTTCATGGGGTTGCGGGTCCTATACTGCCATACCAGGTCAACACAAGTTTAAATCTTCATAGTACTATGGTGTAGAATATTTTGGCTCGGCCGATAATTGCTAGGAAAGGGACTAGTCATACCCTTGACTTCAAAGACATAAGTCGTAACTTATGCAATCGGTAACTTGTAATAGGCATTCAACATCAAAATAGAATTTTTGTTTACAATGCCATGACTGCAACCCTAGGGTTTAACCATAAAACCCTAATTTTGTCTGAGAGCAGACTTAACTCATTTTTGAGCATTCAACACATCATTTGAACCTGCAAATTATATATATGGAATGTACTAAAAAAACCCACATCGAATCTGCTGCTTGTTATGTCTTCAGACAACTGGAAGAACCTTTTGCAAAAACATGTCACCATTTCATGACATTGTTGCCACATTGAGCAACTTTGCAACATTTCCAGATACATGCTCCTGTCTTCATCATTCTACACCAACTCTTCTAGACATTGATCCTCTGGTCTTCATGACATCCAAGCACACCATTGAACTATCTTTTTACATCAATAACACCTTTTATCACCATGTTAGCAATCTTCCCTCTAGGATCAATTTCATCTCACTTCTAATCTCTCCTTTGACGTCAATGACAACAATATGCCAACACTCTCTTGCACAACCCAAGTATGCTCTTGACCTTTTGTCACATTTTCATATGGCTGATAATAAGCATGCATCGACTCCCTTTCTATTTGGTGTTAAGCTTGCGGCAAAATGTTCCACACCACTATTTGATACTACTTTGTATTGTCAACTTGTTGGTAGCCTCATCTACTTGACTCATACTCACCTCGACATTTCCTTTGTAGTTGGCATTGTTTTGTACTTCATGATGAAACCTCATGAGCTTCATTGGAAATATGCCAAACATATATTGCATTCTGTCTAGGGCACTCATAGTTACGAGATTCACTATGCAACAGACATAAGTTTAGACTTATTTGGATGGAGAGATTTTGATTGGGTTGGTGATCTTGATGATCGCAAGTCCACATATGACTACAATTTTCACTATGGTTTTGGTATCATTTTTTGGTAGAGAAAGAAGCAACATGTCATTGCTCTTTCTTCAACTGAGGCTGAGTATCGAGGGGTTGTCAATGCCACCATTGAGGCTATTTAGCTTCAAAATATCCTTACTGAACTTTGTATCACCTTTTAGAAGCTATCAGTCATCTATTGTGATAACCAAAGCACTATCTAGATCTCGAAGAACCTGATCCATCATCAACAAACCAAACACATCGAGATCCATATGCATTTTCTCTGAGAGATGATTTACGAGCAAGTATTTGATTTGCGCTACTGTCCTACAATAGATCAAGTCACATATATATTCACCAAACCCTTCACTGAGAGAAAATTATGTTCATCTTTAGTCTCTCTTGGGGGTGTGGGAAATCTCTTCTAGGGGGTTCACTTAGACCTTCTTCATTCAACCTCTCATGGGAGAGAGTTTTTCCCACTAGTTTTTCTCCTTCTTTTATAGTTGTGAGACTATTATGTATCTAGGTACCTCATTAGGCCTAGTAGCTGGGATCCATATTTGCATCTTTGCATTGTATACTTATCCCTAAGTTGCACTTAAGAGGGGGTGTTAGTGTAAAAGGGGTACTTTATCTAACCAGTTCATTTCCTAGCTAGTTATCCACTTAGGTTTGTTAGTGTAATTAATTAATTATTACACTAGCATAAGTTAACTTAGGTCTTGCATAATTTAGTCCTAGGTTGCATTTTTAATAAATCATTTAATAATGGGGTAATGTCCCCTTCCATGTTTGTAGGGATAAGATTCCTTCTAGAAGATGAGTTGTCCTAGAACTTATCTCAACATTTAATCATTTCCTAGATAGGGTTCACATGTTGTCACATGTTGTTAGATCAAGACACATAACAAAATAATATTGCATGTTGCATCTCATTCATGCCTATATATTCAGGGAATTTGTATATTTGTAATTATCTCAAATTCTAGAGTTCAATATAGAATCTCTATTGTGCATGCCTAGTTGCAACACTTTCTGTGTGGTTTATTATATTTCCTGGCAAGGGTCCTCCATTGAAGACTCTGGAGCTTCAGGGACTGTGCATCCATAATCTCATCATGGTATTAGAGCTTGTCTAGTGAAACCTCAATCCAGGATCAAGAAAGTTGGTGTGTGAGATTATTTGCAGGCTTGGGTTTTTACTTGCAGGCTAGTTGGTTCTACTCGGGAGCCAAGTTGATTTCTGGTGCACATCAGGCTCTCTCCTTCCTCTCCATTGCATCTAGAAGGCCTCAAAACCCATAGATCACCTGCTCAATCATCAAAATTGGAGACATATACATCGAGAGCCATTAAGACACTGACAGGGTGTCGGCCTGCATCATCCTATCATCACCCGAGCCCTCCTCTAACTCCGACGCCTATCCACGAATCCGTTGGCCATCGTTATTGGATCTATCAGCCTATCACATCAGGTACTAGAGGATCCTTCCGCTGATGTTCTTCCCTGCTCCCAACCAGAATTTTGTGTTCCCATTCTGACGATCATTCTCGTTGCTTGCCGAAGGTTCTCCATCCGCCCTAGCTCTGGTCCCATCCGTGTCTGAGGGTTCTGCTAGCTCCTGAGCGGTGCCACCATCCATCCCGACGCGCCACCTGACTCGCCGCTAGCCCTCCGCTCTGACGCCACCGATCCAGTTGGCACTTTTTTTTTTCTCCCTCTCTGCTTGCAGTCACATCAATGACCAAGGGATTTTTTTTTAGCCCCCGAGTGCTCTATTCTTGCGCCTAATTAGCCTGATTAGTTCCATCATAACAATAATCTTCCAAAGGCCGTATCTTTCACATACGATATCAAAATTTGGCAAACAATATACCGTTGGAAAGCTCTTGGAGTCTACTTTTCAGTGGTGCACTCTATTTTTCATGATTTTTTTGTCATAAAAAAATGAAGTCAACTAAAGACAAAACCCTAATTTGGACATAAAGGCTCATATCTTCACAACCGTTCATCGAATTTCAATGATTCCAGTGACATCAGGAAGGTAATTCAGAACTTTTTTCATCAGTCTAGACTCCTTGATCAGTTTCAGCTCCAAGTACTCTTGCATTGATTTTTTTCAATTTGGTGCATTTGTTCAATAACTTGGAAATCCTGAAGCTTTGGAAATTTTTTTTTGATACAAGTGGCATCTCTTCAATTGTACATAATATTTGGAAGCTTCTATTTGTTGTTGAAGGTCATTTTTCTTTGTATTTTTGGAGAAATTTCATTATGGGGCTTGCATATACTCCTTCTTTGGTTATGTTGCACAAGGGAAACTATAAACAATGGCAGGATGGGATCTGCCACCATCTCTAATCACTTGATCTATTGCCACATCTGTATGGTATAGTTCCCCATCCAAGTGAAGGTATTCATGATTTTTCTTGGAGTTGCAATAGATACACTGTTTTGGAGATCATTGCTATGCAAGTTGATTGTGATGTTTTGAATGCTATTGATCATTGTGATTGTCCTCACATCCTTTGGACTAAGCTTTGGGAGATATATGGAGATTCAGATACTCCACCATTCCCTGATGGTCATGATTCAAAATGTCATTCTTCAAATCAGGTACCCCATGATGATATTGTTGTGCAGGAGGTTGATTGCCTTGAATATTCCAAAGAGGTTGACAAGGTTGATTCTGGTGCTTCTTCTCCATCAGAGACTATTGGTGTTCCTTCTCAATCAGTGATTCCTTGTCCAGATTCATTGATTGAGGCTTCCACCATCATCATTCATCGGGACACTATCATTTTTCTAGACTTGGCATCACAGGATGGCTTTATTTCAGGTATCACTGACTTGGCTACTTCTACAGGTTTGGAGGACATTCTTGAGGGGATATCACTCCTCTATTTAGATATTCCTTTGGATATTTTTCTTGAGTCTCCTCATCTTTTTGTCTTAACCATGCTTGGAGATCTTAAGACTATCTTGGAGGCACTCGGTTTCTCTTTAGAGATTTCATATCCAAGACTTCTTCCCTGTCATTCCATTCAGGATTTGAGGTTTCTTCAACATCTACTATTGGATTGGCTTCAAACTTCTTTCAATGGTTTTGAGGACACTTCATTCAGGGGGGGCTATCAAGTCTCCATCATATTCATTGCATTGTCATCTTTGGATATTGTTCAGCATCAGTTTTCGCATCATCCTGATTTGTCACTCTCTTCATTGATTATGGCATCTTCTTCATCAACAAGGAGACATTTGAGTAGCTTTCAGAGACCTCATCATCATCCATCTTCATCCTTCCTTCCTTCATTACCTATCTAGAATGGGAAGCATCCCTACACTTGCAGTTGGTTTTGTTTCTTCCGAAAGGGAGACAAGTTGCTTGTCAACATTGGATCTTGTTTTTCCTTCAGACACTTACCATTTTTGTAGGTGATCACATCTTCTGGGGGGGCTATATAGTTTCTCTATTTCCTCCCTATGGGGGGGCTAATGTATTGTATCCATGTGACGGATGGTGTACTTGGGGGGTATTTGGGAGTCCTCCATCCTTCCCATCCTATCTCACATTTTTGCATTTTCATCTCCTTTTTGGAGAGGGGTTTTGTTCCCAATGGGTTTTCCCCTTTTTTTCTGGTTGTGGGATATTTTCTGCATCTTCATGTAAATGGGTACCTAACATGGCCTCGTAGCCAGGACCCATCATCGATCATCATTTCTGCATAATCATTGCATTTTCCTCCCTAAGTTGCACTTATGGGGGGGTGTTAGTGTAATTAATTAATTATTACATTAGCATAAGTTAACTTAGGTCTTGCATAATTTAGTCCTAGGTTGCATTTTTAATAAATCATTTAATAATGGGGTAATGTCCCCTTCCATGTTTGTAGGGATAAGATTCCTTCTAGAAGATGAGTTGTCCTTCTAGAACTTATCTCAACATTTAATCATTTCCTAGATAGGGTTCACATGTTGTCACAGGTTGCTAGATCAAGACACATGGCAACATCATATTGCATCTTGCATCTCATTCATGCCTATATATTCAGGGCATTTGTATATTTGTAATTATCTCAAATTCTTGAGTTCAATATAGAATCTCTATTGTGCATGCCTAGTTGCAACACTTTCTATTTGGTTGATTATCTTTCCTGGCAAGGGTCCTCCATTGAAGACTTCAGAGCTTCAGGGATTGTGCATCCATAATCTCATCAAGGTCCTCTTCACACTAGATTATGTTTACATAGGGATATGGTTGTTGAGCTTTAATGACCCTGAGTTGTCACACCTTATAGGATGACAACTCTTGTCATAATCTTGTTACATCCTATCTCTCCCTTGGCTTAAATAACCAAGGGATTTCCTTTGTAATCTCAATTTTCAAGGTCATTGTAAGATTTGGATTCTCTTGAGTAGAATATAGTTTATTCTTGCTCGTCTCTTATTTCTATATTTTCTTTCCTTCATTCATTTGCATCTTGGGTAGGATATTTAGCCAAATCTTACACATATGCTTTGTAAGTAGTAAACCACTCCTTGTGGGGAGTAATGTGGTAGGAGCAACTCGAATCAATAAGCCAAGCATCATCACAAATAGTGTTAGTTGAAATAAAAAATGCATCAAAATCATTATTGAAGGAATTTTTTGTGGAGGAATCAAATTCTTTTTCTTATTCCTATATTCCTTCTTCATATGCCCTCTTTTACCACAATTCCAACACTTTACTCTACTCTTTTCAAGGGTTTTAGAATGTCCTTTAGACTTATCCCTCTTATTATCCCCTTTAGGCCCTTTCTCTTTGGACCTACCCTACACATGTAAGGCATCTTGGGAGCCAACATTTATCAATTTTCTCCTCATCTCTTCTGAAAGAAGTATGGAGATTATGGAGTCCATATTTGGTTTTGGATTACCACTACTTATGGAAATAAATAGATTTTCCCAAGAATTGGGTAAAGAATAAAGAAACACAATACATTTATCTCCATCTTCTATTTTAGCATCTATCGATGTAAGCTAACTTATAATAAAATTAAAAATATTTAAATGATCTGCAATATATTCACCATCTTTCATTTTTAGAAAATATAAACATTTTTTGAGATATAACTTGTTAGACAAATTTTTAATTTGATATATATCACCCATCCTTTTCCACAACTTATATGCAGTGTCTTTGGTGGATACATTCAAAAGGACAAAATCTGTAAGACACAACCAAATGGTTTCTCCTACCTTCTTGTCCAACTTTTCCAATCTTCATCAAACATTGCAGCTGGTTTATTTTCTTGTGAAACAAGCTTGACCACTTATCTCTCTCTTCAAGGAGATCCTCCATCTTTAATTTCTACATCTCATAGCCCATTCTATTAAAATTTTCAATATCCTAACGAGAGGTGGAAGCCATGGTATATAATCTTCTTCACAAATATGTAATATACCACAAAAACAAAATCTTCCATTGCAGCTAAAAAACCTCAAACACTTAAGAGAAAGGTGTCCCCTTCTAAACATAACCATTAGCTCTGATACCAAATGTTGAAAACAAGGTGAAACTAAGATGCAATATTAACTTATGTATGTGTGTTCAAATCTGAAAATGAGATTACCAATTCAAATTATATGTATGTGATTGTACATTCATCATAATATAAAAGTTAGAAAACAAATATGACACCAAATTTATGTGGAGAAACCCTTTTGGGAAAAAACTCCACACGAGAAAAAAAGGGTAAGTATATTATTTATCTTCACAAGAGAGATACACACAATACACTTCCTTGCTAATATCCTACAACCCAAATGCTTCCATACACCTACAAATACACACAAGATAGAACTTGTGGGAGGTAAAAATGCAATGGTAAACCGAAACAAGAGGTGCCAAAACCACTTGCAAAAACCCATGCCCCTTCCTTAGAAGACCAAGATCCATGATAATAAATTAATTAATGTGCGCAAGGCTTTTACATGGGTGCCTAACCCATAGCCTCTTCATCTTTTTCCATTCAAGATGCTCCAATGATTGTTCAGCTTCCAGATGGAGAACCAATGGACACATGTTTCCCTCCAAACATATGCCTTATTTTCTTGCCTTTAGGGTACCAATATCATGCTCTGATACCACTTGCAATGAAATAAGTTGCACAAGAGAGGAATATAATATATGAAATATTATATAAAAAGTGTGATAATAACTAAGAGTAATAAGCCACTTTGAGGGGGAAAACTTCCAATTATCTCCAATGAGAATATAATTCACAATCTAAAGATAATAAACTTACCTCTAGCTCATATATATATATATATATGCCTTAGCTACACCTAGGCCAAGTTAGAAATTTTACATATAACACCTAGTAAAACCTAAATATCTAAATAAGAATATAATAATTATCATATAACTTAATTAAGAGTTAAGGTAGCCACAATCCAACTACTCATAATCCTTTGCACACTCTAGGATTAAGGGCATAACATATCCGAAGATGTTGTAAGGATAAACATTACTTCACTATTACATATCCAAAATTATGTAAGATCCTCATAGCATTATTATTTCATCATTTACAAATTATCATCACTACATCATCTACTTACATAAATATTTAGGCAGCATTGCATGTTTGTGTGTTATCTTCAATTTTTGGTTATGTATTGTTGACTTGGTAATAGGGTTTGAACATGAATCCTATAGCTTAGAAAGATCCTAAATGGTGTTTGTAGGCACCACACCTTTGTATAAATAGGTGCATACATCAAGGTGATTAAGTTTGAGAATCCAAAATTATTAGATTTATGTGTAAAAGTTTAGATCCATAGATAGATTCAAATCCACAATCATCAAGATTAATTTGATAGTCACAGAAGTGAACCAAGTTGATAAACAAAGAGTTTATTGATTCAATAACATTCTTGTAGTGTTACACAAGATTCTAATTGAAATGTTGGAAAAAGGGAAGGAGAGATCAAAATGGAATGGAGAAAAATATAGGTGATGGAATTATCTGACACACTTCCACTTTTCCTCATTTCATTAGAAAAAGAGAACTCCTAAGGATAGGATTGACTTTCAACCTCGAGGTGAGTCAACCCTATTGGGAATGATCTATTGTTTTCTTATGACATAAATGACTAGTTGGTTATTTTGGGAGATAAATTTAAATGCCTTAACAAACTCAATTATATGACCTAACACTTGAAATGGTATGTACCTGGCACCAAATGTGTGTTTTGAACTCTATTGAAGGACAAATTTTCCTTAGGGTGAATGGGTCTCTATATAGGGTTCCAAAATATGATTTTGTAGTCCTCAAATCCTGGATCTAAGCTTCTATTTTCTCCAAGTTTAACTATTGGAAAACTGGAAATAAAATTTGTAGGTGAGTTTTTGTAGCTTGACAACAATGATGACAACTTTGACAACTTTGCAAAATTGGGGTATGTACAGGATCATGATGGGCCAAAAAGTAGCAATGGGGAAAAAATTACGTTTTTCATCGACCCAAAAACGCGAAAACGTCGAGTCGACTTTTTTGTGGCTTGGGTGTCAGTACATTGCTCCAAAGCAATGCCCAAACCAAGATTTCCATATCGGATATCCGATCCAAATTGGATATCCGATTTGAGGCACATATATATATGTATTTGCGGGCTGTTAAAATCATTTACCATTTGCACAAGCTGCAGACGCATAGTGAGGAGGATTTTTGAATATCAGATATCCAATTTGAAAGGTTAGTTTTTGGATTTTTTTTTGCTTTAATCAATTTTTCAATTAGATTTGTATAATTTCATGTAGTTTTTTATGGATTTTATTTCAAAATAGGGTTTTTGATTGATTTTTATGAAAAAGTTGAGTTTAGAATGAATTTTTATTAAAAATGAATGTTTTTTATGGATTTTGATTAAAAAATAGTATTGTTTATGTATTTTTATTAAAAATTAGAGAATCTTATAGATTTTTGTTAAAAAGTAGGGTTTTTTTTGGATTTTTTTTTTAAAACTAGGGTATTTTTACAATATTTTCATTTATATTGTCTAATTTCAATTAGATTAATTAGTTTTTAACTTTAATTAGGCATTATGGTTGCTGAGAATGAAAATGTACAAATTCCAAACGATCCACCAGCTGAGAATGAAAATGCACAAATGCCAAACGCTCCACCACCTTCACAACCATCAATTGAAGACTTAGTTGGTGAAAAATTGCAGCAATTGAGGGGCATTTCTGATGTTTATACGAGAATCCCTTGATTATCCGAGATGTCAAACACATTGAAGGAAATAATTAAAAATATAGAAACCCTCTCCACCCAACATAATTCCTTTCATTCATGACAAGAAGACATGAGGGAATATTATGCATGTGGATTGTCTTACGATGATGTGAAAGATCTCGGAATAACCAAAGCCTAAATAGCCTCTTTATTTGTTAACCCCTACACTACTTTTCCAGTTAATGTTAATAAACCAAAACTTTCTATAAAATGGTGTATGCATAGTGACATTGTAGATAAATTTTGGGATCGTTGGTGTATGGTTTTTGATAAACCACCAAACAACAATTGTGATATACCATTTTACTTTATTAAAAAAATATATGTTGAGTTTGTGTTAGGGCATCATGTCAATTACTTTGACATTAAACCCTTCTAGGGCGTCGGTGGATGTATGCCCTAGGATAGACCAGGGGAAGTTAGAGTAGTCCCACGCCCATATGTTCCCCCTCCTCCCCTTCCTTCGTCACCTCTAGTATATCATCCAGATATTATGCAGGATGCAGCCACACAGACTATCTAGGCTATTCACTCTTTGAGTGGTCTTTTGGTTTGGATGCTTCTACAATAGCTCAGCCACATTCTGGTGATGTTGGTGATGGCTCAAGTGTTGTTGTGTCATCCTTGTCAGGTCCACATATTTGTGTGCCACATACTTGCTCTATGTGCCACCAGATATGCTTGGGTCCTCTTGCACAACCCGCTGAGCATCCCTTAGACACTTCTGATTATGACCTCCATGATGTGGGCATTATAGATCAGACGTAGGGGAGTGGAGCGCACCCTACAAAGTCCTCTCTTGCTAGAGAGGAGGACATTGGAATAGTGACACAGATAAGATTTAAGTTGTAAATTCATAACTTGCATTTGTTTTTAAATGAATATTAATAAGAGATAGTATAAAGTACTAATATTTATTTACATGGTCTATTTAACAGTTGATGTCTGAGGAGGAGCTCACACAAGGGACTGATAGCACCCTTAGGGCCATTTCATTTGACCTTGACACACACATAGTATATATTTTTGCACTCACTCGTTTACATTTTTTTATTATATAATTGCTTGTCATTTGAATTGTCATTAATGAAATTATATAATAACTTATATGTTTATCTTATTTTCCTCTTGTAGGAAATACCTAGTGCGAGCGAGGTGCAACCTTGTCCAGACTATGGAGGTGCAATGTTAGATAAGGGGAAGGTAATTGAACTCAAATTCGATTGAATTAAGATTTTTAAGATCTTATATTGATTATACATACATCAACATAGATTGGTAGTTTCATATGTACTTGTCATTTTTATGTACAGGAAGTTATGAACTATACATCATTGTTGACAAGTGCCACAACGCCTGAAGGAGTAGGTATTGGAACACCTCAAGGAGTAGGTGTTGAAACACCTCAAGGAGGAGGTGTCCAAGCACCTAAAGGAGGAGGTGTCCAAGCACCTAAAGGAGATAAAGAAAAAGATCAGCCTAAAGAGGTATGTGTTTATTTTATTTTGTGTTTGGTAATATGTTCCTATTACTGACAATTGTATGCTAACTTGGATCAATTTTATGTTTTTGTTCACATATATAGATTGACATTACAAAAGTTGGTTTGGTTGGTTCTTTGAGAGGGGCACATTTTAGGACTCCTGACCCTTTGAAGAGACGAATATTTCAAGTAATCAAGATTTGAATTTTAGAGTTCAATTATAATTCAATGTATATTGATTTTGATGTTAATTATTCAATTTCAAATTATATAGTATAACTAATCTCAATTGTGGTTTGAATTTTTCTTGTACCTTCTGCTTTAGAGCCAGCAGGTGCTTCAAAGAAGGCTCCATTTTGATGATCCATGATCAGGCTTTTAGAATTAGGATAGACATTTGGCATGTAAATTTGAATAGACATCAAGATGGCATATGCCATTTTACAAAACTTTGTTTGAGTTGGCGTTGATTGTTTTATATGGAGATACACTCAAGATTATTGGACCAATTTGATATATAAGTTGACAATCAAAATTAATTTCTTCCTCATGTGCATGATTAAACTCTTTGAAAATTTAATCAAGTGAGCAATGGTTAAAATATCAATGTACAATAGCATAAAGAATGGTTGTATTATAGTTGCCTTCATATCGCACAATTACATTGCATTGCACATCTTTCAAACTCAAAGCATTACTTGACATTGCATAAGTAACAACTAGATGCTGATAGATGAAAAAAATTCAATTACAATATGGTTTTTACAAAGTCAACCTAAGCAGTTATGCAATTACTTCACATTACATAACTAATAACTAGGAGTAGCTTTCAATTACATTTTCTTGTCATGGAATTTTATGAGACCACATTTCTTTGAGGAATTTTTTCAAATAGTTCACTACCTTGTCTATGCTACCACATTTTTCATACATGTGTACCAAAGCTTTTTATCAAACAATTCACTAGCTTGTTGTTATGGCTAAAAGCCTAAAACAAGTGCTTTCAAACAAGCTATGGATTGATGCAGAGTGGGGGTGAAAACATATGTGAAAACTTCCCTTGACTCCTTTGGACCAAATTTGAGAACCAATAACATACCCCTATCCTAGGCTAGTGAATTAAGCCTCTTTCACAAAGTGAGTGCCCTTTAAACATTTGATCTTCACAAGAACACCCCAAAAAATCTTGAGTTGTGTCATAAAACAACAAATTCTAAGATTATTCTGCACCTACAGGTCCTTTAGCAGGCTGTCCCATGAAACCGTTTGTTTTGCAAATGCATAAGGTTTATTGAAAGTCCCACTTTCACAACTCCCTTGACCATGCCACCAACTCATACACCTCTATTATGACCCCAATATTCTTAAACGTTAAAGATATCCCCCCACTCTCATTGATTTTAACAAACCCTAGGCTAAAAGCTCCATTTTCATGCAATTTAAGCAATGATTTACTTAGGACATCAACTCCAAGACTCACAAATCATTTCCCTTTTCTTAAATGGATCTACACACATTCAAATCATATTTTACATAGCCTCTCCACCGAGCCACATGAAAGGTACAGTAGGTGGAGGGCTTTAATAATTCATAATTTACTCAAAATGCAAAATCTGGGTTCACTACCCGCCTTGAGAAAACTTGGCACAAAACTCACAAAAAATGAAAAGAAAGCACCCAAACCAACTTTAAAGGGGTCTCATGCCTGTTGCACCCTCATTCCACACGCTATGCAACCGTTTACTTGTTGTGTAGGGGTCGAATAATGGAGAAAACACAAATTTTTCTGTAGAAACCACAGTTTTTGCAAAGTAACTCAATATGATCTTATTGATTCTTTAGAAAATTACATTCATCAATCCCCAAAATGACTTCCTCAACCTTTTTTAAGACTCTCCCCCACACAAAACAACTGACCAACTCCCAATAACTGGCTTACAAACTAAGTTACCTATTCGGGTTCGGGGGTTTGGTTCGCCAGTTCGGCTAAATATTTTTTGGGGGTGGTTTGGTTCGTTAGTAAAAAAAATATGTAAAAATAATATATATATATATCGTTTTGGGTTCATTATTAAAAAAAACATGTAAAAATAAAATATATATATATATATA